>OY757925.1:59618356-59741494 GCA_963585895.1 Sepioteuthis lessoniana | reverse complement strand
CCTCTGTTGGGTGCTGGTTCTCTCTACCGCATCTTATCTCCAACTGACTCGAACTTCCTGTGCACCGAGTTATATTATTGTTTTACGCCCACTCAATTCAGCCTGTCGACAGTCAAGGTTATCTCCTTGATACCTTCAACCGGATGCACCTGTTATTTACACAGGTGCGTTTCCTATTTTGACAGCTCGGCCGGGGTCAATATGCAACAGATGAAGTTATTGTTCACGTTGGACAAAGATTTTCAATAATCGGATAGTTCTGACTGGTTAAATTGTTAAATCCGAAGCTTTTTCTCGCTAATGAAAAAAAAAAATTCTGATGGAAGCGTATTTGACTTTGGTGGTATATAAAAACATATTGGATTTGGATGATTGAAATACAAACTAAAATCAATTTATGCTGCTGATTTAGCAAAGCAAGCGTCAAGCATCCAAGAAGTCGCAGAGATAATACGGGAACTTGAAGTAAACCATGCTTCGGCAGATATAACCAATTACTACGTCTGATTCCACATCGGCTTCTATGAGAGATCGTCTTCTTGATTAAAGCGTTTAAATAATTATATGAAGTGTCTCAAAGTTAGAGCGATTAGATAATTTGGTTTTCATGTCCATGTATTAAGACCTTTTGAAGAAGATAAAGTAGAGCGTGGTGCTGATAGTTTTACAACAAAGAGATCGTAATTTGCTCCAAAGAAACCAAAAATTGAATTGAATTACAAATAAATTGTAGATTTTATTTTCCCTCGTAACAATAGCGGTCGTCATGGTCGCCAGGGTATTACTAATAGAGTGGGGGAGACATCAACTCCAGTGGAGAGGAGTATCAAATCTGAAACGGGGCCAGTTGGTAGAAGTGTATTTTCTCATAGTAAAATTAGTTCACATCATATTTACTGATGGGGCGTGGTGAAACAATAATTTTCCGGGAGCGCAGACTATAGCTCTTCTTTTCCCTCTCCGCATTGGCGATTAGCCTTCATAATGGACTGCGTGCCTTGGTTCCTAAGTTACCCTTCGCCACTGATATATATATATATATATATATATATATATACTGACCTTCCATGATCTGTCCTTCGTCATCAGAGGCCTGATTTCGTAATCAGATCTCGTAGTGAGTGATTTTGCAGACAGCAAATGCAAAGATAATCTCAACGCCCTTATATTACAACTGCATCACGCTAGACTAAGAATTTTGAATCAGAAATTAAGATAAATGAAAGCAAACTGCAAAGAACAGGGGGAAAATTAGTTAATAACTCAATGCGTGTAACTATTATTAAAAAGTTGCCTTCCCCGTTGTAAAGTCTTTATATCTGAGGTAATGGATACTTGCTAGGTATGGACTATTACCAAGATGAATCGATAAGATGGATGATGATTAAAAACAGAGGGAAAACGAACATCTGCTGCTATGCCTGGTATATTCCTTTATTGACCGAATCCCCCGGCATCAGAGGTTATTTCCCTTTTGTTAGTTAGGATATTACAATGCTCTCTTTTTTTTTCTTTTTTTTAAATAATGATAACAACAATGACAGTGGTGGTAGTAATTATCTGGTGAGGGAGTTCATTCAGTCTGTGAAGTGATTGGGATGCTTGAACAGATGGCTCGGACTCTATGTCGGAGGAGATGTCTGTTAACCTGAATGAGAAAAAAGAAAATGATGATGATTCAGACTATTGTGTACGGGTATGTTTATTTTATTTTTTTTTTTTTTTTGTTAGTGGTCAAATCTTTTGGGTGGCCGTTTTGTTCTGCTTGAACGCCTGAGGTTTAGAGTTGTGTGTCGTGTTTGGTTGTCTTTGTATTCTGGTGGTGTTATCGTATGTGTGTAGCTTTCATCTTCTGATGAGGGGTAATCCAGTAGGTTATGTGCAG
Source organism: Sepioteuthis lessoniana (assembly GCA_963585895.1). NCBI lineage: Eukaryota > Metazoa > Mollusca > Cephalopoda > Myopsida > Loliginidae > Sepioteuthis > Sepioteuthis lessoniana. The sequence continues at coordinate 59,739,609 of OY757925.1, read as the reverse complement.
GGTTTGTTGTTGGCTTAGGGATTTTTTTGAAGAAGCTGGAATTTCTTGTGGTTTGGCTACCTTTGTGTGTGGCGGTGATCATGGATCCCTTTTTCTTTATAATAGTCATTGGGTTAGGCTGGTAAGGTGTGAGAGCCTTTGAGGTGTTGTCGCTTTTTACAATGACTGTATCACCCACCCTGAGATCATTGGGTTTCACGTAGGCTTTTCTATCACCGTATTGCTTTATTTTTCTCTTGGCCTCGGTGTCACGCTCCCTAATGTTGGAGTCTTCAGCAATGGGTGTGATCAGGTGTGGCAGGTGGTTTTTTATGGTCCGGTCAAATAGGATTGTGGCTCGGGGTGCGCCGGTGGTGCCACGTGGTGTCGTCCGGTAGTCCAGCAGGAATTTGAATAATTCCTGCTTCCAGCTTCGACCTTTCTTTAAGGCAGCTTTAATAGACTTTTTTACAGTGCGCATGAAGCGTTCTGTTTCCTCGTTGGCCTGGGACCATAGGGGTGTTATTCTCCTGTGTCTGAATCCAGTGATGGAGGCATAGGTTTTGAATTCGTGGCTGTTGAATGGTGGGCCATTGTCCGTTTTGAGGGAGACTGGCACGCCAAATTCGGCGAATATCTTGTCTAGGCGGGGTATGACTGATGTTGTTGAGATGGAGTCCAGGATGTCGACAACAACATAGCGTGAGTATTCGTCTGTGACAACGAGGAGGTACTTTCCATTTTGGAGGTGTCCAAAGTCAGCACTGACTTCTGCCCATGGTAGTAGTGGGGACATTTGCTGGTAGTGGGGACATTTGCAGTGGCTCTCTTGCCGGTTTATGGGTACTGACCTGACAGGTGTGGCAGTTCTTGATGTTTTCTTCCACTAGAGGCTGCATGTTTTTGAACCAGACCTTTTCTCGGAGGAGAGCCATGGTTTTCCCAATGCCTTGGTGTCCAACATGTGCTATTTTGGCAGCTCTGTTTTGTAGTGCTTCAGGCAGTACTATCCGGTGCCCTTTGAGGATGATGCTATCCTCGTGTGCAAGTGATAGTTCGGCACGATTGGCGTGCAGAGTGTGGAATGTTGCTTTGTTTATGCCATCCTCGACACCATGCCATTTGTTGGTAAGGATGGCTTGGATGACGGTGGTGAGTGTCTTGTCTTTTGCCGTTTCCATTGCAACTTCATCAATTGTCATTGCTTTGGGGGTTGAGGTTGAGAGGATGTAGTTTATATATTCCTCTGCTATTTTTTGTTCTCTGTCGCGTGGTGGTAGGTGCGTTGGATGGCGGCTGAGATAGTTAGCTGGGTTGTCATGGCCTGGTCTGTATATGACGGTCATGTCGTATGGTTCCGTTTTCAAAACCCAACGTTCAATGCGTGCTGATAGTCGGGAGCGGGTGTTGTTAAAAATGGATGTTAGGGGTTTGTGATCTGTAAAGACAGTGAATGGGGCTCCAAAGATATATATGTGAAAGTGTTCACACGCCCATGTGATGGCGAGTGCTTCACGTTCTGTTTGGGAGTATCTCTGTTCAACTGCGGATAGAGCACGACTTGCAAATTGTACTATCCGTCTATTTTGTGACAGCACGGCAGAAATGCCTACCGGACTGGCATCCGTATGTATTTCAGTGTGTTTGTTCGGGTCAAATTAGGCAAGTGAGCATGCCCTGCTCAGTGCCTCCTTAATGTTTTTTAGACATTCAGTGTGGCGTTCAGTCCAGGACCACTGTGTGTGTGTGTGTTTTTTTTTTGTTAGTTGACGTAGTTCATGGGTGAGGGTTGCATAGTTTGGAATGAATTCTGCCCCACAGAAGTTAGTCATCCCCAACAAGCTTCTGACTTCTGATGCGTTTTTAGGGTCGGGTAATCCAAGGATTGCTTTTATTTTGAGGTCGCTTGGGCTGATGCCTTCATTACCGAAGGTGTGTCCAAGGAATTCCAGTGACCTCTTGTTGTACTCACATTTGCTGCTATTTAGGGTGAATCATTTTTCGCGAAGTCGTCTGAATATCGCATGGAGGTTTTGGTCGTGGTTTTACTGGTCTGATCCGAAGCAAAGGATGTCGTTACTGATGTTGATGGCTCCCTTGATCCCTGTAAGTGCTTGACTAATTTCTTCCTGGAATATCTCACTTGCGGAGTTGACACCAAAAAAAGTCTTTTATATCTATACAGGCCCAGGTGTGTTGCAAAGGTGGTTATATATCGGGATTCTTCAGCTAGTTCCAATTGGTTGTAGCCTTGATTAAGATCCAATTTGCTGAAAACATTAGCTCCTGATAGAATAGTTTTCAGTTCATTGAGTGTGGGGGGTTGGGTGTCGTTTCCTTTTGATAGCTTTTTTTGCCGCCCTCATGTCGATGCAAATCTTGATTTTATTTTGACCCTTTTTGGGTACTACAACAATAGGAGATACCCATGGGGTTGGTCCGTCTGCCTTTTCAATCACTCCCAGTTTCTCATCTTTGGCTATTAACTCTTCTATATCCTTCCTTACGTGAAAGGGGACCCTGTGGTATCTCTGAGCGATGGGTGGTATGTTTTCATCTATGTATATGTGAACTTTTTTCTCTTTGAGTTTACCCAGACCATTGAACAGGTCTGCGTAGTCCTCTAGAAGTTTAAGAGTGGGGAGTGGGGTCTGTGCATCAGAGTTACTAATCTGGTTGACTGAATGAGTGTTTGCTGACAGTAGTTTGAGCCTTTTACATGTTTCCCAGCCAATAATGGGGTTTTCTGGGTTCTTTATAACATGTATGTCCGCTTGGCAGGAGATGCCTCTAAACTTTAGAAGTGTGCTGAATTGACCTAGGACTGTGGTAGCTTCCTTGACACCGAATCCAGATATTACGGTTTTTGTGGGTCGGAGGAGGGGCGTTGGTCTTAGGGATTTGTAATCTGCCTCAGACAAAATGTTTATGGTGGCACCAGAGTCAGCTAACACATTGAACATTTGATGGCTATCACCAAAAGATAAGTTAAAGTAAGGAAGGTTTTTCACTTTACCTGTATGGAATACATATTCCGTGTCACTGCTGCTGTTTGAGTCTCGTTGATGGTCCTCAATGTAATTTACCGGTCGTCGACTGGTTTGAGCTTGTGGGCGTGGGGGCGGTTTGTTCTTCGCCGTCTGTCCTTGTCATTTAGTTTTCTGAAACAGACAGAGGCGAAATGTCCCCATCTCCGGCAATAGGCACACTGGTTCTGGAATGCAGGGCAGGATGTCGGTCTCCGTTCATGTGGGTATTTTCCATTGCAATTTCTGTACCGGTTTTGCTGGGGGCGTTTGCGTGGCCATTGTTGTTCATGCGTGACTTTTTTGGCTACTGCATTAATGGATGTGGTAGGTTTTGTAGTAGAGTTGGCGTCTTCTAAGCGTATCTGTTCCATTTGTTTGGATATGGTTTCTGTCATTTTGGCATAGTTTATTAGATCGCCTAGGAGCATGTTTGGGTTCATCAGTCCCTTTTGGCGAACTTTTTCTGATAAACAGCCCGTTATTAGCTGGGATTTTATTTCTGCATTTCTGTCTGTGAAACGGCACATAGCTGCTGCCTCTTTTAATTCTCGATGAAAGTCCTCTATGTTTGGGGTGTTTTTTTTTTTTTTTTTGGAATATAAATCGGTTTGTACTCAGTGTTGTTTTCTGGGTTGAAGTGGTTTTGCACAGCCAGGTCGAGCTTATCGAAGTGTGTTTCGTTTTTTTCTGGTGTGGTTTGTTCAGACAGTAGTTCGTCAATAAGATCATTTACTTCTTCGCCAACAAAAGTTAAAAGTATAGCTTTTTTCCGTTTATCGTCTTCTATGTTGTACGCAGTGAAATAATTTCTCAGTCTGTTGACATATTTTGTCCATTTTGCTGTTTTGTTTTCTGATTCGTAGTCAAATTCTGGGTAATGTGGTAAAGCGGCCATGTTATATTTTTTCGGCACGTGGGCAGGTTTGTTCTTTTCTATTTTTTTTTTTTTTTGTTTTGTTTTTGGTGAGTAAACGACTCTTTCTTCGTCGCCAATGTAAAGTCTTTATATTTGAGGTAATGGATACTTGCTAGGTATGGACTATTACCAAGATGAATCGATAAGATGGATGATGATTAAAGACAGAGGGAAAACGAACATCTGCTGCTATGCCTGGTATATTCCTTTATTGACCAAATCCCCCGGAATTAGTAGGGGCCGTAACCCCTGTGGCATCAGAGGTTATTTCCCTTTTGTTAGTTAGGATATTACACCCCTGAAGTTGAGAGACGTATAGACAGACACGAAGACGGTCTGCGTTGTTACAGTGGCAAGTGAAAAAATAGAGTTGTTAAATTGAAGGCTTTATAACTGCTTCTATGGTCTCCCAGAAGCTCTCATTAAAACAGAGTGGAGAGTGCTTTGATTGGTCACATGGTTCGCTCTCTATTACATCCACATGTAAGAAAAAACAGTAAGCCAGTTTTGTGTTCTCTCTTTAGACATAATGCAAGGAGAGTAGATGATACTTTTGGAAGTTGCTAAGTGCTGCTGTAATTAAATTCTAAAATAATGGTAACTATCATAAACTCAACTGTTTTTTACATTTATGTCAGACCTGTTCCAAAAAAGAGTAGTACTTGTGCATTCATCGAGGCTATTCGCAGGACATCATAAATAGTGTGGAATTACTTCCCTTGTCTGCAAAATAACTTTTACAAATGCTCACTAAATGGCGTTGACATAACGACATAAGGACCCGAAGACCTCACGCTCTTTCTTCATAAAAAGTAAGAACCTCTCTCGTCCCCAAGGGAGTGGGATATTGCTATCCAGCGTATCTCGGGTGCAATCTTTGGCAATAAAATTTGTTGAGTCGTACGAATTGCTCTTACATTTATTCTTGAGAGAAAACTACATTTCACCAACTATATTTTTCGATAACAGGATAAAAAATTAAATGAAAAGTTTCGTTTGTGAATAACCTTATTTTTTTTCATTTCTTCTACATTCCAATTGACGTAACGTAGCTTGTTTGTTACCTCTCTATCGTTACCTCCATCGTAGGTCATTATTATTTTTTAACAAGTATTTTTCATCTTAATTTTGATAAAAAAATATCCATGATAGATGTTCAGACGATCAGCTTGTTGACTCTATGTCACGTCATGTTGCCATTATTCAGACAAAGGGAGGAGCAGCACATTATTTGATGTTTTTTTTTTTTTCTCACTTCAGTTCATGTCATCCGTTTAGTCCACTTTTTAAACATGAAATCACTGTGAATTTCTTTTTTAAATTTTGAAAAAAAAAGTTCTGCTTTAGAAATTCAGAAAAGTTACATCTGTTATTTTGCTTAAAACTAGATATCTTTTTTTTTAATCTGTAAAGCACAACGGTGTTTTACCTGAAAAAAAAAATCAAAGTTTGACTTGAAGTCTACAAAAATATCACGATCCGTTACATTACGAGCGCTTCCTAAAAAATCAATTCAGGTAACTTGATTATGTAGTAGAGCTGACATCTACTCAATGTAGCCGCCTACAGCCTCAATCACCGCCTCGATACGGATCCGGAACTGGGAGCATGCCTTTTCCACAAGCGCCGGTGGGAGCTCGGCGAATACTCGGTGGATGGCGGAGATCAGGCTGGCTTTGGTGTTGTGGGAGGTCATGTTGTTGATGTTCTCGACGTATGACGAAACGAAGTAGTCCAGCGGGTTCAGGTCGGGGGGGGGAGGGTGTCCTGACGGACTTGATTAGCCTGAGGTTCTTTGTCTTCTCAGTCAAGATCTGGCTTGTCTGGCGCCTGTAGGACCTACACTTTAAGTCCTCCTTCGCGCATGCATTCACAGTTGTGTGTGAGACGCCTAAATCTCTGGCAATCTGCCGAATAGGCTGCTGGGGAGTTTCATCAATGATTGCCTGGACCTTTTCGATGAACTCCTTGGACCGGGTCTTCCTGGCAGTGTCCTTCCGCTCCACTACCTCCAAAGGGTCGTCTGATGCGTTGAGCTGTGCCTTCAAGCGTTGAACCGTCCGAATTTGCATTTCGAGGGTGCTGGCAATGGTCCTGTTGTCATAACTTGGATCGGTAGAGTGCATGAGTTGTACAGCGGCGCATTTCCGATCTCGCTCGTTGAACATTGTGTCACTTTCAGACATTATAGAAGGCTCCTATTGCTCTTGGGATTTGTACACAACTGGCCAACTAGTAGATGATCTGCAACAAAAAAAGAAAACCGGTTTTCATTAAATGGAAATGGAATCATGTCGTCTTTTCTTGTGCGACAATTTTATCCTTCCACCTTGTATAGTTTTTTGGGGCATTGGTTATGTGTGTGTGTTCTACGTATTGGTAAAATGAAGACAATTTCAAAATAAAGAAGCTAACGCACCGTTTCTTTTTGCGTGCTACTTTTATTTATCATATTTACCCAACCCCTTTCTCTTAGACTAGTTGCCTCACCAAGGCTGAAGAACCTTGTCTGCCCTACTATTTACCCATAGCTGGAGGGAGAATAATTGGATTCATACCTTTCCCAAGGGTATTGCTAGTTTTATTTTATATTCCTTGGACGAAATTTTATATTCCTTGGACTGAATTCAGAGTTTTCTTTCTCTTAGACTAGTTGCCTCACCAAGGCTGAAGAACCTTGTCTGCCCTACTATTTACCCATAGCTGGAGGGAGAATAATTGGATTCATACCTTTCCCAAGGGTATTGCTAGTTTTATTTTATATTCCTTGGACGAAAGTCCTCGTTGTATTTACCATTCAGTTCCTTTGTGTGAAGGGTTTGGTTAATTTAAGTACAAGTGCCAGGCCAAGTCAACTTATCTCTAAGTCAGGGTGCTTATGTGCTATTTCGCTGTCCCTGGGTTCTAGGAGCTGCCGAGAAAAGTGTCCTCCCTCGAGCGGAGAAAGAAAAAGAGAAAGATCGTGGCTCTCGACAAGAAATTTGGAAGCTTTGTGTAAAATAGCTTAAATCCCTTGTATGATTGTAAATTTATATACTTCATTTTTATTTTCATCATTTTACATTTTAAAAAAAAATTTGATTCTATTTTAAAATTTCATTTTATTATTTTTTCTCTAAAACGACACACCTGTCGTTTTGAGCATTTTGTCGGGAACATAACAATAATGTTCATCCATCCATTTCACGACAGCAATTTACTAAACTTTAATTAAGTAAAATGAACTACACAGATGATTTTTATTGTGGTCAATGCTTGTTTAACGAAAGGGCTAATTGTGGTCTGCCCTGTTACATTAAGAAGAAAGGAAATACAGGAATGAGGACGAGAATATTGATGAGTTTCAAGAAGTTTAATGACAGCCAGAAAGATAGCCCTTCTGCTGTGAGTTCGTACATGGAAGAAAACAGTTGCAAATGAAAGAGCCGGGATTAAACATCTAACCTTGAAGTTTCGAGGACCAGTGGGTCTAGGAGGAATGAATAAATAATGAAAGAATGAACTCCTAAAGGAACTCTGGCCCAAAAGTTGAATGTGCTCACCTTATGTTGCGATGGTCTGTTACTGCTGCTGGAATCGTCAAGAAGGGTCAGTGAAGAAGATGGTTTGTCTGTCCTGCTCGAAAAAATATGTGAGGAAGAGAGTGAGAGAGCGTTTGCGCGACCTTTTATACTACCCGGGAAAGTCATCCGAGTAGTAAGGCTTAAATCATCCTCATTGGACGAAATATATAAATTGAAACCCTAACAGCAAAATGATTCCCGCACTAAATAATAATTTGAAATTTTTACTTTCTGGTACACTTGTATAAGTATTTAACCAACTCCTCCGCCACAGGTAGTATGTGACACAAGGTCAATTTTTAAGTGAAATAAAGCTGTTTTGGATATAGAGTTTTCCTTCGCTCAGACTGTTTGCCTAACCAATGTAAAAGAACCCAGTCTGGTTTACTATTTACCCATAGCTGATGGGAGAACAGAGGGATTAATGCCTTTCCTAAGGGCATTAGTGCAAAGTTAAACGCAGACAGCATCGTCCAGGATTTGAACGTGAGTTAAATCCTGTTAACAGAAAAATTGTGCGCCATGTATTCTCTGGACAGCGCACAGGCTTTGAAGACAGAATTTTTCTTTCTCTTAGACCGGTTACCGTGCTAGAATGAAAAAGCTCAGCTTTCCTTATTTATCTTTCCCGAGATGGTAGAAGAAGAGACCGATTCGTACTTTCTTCAATGGCATTAGCACTAAGTGAAACACAAACAGCTTCGTCCAGTATTTGAACCCCGTTCGTCGAGTTCATTTCAGATGCTACACCACGTGCGCAACTATTTGTTGTTAGAATTATTCTGATAATTATCTACAGGTTCTAAAAGACAATTCAGCGTAGCGAAAACTGGCGAAGAAATTTTTTTCTGTATTGGGTTCTGATTGGTCAAATAATACGCTAGTGTCAAATAAAAACAGTTTTTTAGTCTCGGCACTCAGTCTCGGCTAGAGGTGGACTAACAGTGACCTGGAGCCCTTGGCAAGAAAGTTTATTGAATTCTTTACCTATCCTACCCTACCATTCACCCTATCAGACTTTTATTTCTTAAAATCTATCGGGGTGTTTATCTCCAGTGCTACGGAGTATTATTACGAACGTACATAGCAGAGTACAGTATTGCTCATATATTTGTATATTCCTATCAATTGATTTCTACAAAAAAAATTTTTTTCACGAAAGACACCAAGATTTTAATTTAGCAAAAACATTAAGCAATAAGAATGGATATTTAATATTATTTTTTACCGAACTCTTACGTATCAGAGGCGTAATAGGTAACTGCAGCCTCGTTGTAAGCAAGTTCGAACTTGAATCAGGCAATTACGTTTACTTTACAAAAGGGAGACCACTATGTTTAGTTCCCAACACACCGAAACTCGGTAATCTAAAATATGAATATGTAAATAGTAAATTGGCCGACTGTAGTCGAGTGCAACTCGAAGGCTCCCTTTTCAATAGCTACAACACCGAAATGTAGGAAAAGGCGCTACTCCTTTCCTGGATTGCTCCACTTACCCTTGGTCCATACCTTATAATGCTGAATGTTAAGCATGGAAGCATCAAGTACATTTTTTTGAGTCTTTGGTATCACTCAACTTGGGATTGAACCCTGTCTCTCGGACCACTGGCGAATACTCTAAACATTATGCCAGTGGTCCGATATAACACTTAGATATATTTATCTAATTTTATTTTTTGTTATAGAAGTGTTGAAATTTTACTTTTGTTTTGTGTTTCAATGCTGTAGAATTCGGGAATCGATATTACCTAATGATATTCGTTATGATTGACGCTGTTCTGGATAGAAAATTGATTGGGCTATGTGTTGAAAATTCTATCCAGAACAGCATCATTCTGACATAATATAAAATGAGCACAAAAAGCTCTCTGTGTGGAAATTACAGATTCACCAGTCTTGAAAAAAACGTTTCAACTGCAAATACATAGTATGCACCGGTCTAGGTAATTATTGTAACTGATCTTATTTGGAAAAAAAGTAGTTAGACTCGATGGAGCTACCATTACTACTTGCCCATGTTCCCTTGCCCAACTCAGGTTCCCACATAGAGACCAACTGACATGTTCTTAGAAACAGGGATAAGGGGCAACCAAATTACTTACAGTTTTATTTAGTTTCTATTTTTCTTTTAGGGGTCTTATGTTTATTCTGCCTAGTCGGCATCTCTGCAGAGGGGTACCCCCCGCCAATGAATGTCCTGTATATAACACTAAACAATCTGATGGTAAGGTTCCAGTGATGCTGAAGCTTTGGGGAATGCAAAGTACCTCTTTATTGCCATCGCTCCCAGGTCCACTCAAGCCCGGAATGGTAGCACCTGGTAGGGCCCTATCTATGTCTAATGGAACTAAACTGCGTACTTATGCTAAACTGAATTGTTTGAAATAAAAATATTTTGACATTTAAATGTGTGTGGACAAAAACTATACTTATACTAAACTGAATTGTTTGACTAACTGAATAAATAGAAATGTCTTTGACAATTAAACTGTGTACTCATGCCAAACTGAATTGTTTTAAATAGAACTGATTATATGTATAAAAATGAATTTGGTGTTAAATAACCGACAAAGGTAGTAGAAACTTTGGTAAGGAACTGGTGATCCTGTTTCACCGAACAGCAGCAGCCCTTTGGGGTCACGTGGTGTCCATTATAAAAAGGAGCTCCACTGGAGATTCTCCCTCTTTTGGCTTCACTCCCACCACTGTTAGCAACAGGTCCTTCGTAGCAGCCCTTGACGGCATACGTATTTGGTACCTTCCATCACCCGGGACCCAAGAGCGACGAACGCACGTGCTGAGTTTAAAGGAACAGGACACACAGCAGGCATTTTATCTGCATACCTTCACACACCTTATCAAATCTACCTACCATACCTTCGCCAACCTACCTAACTTTACAAACTTACAACTACAACATTACAAACCTTACAAAACCCTACCAGCTATCGGAATCTTGAACTCTCTTTTGTGAACTCTTACATATTCGTTGTTTGTTCCATTGGTGTAAAACCCTGTTCATTGTTGTTGTTGTATATAAATTTTGTTGCACGTAAAAGTTGTTCGTCTTCCTTTCTTCAAAAGCTGTCACCAAATCTCTACTGCTGTTGAAGTACGGTTTATTCTTTTACAAAACGTAGGAATAAACCGGGTTTTCGGGGCTTATAAAAATCCCCATAAGGTTGATATGCCATAAAAACCCAACCAACCAACTTATGTTTATTTTTTCCAGTCCACCCCCTTAACATTGTAAATTACATGCGTTGTTCGTGTTTTTATTATTGGTTTTTAAATTGAGCACTGTATGGAGATTCTGAAGTATTTCATGTAAGTAGGTTTTTAAATTGAGCACTGTATGGAGATTCTGAAGTATTTTATGTAAGTAGGTTTTTAAATTGAGCACTGTATGGAGATTCTGAAGTATTTCATGTAAGTAGGTTTTTAAATTGAGCACTGTATGGAGATTCTGAAGTATTTTATGTAAGTAGGTTTTTAAATTGAGCACTGTATGGAGATTCTGAAGTATTTTATGTAATTAGGTTACAAGGGATTGAGTGAATGTTATTATTATGTATGAATGAATCACTGAATGAGACTGAGATAAATCAAAATTAACGATGAGCACTCACCTTCCTCCCCATCTAAATTCATAGCTATATGCTCAAATATGAATGCTATCATTTATGTTTAAATAAAACTTGCATCACTCGGGTGATAGTTTAAAATTTGGGAGATATTTCTTCCGTACCTTGTATAAAGTTCCACTAAGTAATAAGAAAATCTTGCTGTTACGTAGCTCTTTACTCTGGCTTATATATTACATATTACTTTACGTCTCTTCTAAGTTCGACGTCAGTCGACGCCCATCTTTTTATATCATTTCTTGCATCTCTGTCTTCGTCGGGCGCCATCTTTTTTTGTCCTTGTCGCGTCGTATCACATCTCTGTCCGTTTGTTCGTTATTCCTCGCCATCCCAACTGTTGTCAGTTCTTCTGCGTTAGAATAAAGAACAATTCAGAGACTTCATTAGGTATGCACATATTTATTTTTACGACAATTATTATTCGTCGCAACTTTCGGGGAGTTGAGAGCACAGGTGGAACATTACCGTTCTGTTCGAACGTTTATCTGTAACTGATTAAATTTTCTTAACTTTAGAACCGTTTTGGTCACAAGATTGAATCTATCCAATCAGATCCGTGGTCTCAGACTGACCTCGGGTTCAATAGCTCTCAATCATATCGAGGGACCCACAGTGTTTTTCCATGCATTTAACAGGTTAGAACTTATTTAAATTACCTACACTACTTTTCATTAATAAGTGTCACCAATCAATTATTTAACACTGATATCTTTGGTTTAGAAGAAAATTAACTTTTTATCCAAATAATAAGTAGAAGTGTACTTATTAATAGGCAGTATTGAATATTGACAGAACGACAGGGATATAGAGAGTAAAAACATTTGGGCTTTAAAAAATAAAACTTTTACTATTTGGGTTTTTTAATTATTTGAAGACCAGAACTATACCCAATTGCTGACTCGCTGGTCTTGGATCTAGACAATCTATTCTATTGTACCTATGGATTTCTCCGAAGTGCTTTTCTTTATTTAATCCACGAAATAATATTATAAAAGTATATTAGTATGGACCGCTCATTTCGGAAAGTCTGCAAAACACGCGAGTGTCAAGTGGGCTGGCAAGGCACTAAAAATCTGAATTCTTCTTTTAGCGCCGGAAGGCAAACTTTCCGCACGCGAGGAATTATGGGATATTTTTTATTTAATTTCATTTTCGTATTTTATGATTGGTTTTACTTTTCATTCCAACTTTATTTTATAAACCATCACATGCTAATAAAATGAGAAACGATTATTTTTCAATTTGCGCAATGCATCATATCGCCAAGACGGTTTTATTAACCAGTATCAATCCTGGACTTAAATATTTTCTGGTCGTTAGAGAAGAGTGGGGATAGATTGGGGTCTCTTCCTCGAAAAGTATCTGCCGACTCCAGCACACATTGAGTCGCAATTCACGATTTAGAAGGAAATTAACACTTCGTAGTGACAAGCTAAATCCCTGTATTTACCTGGCCCGTATACAAAAACCATTATTCAATATACAATGAAATTTATACTGGCCAATAGAATAATCAGAGAAGCAGTATTACACCAAGTTGTAGACGTGTAGATATTGCATATATATATATATATATATATATATATATATATATATATATATTATCATTATTAGCGCTATGTGAAATGCAAATAACCTCACGCAGGATTATAAACTTGGATTACCGTGTCCATTTCCAACGACGATAACCATTACACCACAAGCACCTCCAATTCAGTTCAATTCCTGGGTGAGGCTGTTTGTATTTCCCATAGTGCGAATACCCTTGGGAAAGGTGTGAATCCAACTACTCCAGCAATTGTTAAATAGTAGGGCAAACTAAGCTCTTTAACCTTGGTATAGTAACCGGTCAAGGAGAACCAAAACTCTGAATTCAAGCCCGTTAAACTCCGCTTAGAAATTGGCCTTGTGTCACTCGAGTAGAGAGCTTGGGTATGTGAGATAGGATCACGTGGGGCTTGGTATCGACGACTAGATGGTTTGTCTTCGTATATTTGTCGTATCTGTGTACCAAAAACTTAACGACACAATTATTTCGGTCTGAGGAATACAATTAAGACACTTTTAGCTAAGAAAATGTTTTATCGTTGAATATTTGCACGTGCTGAACATTATAAAACGATTTACGACGAATTAACAACATATTAATTGCCTGAGCAAACTTAATAGAATGGATACCAAAATTATATGAATTACTAAGAGTACATAAAACAGAAAAAAGTTCTATCAAGTCGTGTAAGAGTCCTTTATAGAGTTGTTTGGCGTCACTACTCAGCTGGTGAAGTCGTTGGTGGTTCGAGCGGTGTCGTCCGCTCGTAGACAGTTCTGTTACTCCGGGTATTCGCTGCATCTGGCTGGCTGAATGGTAAAGCTGCTTATAGGTAATCGTCTTTGATGCTGGTCCGGCTTGTAGTCGAATTACTCTGAAAAGGACAGTAGTAACAAGTAAATAACTGTGCCCTTATAAGGGCATTAATAGGAATTAAGACCAGTGTCCTGATAAAGACAGTTTGTAGTAGTAGGGAGAATACCCGAAAAAGAATAGTTCGAGTTGTGGGCGGGCGTGAGAATATGGAAGCAGGCAGTAGCAGGAGTCAGGACCTGTTGGAACCGTGCCTCATTTTGATCTTCTTTGCCCAAGGGCGGGGATATTTATCTATGCAAAAAAAAAAAAAAAAAAAAAAAAAAAATGCTTGATCCCTATAGCGCCAAGCGATGAACTTAGCCCCGCAAAGCAGGTATTGGCTTAGGGTGGGTGGTAACCGACTACCGGGGCTAGGTTTTTGTCATCGATTCATCTTATAGCGTTTAAGGGAAATTGTTAATTTCTCTAACACTATATTTTTTAAGGCAACACAAATGAATGACGAAACTTTTCTTTAACAACACAACAAAGTAAGTTTTTATTTGCAGCATGGAATATGGTTTTCTTTTGGTGCTGCAAGATTCGTGGAGTTTAGGCTTGTTAGTGTTGGAGACGAAATGGCGTAGCGAGATGTGATGGCAGCGTGTGTTGCTGGACGTGTGAGGGATTGTGTTTAAAGTCACCGTGTAGTTTTTGTATCTGGTATTTGGGGGAGAGTCTGCGTTGTCTCCATGTGGTCCAGTGGTGAAATGGGAGCTTGTGTCGAGAGCGGAGTTACGCTCAGATCGACATAGCCAATTTTTGGGGTGACATGAAGTGGTGCCTGTGGAAGGCATGCTGAATGCATCCAATTCATATTGAACAGGGATTCCTTGTTGGAAATCCATAAATTAGATGGTTCCCTCGTTGAGTGTCCATGTTGCTGCTGCTGGTGTTGCTATGTTAAAAAGCATCGCTAAGCAGGGACGGCCAGACGAACGTCTGTTCTGGTCGCCGTCTCAAGCCAAAGAGACTGGGTTTGGCCGCTCACCCGTTTTGCAAGCCGGAAATGAAGGTCCGGGCTGAATAGGATAAGTCACCCTAATTGGGTGAAATTAAGTGTTGAAATAATTTGAGCGCCAAACCAAAATACGAGATTTTCCTCTTCTCTACAATCTAGCCGAAAATCCAGGTGCAATGTGAATCTATACTTGTCATTGATTCCAGTTACCCGGCACGAATGCCAGGCAGTCGACCCGGAGGCCGGGGAAGACTCGAATGTCGAGTCAGATTTTGGCTGCAACTTATAATGAAACAGGATTACAACAGAGAAGTTTTGTTTTGTTTTGTTTTGTTTTTTCGCTAAACTTCCGGTTTAAAAGAACAGGTGTAGCTTAAGGCTACGACAAGTCCTTTGGTATAAGTTGAGAGTCTTTAATAGAATGAAAGTTGTTGTTTAAAGACTTATGCCAGCCCCTCCTTCCGTCAAACTGCCTGTAGACGCATACACTCGTGTGTACTTCTTCTTATCGAGGCCGGAACGAAGGGTGTATTATGACACAAGAGCGTTTTATAGTGTAGCGAGACTCATGCGGGGCTTGAGCAAAAAATATTTGGTCCCGTCGGCATTCCGCCGAGCAACAAATATATACCTGCCAAGCAGGTATAGCCTGAAGGAGTACAAAGCACTCAGTGAGAATCGAACTAACAATGGTCTGATAATCTAGCTTGCTTACTCATTACACCGAGTAAGGTGCTCAATGTTTTTTTTTACTAAGCTTAGCTTAGTTGTGACATAAAGCCATAAGTATGGGGCACTCAGTGAGACTCGAATTCACTGGTAATGTCATAATTTACCAAGCGTTTTGCTTAGATGTGGCACAAGGCCGTATGAATGGGGCACCCAATTAGACTCGAATTCACTAGTAATGGTCTGCCAGCCTAGCTTGCTAACCATTTTATCACCCGAGACGACTAAGTTATTTACTAAGCTTAGCTTAGTTGTGACGCAAGGCTAGAAGTGTAAGGCACCCAGTGAGAATCGAATTCACAAACTAATCTAGCTTGCTAACCATTATACCACATAAGATACCCTCTGTGGCTGGTACAGCCACAGAGGGCATCTTATGTGGTATAATGGTATAGCAAACATGTTTCTGTTTTAAGAAGTGCCTTTCACGTCATTTCCTTGAGTTGGTATTAACTTAAGGACATCACTAAATAAAATAAAGTAGTAGTAAATAACTTCGCTTCTCACTAATAAACACTTATCTAAACTTTGTATTGTTGTTGTTGTTGTTGACTTATTTGTTAAGAGTTGACACATGGACGCATATTTACTCCCGTCTCTATGGTAATGAGGTCATCAGTTTGAGTTTGTATTGTTGACCGTTACTCCTGGAAACAGACAGGGGCCGGCTTTCTAAGCTGCCGTTTTCATCAAGGATATCGACAACGGCAGATTTATTTTTAAAGGGGTTACGTGGGAAAAAGGAAGAGAGAAAAAAAGAACTTTTACGTGGAATAAGCACCTGTCAACTTGTCAGACTGTTTTGTTTGTTTAATAGGTCTTTAAAAAAAAGGAAAAAAGAAATTTAAAGGGGTTAAAAGAAAAGAAAGGAAAAGTAGGGTTTTAAAACCAAGACGAAACGAAAAAAAGTAATTAAAAACTAAAGAGAAAGAGAGAGAAGACAAAAGGGGGACTGGTTAATTAATAAATTACAAAATGCCTTCTAAACTTATGTATGGTCGTGATCCTTTTCCTTACCCCAGGCCTGAAAATGATGGAGATTTCGTAAAACAAAAGAAACAGGTGAGATAAGTTAACATTATTATTATTATTATTATTATTATTATTATTATTATTATTATTATTATTATTATTTTACTCCTTACGAGTCTTTCACAACAGTTCTGATAGTTTTTCAGCGGAGTCTGAGTGACAGCAAGTCTCCTTAGGTCTCCAGGACTCCTCTTAGTATTCATATAAATCTTAACAATGCTATAGTTTGGATGGTCTCGATTTGTCCTGTTATTTCCTGTTCATCGAGTCTCTTTTCCAGGTTCTTGGGTATTATTATTATTATTATTATTATTATTAATAATAACAACATCAGCAACAACAATCATTTTAAACATACTTAAAATGTTTATGTTGTGGTTGTATGTTCGATGGAAAGTGAAAAAATGTGTATGCGTCTTGAAAACATTGCCTATTCAACACTTGTTTTATTTTTTAGTTTTTTATTTTATTTGTGTGTGTGTGTGTGTGTGTGTGTGTGTGTGTGTGTGTGTGTGTGGTTCTGGTGCATACGTGTGAATTTTTATTTTATTTTATGTTTTTCTAAGACTTACTTAGCAATTAAGTGTATGGCAGTGGCAGTTGAACGACAAATGGAAGTTGGGAAAGGGAATACTTTTTTTTTCTTTTTTGTCGGGAGAATGTAGTGTAATAATGTGAAAGTCGGAAATAAAATAAAGTAAAATAAAGTAAATAATGGATTTGTGTGCCTGACTATTTGAAAAAAAAATACTGGCTTAAAAACAAAACAAAGAAGTACTTTAACTTGTGATATCACTAATGTAGTTAGTATTTTTAGATATAAATAAAACAAAACAAAACAAAAATCATACAAATGTCATCGTGTGCCAGGAACTGTTTTATTTTACGAAATCACTCACTGGCAAAATAAATAGATAAATAAAAGACAAAATGTTTTTACAGTACAGATCAGTTACCGAGCTGATCCACCATTTGTATTGCGTGCTTGCGTGTTAGATTTAGAGGAGCAAATGCCCTGCACTTAGAGGTTTGATCGAAGAAGTGTCAATATAAAATGAAAATCAATGAAAGCAGACATTTTAACCTTTACCTTTTCAATTGTGAAGGTAAATTTTCCTTTATTAATCATAACTTTGCTGATTCATGATAAGTTGTATAAAAGCTGAAGACTTGTCAATATCAGCTGGCTGTCCAGATGTAAGATTATTACCTATACAATGGAACGTACTCATTCCTTAAAGACAATAACATCTCTGTGTCTGTCTCTCTCTCTCTCTCTCTCGTTGTGTATTATATCGTTATCTGGCCTTATTTCCAAGGTGAAATTGTTCTATTTTACCAAATTTACTTACAACGCTTCCATTCACTTATTTTTAAAGGAAGAAACAAAACCATAATCATGTCTGAAATCTTACTCCAACTGCATTTGTTAACATCCTTATTAATTTTAAATTAATTTCAAGAAGGCTATGACTCAAAATATATAGGGGTTGGACAAAATAATGTAAAAACCTGTAATTATTACCCTCTTATTTCTGCCATGGATTATACAGAATACAGATTGATTGCTCGTCCTGTTGACAGGGCCGAGAATAGACTGCATCCTCTTACAGAGGGAAAATCCTCATCCCCCACCTAAAAAAGATATGTCATTTGTATGATACTAAACTGCATCCAGTGAATGAGGCTCCTGTTGCTGAGCTCTGGTGAATGTGGAGTCACTCCTTTATTGCCATTACTCCCAGATCCACTCTAACTCTGAGTGTTAGTACCTCTAAGGGTCAAATATTGTCAAATTAGGAAGTGTCAATCTGTTTAAAATAATTGTGAAGATATGTAAAATGTAATATGGTACAAAAATACCATATATAATTTATTGGAATTCTGTTGAGGACAAACGTGCAAAAGGCCAAATTGGTCAATCACAGCCCTTCTGGAGGTCACATGAGGTTGGCTATAAAACAAGAGGTGCTCGTGGTGTAATGATTATCGTCGTAGGAAATGGACACAGCGACACAAGTTCAAATCCTGGCCGAGACTGATTGCATTTCACATAGCACTAATACCCTTGGGAAAGGTATGAATCCAATTATTCTCCCCTCAGCTATGGGTAAATGGTAGGGCAGACTAGGTTCTTCAGCCTTGGTGAGGCAACTAGTCTAGGAGAAAGAAAACTCTGAATTCAAACCTGTTAAACTCTGCTTAAAAATTGACCTTGTGTCATATCCTGCCTGAGCGGAGGGGTTGGTAAATATGAGTGGAGGTGCCTGTGGTGTAATGGTTATCGTCATAGAAAATGGACATGGCGACACAAGTTCAAATCCTGGACGAGACTGATTGCATTTCAAATGGCACTAATACCCTTGGGAAAGGTATGAATCCAATTATTCTCCCTCCAGCTATGGGTAAATAGTAGGGCAGACTGGGTTCTTCAGCCTTCATGAGACAACTAGTCTAGGAGAAGGAAAACTCTGAATTCAAACCTGTTAAACTTCACTTAAAAATTGACCTGGTGTCATATCCTGCCCGAGCGGAGGGGTTGGTAAATATGATAAAACAAGAGGTCACAAGGAATAGTCCTCTTTTTGCCACTTTAGCAATTCTAGCTAAGACCACATCATACAAGGCCCAAATGGTGACATTTCAGGATGTGAGTTCATCACCTAGCAGCTGAGAGCAGACAAGCGCAACCACTACTATGGATCTTGAAACAGTGCCCTAACAAGTTACTAGTAACAACTAAATTGCTAAGTTTCCGCAGGCATATTTTTCTGCAACCTTATCCAACCACACTTTTTGAACTCTTTTGCTTGTTTTGCATATTGTATCTACCTGTTGTATATTGTGTATACGACCAGTAAACCTTTTGTAGTAGCAAAAATTCATTTGTGTCCTTTCTTCAAATGTGGTGCCCATCTCCTCACCACATTCTAAGTACGGTTTATTCTTCCACAAAACTTAAGGTTTAAACTGTGCTTTACCTGGGGATAAAACTCCCCACAAATTGGAGACCATAACTGTTAAATTGACTCGGTATAACATAATCCTGCTTGGGTTGACATGTCATAAAATCAACTAAGCAACAAACTGTTGCATTCTAAAATCTACCCCACCTCTGACCTATGAACTTTGAATGTATCTCTTTTTGACCCCTTTTTGTTAACCTCCCTTGTTACAACTCTTCTATGTAGAAGTCATGTAAACATTTATTTACCATTAAAGCCTTATTATCAGGTCTTTCATTTTCTCCTTAATATTTCACAAACAATATGCAGAAATAACTTGAAAGCATGCATCTCTTATATATAATAACATCTTTCTGTCTATTATTTTATTATCTGACCTTTTTTCCAAAGTGACATTATTTTATTTTACCAAATACAGTTATATCACTTTTTATTTTATATAAGGATGAGTGATACAGCAGATTATGTCAGTAGAAGGGAAAATGAATATTCTTATCATATAAATAAATAGAGATGTAAATTTTTGACCAGTTAATAGTAGTGGTAAAGATAGTGGACAACAATTAAAAAGAAAGCCAAAACCCAATAAGAAAATGAAAATCATGTTTGTATTCTTACACCAGTTGGATTGACCCTTAGGAAAGGTATGAAACCCCTTATCTCCCAAGCTATGTGTTAAATAGTATCATTGTTGATCAACAAGAATGGTTTTGGTATTAAATAACATATAAAGGTTGATATGCCATTAAATAAAGAAACCAAACCAAATCAAACTAATTGCAGCGAATTGTGCATTGTGACACAGGAATGGCAAGGATAACAAAATGGAATATTAGGTTATAAAAGTCAATGTTTTATTCAGCAAGAAATGACAAAAAGGGGTTCGAAAGAACTTCCTGTTTATGCCAAAAGTGTAGATTGTCTGTTAAATTATTCTTTACAACAGTGAGTCTGGACGATACTTGAACAGAATGTTGGTGCAGGTATGTGGCTAGTTAGACTGCAGATGGTTAGAGAGACATGTCAGATTGCTGAGGCAAGCTTGTAAACATTCTGGTGTTTGAATCAGCTGTTAAACCGTAAGTCAAGCAAAAATGGGGGTTTGGTTATTGTTAGCTATGAGTGAGTTGATTAAGTTGTCATGGGTCTAAGTGGTGTCGTCTACTCATGGACTGGTGTTGTCAATGTGTAAGGTTAGTGGTTTGTTGGCCAAGTAAAACAACCTGAGTTGCTAGGCATTGTTGTACAGTGCTGATTAGTCTGAACTCTAGGTGCTGCTGTATTGAACTGTCATCATTATCATGTCAGTCTGGGCAGTTGTCGATTTGCCCTCAAAAGGGCAGTAGTTGACTTGCCCTAAAAAGGGCAGCAACGGTAGTGGCAAGACAAGTGCTGTGATTAGGACAGTAGTGGTAATGGCAAGGGGACTGCCCTGAAAGACATTAGTGGTAGTGGGCAGGCATGAGCCACGGGAAGTAGCCAGGATCTGCTGGAAGGAGGTAGGAATGGTGCCATACACTGATTGTCTTCACTTGAAGCTATGCAGGGCTAACTGGCAAGTTTGATTTTGACTTCTTATCTATACTGAGATTATAATACAACAATTCAGAGTTTTGCTTGATTTCTGGTTAAAAAAACAGTCTAAAAATATCAGGAGTAGCTTTAGGCTATGACAAGTGTTATTATATAAATATAATGAGCAGAAGAATACATCATTGATATTCTTTAGGTTACAATCTATCTAATACAATCAAAATACAATCAATTAAGCTTAATATTAATTTATATTATGATTATTTACAAATACATGGAGTTATTTCTCCTGATAATTCAGAATATTTACAGTGAGTGTAGACAAAGACACCACATTACTATTAAGTTGCAAATTTGAATAGGAATTACTTAATTCTCAAATTCAGAGCATTATGACAATATTGCACAAACAAAAATCCCACAGCAATGTACTGTTGATAAACATTCGGTCCATTATGGTAGAGATAATTATTTGCAAATAAATAAGAAGGGAAACTACTCTATAATTAATATTTAACATACTTGAGGTTATCACCCTTGAACAATAGGATCATTATATTATCAAGGTGAATGTAATCACAGACCAAGTACTGTTATTATTAAGTTGTAAATTGGATTGTGAATTACTTCATACTTTCAATTTAGTGCATTTTATTAACTGGTTCATTGGTCTAGCAGTTAGAGTGTTTGCCAATGGCCTGAGAGACTGGATTTCAATCCCTGGTTGAGTCATACCAAAGACTCAAAAAATGGTACTTGATGCTTCCTTGCTTAACACCCAGCATTTATAAGGTATGGATGAAGGGTAAAGTGGAGCAATCCAGGGAAAGGAGTAGCACCTTCTTCTACACATTGGTTTAGTAGTTATTGAAAAGGGAGCCTTTAGGTCACTAACTTTACTTTTTACTTTTATTGGTAAAAAAAAATTCACAATGATGTGTCATTTTATTGGTAACAAAAACTTCACTCTGATGTGTCATTTTAGCCATATTACATATTAAATTCACAAACTCAAATCAGATCATTGTATTGAAATACAAAGAAGTGTGAACGTTGTGTAATGGTTATCATAATAGAAAACTGACTTATTGACTTGAGTTCAAATCATAGAAAAGGCTGTTTGCAATTCACTTGAAGTTTATGTCCCTGGGAAAGGTGTGAATCCATTTCTTCTCTCCACCAGCAATGAAGAAATAGATGGGCTGACTAGGCTATTTAGCTTTGTTAAAAGACAACTGGTTTAGAAGGAAAACTCTGAATTCACACCAGTTGTATTCCATTTAAAAATTGACCATATGTTATATTCGTAATTTTAGTAGAGAGATGATTATATACATACATGAAATTCAACTCAAATTTTGTAAGAAATGTAGAAGACCAAGTAAACAATGGGAAAACTAAATAATCAAAATAGAAAAGTAAAAATAAAACTATTTATTAATTAAATCAATCTGGGTCATTGACCTAGTGGGTAGAGTGTTCGCCAATGGTCCGGAAGACCAGGTCCCAGGTCGCGTCATACTTGATACCTCCTTGCTTAACACTTAGCAATATAAGGCATGTATCAAGGGTAAAGTGGAGCAATCCAGGGAAAGGAGTAGCGCCCTCCCCTACACCTTGGTGTCGTAGCTATTGAAAAGGAAGTCTTCGGGTCGCCCTTGACTACGGTCGGCAACTTTACTTTACTTATTAATTAAATATTTTAGTATGAGTTCATTAGTATAATTATTATTAGTATAAGTAATTATTAGGTTATTATTTCACTAGTTTTACTTTGTGCAGCACACCGATCTTAAATTTGGTATGGTTTCTCTATTAAGTAGCATTTCAACCTATTGTGCTGAAATTTTATTTCAATTTTAACTGCGCCTTGTCAGCTGCGGCTGTAGAATACACTGACTGCATCTCTGCAGAGGGGTAAGGTCCCTGCAACATATGTCCTGGATATGACACTAAACAATCTGATAGTGAGGTTCCAGTAATGCTGGAACTTTGGGGAATGCGGAGTACCCTTTTATTGCCATTGCTCCCAGGTCCACTTTAGCCCAGAGAGGCAGCACCTGATAGGGCCCTATCTATTGGTTAAATAGAACTAAACTGCACTTTTTCTGAACTAAATTGTTTGAAATGGAACTATACTGAGGCTAAGCTGAATTGTTTAATATAGAAGTGTTTTGACATTTAACTGTGTGTAAACAAAATCTATACTTATACTAAACTGAATTGTTTGAATTAGAACTGTTTGAATAAATTGAATAGCTTGAAATAGAGATGTTTTTGACAATTAAATTGTGTACTCATGCTAAACTGAATTGTATGAAATAGAACTGATTATTTGCATAAAAATGGATTTGGCATTATATAATCTACAAAGGTTGATATGCCACAAAATCCAACCAACCAACCTCAATTTTAACTATAGTACAACTTTTGTAATATTTTGGTGTGGACTATTTTGCAGTACGTATGTAATGTGACTGAAGCAGTTCAAGCTATACAAAGTACCCTCTATAGCTGGTAGTATCATGGTAGTTGGTGCACTGACATATTGTGCTTTGCTTCACTCTATGTGTGATTAGAAAGCCACATAGATGAACATACAAACATAGTCTGATCTGGGAACTTATGATTAACAAGTTGAAACTGGGCCATAATGCTGCGGAAGCAACCAAAAACATTTGTTGTACAAAAGGTGAAGGCACAATACAGTAACCAGACAGTTCAAGAAATTTTGCTTGTGTTTTAAGAACTTCAATGATCAGGCAAGGTCAGGTAGGAATAAAACCATGGATTCTGAGCTTGAGCTTTAAGTTATAGAGTCAAATCTAGTGAGTAGCACACGGAGAGTATCAGGCAAGCCTACTATCTTACTCTGCCGTATGGTTTGTCACCTTCACAATCTCAGTGTCCTCGTGGTGTAATGGTTAAAGCGGTGAACTGCGGAATCGTAGTACGCGAGTTCGTACTCCAGTCACGCTATAATGTTCACTTTCGGGCAAATACCCTTGGGAAAGGTATGAACCCCCTTATTCTCCCTCCAGCTATGGGTAAATAGTAGGACGGACTAGGTTCTTCAGCCTTGTTGAGGCAACTAGTCTAGGAGAAGGAAAACTCTGAATTCAAACCTGTTAAACTCCGCTTAAAAATTGACCTTGTGTCATATCCTGCCCGAGCGGAGGGGTTGGTAAATAGTTCCTTCACAATCTCAGCAGAAGCATTTGGAGCTGCCAAATTGTACCTCACATACTACCAAAATATTGCAAAACTTTTGACATGTCCTAGTATTTATAAAGTACAAATATATTTATATTTGTAAATATAAATGTTTTTCAAGATAAATGTTTGATTGTTGGATTTAGATTTTTTTTATTGTTTGATATAATCATTTGTAAATAATCATTGCTTCAAGTAACAATTCTTAATACATGCAATTTGCACAGTTATATGGTTTCAGGAATTCCAATCTAATACAGATAATTTTTCGACATCTTTTTGATCCATAAATGAAACTCTAACAGGTACCATTATTGCTAATCAGAGTGGACCTGGGAGTAATACCCAGGAAATGGGAACTCCACATTCTCCAGACCAGGAGCTCTTACCACTGGATTTAATTTGGTGTCACACCCAGAGTGTCCTATTTTTAAAAAAAATAAAGGGTCTTACCACTTTGCAGGGGATGCAGTCAGCATATTCTAGTGTCTGCTGATAGGACCAATAGATCTTTGGTTACTTATATTACTTGCCGTTTCCTAATAGTCACCCATGCTAGTACTAAGCAAGCCTATCACTGCTTAACATAAGTGATCTGACAGGAAGTGGTCCTTTCAGAAGGACTTAACTTTAAGTCACAATTATTAAGAGGTTGGTCATTTTTCAGGAATAAAAATATATGGACTTATTTCTAAGAATTTTAATTTTTATCTTATATATGTAAAATATGTTGCAAACATAAGAAAAAACCCTTCCATTTTCATTCTTTAGTGTTTACTATGCTTTATTATGCCTAAAATCTTTTATCCTCTCTGTCAATCATTGTAAAGAAGGCCATGGTTTGGTTTAGTTTGATTTGGTTTGGTTTCTTTAATAGCATATCAACCCTTCTATGTTATTCATTATCAAAGCCATCCTTATAGAAGAGTGTTAGGTATAAATATAAGGTGTTAATGTAGGAGTTTGCATTTCAACCGGTATAGTTTTTTAGATTGAACTTTGCCTTCTGCACCGGTCGCTTCCGGGTGGAAGGTGTGGGAGGAACATCTGGCCTGAACACCGGCTGGTGCGAATTCGGGCTTTTTCAAATTGACCGGTATGCGAGACTGACGTTTTTTCTTTGTGGGTCACTAGTAAGGCAAAAAGAGTTGGAGAATGTATAGTTGGAGAATGTGTATGCATGTTTTTCTATGCTGAACACATGCGCAAATAAAGATATACATCTTCATCAGTACGAGACTCATGTCTTTGATTTTTGGCCCCAGTTGCTGCTGTTAAAATAAGGTATGAACCTCCTTATAAGATATATACATATATGTATTTACCAACCCCACAGCATGCACAGAATGTGACACAAAGTCAATTTTTTAGGTTCAGTTTAACAAGGTTTAAATTCAGAGTTTACTTTCTCCAAGACTAGTTGCCTAACCAAGGCTAAAGAACCCAGTCTGTCCTACTAATTACACATTGCTGGAGGGAGAATAATTGAATTCATACTTTTCCAAAGGGTATTAGTATTATGTGAAATGCTATCAGCTTCATTCAGGATTTGAACTCATCTCGCCATGTCCATTTCCGACGATGATAAAAATTATACTCTGAGTACCTCCAGTTATATACATAAAAGGTATATGAATAAGGTATATAAATATGAACATATAAGCTATATGAATATATAAGGTATATGTTGTGATGCTGACCAAAGAAAGAAACGGGGAACACAGAAGGTTTGATAGAAAAACATATGTATTCAAGTAACAGAAACAAGATACAAGTGAACTTGGTTAAACAGTAGTTAGTTGATAGGAAGTTGAGAGTTCAGTTGGGTAGTGACTATCCGTCCACTATGCAAATGGTATCACATGTGATTGTGTCACGCTGATTGGTGCACTCCTCTCTGATGCTCTTATTGATGTGTATTTATGGAGGAGAGCGAGTCCGTTATGTAGGGAGTACAACAGTATATACATAAAAAGAACATATAAGGAAAATATAAGTGTAAAGAACATACGTATATAGTTGGTCGGTTGGTTAGTTTGGTTTTATGAAATTTCAACTATTGTAGGTTATTTAATGCTAAATCCTCTTTATATGTATATATTAAATATATGTTTTGCAAACACATTTTGTTGATAACATTTTTAAACAAGCCTTAGCTCATTTTGCACACAGTTAAAGGGTTTCAAGTATTTCTATCAAACACAAATAATCCTATTTACAATTAATCACTTGTTTGCATACATTCAAATGGATATACATATTTTTAGGTAAATGATTTATAGGTAATTTCATTTTAAATGAGTTACAACTTTGTTTGCATGCAAGTATTGTCATTGCTTCTACCCAATTAAATGGTTTCAATTATTGTTATCTGATACTAATAACTCAATTCAGTATTAATCATGTTTGCAAACAGTGAAGTGGTTACAAGTATTGCTATTTAACACTAAAGTGTTCTATTGAACACTATTCATTCATATGCAATCAAATGGTTCCAAGTATTGCTATATTATTGGCCTCCATGTCAATGCACACAAAACTGAATATATGTGTTACAACCAAACGGGTAACATTACCACACTAGACGGAGCCTCTCTGAAACTAGTAGACGAATTCACCTACCTAGGAAGTAGTGTCTCATCAACCGAAAACGACATCGACACAAGACTGACGAAAGCATGAACGACTATCATATGGAAATCAGACCTGACCGATAAAATGAAACGCAGTTTCTTCCAGGCAGCGGTTGTATCGATACTGCTATATGGATGCACTACATGGACGCTAACTAAATGGCTGGAGAAGAAACTAGACGGCAACTACACAAGAATGTTGAGAGCAATATTGAACAAGTCCTGGCGGCAACACCCCACAAGACACCAACTATACGGCCACTTGCCTCCCATCACGAAAACTATACAAGTTAGACGAACCAGACACGCAGGACACTGCTGGAGAAGCAAGGACGAGCTCATAAGTGATGTACTCCTATGGACCCCCACATATGGCCAAGCAAAAGCAGGATGACCAACTCGAACTTACATACAGCAGCTATGTGAGGACACAGGATGTAACCCTGAAGACCTGCCAGAGGCGATGAATGATAGGGAGAATTGGCGAGAGAGGGTCAGGGATATCTGTGCTGGCGGCACGACATGATGATGATGATGATGATGCCAATATCTCAGTTTAGGCACACAGTTAAAGAGTATCAAGTATTGCTAATCAACACTTA
This sequence comes from Sepioteuthis lessoniana, assembly GCA_963585895.1. Taxonomy (NCBI): domain Eukaryota; kingdom Metazoa; phylum Mollusca; class Cephalopoda; order Myopsida; family Loliginidae; genus Sepioteuthis; species Sepioteuthis lessoniana. The sequence continues at coordinate 59,712,403 of OY757925.1, read as the reverse complement.
TAATTCTATTCAACTTAACTCATTTGTTTGCACACAGTTAAATGGTTCCAAGTATTGTTATGTATCACTAACAATTCAATTAGACATCAGTCATTTGTTTACACACAGTTAAATGGTCAAAGAGTTCTATTTCTAACAACTCAATTAAGCATAAGTCATTTGTTTGCACACAGATTAAATGTCAAACAGTTCTATTTGACCCATAAATAGGACCCTATCAGGTGCTACCACTCCAGGCCAGAGTGGACTTGGGAATGATGGCAATGAAGGGGTACTCCACATTTCCTAAAGCTTAGCATTATTGAAGACTCACCATTAGATTGTTTAGTGTCATATCCAGGACACTCATTGGGTGTGTGTGGGGGGAGAGGTTTTATCCTTCTGCAGAGAAGCAGTTGGTGTATTCTACAGCCCTAGCTAACTGGGCTGAACATATATAAGGAATATATTAATAATATATACACTTAAGGAACATATAGATATGAACATATAAGGTATATGAAAGTATGAACCACCTTATCCACCCATAGCTGGGGAATAAAGGGTTCATACCTTTCCCAAGGTTATTTGTCTGAAAGTGAATGACTGATGTTCCCACTCCTTACACTGTTGTTAGCCAACACCCCACAGAGACTTCCCCATCATAGTTTGGTGTATGTCTCTTGGATTGAGGTTACTAATATTCATGAACTAATTATTTCCTCGTGCCTTCAGCATGAATTGACTATAAGTAATGATACATTGAGAAATTAGGCAGATTTGTTGAGATCGTAACTTTGACTTCAAACCTTTAAAACAGAGAGAGAGAGAGAGAGGTAAAGAACATTTTAATAATATTTTCATAAGTGAATATATAACCCATTGTTATTTATTAGTTTGTTTAATCTGGCACATAAACCTTAGGTTACTTACAGTACCTTCTATTAAAAAGTGGTCACTCATCTAAGTACTGGTATTTGTTGAGTGCCCCCCATATGTGCAAGTTTGGCACAAAGCTTTTTTTATTGTGGGTGCCAGGCAATGGACTATAGCTCACACATGCTGGGAGGTTCCAAAAATACCTTGAGCCCAATCGACATTCCCCTAAAAAAGGGCGCTTCAGGCACCAGGTGATAAACCTAGCTGCTCTGGAGAGAGTTAGAGCCTAGGGAGAGGACCTCTGGAAGGATCAAGAATGCCGGTCTCAACTGCAAGACATGAATGCTGTGTTTCCTTGCTACCTGTGTCAGGCAACCTCAACCAACCACTAGCCAGCCCAAACCCAATCGACCTGATCTGCGTACCAGCAAACACATCTGGCTGAAGTGTGTCTCGGCCCAGTGGACCAAGAGTAAACTGAAGACAGTTATTTAAGTACTGAGTAAGCTCATTGATACCTAACTTCTGTCGGGTAATAATGCTTTAAGTGGGGCTTGACTATGAGTCGATTGACCTAAGTTGCTATTGTAAAACCAGAACTTGTTTCTTCTGCTGCCCCTTTCCCATCCTTCTCTCCACCTTTGTCTTTTAGTGTTTTTGCTGTTTGTTGTTCAGTTTAACCCTTTTATGGACTTGCCCAGTCCATTGAGGCTATAGAATACGCTGACTGCTTCTGTGCAGAGAGGTAATGACCCCCTCCTCCTATGAGTGTCCTGGATATGATAGTGAGGCTCTTGTAATGCTGGAGCTTTGAGAAATGCGGTGTACCCCTTCATTGCCATTGCTCCCAGTTCCACTCTGCCCCAGAGTGATAGCACTTGATTGTGTCCTATCTATGGGTTAAATAGAACTAAACTGTGTACTTATGCTAAACTGAATTGTTTGAAATAGAATTGTTTTTGACATTGAAACTGTGTACTTGAGCTAAAATGAATTGTTTGTAATAGAATTTTTTGACATTTAACTGTTTGTAAACAAAAACTATACTTATACTTAACTGAATTGGTTGAAATTTAATTCAGTCTTAAATGACCCAAAAAGGGTTGATATGCCATAAAACAAACCAACCAACCAACCACCCAATCTTTTATGGACAGATGATCTTTTAAAATGTCCTTCTGCCTGTGTACAACTGGCAACAAATATGTCGCTCTGTCTGCCTCCAAACACACATGCACACATACAACAGAATAATAAGCACACTCTCACAAACATACACTTCAAGGGAACAAGAATATTTTTATATATTAAAAATTGTAGCACGTTTGCTTTGTTAAGTAATCAGATATAAGCAATGCTAGATAAAGAAAAAACAGACATGTTAGTGTTGTACAAATACAAGTTTGTAAAACAAGTCATAATCTTTATTGACCAGATAATTCCTATTTGATATACTCAGAAAATTTGAGATCATTGTTTGCAGTGTAAGGCAATAAAACAGTAATGTTTCTTGAGAAGCAATCAGTGTAATTCATATTATTTGTCAGATTGGGTTTTTATTATCTTAACAATAGAAAATTTCTTTCCTAAATTATCATCTAGGGAAATAAGAGTTTGCATCTGGCAAATTAAAAAAAAGAAGAAAAAAAACTCCAACATTTATTTTTTTATAATCATAATATTAACTTTTTAATAACTCTCTCTCTCTCTCTCTCTCTCTCTCTCTCTCTCTCTCTCTCTCTCTCTCTCTCTCTCTCTTCTTTTTTATGTTTTTTGCCTTTTTCATGGTTTATCGTTAATTTTTTTTGTTCTTCAAAGACAATGATGCTGGTTTGAATAATAAGGAAAATAATCACAATACTTCATTTCAAAATACCAATGTCAACAATATTTCTCAAAATTAACTTAATATACTTATCATCAAATTTATCTATCTATCTATCTATCTATCTATCTATAATAGAATGTGCTATATTTATAAAGAGTGCTCAATAATAGAGACATCTAATTTAGGATTGGATTGACATAGAGTCCAGGTCGCTTAATAACTGTCAGTTTCTCACCTTTTTATGACATCATGGTCCAATGATTGCATAGGTATGAAACTGACTGTCACCAAGTGCTGTTGACTCTATGTCTATCCTAATTTATATATATATATATGTATGTATTATAGAAGAAGATAAAATGCAAATAAGAAAAATGCTTGAAATTGTTAATTACTATTATAGCAGAGTTGGGCAAAAACCTAAAATATCTAAATTATGTACTCTTAAAGTCAGTGATTTAAAGTTTCATTTCTCATAAAAACAGGAGAAAAAGTGGTCAATAAAATGTATATAAGGTGTGAGAAATTTGTCATGTGGTATCACACACACACACACACACACACACTCATAAAGAAAATTATGATTTATTGATTTTAAAACTCTGAACTGTCCTGGTACAAGTAAAGTTCATTTTGAAATCAATTAGGTGGTAAGTGTTAATATGTCTACATTTAGAAATCAGTTCTTTTTTGGTTCAGCAAGTTATTATTTATGACATGTTCCAGAATACATAATTTTTCTTCCAGACATAATCTGCAATTATTATAACCTCCTTTATACAATTGTCTTTAATTGGAATCATTTTGAGATGAGGCTTCGAAATCTGAGAATTAATTTTTATTAATTGCGGACTTTTTGTCCTCATCTTGGTAGTTCTTGCGCTGTTTCCTTCGGAGCCCGTGGCGCAGTGGATAGAGGCGTTGAGTCTCTATGGTTCCAGGTGAGCATTGTCAGAAGATAGCAGTTTCAAATCCTACCCAAGCCGGTCAGAGGTTTACTTGGTCAAAAACGTGGGGTGATAGACAACAACTATGGAAGGCAGTAATTTCTGGGGATACGGTTACAAGACTTAGCATTCCTATCCGATCTCGCGGTAAATCACCTGAAGAAGGCCAGAGGTGAAATTTGGCCAAAACGTAGTGAAGGAGGAAACAGCGCAAGAACTACCAAGATGAGGACAAAAAGTCCGCAATAAATAAATGTCAATTCTCTCCTTTATACACTTGGTTTGGTTTGGTTTCTTTGTTTAATGGCATATCAACTCTTTTTAGGTTATTTAATGCCGAAGCCAGTCTCCTAGAAGAACAGTAGTGGTACTATTTAACCCATAGCTGGGAGGATAAGGGGGTTCATACCTTTCCCAAGGGTATTTGCTCGAAAGTGAACGTAATAGCACGACTGGAGTACAAACTCGTGTACTACGATTCCGCAGTCCATCGCTTTAGCCATTACACCACGAGGACACCCCCTTTATACACTTGGGCTTTTATCACAATATCTAATTTTATTATAGAAGATTTACCTGTTTCATCTTTTATCTGCTTAGATAATGTACAATTGGCATGTGTTCATTTTGGTAAAGCTGAGGTTATGGTTTTACATTTTTTAATGATTATATAGTTTTTTTAATTCAATTCTATCTAAATACAATCAAGGTGTTGACTTTGATTATACATTTAAAGCAGATAATCATATTTTATCTATTTTATTGAGAGCAAATGGAATGATTGGTTGGATGGTTAAAAATTTTATTTCAAGGGAGGTAAATGTTGTTTTAAAAATATATAAAACCCCAATAAAACTTTATACAGTACATAGTACACTGACCTGTGCTTCAGTGTCAAGACAGAAATTGGAGTTTAATATTGAGATTGGAGGGCATACAAAAAATAGTGACAAAGATAAAAAGATTAAAAGATTATAGTTACTGGAAGAAATTTGAGAAATTAGGATTAACTAGTTTAGTAGAAAAAAGAATGAGAGGTGATCTTACTGAACCTTTCAAAATAATTAATAGAATTTCTAATTTTTTAGATATTTTTCCTTGAATTGGAAATTTACTGTCAAGACAGATTTCAAAAACTAAATCTACTAACCAATTAGATCTTTTTTTAATCTGCTAATAGTACAATATATTTTCGGAACCAATTATGTAATCAGATCAAAAAAAGCAGTAGAGTAAAAAAAAAAATTTAAATTAAATAGGATAAGTTCAGAAATAAAGAATAAGAATAAAGAAATTAAGAGGGGAGTTTTTGGAGCTATCAGATGAATTACTTAACAGAATCTGATCTTTATACAGATATTGTATTAACAGCATATAAGTTCTGTGCAAAGGTTCTTCTTTTTTCTTTTTAAAGGTTGATGTGAGAAGATAGTAAAAAAAAAAGAGATGCCCTAAGAGACATAACAAACAAATAATGATAATAATATATAATGATACAAACAGATCACTGGCCAGAAGACCAGACCTAATGATGATTAACAAAAAAAAGAGACCTTATCATATCATGGATTTTGCCATCCCAGCAGGCCACAGAGTGAAAATCAAAGATAGTGAAAAGAGAGACAAGTACTTTGACCTTGCCAGAGAACTAAAAAAAAGTTGTGGAACACAAGAGTGACACTGATGTCAATTGTAAATGGCATGCTTGGAATGGTCCCCTAAGGCTTGAAAAGGAGACTGGAAGAGTGAGAAATCAGTGGACGAATTGTGACCATCCAAACTACAGTATTGTTAAGATCGCCCAGAATACTGAGAAGGGTCCTGGATACCTGAGGAGACTTGCTGTCACTCGGAATCCAGTGAAAGACAATCAGCTAACACTGGTGTAAAAAACTCGCAAGGTGTATAATAATGATAATAATAATAATTCAGTTGTATTCATTGTTATTATCAATATTTCCCTATCTGACAGTAGACTTATATATCACATTATCAATCAAGCAATTACCTGGTGTTGCCCAGTTTGAGGGAATAACACATTCTATAATATATTTCTTTTAGATTAATTGATTAATTTATTCATTTTATCTGTTTATTTTTACTGATAAGTTTGGTTTGGTTTGGTTTGGTTTTATGGCATACCAACCATTGTAGGTTATCCAATGCCAAATCAGGTTTATACATATGTATTAGATAAACATATGATTTGTAAACATAAATCATCATCATCATCATGTCGTGCCGCCAGCATGGATCTTCCTGACCCTCTCCCTCCACCCGTCTCTATCGTCCACGGATCTCTCTGATCCTCTCTCACCACCCATCTCTATTGTCCATCGCTCCTGGGAGGTTTTCAAGGCTATATCCTGTATCGGCACAGAGCTGTTGTATATAGGTTCGAGCTGGTCATCATGCTTTTGCTCGTCCATGTGAAGGGGTCCACTGGCGAATGTTGCTTATGAATTCATCCCTACTTCTCCAGCAGTGTCCCGCATGTCTGGTTCATCTAACTTGGATAGTTTATGTGATGGGTGAGAGGTGGCCGTACAGCTGCTGCTTTGTTGGGTGCAGCCTCCAGGACTTGTTCAATATTGCTCGCAGCATTCTTGTGTAATTGCTGTCAAGCTTTTTCTCCATACGTTTAGTTAGTGTCCATGTAGTGCATCCATATAACAGTATCGACACTACTACTGCTTGAAAAAAACTGCGTTTTATTTTATCTGTCAGGTCTGACTTCCATATGACTGATAGCTTATTGATAGCTGTCCATGCTTTTGTGCTAGTTGCATGTTGATGTCTGTCTTAGTTGATGAGACACTGCTTCCTAGGTAGGGGAACTTATCCACTAGTTTCAGAGAACTACCGTTTAGTGTGGAGATGTCGCCTCTTTGATTAAAGCACATGTATTCTGTCTTGTTTGCATTGACATGGAGACCTATGCCACCAGCTGCTTATTTCAGACTAAATAGCTGGGTTTCGGCTTGGGCAGGTGTATTTGCCAGAAGTGCTATGTCATTGGCATAGTCCACGTCTATAATTGTTTGTGCTGGGTATTTTCACTTCTTTCCTTTGTCAGCTTGAAACTGTTGTCTTTCATTTTGTCAGTAGACATTTTAAGCACGTAGTGTAGACAGATCATAAAGAGATATGTGGAGGTGCCCGTGGTGTAATTGTTATCGTAGGAAATAAACACGGCGACACGAGTTCAAATCCTGGACGAGACTGATTGCATTTCACATAGCACTAATACCCTTGGGAAAGGTATGAATCCGATTATTCTCCCTCCAGCTATGGGTAAATAGTAGGGCAGACTAGGTTCTTCAGCCTTGGTTAGGCAACTAGTCTAGGAGAAAGAAAACTCTGAATTCAAACCTGTTAAACTCTGCTTAAAAATTGACCTTGTGTCATATCCTGCCCGAGCGGAGGGTTGGTAAATAGGATAAAGAGGTATGGGGCCAATGTATCTCCTTGCATCACACCTGCTATGATGTCAAAGTAGTCTGTGTCTCCATCTGGGGAGTGGACTTTTACTTTCATGTTTTTAAAGTAAAACCATAAATCAAAAAAGTTAAATAGTTCCAAGTATTGCTATGTATAACTTACAATTCTTGCTTGTTTTGTTGTTTAATGGTATATCAACCTTCTTGGGTTATTTAATACCAAATCTATCCTAAAATAACAGTAGTGGTACTATTTAACCCATAGCTTAGAAGATAAGGGGGTTCATACAACTAACAATTCAATTAAACATCAATCATTTGTTTACCAACAGTTAAATGATCAGTTCTATTTCAAATAATTCAGTTTAGGATTAGTCATTTATTTGAGCTCAGTTTTAATGTCAAACAGTTCTATTTGACCCTTAGATATGATTCTTTCACGTGCTACCACTGACTATTATTAAATAGGAATAGAAAATAGGCTGGAATTCAAAATATAAATAATGATTTATATATATAGTTATATATCATATAAGTTTAAACAGAAGAAATAGGAAGTCCCTATGGCATATTGGTTAAAGTTCTTGACTGCAGCCTCAAAGTAAGCAAATTTGAACTCCAGTCATGCAATCATGTTCACTTTCAGACTAATAACCTTGGGAAAGGTATTGAATTTCGCTATCCTCACAGTTATGTGATAAGTAGTATCACTACTGTTCTTCTACAAAGATGGAATTGGCGTTAAATAACCCATGAAGGTTGATATGCCATTAAATAAAAGAAACCAAACCAAACAAAGGAAAGGATTATATGTATATGATATTTCAAATATAAAGTAAAACAAAGTAAACTAAGACCACTTATGACTGAGTTTCATGTATGCAATCTTAAGGTGAGCAATATCCACACCTCTCTTAAATTATATAGATATATGGCAACTTGCAAAAAAATTAATGATGAAAAGGATCATATATACATAAGTATGACAGCATCTTCAATATTAGTATCATACCCTTTGTTTTGTTTTTTGAGGGGGAGGAGAGGCAAGGTCTTACCTTCTGCTGACTTCATTTTATAAACACAAACATTGCAAAATATTTCACCCTCTAGGCTGAGTGAAAAAGTTTTGCAATGTTTGTGTTTCAAACACAAGGTGATGTTCAGTATCAGATGGAATTATAAGGGAGTAATTCACTTCATGTTCGTTCTGGATGCTCGAACCACTGATGTCAACTCCAAACAGCTGGAGTGGATGTATATTATTGTGTTGCAAAAAATACCTGGCATTAGTTAACAGAAAGTGAGCTCTTCTGCAGCAAGGCTGCATACCACTGAAATGACCTCGAATAAACTCCAGAAACTTGGGGGAACCAAACTGATGCCAAACCTAGCATATAGTCCAGACCTAGCTCATTTGTAGGATTTCTTGTTCTGATCAATAGCTCTCTTCCTATGCTGGTGACCCATCAACAACCAAGAGGTAGTGAAAACCTCAGTGAAGGAGTTCTTCCCCTCAAAGGACAAGAACTGGTACCAGTATGAGATCAAAGAACTTGCAGAAAGGGAGCTTCAAACAGTGAAACAGGAAGGCTTCAACTTTGAATGCTAGGCTGCTTTTTTTCAACTTAAAGAACAAAGCAAATGAGTTACCAAAATATTGCAAAATTTTGGACTCATCCTAGTAGAAATGAATATGACAAGATGGATCCTTGATTGTTTCCTTTACTTTATCTGGAAAAAAATTTGATTTGATTTAAATAGTAAAGTAAGTAAAGTTGGCGACTGTAGTTGAGGGTGACCCCAAGGTTCCCTTTTCGATAGCTAGTACACTGAGTTTTTGGTATGACTTGACCTGGGATTGAACCCAGGTCTCCTGGGCCATTAGCAAACACTCTAACCATCATACCAATGTCCGGTTGGAGCTGGAATATTTCTCTATTAAACAAAAATTGTTTTGTGTCATATCTGTCATTTGTTTATTTGCTGAAAAGTAAAGAACAGCTGTGAGAACATCTTTTAAGTGTGGTAATTCCATAATTTTTGACCAGGGATTGTGCAGAGTGCAACTGAAAAACCTTTAAGATTCACTTGTGTTAAAAATGTCTCAACAGCAAACTCACTGTGTACACAGGTCTAATCAGCATTTGTAACTAATCATATCTGAAAAATAAATGGTCAGACATTAGCTAGATGGAGCTACCATTACCACTTGTCCAAGTTTACTTGCACCACACAGATGACAGTTTAAAATGTAGGGTGTATTTTTGTCTCACTCTGTATTTCTAAATGTAACTCTTTTACTTTTTCAGAAAGAACTTGACTCAGAACCAGTACATCTGGCCCAACAGGCTGATCCTTGGAACCGTCTTAATGGAACTGCTACACTGCAAAGTTCCCGTCGTGATGTTTTTCATCATGATCCATTGGCTCCTAATGACAGCCTTGATTTTGTACTTAATGCTGTATACAACCACACCACAGGTTACATGAAAGGAAAGCCTGAGATTGTCTTGCAAAGAGAAACTTTAGGAGAAGATCTTGGGTCAGTATCAATTCAGATACAGTATTAGACAAAAAAAACCCCAGACAGATGACATAAAAATTTTCATTAAGACAGTTGATGACAATTGATGACCACTTGATATTTAATTAGGTATCCATTATCATCAGATGCCATGGTTTTTCTTTTGTAGCCATCACCTTCTTTTTGATGATAATTTCCAATGGTCTTATAATTTTTGAGAAAAACATCAATTAATAAAGGATGGAGATGCAATTTCTTTGCTATATTATGAAGTGACTGATCACAATCAATGTATGCCACAAACTGACCTTTTTTTAAACTCAAACAACTGCTTACTAATCATAAGCAAAGGGCAAATAACGAATTAAAATATTGAATCAAGGAAAAGAAATTTACTATTTTTGGTATTTCCAAGAACTTTCTTTTTAGAAAAATATGACTTTTTGCTACAAATATAGGGAACTTTGACAACAATAATCAAGGAAAATAATCACCTCCAATGTATGTCAAAATCATTAATGTTTCCTTAAAATTTGTAGCAATAATAAAAAATGTTTCAGTTTTTCAGTCTGTATTTGTTTCTTTTTGTCCAATACTGTAATTTCTTCGCCAGCTCAGATGACTGAATTCATTCTTTGTGTTGCCTTTGTTTGCTAATACAATGTTTCAGGTGATTCATTTTACAGCCTTCTTCAGGAAGGGTGAAAGTTGCTGGGGGGGGGTTCTGTTCTACAAAAAAGTGGGTCATAAGAAAAGAATGGTGACTAATATACTGACCTATTCAGTATATTCACAGAAATATAAGCCATACAAGATCACCATTTTTAACATTTTGTTTATACCAGAGATAACTGAGTTTGAATTCTAAAAGATAGCAATTTTTCTCTTAGTGACTATTAATATTAATCATTAATCTAGACTTTTGTAATGCTCTTGTGGACATAAAAAGAAGAATAAAAAGACAACTTAATAAAATAATTATAATTAATACAGAAAATAAGACATATGAAAGATTGCTCTATCCGTAATAATATAGTCTTGCCCAGAATAATGGAATTGCTTTGAACCAAGAGTGTACCGGCTGATCTATAACTGAAGTCCTTCTCACTCTAACAGCACAGTACCTCTATTTATATTATCTGGAGGTTTGCCATTTTTGTTTACCAGCGATCAGTTCTGAAAATGCTAGTGTCTCACTTTATTCATTTATGACCAAAATGTAACAACTTTTTCCCTGATAATCAAATAACTGTGATCAAATGTTATTGTGATGGAATATTATATCCTTTTTCTTGACTAATTTTAACACCCTGTCAGCAGAGCTCAGAATACATTGACTGTATCCCTTGCAGAAGGGTAAGAATCCCCCAAAATGAGTATCCTGAGTATGACATTAAACTGCATCTGATATTGAGGCTCCAGTTCTGAAGATCTGAAGAGAGCAGCTTAGCCATTAATTGCCAGTACTCCCAGCTCAACTCTGGTCCGGAGTGGTTGTACCTGTTAAGATCACATCTGTGAGTCAAATGGATCTGTTTAAACATTATTTGTATTTAATAGAACTGTGTTTAAAAACTCTTAAAAAATGACTACACAAAAAATGTAAATATGGACATACAGTGAATGCAAATAGGCATAAAATAGGCATAAAATAGTCCTGAATGAATGCAGTTAAAATCAAACAACTTTTATAAACTAATCTTTGATGCTTTTCATTGATTAATCTTATTGGGAGCAGTACTTGCTTGAATCAATTGCTTGCTTCTTCTGGAGGAATATATTGTAGAGGACTCCTTTCTCATCCCACCATATACACATCAATACCTTCTTTGGATCAATACCAACATTGGCATGATTACAGGTGGTTCTGTTTGCTTAACCCCATGATCTCTTGCATTTAACGTTGTTGTAAAGTATCCACTTTTCATTACCCCCTAATAATTTGTTGTAAAAACTTAATACTTGAATATGGTTTTGTAGGTTTTTTACCTCTTAATTTCTCTGCAAGTAAAACATCAAAGTAACTAACATAATCAAGCTGAGGAAAATGATTTTTAGTGTTTGATTTTGATGTTTTGGCCATTTCCCTGTGACATATAATAATGATTATTCTGTAATCTTGATTTGACCACTGTCAACCTCAATTGGTCTACCCAATTGTTCACTGAGAAATTTCCAGCACAAAATACTGTGTTATATAGTCATCTACAGCATCATGCAGCATCATAACGACACAATAATAGACAGACGCACGATGATAAAGACACAGTAATAAACGACGCACACAGAAAGACGCAGGAAGACTTCTTTATAAAATATTTTACCTCTCACTTTATTTGTAAAGTTTTGAAAAGGGTTATTCAAAGTTTGCATGTGAGAGGGAGCTGGAGACCGAACATAACTGAAATATTTTGACCCCAAAGTTATGGCCGTCAGCGTTGTGTCTTTCTCGTTCTCCATGAATGCTCAACCGGAGCTCTGGAATCCACTATCCTAGGTGCTGGCTTTCCCTACTACATCTCGTCTCTCTCTTCTCTAATTATACTGCTTGCCCTCCTTCTCGCCTGTCTGCCTTCTGTTCAATTCGTCGGCCTTATATTACCTTCAAACTCCCACGCGGTGATATGGACACGCCTCCACGCCTCCGCAACTTCTTCTGATATCTAGCGACTGAGATGTGTCACTTCCGCTACCTTTGGAATGGCCTGTGTGATCGTCATCGAGCGGAAATAACTGTCATCCAGTTCAGAGGTCACTCTCTTCCGGTGCGTCAGTCTATGAGAATATAATGGGATTTTTTTTTACCTCGTCCCATTTCATCAGCCAATTTCCGCCCATGCAATTTCCTCTCATAACTGCCATTAGAATGTGTGACTTCCTTCTGGTGCATCACCTTGGAATGGCATTTTTGGCCGGGTCAACAGGTCAAAACATAACAACTGCAGATCATTTTTGACACTCTATAAATTGCACAAATATTTTTTACATTTTAAATTTTAATGTTCTTAAATAAAACATGTATTTTATTTATTTTCTTCCATCTTCAATGTTAAGTTTTTTTCTTTTATTAATGGCATATCAACTCCTTATGGGTTATTTAATGTCAAAATTTGATTTGTAAATATTTGATTTCAATCATAACTATCTATATTTCCAATATTCCACAGCAATCATTTTTTTAAAACTTAACCCTTCAGTCACCAAGGGATTGATACAGTGTCTGGAAGACTTGGAAATAAGAGGACAAGTGGAGACTATCCAAACTACAGGATTATTGAGATTGGCCAGAATACTAAGAAGAATCCTAGAGACTTGAGGAGACTTACTGGCACTCAAAACTCCAGTGGAAAACCATCAGCCAATGCTGGTGTGAAAAACTCTCAAATGAATAAAATGATAATACTACTTTGTTTACACAATTATATGGTATCAAGTATTCCTATCAAATACTAATCATTTATACACAATTATATAGTTTCTAGTAAGTATTCCTATTTAATAATAGTCATTTTATTACACACAGTTATATGGTTTCAAGTAATCCTATCTAACATTAATAATTCTTGACTCATGGTCAAATCATGCAGAAATCACTGGTTCCTAGTAGAAATTGAAGAGGCTCATGTAAGAATTGAATAGGCTCAGTTAAGCAGTGAGAAGCCGGTTCAATTCTTACATGAATGACCATTTAAGTAACAGAAAGTACAGTAAGCAACCTGAGGCCTGTGTGTCTTATCTGAGCAAAGCTTAGTAAATAACAACATTAATAATTCTATCCAATAATAATTATTCGTTTTCACAGTTTATAGTTTCATATATTCCTATCCAATACTAATAATTTTCCAACAGATCTATTTGACCTATAGATAGGACCCTAAGAGGTACTACCACTCTGGGTCAGGGTGAACCTGGTAGTAATTTGCGCCGTTGGCAGGGGCTGTAGAATACACCAACTGCACCTTTGCAGAGGGGTAAGACCCCCCCCATGAGTGTCCTGGATATGGCAGTAAACAATCTAATGGTGAGGTTCCAGTGATGCTGGGGTTTTGGGGAATGCGAAGCACCCCTTCATTGCCATTGCTCCCAGGTCCACTCTGGTTCGGAGTGATAGGAGCCTATCTATGGGTTAAATAGAACTAGACTGCATACTTATGCTAAAATGAATTGTTTGAATAAGAACTGTTTAACTAAACTGAATTGCTTGAAATAGAAATGTTTTTGATGATTAAACTGTACTCACATTTAAACTGTGTGCTTATGCTAAACTGAATTGTTATAAATGGAAATGTTTTTGACATTGAAACTGTACTTACATTAAACTGAATTGTTATATATAGAACTGTTTTGACATTTGACTATGTGTAAAATAAATATGAACTTATACTAAACTGAATTAGAACTGTTTGAATAAATTGAATAGCTTGAAATAGAACCGTTTTTGACAATTAAACTGTGTACTAATGCTAAACTGAATTGCTTAAAATAGAACTGATTATTTGCATAAAAATGAATTTGGCATTGAATAACCTACAAAGGTTGATACGCCATAAAAACCAACCAACCAACCTGGTAGTAATGGCAATGAAGCTGCACCAGAGTTGCAGTTTAGTGTCATACCTCAGACAACCCTTGTTTTTTTTTTGTGGGAGGGGGACTTACCCCTCTACCGAGGATGTAGTCAACCTATTCTAAGCCCTGCTAACAGAAATGTTTTAATGTTAGAAACAATAAAGAAAATACACTAATTTTGATGTTTTGACTTTTAAAAAAAATGGACATTAATATGAGCTGTTACAGTACAATCAAAATTTATCTTTTTGAATGAAATTAATTAAGACTAAATAAACCTAAGATACACCAAAAACAAAACAAAATCTGTTGTCTGTTTATGACTGAAATAAGGTGGACCTGTTAGGCCACATGACGAAAATATCTTAGTTGCTCACTTCAAGAGTCAGAAATTTTTCTTTTTTCATTCATTTCCAAGTTATTTTTTACTCTCATGCAAAATTCTTGTCTGTATTTTTATAAATTTGATTACTACAACTTTTATAAAATGATTAACACAGGAAAAAAAAAAAGAAGATATTAACAATATGAGATGAAATTTAAAAAAAAATGACCAAAACACACTGCTCGAATGTAAGATTATCTGAAACCGTATCTTTCTAAACTGAAAATAAAAAACAGATTATTGATTTTCCCAAGGACATTCACATAGATGCGGATGGATTTGGATGTTTACTGTCTTCAAAGTTTTTCTTTTTTTTGCTTCAGTGAACTTGTCTTCACAATCATATCAATCATCATTCCATGATTTATCTGCAAAAATCTACAAAGCTCAACCATGTAACTGCTAAAACGCCATCACTTTCATGCATTTTCTTATTTCCTATTCCAGTCGTAAATTAAAGAATCGAGAGAAAGTTGAGATTGTTGAACCATCTCCACTGGATCATCCACTGAAAATTATTGATGCAGGCAAAATGGAAGATTTCAACAGTGTTAAACTTTCAATAGGTTTGTATGGCATTGTTTGTTTTCTATTTACTTGTAAGTATTGAAAGAGTTTATTTGGAAAAAAACAGCTGAAAGTATTTAATATCTTATAATAGGAATAACTATTGGAAGGGTTTATTTGAAAAGATGGCTTTGAAGTTTTTGGGGTTTTATTTGAAAAGATAACTGAATATTTGTTTATTTTTTAAAAATAAAAACTATTGAAAGTGTTTGTTTGAAAAGAAATGTCTGAAAGTATTTAACACTTTTGCTTAATTCCTGGCCAAGAAAATGTCCATCTTGAATTTTGTTTTTAAAAATACCCTCATCATAATCAGTTAACATTGCCAAAAAATGGTTATTAGCTTTTTGCAAAATTGTTTCCAATACTGTCTTCATTGTGAGCTGTCATCTAAAATTGCAGTATTTTGTTTTGTACACAATAAAAATTATGGACTGAACTGTATTATAGATCATGATTAAGTAACAATGTCTTCTTGTTTACAGGAATATCAATATACATTTTTTCTTTTTTTCTTTTTTTTTTTTTTGCTATATTTTGTTCCCCCTCTAAAATATGCAAATTCTGAGAAAGAAGAGGATAGTTTGGAAAATCAGGTCAACATTTTTTGCTAGTGATTTGCATCACTAAAAGGAAAATGAATTTATCATCAAAAATGAATTCTTACCGTGAAAGGAAAGGAAGCATGATAATTTATTCATTTATTTGTGGACAGCTACCGATAGGTTATCAATCTTTTGGAAGTCAAACCTATCCAATAAAATAAAATGCAATTTTTTTCAAGCCGCAGTCGCACTGATTCTACGATATGGATACACCACATGGGCGCTGAATAAACGTATAGAGAAAAAACTAGACAGGAATTGCACAAGAATGTCATATTGAACAAATCCTGGAAGCAACATCCCACAAACCAGCAGATGTACGGCCACCTACTTCCCATCTCTAAAACTATCCAAATAAGATGGACAAGACATGCAGAACACTGCTGGAGAAGTAAGAATGATCTCATAAGCAAACATTCTCATATGGACCCATTCACACGGACCTGCAAGTGTTGGACAACCAACAAGAACCTATCTACAACAGCTCTGTACGGATATAGGATGTAGTCTAGAGGACCTGCCGGAAGAAATGGATGATAGAGACAAATGGTGACAGAGAGTTAGGGAAATCTGTGCTAGCAGTACGACATGATGATGATGATGATGATGATGATGATGATGATGATGATGATGATGATGATGATGATGATGATGATGATTTATTCATTTTACAACTGTATCAGCTAAGTGTTTATTCATCCATGGACAAGAAAGTTACCTCTGATTAATAAGTTACATCAAGGCCACACAACCAATTCTAATATAAAAAATGGTTGGATAGTCTGTGGATCAACCTTTGACATAATTTGAGAAGCCCAAATTAATCTGATTAGAAAATAAAACTTTAAGTAGTAAAAATTATCAGGTTTATATAACTGAGAAGTGAAGTCACTATATTTATGAAACTTAGCTTAGTATGGCACAAGGCTACAGCAGTAGGATACTCAGTGAGGATCAAACTCACTATGCTATTTAATTGGTTTGTGAAACAAGCTTGTTAATTACAACACTATCATAGGTGTCCTGACCTGAATGAAAACACCATCAATACAAAAAGCAAATTAGATTAGTTTATCAGAGTGTATGTTAAATTATCCCATTATTTTATTAGTTTAAAAGTGATATAATAAAAATAATTAAACTATAAGAATTATTTTATTTAAATACTTGAGTAAATTACTTGATGAAAAGTTTGTAATGGAATCATATTGAAATGATAGAAGTGGTTTTTGAACAATAGCCTTGGTTTTTATTTTATCTCTTGATTTTTCTGTTTATATTTGGTAATAGCAAAATAAAATAAAATAAAATTAGCCAATTTACTAAGCTGGCATCAACCTTTCTTCCTGATTTAAACCAGATTAATGTGTATTAATCTAATTAAAATGTTGGATTGCTGAAATAAAAAAGAACCAACTCAAATAAGGTTAGTGTTTTCTGATATTGAACAATAGGAATAAAAGATAAAAGATATGTTAATTTTGTTTTATTTGTTTTTTTTTTTTTTATTTATATCTATTTTATTTATTTTATTTATTCATTTATTTATTTTTTTTATTTATATCTATTTTATTTATTTCATTTATTCATTTATTTATTTTTTTATTTATATTTTTATTCATTTTTTATTTATATTTTAGATAAAGTGAAATATTTATTTATTTATTTATATTTTAGATAAAGTGAAATATTCTTATTTATATTTTTATTTATTTCATATATTCATTTATTTTTTTATTTATGTATTTTTTTATTTATAAGATAAAAGGTATGTGTTTATTTTGTTTTATTTATCTATTTATTTTTTTGCACAGAAGATTCGTGGATAATGTTTGTGGTGTAAAGTCAGGAAATATTGTTAAACTGCATTTTTGAAACTTTAAATATTTCTAGATCACCACTGACTTTTAAAAAGAGAATAACTCATACATTTAGTCCCTTTTTTGTTGTGAAGTAGATAATTATCAATTTTATTTTCCCAGAGATGAGATATAACACAAAATCTAGTTTGATGGTGGGTAGTGGCAAAATATTTAGATAAAGCAGACTGAGAGATATAAATATAAATAAAGATAGGAAAAGACTGAGATAGAAGTTAATTGACATATATATATATATATATATATATATATATATATATATACATGAAAAGAATGAGATAGATGGTAACTTATACAAATATTAACTGAGATAGATAGATAGATAGATAATCAAAAACATACATGCAAAGAGATAGATAGATAGATAGATAGATAGATAGATAGATAGATAGATAGATGTTGGGAAATTAGGTTTCACGTAGCTTAATCTATTTATCCCTTCCCCAATTTATTGTGACATATGTAAAATGTTGAAAATAAATATATAAAGTGTGTCTGAAAAGTAATAGGACTTCTGTCACAAACAATTTATTTCAATTCCAAATAACAAACTTCATGGTTTTCCTTTCAAAGTAATCCCTCTTTAGTTTAATGCACTTTCCCATCCTTTGTTGCCATGGTTCTTTGCACTGCTGGAAGAATTCTTCTGGAATGCCTCTCAGCTCCATCATTATGGACTTTCTAATAGCCTTTATGCCTTCAAAATAGGTCCTCTTGATCATCTTAAGCTTGGGGAAAAGAACCATCAGCAGAATAGGGAAGTTGTTCTAGTATGGCGATGTTTCTCTAGGTCAGGAACTGCTAGATGCTCAGCACAACTAATCTTGTTACTTTTCAGACATGCCCAAATCTTAGGTGATAATCTTCTAAACATTGTTATTTTTCATGTCCAGTTGATTTACAATCCTTCACACAGTCAACTGATGATCGCCACACACCACCAGCCTTACCCACTCAACATTGACCTCTGTCCTGTTTATTGAAAGCCTCCCACTCCTGAAATCATCTTTCACCTCCTTGTGATCCTCTTTAAACCTCTTGTGCCACTCAAAAATATGTGTGCACAACATGGTGTTATGTCTATACACTTACTGGAGCATTTCAAGTGCTTGTGATAGAGTTTTCCCCAAATGGACCAAAAATGTCAGGTTTATTCATTTCTCAATGCTCATAGATAAATGACCTGAAAAAAAGGAGGTGTAAACAAAAGCATGTGAAAAAAAAAATGCAACAGTTGCAGGAAAGCTAAGATTACAATTATATACTCCCAACATATCATATTAAATGATAACACAATCCATGTATCCCTCTTTCACCCATAGGTCCTGTTATTTTCTGACTGTCCAAGTAGATAGTTAGCTACAATTTTATTAATGTATTGATATTTAGCTTAAAGAAATGTTTGTTTTCTTGAGAAACAAAAAAAAAAAAAGATTTAAATGACAAGAAAAGGATGTACACTTGTGGCAAAACAGAAATGAAACTTGATTTAACCGAAGGAAAATAAAAAAAAAAGTCTTCCAAAGGTACAAATAATCAAATTGTTTTAAAAAAAAAAGCCAGAAGGGTCATATTAACCTTTCATCATGGTAGACTGCCAATTTGTCCCAACCCTGCCCCTCAACTACTGTTACTACCATGGCCAATTTCCAGGGATTCAAAAGAGACATTGTCTTATTATAGACAGAATTCTTTTGGTAGTCATTTTGTATTAAATCCTCAGGGTCTGCACAACATCATCTTTCTGAATTTCATCAATCGAAAATAACGACATTTAATCTAAAACAGTCTATTGCCTATATGACATAGTCCAATGATGCTATAAGATACAATATTATAGTTTTAGTTTCTTTTTCCCAACCATAAATGAATAATTAACTTAATACAACAATAACAACAAAATCAGACAGCAAAAGGCAAAGGTAGATTACTCCCCTGAAGCAGAGAGGTCTTGATTGAGAAAAAGTAGATTTATCTATCTATGAGAGAATGAGTTGCAATATTTCAAGCTATTCTGTATTTAGTATTTGAAATATTTCAGCATCTGTTCACAAAACTTACCTTATAGAGGTTTTGATTAATGGTGCTCTGTGAAGGACCAAGTCCTACTGACAATGTACAATTGCTTGTGTTAGACTGTTGATCAGCCATTTTAAGCAAGGCTTCATCTTCAACAACAGAAGATCTCTCTGACTTTGGTTTGCCTTCAAGGCTGGTGTCACCTTCCTTGAAATGTCAGAACCAGTTTTGTGCCATGCGTTTGTTGAATTTTCTGGGGTTTTTCACATTATTGATTTCTTTTAGTGCTGCCTTTACGCTCAGTCCTTTTTCCCACCAGAAGCATAAAATGACTCTAATTGTAATTTTTTCACTTCTTATTATCAGTGGTGTAAAATAAAGAATAAACAATTAATATTTAAATGTTATATATGAAAATAAAGAATGAATAATTCAGCAACAATTGGACAATTATTTGTATCAAATTAATGATATAAAATGGAGATACAAGTTGTCAAAAATTATCAATGAAAATTCAAAAACAATATTTATAGTATGAAACAATTTTCTAAATAAGCAAGGTTTTCATAAAATAAGAATCATAGAGAATGTGACATAAATACTTAAAGGAAATTGTGATATTGGTGATGATATACTTTCAGTTACAGACAGACATATAATCTCCATTATAATAAGATTGTAATGGCTAAATCTAACCTTAATCTTTTTTTACTAACCATATAAAATATAATTTTATGTGCTTTACACTTTTTGATTAAATATCAAAATCTCACAGAATGTAAAGAAAACAGGGAGACATGTTTTTATTAAATATTAACATTAAAATTAAGCCAGTATTAACAAAAATAGAAAGTTTAAATAATGCAAACGCAGGTAGCTATGGTCAATTTTCTTAAGAGAGGTTATTTGTTAACAATTATGTCTGAAACATTGCTAATAATCAACAGTCATGACTCCATCATCAGCTAATTAACAAAACGTAAACTTCCACCTCAGCTCCCAGATAGACACATTGAAGAAAATGATCTGAAAATGACACATAACTACCATAAGTTTGTTATCAGACTTTTCTTCATTCATATAAATTTGCATTAATCCTTCCTTATCACATTCAGGGTGGACAAAGATCCA
The DNA here is from genome assembly GCA_963585895.1 of Sepioteuthis lessoniana. NCBI lineage: Eukaryota > Metazoa > Mollusca > Cephalopoda > Myopsida > Loliginidae > Sepioteuthis > Sepioteuthis lessoniana. The sequence continues at coordinate 59,691,650 of OY757925.1, read as the reverse complement.
AGAAAATATTATCATTCAACAGCAAATTGAACTGGAAATTGCTTTATTCTCTTGGAGCGTTTTAATTATAATACTCTACTAACCATCTTGATATTATATGACTTTTTTGCTGGGCTACACTTACATATACACACATTCATATGCACACCAACACACAAACACATACACACTCACACACATACATATGTATTTAAAAAAAAAGTAAAGTTGGAGACCATAGTCGAGGGTGACTCGAAGGCTGCCTTTTCAAGAGGTGTAGGGGAGGGCGCTACATCGTTCCTTGGATTGCTCCATTTTATCCTTGATTCATACCTTATAATGCTGAGCGTTAAGCAAGGAGGCATCAAGTACCATTTGGTATGAGGACATGGGATTGAACCCCAGACCATTGGCAAATACACTAACCATGCAGCCAATGTATTCTAGTGTAAAACAATTACTGTTAAATAAACAAAAACATCAGTTTAAAAACTAAAATGACATTGTCAACAGTAGCAAATAAAATTGTCTTCAATACAAAAATATTGTTGTGGCCAATACAACAATAATGTTATTTTTAAACACACACACACACACACACACACACACACACACACACAAACACACACACACACCATATTTACCAACTCCTCCGCTCGGGCAGGATATGACACAAGGTCATTTTTAAGCGGAGTTTAACAAGCTGAAGAACCTAGTCTGCCCTACTATTTACCCATAGCTGGAGGGAGAATATTTGGATTCATACCTTTCCCAAGGGTATTAGTGCTATGTGAAATGCAATCAGTCAGGTCCAGGATTTGAACTCATGTCGCCACACACACACACACACACACACACACACACACACATTTTTAATCCTGTTTTTATTATTATCCTATTTTATAAATGGAAATATTGTAATATTGCTTTGTAAAGATTTTACTGATTAAAAATGCTTTTAGCATTAAATTCTAATCATAATTATATATATATTATATATATATATATATATATATATATATATATATATATATATATTTAAAAGGAAAAATGGCTTATCAAGAGAAAAAAATATAGTGAGAATTTTAGTAATGTATAGATTTTTATATAGTTATTATAAAAATCAACTAAAAATAAAAAATAGAAAGAAATATTAATCAGAATTGATAATAATGATGTTTGACAATACTTCATTTGAAAATAGAAATAAATCTCGTTATCTTATTGAGCATTTCTGTGGAATGGGATTTGGCTGTAGACTTTATAAATAATTTCAATAGAATGACCGGATTAATTAACAAATTTTGATTGGTTTGCACAATTAGCTTTTTGTTTTCTCACTTTATTGGATCTACAACAACAACACTCACAACACGTCCGAATGGCAAGTTATTGCAAGAAACATTGATCAACTGCAGAACAGCTTATTTTGCTTCTTTTTTTCCTTTCTTTTTCTTTGGGGGAGGTATTAAGCCACAGTCTTGTGTAATGTAGACAATCCAGTGGGATTAGTTATTGAGGAGGAGATTAACCGACTGCTAAGCAGGTAACATAAGACAATTCAATTTGACATTTGCTCAGTCTATAATCTTTGTTTATTAACCCTTTTATGTGTGCAGATATAGTCAAATTTCTGTATGCAATGCAATGAGCAAATGTAGATGAATTTCATATTATGTTGCATTCTCTTGTCTATACAGTCAGTCCGCTTAAGAGTTTTGCTTAGAGCTTTTCGTTATTTTGACAATAAATTCAGCTATTTTTGCAATACTTTTATGGTGTACAGTAACAGCCTTTTCTATCCGAATAGGAAGCAAAGAAGTGGATGTAGGGATTGTAAGGATTGAAAAAACGAACCGCCATTGCCCATGTCTTTCCCTCTTCTGAACTGCTTTATGAGATACCCAACGGTCAAGCAGTGTAGATGCTAATTACAGAAAATCGACTCCTCAAAAAAAAAAAAGAAAACTCAAAAAAACAAGGCATGAAATTTCCTGATTTCCTTCAGAAAATGTTCTTTTTATTATTCTAAAACCAGATCATAACATTTACATTGAGTATCATAACATTTTATGGTAACTTAGGGATTTTTAAAATGATGTATTTACCCAGCCTTTCCACAACAGACTGGATATAATGCAAGGTCAATTTTTAATCAATATACAACTGGTTTGAATTCAGAGTTTTCTTCTTCCTAGACTTGTTGCCATAACAAGGCTAAATAGCCCAGTCAATGAAGAAGAGAAGGATTCAAGCCTTTCCCAAGGGCATGAGTGCAAAATGAAATCCAAACAACCTTGTTCATGATTTGAAATACTATGATTTTAAAGTTATGGTTTTATTGCAGTGATTACCAGTTATTAGAAAAAGTTAGTGCTAGGGTTGGTTTCACTTTCTTTGTTTAACAGGATATCAACATTTGTGAGTTATTTAATGCCAAAGCCATTCTTGTAGAAGAACAGCAGTGGTACAGTTTAACCCATAGCTGGGAAATAAAGGGGTTCATAACTTTCCAAGGATCTTAGTCTGAAATTGAACACAATAGTGTGACTGGAGTTCAAATTTGCTTACCTTCAGCACTTTAGCCATTACTCCACAGGGCTCCCCACTGGTGCTAGGGAGGATATTTAGTTGTGTCCCCACTCACCAAGGTCTAATGTTAGCATTAGTATATCCAATGATACACTAACACGGAGCAAACAGAAGGAAAGACAAGATAAGCTCATATACACATATAGGACATTTAATACATGCATACAAAAATATATAAGAAGTATTACAAGAATACTCAAATATGTCCCAACCGATGAAATGTGCATATTTTTCCATTAATAATCAGTAAATAAGGTTACTAAAAATTGTAAAAAGTCTTACTTGCCTTCTTTGGTGGGGCAAAGTCATGTATACCTTTTATTTCAATGCTGAGGTGGGGCAAAGTCTTTTCTATGAATGGAAATGAAATGGCTCATCTTAAATGTTCAAAGAACAGAGACGAGAAAGCAAACATGTCTTTACTATTTGAATGATTGGGCACCAAAGAGGCTAACTTAAATCATGTGATTGGCACTTGATTCAAAGTTACACCTCCCAAATTCAAGGGAAGATAATTATTTGTTATCTACCTACAGTTTTAAAAACAGTCATTTTTGCTGGGAAATTTGGCAATGGGAGTTGCTGAAAATTTGAAAATGTGCTCTTGAAAGGGTTAAAGATAAACAATATTTACTTGTTATTACTCAGGTCATAATGGTTTTCAAGAAACTTACCCTAGTTCATTGTTTCTTGGAAAATTTCAAGTTAAAAGTTTATTTTTGCTCAGTGAGTAGATAACTTACCTGATTCTTCTAAGTCAACTTGTATTTCATTACCCTAAGTCAACAGTCTTCCATTAGACTCTTGAATAGGATTTTTGTAAGGTAATGATTATCAAGCTAAAATTTAAGTAAGTTTCCTGTCAAGGTAGACAATAGGTCTAACAAATGCTTTTTATTAAAAAAAAAAAAATTTAATTTTTACAACTACCAGCTGGGTGAGAAAATAATAATGGGAGAATGGTTTTGCTAAGTGCTCATTCACCTACTTTATTCTCTGTTAACCATAGGAGTGTACAACAGATATCTTTCCCAAAGAAAATTAGCACATAGTGAATACTGTGTATAAACCTGTACTTTTTATTGTTCATAAATTGTTGATTTTCACCCCTTACTCAGAGGACTAGTTTGAGAAGTCACAAGAAGTGAATATGGAATAATAAAAAACCTACTGAGTAAAAAGAAAGCAATTTTCAGGAGAAACAAATTGACAGAGCAGTTCTAAGTGCAACTTATCTTATTCCAAACTGGCTGTGTTATTTTATCATGAACTACTACCTCTGGAAAAAGTTTATGGTCATTCTATTATTTTTTTCCTCAATATTGGTTTATTCCATAATATTTTCTTCTGCAGGTTTTGAGAAAAAATTATATCATTGATTTGAATAAGTTAATCTAATTTGTTTAAGGTATATTTTATGAAGCCAGAATGTTCAGGTATTAATTGAAAAATATTTTGTTTCTTATCTGTTATTAGTTTATTTACTGCTAAATAACAACTAAGGTGAATATTGTCTAAGTGTGCTAATTCCATAATTTTTGCCAGGAGTTGTAGTAATTTGATTAATGAACAGGCTGTAATAAACAGGAACACAGCACAGTTATTTCAAACTGTAGAACATTTAAGAAAAAGAAATTCAAACCACTAAAGTATAATTAACAAGATCTCAAAATATTGGACATCTAAGCTTAAAGATCAATATCTAAGCTAGAAGATATAAGCTATGAAAATGTCACCTTTTTGTTGTAAGATATTTGGCTTAGAACTACATTTTGAGGCCTTATTAAATTTCATTGCTGTTAGATATTATACTTCAGTTTTTATGGTTAGAAATTGATTTTTTGATAGCAATAAATCTCAAGTATATGTTAGATGATTAAGGTTTTGATAATTGGCATACTGCAATTTCATTTAAAAATAATTTTCTTTATGTATTTAAGTCTGGTATGTCTGAAAATGGCTTTCATTTCTTTAATGTTTTTTTTTCCTTTTCGAGAAAAAATTATCTTTAAAAGTGAGACTGAAAGAGGTGGCCATAAAGTTGGGTTTCAATTTACAATGGCAGTATTGCGTGTAAATGGATACTTTCTGTCAGCTTTTATGTTCAATTTAAAATGTAAATTCAGTGTGAACTGGACTCTGACTTTATGTCCATTTACACAATTTTTAGAAGGGTAGTAATGTTTTTAGATGTTTTATTACATATTTTTAAAATACAGTTATTCATGACTGAATAATGATACTATTACATTTACAAGGGTAAGTTTCAGTCATTTGCTTCATTTTTCATTGAACAGTTACATTTAAGAATTACATATCAATGTAATATATTTAGATTTGCCATCTAGATAAGAGTAAGTTTCAGTTACAGAACAATTACATTTACAATGTAAATGACTATAGTTGTAACAAAACTAGTCCCTTTTAATTTCGGTATGATCAGGAACTCTGATGAAACAATAATTTATTTTAAAAGGTAGTTTAAGGTTATACAAAAGCTGACAAAACTACTTTTATGACTACATAATGATTCTATGATTTTATATGCAATAGCGGCAACAGCTTTGTAACAATCTAGGAAAGGTTTGTCCAGAAAACTATGAGGACAGACAGTTTTATATGATAAATGTGAGCCTGGGCAAGGCTCCTGAAAGCTAAAGAAATGCTAGTGTTTGCAAGAGTCAGAAATTTTATTAGAAATGCTAGAAAAATTTGCCTTCACCCTACATAAATATTACTTACGACTGCCTAAAAAATCTGTATTTAAAATCTTGGATTATACTCCAACCAAACATAACTATTTTAACAATAAGGAAGGCTATAACACTATTTCTTTTTTATAATATTATTTATATTCTGTTATGTCCCTTATTTTTAGATGGCATTAATATTAATTGCTATCATTGGCTGTTTTGTTCAATTTAAGAAAAGCTGGTCATTAATGTTAAAGTTTCCTCAAAATCAATTTTAGAAATGGCAAAAAATCTTTTCTTACATTGATATATAAGTAAATGTCTATCTTGATTAAGATATTTCCTTTTTTTTATTTTCTAAATGAACTCTGACAATTTTATAGATGCTAAAAGGGCCAATTCCCAACCCTGAGGAGGCAAAATGCCAGTCAGTAATTATAGAATGACTAAGAGTAATACACTTTAATTTCATTGTATATTGACTTTTTTTGGAAAGAAATATAATTCTTTAAGAGAGATATAAAAAGCACATTTAAATATAGCAAAGGATAAATGTATTTTTAAAAAACATGATCATCCTTAAGCCATAAAAAAAACAACTTCTGTATGTAATTAACCAACCCCTTTGCCACTGGCATGATGTGACACAAGGTGAGGGCTTAAACTTTCTATAAGATAAATAGTTTTCTTTGTTGTTGAAGTATTTTACGCTAGAAATACATTCAAAATCAGGAACAAAGAGACTTTCATTGGTTAAGAATAAATGCAACCATTACTGACAGAATAGGATTGTTATATGCTTCATAAAAATGCATTGCTATAGATTTTTCTATAAAAATGCACCGGCAATCAAGGAGAAAGAAATTGTCAGTGATCAGGAATTGATACAAGCATTAGACCAATAGAGTTATTATATAGATACTACTTACCAAATGAAGTCAGGAATAACATTTTGAGTCAAAAACAGCTGTAAATGAACACTGATAACAGGCAAAATATTTAAATGCAGATTTTTAAAGCAGCCACACTTTTTTCACTTTGAAGATTGGAACAACACAATCTTCTCACCTTATTCCTTTCTTGTATTTGATTTAGTTAAGCCTAGTAAATATCCATATAGTGACAGAATGAAAGACTTTAAAATCCTTTCTAGTTGAATATAATCTCAACTTCTTTAGATTCACCATTAATGAATATCATACGTAATGTTTATATATTTCTTTCATTTTAATTTTTGATCCCTTTTTATCATTTATGGATATTTTTATTACCATATTTTATTTGCAGGTACTAAGTGTATATATATATATATATATATATATATATATATATATATATATATATATATATATAGTGATACTGGCGAATACACCCAACCAGGCCGAACTACTACATAGTTTGGAACGAGCCGCTGCAGGCATTGGCTTCCATATAAATGCACACAAAACTGAATATATGTGCTATAATCAAACAGGCGACATTTCCACACTAGGCGGAATCTCTCTGAAACTGGTTAACAAGTTCACCTACCTAGGTAGCAGTGTCTCATCAACCGAAAAATACATCGACACGTGGCTAACAAAGGCATGGATAGCTATCGATAGGCTATCGATCATATGGAGATCTGACCTGACTGATGAAATGAAACACAGTTTCTTCCAGGTAGCAGTCGTATCGATACTACTGTATGGATGCACTACTTGGATGCTAACTAAACGGCTGGAGAAGAAGCTGGACGGCAATTACACAAGAATGTTGCAAGCAATATTGAACAAGTCCTGGCAGCAACATCAAACAAGGCACCAACTATATGGCCACCTGCCTCCCATCACGAAAACTATCCAAGTTAGATGAACCAGGCATGCAGGACACTGCTGGAGAAGCAGGGATGAGCTCATAAGTGATATACTCCTAAGGACCCCCACATATGGCCGGGCAAAAGCAGGATGACCAGCACGAACATGCATACAGCAGCTATGTGAGGATACGGAATGTAGCCCTGAAGACTTGCCAGAGGAGATGAACGATAGGAAGAAGTGGCGAGAGAGGGTCAGGGATATCTGTGCTAGCGGCACGACATGATGATGATGATGATATATATATATATATATATATATATATATATATATATATATATATATATATATCCAGCATGGATCTTTCACAGCCCTCTGTGTTAAAAATTCTATGCTGAGAATATTGTTACCTGAGCACATTCAAAGTGTGGTAGTTTAAAAGCAGATCAGAGTGAAGGGCATGATTATGGAATACCAAAAACTGAAGTTCTGCTGGCCTAGACACATCAGAAGGTTTGCCGATAACAGATGGATCTGTGCAGTTGTCAAGTGGTATCTGAGAGACCAGAAATGACCATTTAGATGACCTTCACAACAATTGAAAGATGAAATTGTTAAGTGATTTGGGCCAGTATGGGAAAGAAAGGCAAGATAAAGAATGAAATAGAAGGAAATTGTAGCCAGCAATGAGGAAAACATCAGATAACCTGGCCAATAAGGAATAAGGATATATATATATATATATATATATATATATATATATATATATATATATATATATATATATATATATAAAGGTGGACTGAAAAGTTTTTAGGCAGAAAAGTTGATACAATGACATTATATCTGCTGTTGATGATTTTTTTACCAATAGGATCCAAGCACTGCAGCAATAATAGAAGAAGTGTATGGACTGCAATGGGGACTATGTTGAAAAATAAACCTTATTTGGTTACATGAGAGTATCTTGTTCAGCCTATGAACTTTTCAGCTGCCTCCTCCCCTGTATATATATATATATATATATATATATATATATATATATATATGTTGTCCATTGTCTAGACTGGTTGGATTACCAAGGTTAAAAAGCTCTGTCTGCCTTACTATTTACAAATAGCTGCAAGGAGAATAGTTGGATTCATATTTTTCACAAAGGTATAAGCATTATTTGAAATGCAAACTGCCTTGTTGAGGATTTGAACTCAGATAGCCAAATTCACTTTTTATGATAACAACCATTACACCATGGACATCATCATGTAAAAGCCACTTCTATTTCTTATGTTTTAATTTTTATGAACAAAGAAATTATCTTAATTGCTTTTATTTCCCAACTTTTAAATCAGCAATATTTTTTCCTAACTTTCTGCATAAATGCTATGTTGAAACAATGATGTATTTTTTTTCCAACACAGTGAGTTAATTTTTTTTTCTTTTTTTTTTTTTGTGAAAAGTATTGATTTATGTTTCTCTTGTAAAAGTGTTCAACTGATTTGACTCCATTTGTCTTTTATCACCAGGGCCCCAGCCAAAAAGTGGCTCGGGCAGTGTGTTTGGTCGGAAGCCTAAAGTAGTTAAGAACAACAACAAAGATATGAAAACGAAGTAGGAGTGTGTATCATAAGATTTAGTTCTTCTTTTTCTCTACCTGTGTGCATTGGTTGATACAAGTATTACACAGCTCTTAAAAAAACCAAAAAAATCACAGAAAACTTCATATATTATTCTGTACATTTTAACAGTGTGTTATCATTTACTAGTAAGGTTACCTGGCATTGCTTGGTGAGAAAAGATAGTAAACAAAGTGTTTTAATGAAATAGATCAAATACATATTTCAGCAAGATTCTTTAGATACAGAAATATAAACTTGATATAAATACACAAAAGTCGTATTTTTAAAAAATTCTGATTTGTTTCTATGCAGTATTTCTCATTCAATATATTTGTCTCATGTTTTATGCCTCAAAATCTACAGTTTTAAATTTATTATAATAGGTCTTTTTACAATCTGTCATTTCAATTTGTATTTGATTGTAAGTTTAACTCAAGACATTTGACAAGCTGATAAAATACTTTTCTTGCATATAATCATCTTGAACCTATTTTGATTTTTTTAATGTTAGGTAAGTAGGTCTATATTTTGAGTTAAAGACATTGTACAATCTTGGTTTCCAAATCAGTTTTCCTTCTAATTGTTACTAACTTGACATTGTATTTACAAAGTATACATATTTAACAACTTAGTACAATGCTCTAATAGGATTGGGGTTGGTTTATTTGTCAAATGGTATAACAACTTTTATAGGTTATTTAATGCAAAAGCCATTTTTGTAGAAGAAAAGTAATGGAACTATTTAACTCATAGCTGGGAGTTATAAGTGAGTTCATACCTTTCCAAAGGGTCTGAAAGTGAATGTAAATGTGCAACTGGGGTGTATGAACTCCCTACAATGTCACAGTCCAGCATGTTAGCCACTATCCCATGGAGACTCCCCTCTCTAATGTGATCAATTTCCAGAAATTTTAATTCTATTTAAAAGATAATGTGTTTTATCCAGTGTAGAAAAAGAATTTTTAGATTTTACAGTTGGCTCCAGCAATAGGCCATATCTGAAATAATTTGTAAATATTAAATATTTTACATATAAAAGTTTGTAGGTGTTATTCCAAAGTAAAACTTTTTGACATTTATAATTATTTAAGTCACTTAGTAATGTTTATTGAAAGAAAATGTTTAGATGAAATAATTCTGATGTATATTGTTACAAGATTTTGTTGATATTGAAATATGAACATGATAAAAATATATTACAAAAAGAGTTTTAAATAAAGAAAAATTTTGATTAATTTCTAAGAGCCTCTTTGTACACTGTAATTTTTGTTCTTACATCTTTTGCAAATATGTAAAGAAAAATTTTAAAAAAGACTCTTGGATAAGCTTCTAGTACTCATTAATAACTATAGATCATGGCAGGAATCATTCCTTGCTGCTGGTACCATATAACCCAGTATAACCTGTCACATGTTCTTGGAGAGGAGATGGGCATCATGAAATAAGCACCATTACCCTGTAAGACACCATCAAGGGAAATACTCTGCATTGTACTTTAATGACTTAATAGATTATGGGAAACAATTAGCTGTCAATAATGTACTAAAACAATAAAAATTGCTGAGGATAAAAGAAGACAAAATAATTTGACAAGTTTTGAAATAATCAGAAAATATCAAATTGATTAATTACAATAAACAAAGAAATTTATTAACATAAAGCAAAATTTAGCAGTTCCCGATGTTTTGCTGAGGCCATGAAGGTGACAAACCATAATAGACTGTGAGATGCTGAGGTAGCCTGATGTTCTATGAGTACTACTCATTGGATTTGCCTCTATGAGTTGGAGCATAGCATTAGAATCTACTGTTTTAGGCCTACCTGATCTAACCTGATTGTTAAGGAGGTGCCCGTGATGTAACTGTTATTGTTGTAGGAAATGGATATGGCGACATGAGTTCAAATCCTGGACGAGACTGATTGCATTTCACATAGCACTAATACTCTTGGGAAAGGTATGAATCCGATTATTCTCCCTCCAGCTATGGGTAAATAGTAGGGCAGACTAGGTTCTTCAGCCTTGGTGAGGCAACTAGTCTAGGAGAAGGAAAACTCTGAATTCTAAACCTGTGAAACACTGCTTAAAATTGACCTTGTGTCATATCCTGCCCGAGTGGAGGGATTGGTAAATATGATAACCTGATTGTTGAGGTTCTTTCAACCCAGGCAAATTTTTTTGAACCATCTGATCAATTATCCCTTCACCTTTCATATAAAAAAATGTTTTTCATTCCTTCTGTAGTGTTATGGCTCAGTTTGAATTTGTAAAGTATAAGTTACCAAATCAGACTACATTGCACATTCATCTGTGTGACTTTCAAATCCCACACAGTTTGAAGCAATTCACACTACTACCATTCAACTGGTTTGGTCACATGGTATATTTATTTACCAACTCCTCCATGTGACTAGAATGTGACTCAAGGTCAACTTTTAAGCAAAGTTTAACAAGTTTGAATTCAGAATTTTCTTTCTCCTTGACTAGTTGCCATACCAAAGTTAAAGAGTCCAGTCTGCCCTACTATTTGCCCATTGCTGGAGGGAAAATAGTCTGAATCTCTACCTTTTCCTCGTGTATTAGCATATATGTAACATGCTAGTCCAAAATTTTAACCTTGTCACCATGTCACATGCTAGTCCAAAATTTTAACCTTGTCACCATGTCCATATTTAATGATGTTAATCATTACACCACAGGCACATGATGTAGATGCCACAAACTAGTAAAACTTTTGACTCACTCTGGCATCTGCTGCTAAACTTATCAAACAATAAGAATTCTTTCAATATTATCATTAATTTTGGACTTGTCTTTCTTTTTCTTAATTTTTGGTCTCATCTTTCTGATGATTATAATCAATTTTCCCCAACACACTGCACTAAATAACATTGTAAGAAGACATCTTGCTGCAGGGTTTCTCTCCCACGTTGGCCCTGTTAGCAATGTCTGAGAGAACAGCAAGCCATCAATATCTACTTCTTCATGAACAATGTTTTATTTAAAGAGATTTGTAGATTATTTTCAACACTAGTTTTAAAGTTTTAAATGCCCAATCAAGCACTTTGATTACAATATATATATATATATATATATAAAGAGAGATATAGAAAGATCCAGGTTTGGATAGTGTGACGGCAAATTGAACTAAAATCCCGAAACGGGACTTTATTTTCGCACGTGTGAAGACGGGGCAGGTTGGCACTTGATCCCCTACAGAAATAAGTCCTGTTCAGAGTTCTTTTCTCAGGCAGATAAGAACTGGCATATTACGTGAGGGAATAATTTAAGACCAGACTGACCGCCGCTGGCAAGGGGTTCCAAATTTCACACTATCACACACCCACCAGGTCGCTTTCTTCTTTCCCCGAGATAATGGAAGAAAGTGAGCCTATAGGTCTTAGTTGTAATAATATTAATACTGCTATAGTGGTAGTCGGTAACTCCGGTTTCCCGTGTGATACTTTAGGGATTAATAGGACAGTTCTAAGCAAGATAATACAAGGCGAATAGAAGCTGAAAGGAAAGCATGGAATAATAACATAGACCACATGGTAAAATTAAAATACACAAGTTCTTTACTACGGTTATATACATATATATGTTCAAAGTGTCAAAAATATATATAGGATAGTCCATGAATATAAATGTCTTTTCCTGGCTTTTATCCTTTTTCAAATTGAGAGGGAATGGTAAACAAAATTTGGGTGTAAAGGAAGAATGTCCCAAAGTTACTTATCTTATTTTTTTTGACGGGGTTCCACTGGAGAATTTCTCTTCTTTCACGGGCTAATAGACTTCGTATTGCTTTTAATGCTGGCTTGAGAGACTTTGGAGTCCCTCGTGTCTCAGTCTTTTGTCTTTAGCCCGGAGTGAAATGGCTATCGTCCGTCTGCCACGAGACTTGTCCAAAAACTATTGAGGGGAAGGGAACCCCACTTCCGTTTGAGGCTCCCCCCACCAATCATTTGGCTTCATTTTCTCTTTCCCCTTCCGATGTCCGGCGACCCAAGGTCACTTAAGTGCAAACATCTGTGTGACCCATAATCATTTCTAACGGTCACTTTTTGACTGCTAGATAATTTTAGTTCAACAGGGGAAGAGTATCATTCCCACTCCTCGTCTCTGTGAGCCATCACGTGACACCTCCCGGCTTAAGAGAAGAAAGGGAGATGAATAGAAATATCATAGAAAAAAAAAGGCAAATCAATTCACTGTTCTTTCTCCTTTTCTTTCACTTTTTTTTTTTTCTCACTTTACTTTTCTTTCATCCCCTTTCTTCCTCACGCTTTGACGAATTCTTTCCTTTTCCTTTTTTTCGTCCTTCCTAATTTTCACTATAGGGGAAAACAATTTCTCTTCTCTTTCTTTCTCTCTCTCTCTCTCTTTTCTTTTTCTTTAATCTCGTTTTCCTTTCTTTCTTTTTCTCTTTCGGCTTTTGGCCGTATCATATTTCAAACCTGGGGAGGTAAGTCCTTCTTTCTTTCTTCGTCACTTTTGACGACTTTATAATTTTAATTGTCAAGCTTTGGGGAGAAAACTTCCTTTTCTTTTCTCTCTTTCCCCTCTCCGTCACTTGTTGACGCACAGCTTTCTCGTCCATCTCATATTTCAACATTGGGGACGAGAATTCCTCATTTTCTTTAGTTTCTCTCTCTCTCTCTCTTTCTTTCTCTCAACAACTATGAAAGAATATTCTGCTACTACATTTTCGTAGGGCGTTAGAGAAATAAACTTGGGTACTTTTTTATTAATTTTTCTAAGCCCTCTCTTTCTGAAACAGACAACTGGCCTAATTTTTCCTCGAATTTATTCGGCATTGCTGAGTTCTCAATTTTTCGAGGTTGGCCTTCTTGACGGACATACCTCTTCAATTTGTTTGTGTGACACACTTGTGTCTTCTTCTTTCCTTCGTTGGTATCAATTCTGTATGTCCTCTTGTCTATTCTCTGTGATATCACGTAGGGACCTACATATTGTCCATCACAGTGTGGTCCTTTATTTGATGACAGTAGCAGGACTTCGTCGCCCTTCTTAAATTCTTTCTTAGCCCTGTGTGAGGGTCCTCTTATTTTTCTCTTATCCTCCAGATAAGTATTAGGGAATTTATCCCCATTATTCGTTGGACCTTCATCCTTTTTCTGACGACTGGTCCTTTTATCTTCTTGTTTATTGAGGGGTGGAAGGTTCACTTCTTTCCTTTCCACTTTCTCACTTTGCGAGCGACTGTGTCGTTTATATCTCGCACGTGGCTCAGCCGCCATCTTGTCTTCATGCTGGGCGTTCGTTCTCGCCATCTTTCTTTCTTCATTTTTGGCGCTCATTTTCGCCATCTTTTTTCCATGTTTGGCGTTCATTCTCGCCATCTTTCCATCTTCATTTATGGTGCTTATTTTCGCCATCTTTTCCGGGTGACACTTTTTTGTTCTTACTTCATTTCCCAGTATGAGGGAAATTCCTTTCATAGGTAGTTTATCTACCACACCAACTTTCATAGGTCCATTTTTCCACTGGGACTTTAGGGTTATTTTACACAGCGGTATTTTTACCCTCTTTCCGCCGATACCCTCTATCATCACAGTCTCACGTGTTGCTTCTCTTACCCTTTTAGGTAATTTATTTCGTAGAAGTAACGACTGAGATGCTCCGGTATCTCGTAAAATTGAGACTTCCACTGGTCCTCCGTGTGGGCCTCTTATCATCCCTTTTTTCGTCCAGGGTCGATAGGACTGGTTTCCTCTAGGTGTTGTTACAGCTCCTTGAGGTTTTCTCGGCTGGGTCTGGTTTCTTTCAGGACCTTTTCCTAGCTGACACCTTATGGCTATGTGTCCAGCCTTTCCACACTTGTAGCAGACCACTGTTCTGCTGCTACTTTGGAAGGTCCTTCTATTTCCTTCCTTAGGTCTTCCTTCAGGACTTAATTCAGCTTTGAATTTCACTTTACTTCCCGTGTACGGTTTTTCCTTTGTTTTTCGGTGAGTGAGGATGTATTCGTCTGCTAGTGCGGCCATTTCATAGGTCACGTCAGTTTTTCTTTCACTTAGGTGAACCCTGACTTCTTCTGGCACACAGTTTAAGAATTCTTCAGCTAATATTAGCTGCCGGAGTTTCTCAGCATCTCCGTCTATCCTCTTAGAGTCACACCACTTATCCAGCGCGTTCTCTTTTTCCCGCAGAAATTCCACATAAGACTGGTTTTCAGTTTTTCTCTGTGTTCTGAATTTCTGTCTATAAGCTTCTGGAACCAACTCGAAGCTTTTAAGAACCGCTGCTTTCACCAAATCATAGTCGGCGCAATTTTCTGTCGGCAGAGTTGCATATGCTCTCTGTGCTTTTCCTGTCAGCACAGTTTGGAGTAGCATCGACCAGCATTCTTTCGGCCATCCAAGATTTAGTGCAGTTCGCTCAAAATGTGCGAAGTATCCGTCCACGTTGGCCTCTTCAAATTTTGGGACTAGCCTCGCTTGTTTCGTTACTTCGAAACTGTCATGGCTTTCTTTGCGTCCTTTTATTGCCAAGTCGACTTCTCGCAGCCTTGTTTCTTGCTGAATTTTTATTTTCTCCAGTTCCATTTTATTTCTCTGTAGTTCCATTTGTGCTTGTATTTTAATTTTCTCCAGTTCAATTTCTTCTGGAGTCATTCTTATTTCCGTTGGTAGCTCTTCTAATACTGCTTCCTCGAAAACATTTTCGTCCACCATGTGATTTGCTATCTCTCTCACGAGTTCATGCTTTCTCATAGAATTCTGAACATTTAACTCAAGCTTCTCGCCAATTTTTATTATCTCGCTTTTTCTCAGCCTCTCCAACTTTTCCATGGAGGGTTCTTTTAAAAAGTTCTCTATTTTGTCCATTTTTTTAAAAATTTTTTCCAAACAGTGATATCAACCAGTAATTTGACTGTTTCAGCAATATTCCTTTTTTTCTTTCACGGTCTCCCAGGGTAGATTTAAACGGCAGGAATTGTCACACGACTACTAGCAATAAATATTATTTATAATATTAGATTCCCGGACGTGAGCCCCCATTTTAGGTCTGGGGTCAGGAATAAAAGATTAAAATATTCCCGGACGAGACACCATTTTAGGTCTGTGGGGGGAAATTACGATAGTCCCGAAACGGGACTTTATTTTCGCACGTGTGAAGACGGGGCAGGTTGGCACTTGATCCCCTACAGAAATAAGTCCTGTTCAGAGTTCTTTTCTCGGGCAGATAAGAACTGGCATATTACGTGAGGGAATAATTTAAGGCCAGACTGACCGCCGCTGGCAAGGGGTTCCAAATTTCACACTATCACACACCCACCAGGTCGCTTTCTTCTTTCCCCGAGATAATGGAAGAAAGTGAGCCTATAGGTCTTAGTTGTAATAATATTAATATTGCTACAGTCGGCAACTCAATTTCCCGTGTGATACTTTAGGAATTAAGAGGACAGTTCTAAGCAAGATAATATAAGGCGAATAGAAGCTGAAAGGAAAGCATGGAATAATAACATAGACCACATGGTAAAATTAAAATACATAATTTCTTTACTACGGTTATATACATATATATGTTCAAAGTGTCAAAAATATATATAGGATAGTCCATGAATATAAATGTCTTTTCCTGGCTTTTATCCTTTTTCAAATTGAGAGGGAATGGTAAACAAAATTTGGGTGTAAAGGAAGAATGTCCCAAAGTTACTTATCTTATTTTTTTTGACGGGGTTCCACTGGAGAATTTCTCTTCTTTCACGGGCTAATAGACTTCGTATTGCTTTTAATGCTGGCTTGAGAGACTTTGGAGTCCCTCGTGTCTCAGTCTTTTGTCTTTAGCCCGGAGTGAAATGGCTATCGTCCGTCTGCCACGAGACTTGTCCAAAAACTATTGAGGGGAAGGGAACCCCACTTCCGTTTGAGGCTCCCCCCACCAATCATTTGGCTTCATTTTCTCTTTCCCCTTCCGATGTCCGGCGACCCAAGGTCACTTAAGTGCAAACATCTGTGTGACCCATAATCATTTCTAACGGTCACTTTTTGACTGCTAGATAATTTTAGTTCAACAGGGGAAGAGTATCATTCCCACTCCTCGTCTCTGTGAGCCATCACGTGACAATAGCATAGACATAGTCAATGGAGCTTAGTGACTGTTAGTTACTTGTCAATACAATCATCAAACCAAGAAATGGGTAATCCTTTATATACTGTGGTGTGGGGCATGATAGGATAGGTAACGTAGTTTGTAGGGGATTCTGGGAAGGCTCGTTTATTTATGTACTTATAATAATTTTGTGATTTGTTAGTTTATTTGCTCTATTATGTTTTATTTCTTATTTTCAAGTGTTTTTATTTATCTATTTATCATAATTTCGATCCTTGCATGTTTTTCGCACCAATTTTAATTGGTGGTCTTTCACTGGAGTCTGAGTGACAGCAAGTCTCCTCAGATCTCCAGGACTCTTACGTGTATTCTAGCTGATCTTAACAATATTGTGATCTCGATGGTCTTGATTCTATCTCGGGTTTCTAATTCCCCAAGTTGGTTTTCCAACCTTTTGGGGACTGTTCCAAGTGTACCAACTACAATTAGTATCACTGGCATCCTTATGTTCCATAGCTTTTTTTGTTCTCTGGCAAAGTCTAAGTATTTGTTTATGTTTTAAGCTTTCTTTAATTTTCCCTTTGTGGTCTGCTGGAATGGTAAAATCCACTAGATGACAAATTCTTTTTTCTTGTTAGTCTGATCTTCTGGCCTAGATTAAATCATCTTTTTGTATCTCAAAATCCTAGGGAATCTTATGCAGCTCATTTTCTCCAAAATGGATTCTGGTTTGTTCATATACCATTTGGTAGTATGGTCAAATCTTAATTTCTTGCACAATTCCCTGTGGATCACCTTTCCCACCCAGCCATGCCAAATCTTGTACTACTTTTATGCTAATTTTGTGCTTATTTGCTTATTATGTGATTAAACATTTCATCTTTGTCACCACATAACCTACATTTGCTATTTTGTTGCATATTATCAATTTTTGCTTTATAACTGGTCCTTATGGCATTATTTTGTCTTGCTGTTAGAAGAGATTCAGTTTCTCTCTTGAGGTTTCCCTTTCTTAGTTATGTCCAGGTCTTCTTGTATGCAATCTCACCAGTTTGTCACTTAAAGTATCCATACAGTTGTTTTTCTTCCTATTTCTGCTTTTTCTTTTTTGTTGTTTTTCTGTTTGTTCTTATGTTGCCATTACTGTTACAGATAAATGGAATTGGTCTTTCTTTTGCTCTTTTTAGTGTATTCCTTGAGTCCTAAAATTCTTGTATCTACACAATCCTCAATGTTGGCAACCTCTTCCTCCTTATTTTCTTGACACATGTAGTCAGTCTATGTCATGTCCGTTATAAGACCTTATGCATCATCATCATCATCATCATCAATTCCTAGTCCTTTGGTCCATTTGTCTGAGTTCCTTCCTTGTCCATTTTAAGAATGGCCCAGAGTATCTTACAAAGGGGATTGCCCAGGTGTTTATTCCTTTGATGAGATTTCTGCCATAGAGCTTGGTTTCAAGATGTTTTTTGTTCTTCTGAGTTACCAATTTTTTTTTTTTTTTTTTGGTGACTGTCCGAGCTCACTAATTACAATTGGTATCACCATCACTTTCATGTTCCATAGTTTTTTTTCCCGTTCTCTTGCAAGGTCTACATACTTATCTCTCTTTTCATTTTTCTTCAGTTTTACCCTGTGGTCAGCTAGAATGACTAAGTCAACTTTTTGGCAGGTTCTCTTATTTTTTGTTGACTATCACTAGGTCTAGTTGTCTGACTGAGATTAGATGATCCATTTATATCTCAAAGCCCCAAAGAATTTTGTGCATCTATTATTGTTATTATTATTTATCTATGTTGTCATTTAGTTTGATTAGTCTTTGGAATCATTAGTTTTCAGGTGGCTGAGTAGAAAATTATTTTCATGCCTATATTTGGATATAAATTCTGATTATTTAAACTGACACTCACCAAATACCATTGATTATGTGTTTATGCAATCCAAACCTAGATCTACTCCTGCTCTATCACTGATATTGAGCACTCTTTATAAATATAGTAAATTATATAACAATATCATTATTATATGTGTGTGTGTGTATGTGTGGATAAAATAAGGTAATATAACTTTTATTTGTATTGTCTCAACATTACTTGAGGAAAATCTTTGAGTGGAATTTGAGTGAAATTAAATAAATTACATACTTCTGTCTGGGCACTGAAAATGTGTGAAATGCAATTCTCATGTATCAAAATGAACATTAAAAAATGAATCATAGCTAATATCTAAAGAGATTGTTCCATTAGTGTGCAAGTTATATGTCTCTACTAATATTGTGTAATTCTGAAGAAAGTTGTGCTTTTAACAGACATGCAGGCAACAAGCACTTAGAAAGAATGGAAATTAAATTAAATTAACATATTAAATTCTTGAAGAAGAAACAGTGTTATACACAGTTAGTTGATCAAAATTAGCAATAATCTATCTGAAATAGGTTCTAGTAATACAATATATATATATATATATAGAAAGAAAGATAGATAGATAAATAGATAGATAAAGATATAGATATATATTTACATATATACACAAACACATACATGCAGACATATTCTAACAAGGGGAGTACTTGGCATTACTCAGTATAAAAGAGAATTAACTAAATGTTTTTCGGAAAAAAATTCTTATATACTGGTCCATTGGTATAATGGTTAGAGTGTTCACCAATGGTCCGGAAGACTGGGGTTCAATCCCATACTATACCGAGGACTCAAAAAATAGTACTTGATGCCTCCTTGCTTAACACTCAGCATTATATGGTATGGATCAAGGGTAAGTGGAACAATCCAGGGAAAGGAGTAGTGCCCTACTTTACACCTTATATATATGTATATATATATACATAGGATGTGTGTGCTGAGTGAGATGCTGAAAGCAGAGGGCCTTGTATCAAACTTGGATGAGGTGCGCCCTCAACACTGTAACTTGGAGCTGGCCAACCTTGCAAAGTCACCAGTGTAAAAATTCAAAGCACATTAACAGAAAGGTCACTGGTGTAGAAAATTTGATGCATATGGTCAATAATGATTGTATGCAATGACATATGTACGTGATAAACTAAGTAACCTAAAGGTGACGTAAGACCACAAATGAAAACTATATCTCATATTTTAAAGTGAAATGTATATCCTTTGTTCTTGTGGTTTTCATGCAGAGCTCTATGTTGGAAGGTAATTTGTGTAAAATAAAACTGAAAAGATTATTTTTCTAATATAGCATTGAGTTTTCTTCTTTGACAAAATTGAGGCAAATTACCAACCAACCAACCATACAACAATATTCAAAAATTAGTTTCAGTTTCTTTGTTTGATGGCATATCAACCTTTTGGGGTTATTTAATGCCAAAGCAATTCTTGTTGAAGAACAGTAGTGGTACTATTTGACCCATAGTTGGGCGGTGGGGATGATATGGTTCATGCCTTTCTCACGGGTATTAGTCCAAAAGGGAACATAATAGAATGAGTAGAGTTCAAACTCAATTGGATAGGAATCCTTGATGCAATTTAACAATAAGTTATTTGTATGAAGAATACTTAAGTGAAGCTGTAATTGTTTAAGGATTATTATTAGTTACTTGAAACTATATAATCATTAGTATTAGATAGGAATACTTCAAACCAAACAACTGTGTGCAAATTATTTGTATTAGATGTCATATAACCATGTGTAAAAAAAACTCTGAAGAAACAATTACACAAAGAATGTAAATATAAATGTACAATGGACAGCATAAAATAACCCTATATAAGTTGAAATGATGATAAAATAAATCAATATATATATATATATATATATATATATATATATATATAATTAGGCAGCAGTCATTCATTTAAGCATGTTTGATTAAACAGTAAAGACACATTTTGTCTGTATAATTTGATTAAGATCCTTTCGAGTTTCCTGTTAAGTGTCTTGGTTTTAGGTTGGAATTGGTGGATGAATTTACCAAAATTGTCCTGAGCACTTTCAGACCCTTCATAGGCCATTATCGTATATATATGTGTATGTATGTATGTATGTATGTATGCACTTATGTATGTACATAATAATGATAAGAAGAAGAAGCAATATAAAAGGCAAATATTGGCAATAAAATCAAAGTGCTCAATTGGTTGAAAGCAAAACAGTATAAAAAAAACATTATGTGTCACATAAAACTTTCAGTAGTAGTGATAAAAAAAGTGAGTAATTATCTTTTTAGTTTTTACAAATATATGTATGTCTGTGTGTGTGTGTGTGTGTGTGCATATGTTCACCAATAGGCCTGGGAGACCAGGTTTTAATTTAAGGTCAACTCATACCAAAGACCCAAAAAATGATACTTGATACCTCCTGGCTTCACTCAGCATTATAAGGTGTATATCAAGGGTAAAGTGGAGCAATCGATGGAAAGGAGGAGCACCCTCCCCTACACCTCGATGTAGTAGCTATTGAAAAGAGAGCCCTCGAGTCACCCTTGACAATGGTTGCCAATTTTACTTTACTTTTTATACATATATAGACACATGCACATACAACTACTCACACGCCCAAACACACACACATACACACACACACGCACACACACACACACACACACACACACACATGTATTTATAAAAACTCAAAAGTGTATGTGTCTATATATATATATATATATATATATGGTAAAATACATCATATACAGTATCTCTTTTTAATTACTTTTAGATACAGAGTTGCAGTGTTGTAGAGTTTTTTAATAAATAATACCTAATAATATCTATTTTGATTCCATTTGAAATAATAAAATCCTAGTATTTTTGGTTTAGAAGAAAATTAGAGATGTATTTATTTATGGGTAATACTGTATTTACAAAGTCTCTTACTTATGAGCAATAGTGTATATGTTAACATATGACATTTTTCTAAAATTCATTTTTATTAAATTACTTTGTTCAGAAAGTTGATTCCATGTCCTCTTGGAAAAGTATTAAAAAAAAATGAAGAAAATCAATCCCAACTTAATTATAAAGTAGTATTTCTGGGAGACCGGGGTTCAATCCCAGGTCGAGTCATACCAAAGACTCAAAAAATGGTACTTGATGCCACTTTGCTTAGCACTCAGCATTATACGGTACATATCAAGAGTAAAGTGGAGGAATCCAGGGAAAGGAGCAGCACCCATCCCTACACCTTGGTGTAGTAGCTATTGAAAAGGGAGCCTTTGGGTTGCCCTCGGCTAAGGGAGACAACTACTAAATTTGTCATTTGAATACTTTCAGAAGAGAGAGATATTTGTTCTTACATTTAACAAAGATAAAACTGAAATAGTGAAGATAAACTGATTTCTTTTGTTTCAAGGTAACCTTTAAAAAAAAACACCTTTTCCCTATGTGTATACCAGTAATGGAAATGGGTTTTGGGAATTAGGTACATAGTAAGGCTATTTGGTGATCACAGAGGGTTCCATGAGGGATGAGTGAAATAAACCTCTTTAACTGAGGGTTCTGTGGCTCAGTAAGACCCCATGAATAAGTTTTTAATCTTATTGTGTTAGTATAGCATTTATTCTAAGGCTAACAGCAACAAATAAATGAATTAATACTTTGTTCAATTCTAACAATTTATTAACCAGCATGTGAAACAATTAATAACAATATACAGTCCTTCCTGTGTATAAAGCTGAGTTTAAGGGACTTACCAGCATGCTGAAAAAGATATCTGGTATCTTAGGGTTGTCTCTCTAAAAGCTTTTAATGTCACTGCCTTATGAAATGCTTGGTGGAATCTATTAGACTGGATTTTGGATTTTTACACTGAGACTTCTGGGCTCATCATGTGATTAGCATATCTAATCATAGAGAGCCTCTCCCTCACTCACTCCATACATAGGAATTACCATTTTACTAATCCCAACAATTTGTTGAATTTTAAGGTCGCTTTCAGACTAAATAAATTTCACTGGGTATGATGATTATATAAATACACATTAATATATTTACTGAACTCTTCCATAGGAAAGATGTGACACAAGGGGCACCTCGGGTGGTGTAATGGTTAGCATGTTAGATTAGCAAACCTACACGAGTGAGTTTGATTCTCATTGGGTGCCCCATTCATGCGGCCTTGTGCTACATCTAAGCAAAGAGCTTAGTAAATTAAAAGATGTGACACAAGATCTATTTTTAAACAGGTTACAGCTGGTTTGAAAACAGATTGGTTGCAAGTGCAAGAAGAATCCAGTGTACCCTAGAATTTATCAATAGCTGGGGGAAGAAGAGATGAATTCATAATTTTCACAAAGGGCATTATCATGAATTGAAATGCATCAGACTTTCCAGGGTTTGAACTCTGGTTGCCCAGTTCATTTCCTACATCAACATTATACCAAGCATGTCTCCAAACATAAATGTATATCAATATATCATAATCAATTTTCTTTAAATAAATATTGCAACAACTTCCAACTTTCAAGAGTTGCACCAGAATACTGAACCATTTGTGTTCTATAGTGTATTATAAATTAGTTCATTTTATGTTTTTATTATGAAAAGTGAATGAAGTATGCATGAATAATTATAAACAAGTAAATTTTTATTGATTGAAACTTGACAAAAGATATCTAATAATAAATATTTCCATTAGTAAACAAATATACAAAAACCTGGAAATTGAAAAGTAGGAATATGAAATTGCTGTTGGCCATTTCTCCTTAACTAGGTATCAAAATTTAAGAACCAAAGCAATGCTGAGTAAATAGTGCAGAATAAAAATATGAAGTTTTTTTTTTCTGTTTTTCTTTTTTCTGTTGATTTTTTAATGGCATTTTCAGTATTTTGTTGTTTGTGAAGTCATGACACAACAAAAGAATCCATGGATTTCAGTCACCAAGTCACATCATTGAAAAGTTTATTTTCTTTTTCTATGTGCACGTGTGCGTTCACTAATTCAATTTCTTCCAGAATCATACTGCATGTTTTCTTAAAATGTGTTTGTTGTTCACAATTGTTTTAGAAACACTTAGAGTCACGGTGACACCTTCAGCAATTTTTTCAACCCTTTCTGTTTGCATGTCAGATTTTAAGATATGATTTATATTTTCACACAAAAAATATGTAAACTTTGGAAATATTTCTATACATCTGCCAACTGATGTTATATATATATATAAATATATATATACATGGTTGAGCTGAAAAGTTCATAGGCCGAAAAATTCATATGATGATGTCATATCTGCTGTTGATCACTTTTTTAACAATAGTATCCAAGTACTGCAACACCAACAAAAGAAGTGTATGAACTGCAAGGGAGACTATGTTGAAAAATAAACTTCATTTGGTCACATTCAATGAGAGTATCTTGTTCAGCCTGTGAAGTTTTTAGCCAACCTTCACATGTATAAGTAATTGAAGACAAAAAGCTGAAATAATCTTATATATATATATATATATATATATATATATATATATATAAAATATCTAAGTTTATACATTATTTCTATATTTACATGTATTATATATTTATTCAATTTTCTTTCTTTTTATTGAATATGAAGGAATGCAGAAAAGTTCTATACCTAACCAATAACTTAAAAAAAAAAAATAATGAAGTTTTCTTTGAAGAGTCAAATAAACTTGACTAATGATGTGTGTATTTACCCAACCCCTTCACCATTAATTAATATAACACACAGTTAATTTTAAGTGAAGTAAAACTGGTTTAAATTTAGAGTTTTCCTTCTTCTAAATTAGTTGCTTAAGCAAGGTTCAAGAACCCTGTTTGTATTACTATTTACCCATAGCTGGTTAGAGAAGAGAAGAATTCATGCCTTTCCTAAGGGCATAAAGGGAAAATGAAATGCAAACAGCCTTGTCCAGGATTTGAACTCTGATTACTGATTCCATTTCCTATAATGATAACCATTATGCTAAGTGTGCCTCTTGTGCAAAGTTGATTTTGGAGATTAATTTGTGGAATAGGATGTACATTTTATAACTCAAAGTTACTCCTTTCTTGGTTAAGGCAAGAACTTTTCAGCAACTTCTCATAGCATTACAAATGATTAAAAACATACACACATACTTGTGTAATTCTGTATATAATGTACATGAGTGGATCAATTAGACTGAAGTCAGCTATGTAAGTATTAGCCTAATTTTATTTTAAATTTTCACTGTATAATTTTTGATTGATGAAGTTGATATTTGCCACTTAATTAAGGGCATTGACAAGAGAGCAGATTATACTGAAAAATAAATATTTGTGTAGAGTAAATAGCTTTTTTTACATTAAGCTGCTGACTCTATCTATCTATCTATCTATCTATCTATCTATCTATCTCCCTCTCTCTCCACACACACACACACACACACACACACACACACACACACACACACACACATATATATATATATAGTATTTTCCTCTAGCAGTTTTGATTTGATTTTTTTGGTTACATAATTCTGTAAAGTTTGGTAATAGATAATACATAATAATATCTGTTTTAACTCTATAATGTTCTACTAAAAATAAAAAAATTTTGGTATCTATGAGTGAGAAAAAATTAACATTTTATAAAAGATTGGTAAATGTGTACTTATTTCTGAATGATTATATATATATATATATATATATATGTATATACATATATATGTGTGTGTTGTTTATGTGCATATATATATATATATACATGTGTGTGTGTGTGCGTGTGTGTGTGTGTGTGTGTGTGTGTGTGGATATAAAAATATGAAAAAACGAGATATTCAAAGGATGTATTTATATATGAATAATATGCAAAAGTTAAATGTTTTTTTTAAAATTTTATTTCAAAAGGTGATTTTATTTAGTGATGTTGTCTCATCTTAGAAATTTTTCAAATCAATAATGAGAAAATTCATAGCAATCTATTATTGTTAATAGCATTCTTTTGCAAAATGTATGAGATGTAATTTGTGTTCAAAAATTTTTAGTTTCTGTTTTTATAAATATAAAAATAAAAAAATCCTGGTATTTTGGGGGGAGAAAAAGATTAGCATTTTATAAAAAATTGGTAAAAGTGTACTTATTTCTGAGTGATTCGGTGTGTGTGTGTGTGTGTGTGTGTGGCATAATGGTTAAAGTGTTCACCAATGGCCTGGGAGACCAGGGTTCAATCCCAGGTCGAGTCATACCAAAGACTCAAAAAATGGTTCTTGATGTCTCTTTGTTTAACACTCAGCATTATGAAGTACAGATCAAGGGTAAGTGAAGCAATTGAGGGAAAGGAGTAGCACCCTCCCTTACAACTTGGTGTAGTAGCTATTGAAAAGGGAGCCTTTTGATCACCCTCAACTACGGTCAGTCAACTTAACTTTGTATGTAAAACTTTTTCATTGTAGGTCCAAAGAGAGAAAAAAGTAAATATTTAAAAATGAATAAGTCCACTAAGAGTTTTGTGTTTTTTTAAGAATTATCTATTTCGTTCTTATATATGGGTATGTTTCCAGTGGTTGCTTTCGTCAGAGAACATATGTAGCACAAGGCCATATGAATGGGGCACTCAATGAGACTCAAACTCACTGTTGTTGTTAGTCAGCCTTGTGTCACATATGTTCTCTTAAGAGAGCAACAGCTGGAAACATACACATATGTAAGAACAAAATAGATAATTCTTAAAAAATACAAATCTTTTAGTGAACCAATTTATTTTGAAATCTCTCTCTCTCTCTCTCTCTCTCTCTCTCTCTCTCTCTCACTATATATATATATATATATATATTAGGTCTCTCATTGAACTCTGTATATGAGTGCCTAAAATTTCAGTTGAAGATGGGAACCACTAGATTGCTTATACAGGTGATTCCTTTATAGTGGTAAAGACTTGTGTAGGACCATACATATCACATATTCTTCAGTAAATTTCACATAGTTTGTACTTCTCAGCCACTAAAAATTTGAAGACAGACCTCTGATCAAGCACTCTATTTGATTTGCCACCAATTCAAATAGCCTTAAAACAAATATTTTTGCAAGATTAAAATAATTTTTGCTATGAACAAATTCCAAAAAATGCAGAGTTTACATTTATGGAAAAAATTCCAGAAAAAAAGACTTATTTTTCTTTTTTCAAAAATTCCCTTTGATTATTTAATGACCTTCAAATGTAAACACACATGGACAGATAGATAGACAGATAGATACACACATAGACATACATATACACACATGTATATGCAAGATATATCTGCACACACACACACACATACACACACAATTATATATATTTGTGTGTGTGTGTGTGTGTGTGTGAGAGGATATATCTGTCCATATATGTGTGTATATGTATGAAGAAGTTCATGAAGATGAAATAAAACCCAAATGAAATATCTCTCACTAAATTTGAGTTAAGGGTTTGATTTATCCAACTTTCCACATATTTTCATGATATATATATATATATATATACACATACACAAGTATATATAGTCACAGACATATATACTGTGACAGCAAATTGACTAAAATCCCAAAATGGGACTTTATTTTCGCACGTGTGAAGATGGGGCAGGTTGGCACTTGATCCCCTATAGAATATGTCCTCGTTCAGAGTTTTTCTCTCGGGCATATAAGAACTGGCATATTACGTGAGGGATCAATTTAGAGCCAGACTGACCGCCGCTGGCAAGGGGTTCCAAATTTCACACTATCACACACCCACCTGGCCGCTTTCTTCCTTCCCCGAGACAATGGAAGAATATGGACCTATAGGTTTTAGTCGTAATAATATTATATTGTAGTAGTCGGCAACTCCGGTTTCCCGTGTGATATTTTAGGAATTAATAGGACAATTCTAAGCAAGATAACATAAGGCGAATAGAAGCTAAAAAGGAAATGTGACAACAACAAATTTGTAGTAGAACGGCAAAGAACAACATAGACCACATGGTAACATAAAAATACATGAATTCCTTTACTACAGTTATATACACTTTCAAAGTGTCAAAACATATAATAATTGGACAGTCCACGAATATAAATGTCTTTTCTTGACTTTTGTCTTTCTTCAAATTGAGAGAGAGAGAGAGTGGTATGCAAAGTCTGGGTATAAAGGAAAATGGCCCCAAAGTTACTTATCTTATTTTTTTCGACGGGGGTTCCACTGGAGAATCTTTCTTCTTTCACGGGCTACTAGACTTTGTTCTGTTTTTAATACTGGCTTGAAGAACTCGGGTCCCTCATGTCTCAGTATTCTTTTGTCTTCAACCCGGAGTAGAATGGCTATGGTTCGTCTGCCCGCTACAGACCCTGCTCAAAAACTAATTTTCTTACTATTTACTTCCGCTGAGGGGAGGGAGTCCCCACTTCCGTTTTGGGGTCCCGGCCAATCATTTGGCTTCTCTCTTCTTCCTCTTGGTGTCCGGCGACCTGGGTAAGGTCACCAAGTACCAACATCTGTTTATCCCCTCTGTGACCTACATTCTTCCTTAACGGTCACTTTTTTGACGGCCTGATACTGTCAATTCAAATACGAGGAGTAGTAATTTTATCTCCCTGCTCCCAGTGGGATATCGCATGACAATACATATAAACTCACACATATACACTCACACGCATATATCTATATACACAGACACACAGACACAAACATATATACACACAGACAAATATATATATTCACACCCACATATTTATATATAAACATATATGATAAAAATAAGTGGAAAAGTGGATGAACCAAGACTGACAATAGATGATTCAGCAAAGATATTTTGTTCTCTATTTAAAAAAGAACTTCTTCAGAATCAATTCTTCAGAATTATTTTTATCATCTTGTCAGATTTACCAAAATCTACCATTTCTCCAAACACACATATATATACACACATGCATACACAAACACAGACACCTACACACATCTATATACATACAGACATATATAAACACATATGAATACACACACACATACGCACATATGTATTCATAGACGTTTGAGGGTCATTCAAAAAAGATCAAAGCTTCACCCAGATTTTAGAATTGTCACCTTTGTATGGATCTCACCTGAACAGAAATTAAAACACTGAATTATGTGTGTATGCATGTATATACAAGCAAATATATACACGTATACATACACACACATACACACACACACACATGTATATATCTGAATTATTTTTTGGAGGTTTTATGAAGAGGTAGTGTGTTGCCACAGGCTCTTCTTTCTGGATAAGGTTTAAAACCCTTTGAATGATATATATATATATATATATACACACACATACATAGACATCTATACATATATAAATCCACATATGTATTTACAAGCAAATATATACATGTATATATACACACACATACACACATACACACACACATATGTGTGTATATATATATATATATATATGTGTGTGTGTGGGTGTGTGTGTGTATGTGTGTTTATGTATACGTGTATATATTTGCTTGTATATACATGCATACACACATAAATAAAGAACAATTTCCACATATACATATAACCAGTCATGTATTCAATATTTTACAGATCTTCCTTATTCATGACATTATAGATATTCATAATGTCCCATACATGTTACATTTGCTCTTCCCTCCTTTGTTTTACACTTGACTAATAAAAATACTTTACAAAATGTCTGTTGTTATTCACTAGTCACAAAATTATCTTTTGTACTCTATTGATTTTTTCCCCCCAATCTTCTGTGATCTGGAGTGTCGACATCCATAATTTACTCATGTTTACTCTACTTACTATAATTTTTTCCATCTTCATCTCAGCCATTTTGGCATATTTCCATTCTAACATTCTCAGTTATATATTCTATAGTATTTGTTAGTGCATTAGACTCACTTGGACACTAAAATAGAAACATTGTCGAGTCTCCCCATCTTTTTCTTCTACAATATAAATTAACAGATTCATGTATTAAGACAAACACTTTGTTTTGGTTTGGTTTGCTTTTATGGCATATCAACCATTGTTGGTTATCTCATGCCAAATCCTGTTTTTGCATATATATTAAATATATGATTTGTAAACATGTTTTCTAGATACACACAATTAAATGATCAAACAGTTCTATTTGTAACAATCCTATTTAGTGTAAGTCAAAGTTAAATGGTTCCAAGTATTGCTATTTATCACCAACAATTCAATCAAACATCTATCATTTGTTTACACACAGTTAACTGATCAAACAGTTCTATTTCAGACAATTCAATTTATCATAAGTCATTTGTTTGCACTCAGTTTAAATGTCAAACAGTTTTATTTGACCAATAGCCAGGATCCTATCAGATGCAAACACTGGGGCCAGAGTGGATCTGGGAGCAATGGCAATGAAGAGGTACACTGCATTCTCCAAAGCTCAAGCATTACTCGAGCCTTGCCACCAGATTGTTAAGTGTCATACCCAGGACATTCATTAGTGGGTGGTGGGGGGTCTTACTCCTCTGCAGAGATACAGTTGATGTATTCTACAGCCCCAGCTGATCGGGCTTACAAACCCTTTGTGTTCTTAATGTTGTCACGTTGGATTTTTATAAAGACAGGATTAGAACAGGTACCTAGGAATTTGTTCAAGATGGTTGGTTGTTTGGTTTTATGACATGTCAGCCTTTGTTATGTTATTTTATGTCAAAATCACTTTAACATTTACAGTCTTCAACAAAAATGTATCTTCATAATCATTTTAAACCTGTAAATATTTCATTATCTCAACCTGATTTATTTGACATATAGATGAAACCCTTACAAGTATTATCACTTCAGATCAGTAGAACTGAGAATGATAACAGTGAAAACATGACTCTCTAGTCCCTAAAGCTCCAGAACTTGAGCCTCACTACCAGATCCTGTTTAGTATTATACCCAGGACACACTGCTAGAAATGATAAGGCCCTGGTATGTATGGTGATAGATAGACAGCATGGAATATAAAACAAAATCAGATTTACATTATCATAATATATATATATATATATATATGGTAATTAAATTACCATAATTCCAACCGACTGTAAAATTAGATAAATAAAAATAAATAAAATAAATAAACAAATAAAAAAACGGAAGTGAAAAAACGAGGAGATAACTCTTCACCCCTTTTCCATTCCCCGCCCCCCCCCGTGTCTATTCTGATTTATTTTATCCATAAGATGTGAAGAATTCCTGTTAAATTTTTCTTCGTGTTTTTGGTTTACATTAGAAACACAAAACAGGATGGAAATAAATTTATAATCCTAAAGTAACCGGTCTTTAGTTTTTTTCTTAAAGAATATATATATATATATATATGTTATATACTCATTTGCCGTATCATAACGACTCAATAATAATAACAGACGCATGAAGGAAAACGCCGGAATACTTCTTTTCAAATATATTTACCTCTCACTTTATTGCAAGGGTTCAAAAGGGTAGCATGTGAGAGGGTGCTGGAGACCGAACGTAAACTTCATATTTTTACCCCACTGTTATGACCGTCACGTTGTGTCTTGTTCTCCTGATGTTGGGGTCCACTCCATCGGGGCTTTCCAAGGGCCCCCTCGGTCGGGTGTGGCCTTCCCTTACCACATCTGGTCTCTACTGTCTGGAATTATACTGGCAACTGCATCGGGGGTTTCCGAGGTCCCCCTCGGTCGTGTGTGGCCTTCCCTACAGCATCTTGTCTCTAACCCTCTGGGAGTCTGCTGGCAACTGCTTCGGGGGTTTCCGAGGTCCCCCTTGGTCGGGTGTGGCCTTCCCTACCACATCTCGTCTCTAACCCTCTGGGAGTCTGCTGGCAACTGAGTTAAATAATAACTCAACGCCCACACGATCTCCTACTGGATCTTTGAAATCGAACGTTTAATCGTCATCAAGCGGAAATAACTGTCATGCAGTTCAGAGGTTACTCTCTTCCGGTGCATGACTGTAATGGCACAATGAAACCTTCACCTTGTCCCATATCATAAGCCTTAATCCGCCCACGCGATCTCTTTCGATTACTGGCCGTTGGAATGTGTCACTTCCTTCCGGTGTATTACCTTGGAATAGTATTTTTGGGCCGGGTCAAAGGTCAAAATATAACATATTATATTGTAAATCTGATTTTATTTTATATTCCATATATATGATAGTTTGGCTTTAGAACCATGCCTGACCACAGTCATTGAATGTTGGTGACACTGTTGTTTTTTTTTTGCAGCTGTATGTATATAGAATAGTGATATGCTATGTTACTGGTTAATTTTAGTCATTTCATTTGTAGCATCTTTAAAACTCTTCAAAAACATATCTCCTAAAACGATCTAAGATCAAAACTCAAGAACAATTAGAAAGTAAATTAATTATAAAAAACAAACATTGTTCCTGTTTGTCTTATCAGTTTTGGTAATCCCTCTCACACATCCACACAACTATCCAACCACATACACACACACACTTATATATATGTATGTAAAGTGGTTTATTCTCATACAGAATAATTACTGTTTGATGGTTGCAGTATCTGTGGTAAGAATGATTGATATTTTTGATAGAGAATATATAGGCAGCATAATACAGAAATCAAAAATGCAACTAATAATTTCTCACTTTCTTGATCATTAAGTACTACATTCTTAACAATCTTATAAGTTGGTAGTACATAGAAAATAAAATGAAATTGGATCCAGCTATTAACAGTAGTCTACTTTGAACAATGGCAGTCAAGTCCCCTTCAGAGTAAACTACTTAGGGCCTCTTTGTTTAATGGCATATCAACCTTCATGGTCAGTGGTGGTGTGCTCGGAGTGTGGCTCACCATTTGCCTGGCATTTGTGCCGGGTGGCAAACAATAAGAAGCATAGATTCCTATTGCACTTGACCTTTGGGTCTAATGAATCTATGGCCAGCTAGGTCACCTGGTTTTGTGTCAGGGGACTTAACTGTGACTAGCATAGATTCCTATTGCATTCGACCTTTGGGTCTAATGAATCTATGGCCAGCTAAGTCACCTGGTTTTGTGTCAGGGGACTTAACTGTGACTAGCATAGTTCACATTGAACTTAGTAAACCTATGACCAGCAGTGACCAGCAGCACTCAAGTCTCAGCTCGTAAGCAACCTTCCCATCAGTAACTCTCACTATAAAAAAGACCTTGTGTCAAATTCTGCCTGGTGAAAGGTTTGGATAAATAAGGGCATATCAACCTTCATGGATTATTTTGTAAATGCTAAATCCATCCTTGTAGAATAACCACAGTGTTTGTTTGTATTTTATGGCATATCAATTTTTGTAGGTTATTTAATGCCAAATCCATTTTTATACAAATAAACAGTTATATTTCAAGTAATTCAGTTTAGTATAAGTATAGTTTTTGTTTACACACAGTTAAATGTCAAAAAAGTTATAATTCAAACAATTTAGTTTAGCATAAAAAATAGTTCTATTTTAAACAATTCAGTTAAGCATAAGTATGCAGTTCAAATGTCAAAACAGTTCTATTTCAAGTCATTCAGTTTAGTATAAGTACACAGTTTATTTCTGTTTGACCCATAAATAGGACTTTATCAGGTGCTACTACTCCAGGCCAGAGTGGACCTGGGAGTGATGGCAATGAAGAAGTACTCTGCATTCCCCAAAGCTCCAGCATTACTGAAACCTCACCATCAAATTATTTAGTGTCATATCTAGGACACTTGTTGGTGAGGTCTTACTCCTCTGCAGAGGTGCAGTTGGTGTATTCTACAGCCCCAATCGACTAGGCAACATCAGCAGTGATACTATTTAATACTATATACCTTTCCCAAAGATTTTAATGCAAAAGTCAATGTAACAGCACAATTGGAGTTTGAACTCCCTTACTTTGAGGCTGAAGTACAGCACTTTAGCCATTATGGCATAGGGACTCCTTCTTAGGATCTCTTAAACTTGTAACTCATCTGAATTCTGCTTCCTTTCACCAACAATTTTTAACTTTGGGTAATGCATAGAACAAGTAAATAACAAATGTGGTCTGTAGAAAGGATAACAGTCTTGGAGGGAATGTAATGTTTAGCTGGAAAACCCTTTCATGACACATGAAGAATGGGTAGCTGAGATCTTCAAAAGAGTTGGAATACTTTCATTTTTTTAAAAATTCTCTTAATGTCAATCACTGATTGCAGTCTGAATTTGGATACTTCTATTTGTAGAACTGTATCTGACTGTTTAGAAGATATAATTTTGTATTGTCACAGCAAGAAGAAAACATGAAGAGCCATTCAGAGAAATATTCATCTACAAAATATACATATGTTGATATCTATCTAAGAGGAGGTAAGAACTGAGAGCAATGTTCAGTGTATAACTAGCTTATACACTGACTCTGGATGAGTCCAAAGTAAAAGTATGTGTTGGTAAGAGCAGATTGGCACTGCATCACTCTGCGACACAGACAAGTCTTCCTCTGATTGTCAAAGATTCATTAAACATAACTGGAGTGTTTCAAAACACCATAAAACAAATTGTTTCAAAGTGCATCAATAAATAGATGCCACTTTTATAATGCAAAAATGTATGAACATGTAAAAAAACATGGATATGTAGAAGTCCAAAATAAGTCCATTTCTTATCTATATTGATGCAATTTTATTGTTGGTTAGAGTATCAATGCTGTAGAGTTTGGTAGTGAATGCTGCCTAATAATGTCCATTTTGATTGTATCTTTATATTTACCCAAGCATTCTATAATGAGCATGATGTAATAACACAAGACCCATCTTTTTAAGCAAAGTAAAAACTGATTTGAATGTAGTGTTTTCCTTCTCCTACAGTAGTTGCCTAACCAAAACTAAAGAACCCAATATGCCCTACTATTGTACCCATTACTGGGAGAAGAATAGATATATACATTCCTTTTTTTCCTAGAGCGTTTGTGTGAAGTGAAATATGAACAGCCTTGTTGATTAAATAATCTTCCACTAGAAATAATAAAATCTTCTTATTTTTAGTTTAGAAGAAAATTTACAGTTGATAAGAAATTGGTGGGAAGAGATACTTATTTATGGGTGTTTAGCTATAGTTTTTGTTGTTACTTTTAATGAGGGAAAGTTTTGTTTTTAGTGAGGAAGATGGTGTAACGTGTTTGTGTGTGTTTACATTGAGTTGTTTCCTAGCTAAGCTTTAAGAGTAAATAAAGGAGAAGGTTCAAGATGTCAATAGTCGAAATGTTTTTAGGAATAGTTTTTATTTGCAGCATGGAATATTTAGTTTGCTTTTGTGCTGCAAGTCTTGTAGAAAAGATTGTGAGTAAGAGATGAAATGGAGATATGATAGAGTTGAGAAAGCAGTGTGTATCGTGGGACGTGTGAAGAATTGTGGTCGCCATAGTTTAGCGAAAGCCATGTTTGCCTTTGGAGGAAATAAACTTTGGAGTCACCGTGAGTTTTGAGTGTCTGGTGATTTGGGGAGAGTCGTGCATTGTCTCCATTAAAGTGATCCAGAGGTAAAATGAGAGCTAGGTGCCGAGAGCGGAATAAGGCATTGCATATACATAGCCAATTTTGGGGGTGACATAAAGTTGTTCCTGTGGTGGTGTATTGAATGTATCTAATTAATATTCAACTGGGATTTCTTGGCCTAAGTGATAGACGCAAGGAATCCATAAATTAGATAGGTTCCCTCATGTGTCCATGCTGCTGCTGCTATTGAAGAACGGCCAGTGGGACGTCTGCACTGGATGGCATTGTTCAGCCAAAGAGACTGTGTTTGGCAACTTACCCAATTTCGGCTGCTTGGAAAGGAGGTCCGGGATGAATAGAATAGGTCATCCTGATTGGGTGAAATTATGCATCGAATTAAATTGCGCGCCAAACCAAAATACCTTCTGCTACAGGTGATACTGTATATTTGTGTATAATTCAAATTTTGAGAACCTAATCTTGAATCTAAAAATTGACATAAAAAGAAGGAATTAGGGTTAAAAAAATAATTACTTTTGATAATGTCAATAATAATGAATTAATGATTTTGTAGCCATGAATAAAGGGTCAACCTACACAGGAATTCATCTTAAATGTATATAAATATTTTCTCAGTGATGGATGATAGATTTTGGCATAGTATAGCAGATTGTAAATTAAATTACAAATTAAGTTTGGCTAAAAAAATGAAAGACAAGTATTTAGAACAACACCCTTCTCTTTGGTTTTCCTCAGAAAATGAAAACTAAAAGAAATTTTTTTGTTTTGTTTTTCATGAATGTTTCAGTTGATTTTATATATTCTACAAAAGTTATTTGAAAGATTTTTCAAATATTAGAGGAAAAAAAATCGAATTTGGTAATTTTTGTATTTATAAGTTGATCAATAAAAAAAAAAAGAAAGAAAAAATGTTTGCATACTTTTGAGGAAGAAGATATCTGATTAATACATTCCACAAATGCTGCTCTGTATTCAGAATGAGGTTTTGAAATGAACAGCTGTAATTTACAGCTGTGCATTCTATGTACATCTGTATGCACATATACAACCCACAACATTTATGCATACACATATACACACACATCTAAATATATATGTGTGTATGTGGGTGTGTATTTGAAACTCACAGAAGCATACATATATAGGTAGATTTGTGTGTGTGTGTGTGTGTGTGTGTGTGTGTGTGTGTGCGTGCGTGTGAATAGATGTATAAAATGAAATGTTCAATATGTATACATTCATATACATCAATAATGCATAGATCTATACATATATATATATATATATATATATATATATATATATATCTTTGTGTATATATATATATATATATATATGTGTGTGTGTGTGTGTGTGTGTGTGTGTGTGTATGAGAAGAAGTGATATATATATATATATATATATACAAGCACATATGTATTTACATAAATACACACACACACACACACATGTATATATATATATATATATATATATATATATACAATTATCAAAACAACAAAGTGCAGACTAAAATACAAAATCTCTTTAAAACAAAATCTATATTTGAAAAATATTGATTGTATTATACAAAATGTATGAACATATGGAAGTGGAAATATTAACATATAAAAACTTAGTGTTGGTATAAGGAATTAAATATATATATATATATTATATATATATATATATATATATATATATATATATATATGTGTGTGTGTGTGCGTGTGTGCGTGTGTGTGTGTGTGTGCTTGTTTCTATGAATCCTTATGTAAACAGTGTGTACAATGTACATATGTATATATTATTTCATATATGTATGAATTAAACAGAAATTGATTATATTATCTTACTGCACTGATTTTGAGTAACATTTGCTTGCATTTTAAAATAAGTTCTTATTTGGTGTTGTTGGCTGATGGTTTTTTTTAACAAATTATTGACAATTTGTTGTTGTCTTTTTTAATAAGACATTTGGAATTTCAATAAAAAAATCTTTTGTTTACATTTAATCATTGATTATTTCCGTTCCTCTTTTGGTAAACAGCTTAGGAGTTAGGAAATTGGACTGGAGGCAACAAGATCTCTAGTTCATTAATCAATAATGTCTTTACATTATAAATTGTGATTAAAGTAAGGATGACCCTAGATTTTTATTGTTTATCCCACTCTCACTTTCATCATAATATTTATTTATAATTAGCTGAAGTACCTAAGTGTTGAGTAAGTCATCAATCTTGGTTGTCAATTAAATATCATTATCAAATTATAAGAGTCGTAATTGTTATTATAAAAGATAAATCCACGTAACAGAAGAGGTGTTAGATTTATTTATTTTTCATTTATCTAATCCTTTTCAAATTCATCTTTCATACTTTTTAACAGGAAATAAAGTGGAGGCTTTAGAGCTAGATGAGATCCTAACAGGTACAATCACCTCATGTCAGAGTGGACCTGGGAGTAATAGTTATGAAAAGATGACTCTACACTCCCTTGAGCCCCAGAACTGAAACCTCACCACTGGATGCAATTTAGTTTTATACTCAATATGCCATTTTCTTAGAAAGAGAGGTCTTATCCCTCTAAGGGGATGCAGCTAGTGTACTCAAGGCCCCATTGACAGGGGGAACCAGATCTAAAGCACCCTGATTCAAATAATGTGTGCAATGACTGCTTTTTACCCAAATATATAGACTTAAATTTGTATATGTGCCCACATAAACACCCAACCACAATCATGTTCACACCTCAACATTTTGTTCAAATTGTTAGTCATAAATAAACAAGAAGGTTGAAAAATGACCAATAAATCTAATTGGTAATGTTTAATTTAATATGAATAACTATTTTTAAAAGAATTAAGTTTGGAAATTGAAATCCTATCCAGTAATTTACATCTTGCAGCAACAAATTTATCTTCCAATTATTGTTTAAGGACCTCCTCTCAGCAGTGTCCTGAATAGTGGTAAGGTTCCAGTCCAGGAGATTTAAGGAGAGCGGAGAACCCCTTCATTGCAATTACTCCCAGGTTCACTTTGACCTGGTGTAGTAGTACTAGTTAGGGTCCTATAAATGGCTCAAATAGATACATTTGAAAACTGTTAATATTAGATAAGAATACTTGAAGCCATATAATTGTGTGATAATCAAATATTTATAGATTAATTAAATTTCAGCATTAGATAATTCATAAGGTGTTGATATGCTGTTAAGCAAATAAAGTAACCAATCCTATCATTAAGAGTCCTTCTTTCTCCACAGGGAATCTAAAAAGAAATTATATTGAAAACATGTTGTATTCAATGAATATGCATACCTGGGTTCAATCCCAGGGTAAGTCATACCAAAGACTTTTAGAGTGGTACTTGATACCTCCTTACTTAACACTCAGCAATATAAGGTACGTATCAAGGGTTAAGTGGAGCAATCCAGGGAAAGGAGTAGCACCCTCTCCTACACCTCTGTGTAGTAGCTATTGAAAAGGGAGCCTTCTGGTCGCCCTCGACTACGGTCGCCAACTTTACTGTTACTTAATTTTGTTTATTGTCAGAGGACCCTCTTGATTAAAGTTTCTCTTTTCTCAATAAGAAGTAAAAATGTTTTCTCATTAAAGCCTTCCCCTGTATCCAATAAGCATGCAAAGCAAATTCAGTGGCTACACATTAAATTTTTTGGCTGTCTAAAACTCTTCCCTATTTTCCATATTTGTTAAAAAGACCCCAACTTTCCGTCAGAGTGGTAATACTTGTTAGAATCCCATTTAAGGGTCAAATAATTCTGTTTGAAAATATTTTTATTTGATAAGAATACTTGATGCTATATAACTATAAATTATATGTATTAAGAATAGTATCTTGAAGCTATAATTGTTTACTAAGGATTATCATTAGTTACCATATAATTGCTTGAAATACTATAATTGTGCCTAAATTATTACTATTTTATTGAAATTCTTGAAACTATGCAATTTATGCAAACAAATGATTATTATTATTAAATAGCAATTGTTACTTGAAACCATATAAAGTAAGTAAAGTTGGTGACCTTAGTCGAGGGTGACTGGAAGGCTCCCTTTTCGATAGCTACTACACCAAGGTGTAGAGGAGGGCGCTACTCCTTTCCATGGATTGCTCTATTTTACCCTTGATCCTTACCTTATAATGCTGAGTGTTAAGCAAGGTAGCATCAAGTACCATTTTTTGAGTCTTTGTTATGACTTGACCTGGGACTGAACTCAGGTCTCCCAGGACATTGGCGAACACTCTAAACCATATAATTGTGTATAAATTATTACTATTTGATATGTATATGTTAAACCATATAATTGTATGGAAATATTTGTCTTAAAAATAGTTTCTTGAATCTATAATTGTTTACAAATGATTATTATATGTGATAACCAAACATTTACTGATAAATCAAATTTTAACATTAAATAACCCATAAGTGGTTGATATGCCATTAAACATGATTATCATATTCCAAGAAATTATATGTTTTCAAGTAAATAATAATAATCCTTCGCAAACAATCATTGCTTCAAGTAACTATTCTTAATACAAATAATTTACAGATATATGTTATCAAGTATCCCTATTTGATATAGATAATTTTCAAACAGATCTATTTTTGGTTTCTGTTGGGTATCACCCACCTTTTCCACACAATGAACTAATCCATCTGCCATATTTAACAGTAGCTACTAATACCAAAGCAGACTAGAAGATGAAGAGCAGCTTCTTATAGGAATAGAATTAGAGCATCGGAGACTGGAGATCGCACTAGATCACCTTACTTGCTACCATAATAACAGAAGCCAATACCATCGTTGGACTATACCTTTATTCTGTATTCACTAATCCTATGTTCTTGTTTACTAATAGTCTCTCTATTGTATATACTTTTTCCTGAGAATGTATCTCTATTTCCTCTCATATCGTGGTTTGTCCTTTATTTAATATTACAAGCATTCCCTAACCAGAATGCAACTGTTTCAAAATCAACAATAATAACCATTGCTAACTTGAAACCCAAAATTGCTGATAAAAAAAAACTGACTTTGACAATCACCCAATAAGGTTTGACATGCCATCAAACAAACCAACCAACTAACCAAGCAACAACATTTCCGCACATCCATTCAATGGACATCTTAGTGTTAAATTTGTTTGAAAAGAGATATGGGTTGGGTTTTTTTTTTTCAGTGTAAACCAAAAATACTCTGAAAACCTCTTGAAATGATAAAAATTCATATCTACATTACAGAAGATATCTTGAACAAAAAGAATAAAATATATCATCTGCTCAACTCTTCAAATCATTAAGACTCATCTGAAAATTACAAAATGTTTGAAAATGTTGGTAATGATTTGCTATCTTTATTAAAAGTGGGATTTCTTGCTAAAATTTTAGAGAAGCAATAATAAGAAGCATTTTACTTATCTATGTCATTCATCTTCTGTTTCAGAATCCCACCATACCCAGATTACCAACCGAGGGTATTCTAGAAAACCTGATGGTGGATACTTTTCAACATAGTCTTCTCTTCAAAGAAAAAAAAATAAAAGGAAAAACAGAAAGGAAAAAAAAAACCAATGTGATATTCAATCTTCTTCAGTTTCTGTACTATAAGCATTAATGCTTCCTCATAGGACATAATGGTGCTTCCATGAAGATATCGATAGACTGAAACTCAAAGAAGTTCATCATTTGGTCCCCAGTGGTTTGATGCTTTCACTCACATGCAGACCAATGATCCTAAAAAAGTGATAAACAGGTGCCCATTAAAAGAAACTTTCTTTATTTGCATTTTTTTCTTCTTTTTTGATAATCACAAGATATTGATTTCTACCTCATGAGATATTTGGATTTTTTTTTTGTTTTGTTTTTTTTAGAAATTATTAAAAAGGGGAAATTATTATTCTATTTTTTCATCAACTTTGATTGAATTATTTTATTGGAACTCTCTTTTTTATATGAATAATTATATTTACTTTTTTTCTAATTTTATACTTCTTATTATATGACTAATATTAACTTTAATAATAATAATAATAATAATAATAATAATAATAATAATAATAATAATAATGTTTCCTTAATCCAGTGTCAGTAACTTTAAAGTAGTCTGAGTTTTAAGTTTATTGTTATTTATGCGAACAATATTTTCAGTAATTTTATACCATTTTATGAAGATTTAGAAATATTACTCACAATTAGCACTCATTGCTTTTGTAATTAACTATTGATAATGCAATTACTATTACTATTACAAAAACAGATATTATTGCACTTGTTATTATCTAAAAAATTCATGGATATATTTGGATTTTTATGGGATGATTCTTTTAGAAAATAAATTAGATAACAGAAAGAGAAATTTTTGTCTTATTTTTTAATAATCCTGTCATTTTAAAGTTTTTTCATTCATTAAAAAGTTTTCTTTTTTTCTTGTTTTATTTCCTTCTTTCTCTTTCTTCCCTCTCCATCTTTCTCACCCCCCCTCTCTCTTTTAACATTTCTACTCTGACCCTAACCCCAACCCTAATTCTAACCTCATATCTTGAAACCACCCATTCACTTACCAAATCCCTCTTTCTTATTTCATTCTCTCACTCACTCTCTCATTCATGCTTTCTCTCTCACCCACTCACTCAGTTACTCATTCAATAATCTTTACTTTATTTCAACCACTCATAAACTCTTTCTTTTGCTATGAATAGGCAGCATTTCTGTGACCCAGTTTTAGTCTATTCTTCATTGCTATCCACCCTTTTATTTTGTTCTTAACTCTCTTAACATATTTTACATGGAAACATCTATTATAACCTTTATATTATAACTGAAGTCTGATCAGACCAGCAACACACAGGAATTATATAAGATTGTTATAGTTTTATTGTTATTCTAAGAACTGCTGCTATAATCATAATTTTTAAGAAAATATGTACAAGAAATAAAAGCTCAATCAGAAATAAATAGCAATCTTTAAAAATAAATTGGTTGATGTGTAAAATGGATAAGAATTGTAAATTTTCATTATGATATATTGAATAAATGATTTTGTGCTTGAAAAAAAATCCAATAAAAGTTAGAAAGAAAAATGGCTTCCCTTTTGCTTTTATCTCTCTTTGCAGTTCCCAATTCAAGAAGCTATAGAATTAAAAGATGAAGACTTATTATACAGTAATTTATATGGACTAATGTCATCAAGTGGGTTGTTATAGTCACAATGTTTCAGTCATTGTATTTAACAAACCCTTCAGTCTGCTCTGTTGGCAAGGCTTAGAATATATTGACTGTATCCTCCTGCACAAGGCTAATACCCCCACCCTGAGTAACATTAAACTGCATCTGATGATGAGGCTCCAGTTCTGAAGATCTGGGGAGTGTGGAGTACCCTTTCATTACCATTACTCCAAGCCTCACTCTGATTCAGAGTCGTAGTATTTGTTAGAGTCCCATCTGTGGGTCAAGTAGATCTGTTTAAAAATTATTTGTATTCGATAAGACTGTGTGCAACAACAACAAAAAAAACTTGAGAAATAACTACACAAAAATAACCTCGAGGGATAAAGTAAGCCTAGATGGGTTGACATGCCATTAAAATCAATCAATCAATCAGCCTCTTTAACATCAGCAGGATGTGAAACGATGTAATTTTAAAGCAGAAAACTTCTTGATAGGTGATGTAATGGTTAGCAAGCTTAATTAGCAAACTTCATGAGTGAGTTTGAGTCTCACTGGGTATCCCATTTATATGGCTTTGTGCCACATCTAAACATCTCCTAGATAGGTTGCCACACTAGATTAGGTTAAGTTAGGTTAGGTTATTTGGTTTACTGGCATATCAACCCTTGTGGGTTATTTAATGCAAAATTCTGTTTACATATATCTATATATATATATATATATATATATATATATATGTTTTGTAAGTGAAAGATTTCCTGGTAACATTATTTTTAAATGAGCCTGAGCTCATTTGTTTGTATACAGTTAAATGGTTTCAAGTATTACTGATACTAATAATTCTACTTAACATTAATTATTTGTTTGCACACAGTTAAATGGTTTCAAGTATTGCTATCTAATTCTAACAATTCTATTTAATATGAATTATTTGTTTGTACACATTTAGATGGTTTCAAGCACTGCTATAAAGCATTAGGAATTGTATTTATCAAGTATTCCTATCTAATATGAATAACTTTTAGTTTCAAATAGCTAATAATGATAATCCCTAGTAAAAGATTGAACAGTTCTATTTGACCCATAGATGGGACCCTGACAACCATAACCAGTCTGGGACAGAGTGGACCAGAGAGTAATGTTAATGAAGGGGTAATACACATTTTGCAAACTCCAAGACTGGAGGCTCACCATCAGATGGTGCTCAGTGTCATATCTAGGATACTTAAAGGTTTCAAGTATTGCTATCAAACATTAATGATTCTATTCAACATTATTTGTTTGCACACAGTCAAATGGTTTCAAGCATTGCTAGAAAATACTAATAGTTAAATTTGACATCAATCATTTGTTTGCCCACAGTTATATAGTTTCAAGTATAGTAAATGATTGAATAATTCTATTTGAGCCATAGATGAGACCCCAACAGGTACAAACACTTTGGGTCAGAGTGGACCTGAGAATAATGGCAATGAAGGGGTACTCCACATTCCCCAAAGTTCCAGGACTGGAGCGTAAGCATCAGATGGTTTAGTGACATACTACTGACACTCATTAGGGGTGGGTGTCTTACTTTTCTGCTGACGTGTAGTTGGCATATTCTTCTCACCCAGCTGACAGGGTTGGCTAAAGCTAGAGAGCTCAGTCTACCCTTCTATTTACCAATAACTAAAGGGTGAAAAAATGGATTCATGCCTTCCCAAAGAGCATTAGTATGAAGAGCAAAACAAACAGCCTCATAGAGGGTTTTTTACAACAATAACTTACTTGATTCACACCTACTCTGTGAATGTACCTCCTCCTCCTCCTTCTTCTTCTTCTTCTTCTTCTTCTTCTTCTTCTTCTTCTTCTTCTTCTTCTTCTTCTTCAGGTGTCTGTAGTACTCAGTGACTTTCTGCGAATTTTGAACCAAATTCTTTATTCCTTCAACAAGAACAGTTTGTTTTCATTCTGCTGTTCATACTTAAAGATATCTCATATCTCTTAATTGTTCCAACTTAATTTGTCCTATATTGTCACTTGGTTTTTTTCCACTGATCAAGAGTATATGGCTACTACTGCCTAGCCCAAGGATTGAACTCACAACCATTAAGTAACTAGGTGATCTTAACCAACACATTTATTCATGTAACAATAAGTAAGTAAAGTTGACGACCTAAGTCAAGGGTGACCCAAAGGCTCCCTTTTCGATAGCTACTACACCGAGGTGAAGGGGTGGGTGCTACTCCTTTCTTTGGATTGCTCCACTTTACCCTTGATCCCTGCCTTATATTGCTGTGTGTTAAGCAAGGAGGCATCAAGTACCATTTTTTAAGTCTTTGGTATGACTCGACCTGGGATTGAACTAGTTCTATAATTACTTAGTTTAAATAAAGGCTTTCATTTGAAAATAGACATTTATTTATTTTTATTTTGTTGCTGTGAATATTAGATGATTTTAGAAAATAATGTCACATTTTGCAAGTAGAATAAAAGACCATTCAAGTGTAAAG
Source organism: Sepioteuthis lessoniana (assembly GCA_963585895.1). Classification (NCBI taxonomy): domain Eukaryota; kingdom Metazoa; phylum Mollusca; class Cephalopoda; order Myopsida; family Loliginidae; genus Sepioteuthis; species Sepioteuthis lessoniana. Next base: position 59,646,839 of record OY757925.1, on the reverse strand, counting down.
ATATTTAATTATTGAGTTTTATCAAATATTTAAATTTTAATCAACTTAGAGATCATGAAGGATCTCTTTAGAGTTCTTGAATGTTTTCTGAAGCTTATGTGATGCTGTCTATCTGATATATTTAGATGATCCTAACTTTCCTGAAAGTTTTCTGAAGCTTATGTAACTCTCTATATATGACTAATGCTCTTCGGGAAGGCATGAATCCATTATATATATATATATACAGAGAGAGAGAGAGAGAGAGAGAGAGAGAGAGAGAGAGAGAGAGAGATTGGAAGTGCTTGATTTTAAAAGAACAATCTATATATAAAAGTAAACTCTCCATATGTGCTATTGTTTGACAATATAGGACTTCTGAAAGTTTTCTGAACCTTATCATATTTACCAACCCCTCCGCTCGGGCAGGAAATGACACAAGGTCAATTTTTAAGTGGAGTTTAACAGGTTTGAATTCAGAGTTTTCCTTCTCCTAGACTAGTTGCCTCACCAAGGCTGAAGAACCCAGTCTGTCTTACTATTTACCCATAGCTGGAGGGAGAATAATTGGATTCATACCTTTCCCAAGGGTATTAGTGCTAAGTGAAATGCAATCAGTCTCGTCCAGGATTTGAACTCGTGTCGCCGTATCCATTTTCTACGACGATAACCATTACACCACATACACCTCCTTTAGGTTTTCTGAACCTTATGTAGTGCTCTCTATATAGTATCTTTTGATGATCATTTCTCTTCTGTGAGTATTTAAAGATCCTGTAATGCTCTCCATATGGTATCTTTTGATGAACTTTGCTCTTCTGTGAGTTTTTCAAGCTCATGTAATACTCTCTATATGTTATCTTTTATCAACTTAGTATTTCTGAATGTTTCTTGAAGCTTATGTTATGCTCGCTCTCAATATACTAACTTCTCATAATGCTAACTCATCGGAAATGTTTTCAAATTTACGTAAAAGTAAAGTTGGCAACCGTTGTCGGGGACAACTAGAAGCTCCCTTTTCAATAGCTACAACACAGACGTGTAGGGGAGGGTGCTACTCCTTTCCCTGGATTGCTACACTTTACCCTAGATCCCTACCTTATATTGTTGAGTGTTAAGCAAGGAGGTATCAAGTACTATTTTTAAAGTCTTTGGTATGACGTGACCTGGGATTGAACCCAGATCTCCCGAACTATTCACAAACACTTTACTCACTTGGCCAATGAGCCGGTTGAACTCAATGAAATTTATGTAATGCCCTGTATATGATATCTTTTCATGACCCTTGCTCTTCTAAAGGTTATTGAAGCCTATGTAATGCTGTGTATATGATATCTTTTCATGACCCTTGCTCTTCTAAAGGTTATTGAAGCTTATGTAATGCTCTGTATATGCTATCTTTTCATGACCCTTGCTCTTCTAAAGATTATTGAAGCTTATGTAATGCTCTGTATATGCTATCTTTTCATGACCCTTGCTCTTGTAAAGGTTATTGAAGCTTATGTAATGCTGTGTATATGATATCTTTTTATGACCCTTGCTCTTCTAAAGGTTATTGAAGCCTATGTAATGCTGTGTATATGATATCTTTTCATGACCCTTACTCTTCTAAAGGTTATTGAAGCTTATGTAATGCTCTGTATATGCTATCTTTTCATGACCCTTACTCTTCTAAAGGTTATTGAAGCTTATGTAATTTTCTGTATATGATATCTTTTCATGACCCTTGCTCTTCTAAAGGTTATTGAAGCTTATGTAATGCTCTGTATATGATATCTTTTCTTGACCCTTGCTCTTCTAAAGGTTATTAAAGGTTATGTAATTTTCTGTATATGATATCTTTTCATGACCCTTGCTCTTCTAAAGGTTATTGAAGCTTATGTAATGCTCTGTATATGATATCTTTTCATGGCCCTTGCTCTTCTAAAGGTTATTGAAGCTTATGTAATGCTCTGTATATGATATCTTTTCATGACCCTTGCTCTTCTAAAGGTTATTAAAGCTTATGTAATTTTCTGTATATGATATCTTTTCATGGCCCTTACTCTTCTAAAGGTTATTGAAGCTTATGTAATGCTCTGTATATGATATCTTTTCATGACTCTTGCTCTTCTAAAGGTTATTGAAGCTTATGTAATGCTCTGTATATGCTATCTTTTCATGACCCTTGCTCTTCTAAAGGTTATTGAAGCTTATGTAATGCTCTGTATATGCTATCTTTTCATGACCCTTACTCTTCTAAAGGTTATTAAAGCTTATGTAATTTTCTGTATATGATATCTTTTCATGACCCTTGCTCTTCTAAAGGTTATTGAAGCTTATGTAATGCTCTGTATATGATATCTTTTCTTGACCCTTGCTCTTCTAAAGGTTATTGAAGCCTATGTAATGCTGTGTATATGATATCTTTTCATGACCCTTGCTCTTCTAAAGATTCTTGAAGATTATGTAATGCTGTGTATATGCTATCTTTTCATGACCCTTGCTCTTCTAAAGATTATTGAAGCTTATGTAATGCTCTGTATATGCTATCTTTTCATGACCCTTGCTCTTGTAAAGGTTATTGAAGCTTATGTAATGCTGTGTATATGATATCTTTTTATGACCCTTGCTCTTCTAAAGGTTATTGAAGCCTATGTAATGCTCTGTATATGCTATCTTTTCATGACCCTTACTCTTCTAAAGGTTATTAAAGCTTATGTAATTTTCTGTATATGATATCTTTTCATGACCCTTGCTCTTCTAAAGGTTATTGAAGCTTATGTAATGCTCTGTATATGATATCTTTTCTTGACCCTTGCTCTTCTAAAGGTTATTGAAGCCTATGTAATGCTGTGTATATGATATCTTTTCATGACCCTTGCTCTTCTAAAGATTCTTGAAGATTATGTAATGCTGTGTATATGCTATCTTTTCATGACCCTTGCTCTTCTAAAGATTATTGAAGCTTATGTAATGCTCTGTATATGCTATCTTTTCATGATCCTTGCTCTTCTAAAGGTTATTGAAGCTTATGTAATGCTCTGTATATGATATCTTTTGATGATGCTACCTCTTCTGAATTTTTTTTGAAGCATATATGATATTCTCTATATGATATCTTTTGACAACTGTTACTCTTGTGAAGGTTTTTGAAACAAATGTATTGTTCTATATTTGTTATCTTTTGATCATTCTAGGTCTTCTGAAAGCTTTTTAGTACTGATGATTGTGTTCTATAAATTTCTCTTTAAATATCATAATCAATTTTTGATTGTTGTCTCATTTTGGACTTTATATCATTGAGGTATGATTGGCTAAATGTTATATATAGGAAATGCAGAAATGAATTTGATTAGTAGAGATCAAATCTTGGATGAGACTTTGTCTCTCAGTTTGCACTAATTCCCAAGAGAAAGGCATGAATAACCTCTTTTATCCCCAGCTATAGGGAAATGGGTAGACTGAGATCTTTAGCCCTAATAAGATAACCAGTCTAGGAGAGGGAAAACTCTGAATTCCATACCTGTAGAGTACTGTTCAGAGAATCTGTAGTACAGTGGTGGACTATTCTTTTGCTGTCAGCTCATCAAGAAATGTGTGGCTGGTTCTACACAAGGCTTCACAACTATAAACAAAAATCACCTGTGTGGTTCATTTGCTAAGCTAATATTCATTATTCAATCAATGGATGATCATTGGACAACTCACCACCCTTAAAACACTTAAACAAATTTTGGGCTATATGGCCAAATATTACTTTTTTCCTGTCACTTCCTGAATTCTGAGAGCAACTTCAGTGGCTTTGTGGATCAGTTTAAAATGATGCCTCACAATTGTCATATTCTCAATACTAATATTCTCTATTACAACATCTGAAACAAAAGATGCAGTTGAATTGTATCAACAACGATGTTAAATATTGCTATATGAAGAAAGTAGAAAAAAAGAATAATCCAAATTAGATGAATTTATTTCTGATCTTTTAGGAATTTAACATTTTTCAAACATCATTCCATGTGCCAAACATTTACTTAATAGTTTCAAATTAAGAATGCTGAATGAATTTTTATGAATTTTTCTTATATACATTTTCTTTACTCCTGTTATCTCGACAAGTATCCCTTGCTGTGTGAACAACAATTCTCATGATATAAAGTCCTCATGAACGTTTGTTATGTTTAGAGCTGTTGACCCGGCCAAAAATGCCATTCAAGGTAATGCACCGGAAGGAAGTGACACATTCTGATGGCAGTTATGAGAGGAAATCGCGTGGGTGGAAATTGGCTGATGAAATGGGACGAGGTAAAAAAAAATCCCATTATACTCTCATAGACTGACGCACCGGAAGAGAGTGACCTCTGAACTGGATGACAGTTATTTCCACTCAATGACGATCACACAGGCCATTCCAAAGAAAGCGGAAGTGACACATCCCGGTCGCTAGATATCGGAAGGAGTTGCGGAGGCATGTCCATATCACCGCGTGGGAGTTTGATGGTAATATAAGGCCGACGAATTGAACCGAGGACAGTTAAGTTCCGGTCAGTTGAGTTCAATGAGCCAGTAGACAGACAGGCGAGTATAGTTGAGGACAAGCAGTATAGTTGGAGACGGACATCGACGCGATGTAGTAGGAAAAGCCAGCACCCCGGAGAGTGGACTCTCAGTGCTCGGTTGAGCAGCCATAGAGAACGAGAAAGACACAACGGACGGCCATAACTTTGGGGTCAAAATATTTCAGTAATGTTCGGTCTCCAGCTCCCTCTCACACGCAAACTTTGAGTTACCCTTTTCGAAACCTTACAAATAAAGTGAGAGGTAAAATATTTTATAAAGAAGTCTTCCTGCGTCTTTCTGTGTGCGTCGTTTATTCTTGCATTTTTATCATCGGGCGTCTTAATTATTATTGCATTGGTATGTATCCAGCATATATATGTATATTTCTGCATGAATCAGCAGATGACTATATAACAGGTTATCAAAACTGAAACATTGGCTTTACATCAAAATAAATTCATCTAATTTGGATTATTCTGTTTTTCTTCTTTCTTCATACTGTCAGATTTAGATCCATATTTACTTCCATATTGCTAAATGTCCACAAATATGGTAGCTTGTATTGACCAAATGAGACATTTTCTGTGTAAATTTTCATTCATGCTTATCTCTTTCTAAAGATTGCTCTTTGTCTTTTCAAAAGTGTTGTTCAAAAACTGCACCCTTTGTAATTCAGCTGAATATTAGCATTGGGCCCAGCACAAAATTTTAATCACTTTTTAGTCGGACATTTATCTTTACTCTGTAATATTGTTTTTTTCTTATCTACACCATTCTTAAAGCTGACCAACATTGTATAGAGAGTTCAAATAAAAGCTTTGAGGCCTTTTGCCCAGTACTGTTTCCATTGACCTATAACCTCATGTACATGGAAAGGAAGAAAAAGATTAAACATTTAACCTTCTGACAACTCAAATTTCAGCAGAATAATGATAGAGAAAATTGCTACCTTTCTCGATCAGCTTTGCTCTGAACTCTAACAATAAAAAGGTCAACTTGAAGCTAAACTTTGGCTACAGACAAAAACAACAAAAAAAAATCCTTGACATATACTGCATATGCATGTATCTAAATCAATATCATATATAAATGGATATTATGTATGAGTGGACACTTGATTTATTGCCACAATATCATAAATTTATTGAATTAATTTCTTAATCCATAGGTTACTCCTAGTTATTCCTAATATGTTTGAATTTCAACATTAGAAAATTGTTAATCCTATAAAAGACAACCCTTGACTAATGGTCACAAAATTATGAATTTTTACAGTTGATATTTAAATCCAAAGAGGTTGCCCCAATCTTAATAGGTGGTCATATTGATTTTCACTATTATTCCTTCTAAAAAATTTCTTCCACTTTGTTTAACTTGAAAATTTCTTCCACTAATGTTTAACTAGAAATCCTAAAATCCTGGTTATTCTGGTTTAGAAAAAGTTTAAATGTATAGACATTATTACTTAATTATATAAGTTGTTCACCATTGGAGGTGCCCGTGGTGTAATCGTTATCGCCGTAGGAAATGAACACGGCGACACGAGTTCAAATCCTGGACGAGACTGATTGCATTTCACATAGCACTAATACCCTTGGAAAAGGTATGAATCCAATTATTCTCCCTCCAGCTATGGGTAAATAGTAGGGCAGACTAGGTTCTTCAGCCTTGGTTAGGCAACTAGTCTAGGAGAAGGAAAACTCTGAATTCAAACCTGTTAAACTCCACTTAAAAACTGACCTTGTGTCATATCCTGCCCGAGCGGAGGGGTTGGGTAAATAGGATTATATAAGTTGTTCAGCAATGCACATGTATTTATTTAAATTTACAGTTTAAATTCTTTTAATTTTTGAAAATTAATAATCCAGTTTTGATAGTCATTTTTAATCACACCTTGTATGTGGACAGAATTGTTTAGATTTTAAATAAAAGAAGCTTTTCCTTTAAAACAGAGATCTATGTTTACTTTTGTTATGTCTTTGTATACAAGCATCATTAAAGATTTGAGAGTTTTTACTTTTTGAAAAATTTCTGCTAAATAACCTAAATGGGAAACCCCAATGTTCCTGAGGTACAAGACACAAGTTCATGTCTTGTCAGAAACTACTTCTTTATTTCCAGTTTTGGAATTGAGTGTTTTAGCAGTTGAAAAACATATCAACCCAGAGTGTTGTAATAAAAAGCAACAATAAAATAGAACAAAACTATTGGATTTCTCAGTTAAAATTAGCCTTTTTTTAATGACTTCTTTCTCAAATGATATTAGCTTTTTCTCAATTAACTTTACCCTATTCTCAAATAAAATTACCCGGTTCTCTAATGTCTTTACCCATATTCTTTTGTTTTCTTTTTGTAACATCATGTTAATTCACGATGTGCAGCAGATTTTGTTTGGTAAAACTGCAAGATTTTTACTTTACAAGATAATAAAATCTTTTTAGATAGAAAAAAAAAGAATACCTCAATGAACACAGATCTGTTGAAGACAAAATGCAGGTTCCTTCTGTTACGAGTGCAGCCGAAAATGTTTAAACATTTTCTGTTTGTCTCAATATTAACTGTAAAAAAAAATACTTATCCGAATTCTTCCCTGATCATTGTTAAAAATGTTAACAGATATCAGCACAAAGTGAAAAAAATCCAAGTAGCATCAATACATCACTTTACCAAATAACTAAAAAGCAATAATAATAAGAGGGAATAAAACAAGAAATAAAATAATAGTCATAATAAACAGTGCATCAACAAAGTGTTGTTTAATTTCTTTATTTAATGGCACATCAACTTTTGTAGGTTATTGAATGCCAAAGCCATTCTTCTTGAAGAACAGTAGTGGTACTATTTAACCCATAACTGGGAGGATAAGGGGGTTTATACCTTTCCCAAAGATATTTTTCTGAAAGTGAACATAACAGCGCTACCGGAATTCGAAATAGCTTACTATGATTCCGCAGCTCATCGCTTTAACCATTACACCATCAGGACACCCTCTACAAAGTGTTGTGTGATAACAGCAATAATAATAAGTGGAAATAAAACAAATGATAAAACAATAGTCATAATAAACAGTGTATTGACAAAATGCTGTGTGATAAAAAGCAATAATAAGAAGATTGAATAAAATAAGTAATAAAATAATTGTCATAATAAACAGTGTATTGACAAAGTGTTGTGTGATAAAAAGCTATAATAATAATAGCAACAACAAAATGTGTTAAGGGGGGATTCCCTGTGATGAAGTGACTAACATGCTGGGTAGCAATATTGTATGGAATTTGAACTCTAGTTTCTCTGGGCAAAGATATGAATCCCTTCATCCCCCCCCATCAGCTATGGGTTAAATAATACCACTATTTCTCTTCTACAAGGATGGATTTGCCATTAAATAACCCATGAAGGTTGATATGCCATTAAACAAAGATACCAAACCAAACCAAACCAAACCAAAGCAAGATGCCACCGTGTTGGTTGGGGCTGTCGGATATATCGACTGCATCTTTGCAGAAGGGTAAGACCTTCCCCACCTGCAACAAGTATCCTGGATATAACATTAAACAATCTGGTGGGGAATGTATATTACCCCTTCATTGGCATTGTTCCCAGATCCATTCTGGGCTGGAGTGATAGCACCTGATAGGGTCCTATCTATGTGTCAAATAGAACAGACTGTGTGCAAGCAAATGACTAATGTTAAATTGTGACTTATATAGTAATACTTGAAACTATTTAACAATGTGCAAAGACAAGCTCAGGCTCATCTAAGAATGTTATCTACAAAATGTGTTTACAAATCATATATATATCTAATATATATGTATAAACAGGATTTGGCATCAAATAACCAAATTGATATGCAATAAAAACCAAACCAAACCAAGATAGGTTAAATGGATAATAAAATGATATTAATCTTTATGATGTTACCAAGTTTTTAAGCTTCTAGTCTGTAGTTCAAAGTTCTTTTTTTCAGAGGTTTGGTTTGGCTTGGTTTCTTTGTTTGCTGACATATCAACCTTTATAGGTTATGGAGGTGCCCGTGGTGTAATGGTTATCGTCGTAGGAAATGAAGACGACGACATGCCTTCAAAACCTGGATCAGGCTAATTGCATTTCACATAGCACTAATACCCTTGGGAAAGGTATGAATCCAATTATTCTCCCTCCAGCTATGGGTAAATAGTAGGGCAGACTAGGTTCTATAGCCTTGGTGAGGCAACTAGTCTAGGAGAAGGAAAACTCTGAATTCAAACCTGTTAAACTCCGCTTAAGATTGACCTTGTGTCATATCCTGCCCGAGCGGATGGGTTGGTGAATATGCATATCAACCTTAATAGGTTATTTAGTGCCAAAGCCATTCAGTGTAGAAAAACAGTAGTGGTACTTTCTAACCTATAGTGAGGGGGGGGACTAAAAGGTTCATACATTTCCCTAAGGGTATTAGTCTGAAAGTGAATGTAATATCACAACTCGAGTTCAAACTCACTCACTATATTATTGCATTCAATCATATTAACCATCATGCACTTGTTTTTTGGGTTTTTTAAAAATATTTTATAGTTATTTCCTAAGCTTAGCTTAGTTGTGTCACAAAGCTATTAGTATGGGGCACCCAGTGAGAACTCACTAACAATAGTGTGCAAATCTAGCTTGCTAATCATCTCACCATGTGAGGTGCCTTTCTCATAGCAGCATGACTATATATCTATCCTATTTCATTGGTTGCAAATTACATACAACTACTGTCCAATATCATTACATTTATAAAAGTAGTTACAACTGCCTGAAAGTATCAGGCCTTTTAGTCTTCCAATATATCATTAAAACGTGCCAATTGCTTACTGCAGCATTACATTCAGCTTTTCAAGGTCCCAAATATTGCATTTTATGTATGGAGATAATTGCTTTTTAATGCCTCTTACTTAAAAGAGCCACATCATAGTGAAGGCTTGATTTGATTAGAGTCAAATTTTTCTATATACTGAATAAAGAAATTGCAGCCATTATAAGCAATAATGAGTCACAAGCATTGGAGTGTTTCCAAAGCTCAGCTTAAAATTGAAATATTCTTACTATCATTAAATTTATAATTATTAAGTTATTTGGAAAATACTTTCTGATTTTTAGTAAATTCAGTTGTAATGTATTATCTATGAAGATAATATGTTACAACTAAATTTACTAAAACCAGAAAGTATTTTCCAAACAACCTAATAATTAGAAATTAGAAGTAGTTGTGTTAAAAATGAACATTTCTAACGATTAAAGTGTCTTCTTTCAGAATTTGCTTTTGAAGGTTATATGTCCCTAATCATGAACAAGTAAAAAAGATGTGATGCATTTACTTTTCAAGCCTGGTCATAATTTTGCTTTATGACAATGCTTGGCCACACTAACTTGAGATATGAGACTTTGTCTTATCCACCATATTCTCCTGACCTCTCACCCACTGACTACCATTTTTCCACGCATCTGAACTCTTTTCTCGACTAAGAAACATTCTGTTCCAAAGAAGATGTACAATCATTTTTTATAGTTTTATCATACAAGTATAAAAAAAACCTTGTTGATCCATATCAGAAATACATGGATCATATTTTGACTGATTAAAACACTGTTAAAATTCATTAATTCAGGAATAAAAGTTTATTCTAAAATTGGACATAATTTTTCAAACAACCTAATAAATCTTACAAAATCTAATGGCTTAAATCAGAACAGTATTATGTAACAATTATAGATTGGCTAATTATTTAGTCCAAATCAAGTAGTATAAGAATTAGTTTGATGAAGATGTCTGTGATTTTAAACCAGTCAGAATACTGCTTGTGCTTAACTGCAAAATATTATTAAATACAATGTTTTAGTGACTTTAACAATGAGAGCATTATGCCAGCTGTTACTCAGTCAATTACTCTGTATATAAAATATAAAGATACAAAATATGAAAAAAATGAATGTGAAATAATATATCAAAGTACATTTTATATTTATGTATGGAGATAATTGAATTTTATATGATTTAGCTCCAAGGGTTTAACCAACATTTTATATTACTTATAATAATCATATATCTTGCAAAATTTTGGAAAACCCTTGTAATTTTAGAGTACTATCAAACCTCTTTTATTCTATATTTAGTACTAAAAGTTGCTTTGGGGAGACCCAATGAAATTTTTCCTCTGTGTATAGAATCAAATGCCTTGGAGTGCTGCCTTTAGATTTTTTTTGCTCATTTACCTATGATTCAATAAATAGTCAGAATCTGTGAAGTTGTTGATTAATTTCTCTGAAAGCTGTGTTAATTTTTCCTCAGAATTTTCTCAACTTCAGGTTGAATATAGTTGAGAAATAGGGCATTAAAAACCTTAGCAGCAATAGCAGTAAGAGTTATGCCTCTGTAGTTCTTAGTAATTTTAAGGTTTCCTTATAAGGGAAGAGGAGGATACAGCCCTTTGTCTATTTCTCTATTGTGTTTTGTTTATACACAGTGTTGCATAATCAAAGAAGCATATTGCCATATTTCCTTGTCTTCTATACTTCAGGAATTATTTCATCAAAAGTTTTTCTTCTTTTAATTTTAATTTTTTCAGTTCTGTGTCAAGTTCTTCCTTTATAAACTGTTCAAATTTGATGTCTACTTGGTAATTAATTTTCTTGGTAGGTTTATCAGTGATTTCAGGAAGGGCTCCAAGCAGATTCTTGAAATGTTCTGCCCATTTCTTAAGTCTTTTTTCTTGGCTGACAGCTTTTAGTTCTGCTCTCAAAGTATTTTTCTTTCGGCCTATTTCATTTATTGTCTGCCATTCTAATTGTAATTCTCTATCTTCTACTGAATTTCTGATTTTATTGATTTGGCCTTAAATGTATTCTAGTTGTTATTTTTTCCTATGTTTTAGTTCTCTCCTGACTTTCTTTATTTTGTGCTCATTAGCATTTTGTTGGGTTTCTTTTATTAAATAAGGATGATTTTTCATGTTTTCTCATTTTTCCTTAACTGCTATTGACTCCCAGCAAAGTCTACATTTGGTTCTAGATTTATCACCAAACCAAGATAAGAATACTTGATACTATATAACTGTGCAAATTGTTTGTATTAAGAAGAGTTACTTGAAGCTATAACTGTTTATAAAGGGGTCATTGGCCTAGTGGGTAGAGTGTTTGCCAATGGTCCAGGAGACCTGGGTTCAATCCCAGGTTGAGTCATACATGTTTACCAACCCCTCCGCTCAGGCAGAATATGACACAAGGTCAATTTTTAAGTGGAGTTTAACAGGTTTGAATTCAGAGTTTTCCTTCTCCTAGACTAGTTGCCTCACCAAGGCTGAAGAACCCAGTCTGCCCTACTATTTACCCATAGCTGGAGGGAGAATAATTGGATTCATACCTTTCCCAAGGGTATTAGTGCTATATGAAATGCAATCAGTCTCGTCCAGGATTTGAACTCATGTCACCATGTCCATTTCCTGCGACAATAACCATTACACCACAGGCACCAGATCGAGTCATACCAAAGACTTTAAAAATGGTTCTTAATTCCTCCTTGCTTAACACTCAGCAATATAAGGTATGTATCAAGGGTAAAGTGGAACAATCTAGGGAAAGGAGTAGCGCCCTCCCCTATACCACGGTGTAGTAGCTATTGAAAAGGGAGCCTTCGGGTTGCCCTTGACTACAGACGCCAACTTTACTTTATTGATATTTGATTAGAATATTGTTGTGGACTAGCCTATTATACCTTTCTTTATTAGTAAGCAAACTGGTCTATGACTATTTATCTATGGCAATCATTAGAATGGTGAGACATTAAGAGTAATAGTAATACTACGGTGATATCAATACTACGGAGACAATAAGTCATACCTTTTAGAGACCGAGTGTGAACCGTCGAAGCACTCTGCTACTACAACTAATCCAGATATATTAGTATACTGATACAATCTAGATCCCAGGATATAATAATTAGTATTGGATAGGAATACTTAAAATCATTTAATTGTACAGACAAATAATGGATATTAAATAGAATAATTAGTGTTGGATAAAAATAGTTGAAACCATTTAAAAATGTTACCTACAATCTACTCGCTTATATATAACTGGTCTATGACTACTTATCTACAGCTAGTTAGAGCATTAAAATATTACAAGTAATAGTAATACTACAGTGATACGAATACTATAGAGACAATAAGTCATACCTTTTAGAGACCGAGTGTGAACCGTCGAAGCACTCTGCTACTACAACTAATCCAGATATATTAGTATACTGATACAATCTAGATCCCAGTATACAACAAATACTTGAAACCATATAACTGTAAAAACATCATCATCATCATCTTGTCGTGCCACCAGCACAGATATTCCTGACCCTCTCTTGCCACTCCACCCTGTCGTTCATCGCTTCTGGCAAGTCCTCAGGGCTTCATCCCGTATCCTCACAGAGATGCTGTATGTAGGTTTCAAGCTGGTCGCCCTGCTTTTGCTCAGCCATGTGAGAGGGTCCATCAGAGAATATCACTTATGAACTCATCCCTGCTTCTCCAGTAGTGTCCTGCATGTCTGGTTTGTCTAACTTTGATAGTTTTCGTGATGGGTGGTAGGTGGCCGTATAGCTACTGCTTTGTGGGGTGTTGCCTACAGGACTTGTTCAATATTGCTCATAGCATTCTTGTGTAGTTGCCGTCAAGCTTATTATAATTAAACACTTACAAATAAATCCAATTTTGGCAAATAAGGAATTAATATGCTAAATAAGGAATTGATATGCCAATTAAGGAACTGATATGGCATTGAACAAGTAAACTAAACCAATCTTTAATTGAATTTACAAAAGAGTTCCACTTTTCCAACTTTTTTCATTGGATAGTTTTACTGTATTTTATGTATTTAAGAGTTTAGCAGCTCATCATTATTCAATTTTATGATCTTGTCTACAAATACCTGGTAATATTATATTCAGAATAGGATGTTTCAAACGGTTCTTTGGAGTTCAGGGAGGTGTAACTATTCAACTAAAACATGCAAATCAAGTTCTAATAAAATATTCAGCAACTGAAGATATGAAAATCTGCTATTTTCAAAGATCTATAGTTAATATGCAATTTAAGAAAATTTCGCCACATGAAAATGTTCAGTGTAACCTGCAAAACTAACAATGTACCAAAAGACTAATGAAAAGAAAAGTATCTACGAGCTAATTGGTAACTGCAAAACAACTAAAGTGTCATCATTCTGCATTGTGAATAGTTCCATCTGATAGAATGAATTGTATTCTTGGAAAAAAAATAGATGTTGGCCAAAGGCTGGTAGAATTTTTTAACCAACCATTGATGGTAAAGAATAGCTAATCAACTCTCTAAACCTTGCTCTAACAGAGAATCTGAAGAATATTACAAAAAGAAAGATTGCACCAATGTAAATTACCATCATAGACCACCTGAAAAAATAATAAAGACAATTTACCCACAAGAAGTCAACAATGATCTATGCAACATCAATTCACCTTTCAGAATCAAAGCTGTGATATAAAAAAAAACTTTCCTAGTAAATACTAACTTTTCAATGTAGACAAGTACATATTTCCTATTTAATAAGTTTTTTCACAAAACAAAATAAATACAGTATTTTTAAGTTGAAAAAAAAAGCTTATTTTAATGATTTTTGTTTGGGATTTTTAAACCTTTTCAAATTCAAATTATTAATTGTTGTGGACCAGTAAAGGGTCCAGAAGAAAGACACAAACTCAGGTTTGTGTGGAACAAAGTATATCAACAAAAGTATAATAATAGATAAAAAAGGTGTTGAACGTCAGTTTGATGCCAAAGTGTTAGACTGGGATAAACTTTATTTGTTCTCCCTCCCACCACCGGACAAGTATGGTACAAGGCCTTTTTTTAAGTGTGTCCGGATGCAGGGCCACAGCCTACATGCATCCTGCAAAATCCAAAAATACCTTCGTCCCCGTCGGCACCACCCAAAGGGGGGGGCAGAGGCCAGGAAACAAACAACAAACAATTTTGGCTGGGATAAACTTACCCAAGATGAATATTCTCCTGGTATTAATAGCAACAGGAAGAGTTCATTATAGTCCACAGGTTGGGTACCATAATTTTAATATACATATTTAATATACATATTTCTGTTGACTAATCAGAGCATATCTTGTTCAATGAGTGACAACTTCTTATGTCTATATGTATTTTGAATATGCAAAAGTTTTTATGATTGTGAAGATAAAGAAGCTCTCAAGAATTTTATGAGGTGATAATTGTCCATCATAGTCATGAAATGGAACATTCAAAGATCTTCAACAAGCTGAAAAATCTTATCACTATGACTAAACCCATCATTTGAAAATGAAAGGAAGATAGCTTGATAAACAATCTGCCATATATATATATATATGTATACATATATATATATATATATATATATATATATATTGTTCTAGTGGGTACAGTGTTCGGCAATGGCCTAGGAGACCGGGGTTCAATCCCAGGTCGAGTCATACCAAAGTCTCAAGAACTGGAGCCTCACAACTGTATAAATGTCATACCCAGAGCAACTCCTTTCGTGGGGGTCTTATCCCTCTGCAGAGGATATAAGTAAGTAAGTAAAGTTGGAGACTGTAGTCAAGGGCGACTGTAAGGCTCCCTTTGCAATAGCTACAACATAGAGGCATAGGGGAGGGTGCTACTCCTTTCTCTGAATTGCTCCACTTTACCTTTGATACGTACCTTATAATGCTGAGTGTTAAGCAAAGAGGGATCAAGTACCATTTTTTAAGTCTTTGGTTTGACTTGACCTGGGATTGAACTCCGGTCTCCAGGACAATTGGCAAACACTCTACCCACTCGGCCAATGACCCGGTTGATATAATTGGTGTATTCTAACCCCTGCTAACAGTGCAACAACTCTTTGAGTAACCTGACATAATATATATATATATGTATATATATATATGTGTGTGTGTGTGTGTGTGTGTGTGTGTGTGTGTGTGTGTGTGTGTGTGTGTGCAGGCATGTGTGTGGGCATGTGTGTGTACTTAAACAATGTATAATTGGGCATCAGTTTTTCATTAATGCCTATTTGGTCAAAAAAGAACAGAGAATGTATAAATCTAAACAAAAGTTTTTCTACTTGTCTTTAATTGGAATCATTTTGAGATGAGGCTTCTTAATCTGAGAATCAATTTTTATTTATTGCGAACTTTTTGTCCTCATCTTGGTAGTTTTTGTGTTGTTTCTTCTTTCACAATGTTTCAGCCAAATTTCAATCACCTGAAGAAGGCCAGAGGTGAAATTTGGCCGAAACGTAGTGAAAGAAGAAACAACACAAAAACTACCAAGATGAGGACAAAAAGTCCGCAATAAATAAAAATTAATTCTCAGGGGTTTTTCTTCTTCACAAACAAGGAAACATAAATCCAGGGCAGATGATAGTTAGAATTGTCTGAAAGACAGTTTCAAATGCTTTTGCCTGTGTCTCCAGCCATTTTCAAGAATGGTACAATTTGTTTTTATAGGATTTTAACCTGTTTAATTTTCATTATCTCAAGCTATTTAATAAATATTGTGAACTGGCTTTTTTCTATTTGTTTTGAAGTAAAGTTGGCATTGGCCATTGAAGTATGAGTTGATGTTATATAATAATCCTGATTCAAATAAAAACAGTGTTGGCCAGTGAGATGCCAGATGATGTCACTCAACAGTTATGAGAAAAAGTAGAATTCCAATATTTGATCATATTGAGAGTTATTTTTATTTTATTTTATTTTATAGTTAAGGCTTCAAATATTTCAATTATAGTTATTTTATTTTATATTTAAGGCTTCAAATATTTCAATTTTTTTTTTACTGTTGATCTTGTATGATATCCATATGATTTTTAACAAGAATTTGATGTATTGGAATTTGAAGTTGTATGTTTTTGTTGTTGATTTCTAACTGGAGAGATGGTAGGTTAGGTATGTAGATAACGTAGTTGTGGTTTATCCAATACAGGAATTCGATGGTGGTTTACTCCTAGGAGACAAGTAAATGATCTTTTTGTGAGTTAGGTCTTTTTCTTTTTCCTTTGTTTAATGGCATATCAACCTTTATGGTCTATTTAATGCTGAAGATATCCTTGTATAAGAACAGTAGTGTTACTATTTAACTCATCACTGACTGGATAAGGGTGTTCATACCTTTCCGAAGGTTATTAGTCCAAAAGTGAACATAACAGTGCGACTAGAGTTCAAAATTACTTACCAGCCCAGTTGACTGGGACTGGAGAATACGCTAACTACATCTTTGCAGAGGGGTAAGCCCCCACCCAATGAGTGTCCTGATATGACATTAAACAATCTGAGGGTGAGGCTCTAGTAATGTTGGAGCTTTGGGGAATTAGGAGTACCCCTTCATTGCCATCACTCCCAGGAACACTCTGGCCTGGAGTGGTAGGACCTGAGATGTCCTATCTATGCATCAAATAGAACTGTTTGACATTTAAACTGAGTGCAAACAAATGACTTATGCCAAATTGAATTGTTAGCAATAGAACTGTTTGATTATTTAACAGTGTGTAAACAAATGACTGATGTCTAATTGAATTGTTTATGATACATAACAATACTCAGAATCATTTAACTTTGTTGACTCATGCTAAATTGAATTATTAGAAATATAACTGTTGGATCATTTAATTTTTTTTATCTAAAAAACGTGTTTATAAACCAGGCCTTTGGCCTAATGAGTACAGTGTTCACCAATGTTCCGGGAGACCAGGGTTCAATTCCAGGTTGAGTCATACCAAAGACTCAAAAAATGGTACTTAATGCAGCCTTGCTTAACACTCAGCATTATTAGGTACATATCAAGGGTAAAGTGGAGCAATCCAAGGAAAGGAGTAGCACCCTTCTCTACACCTCAGTGTAGTAGCTATTGAAAAGGGAGCCTTCAGGTCCCCCTTGACTAAAGTCACCAACTTACTTACTTTATATGTAAAAACAGGATTTGGCATTAAATAACCAATAATGGTTGATATGCCATAAAACCGAACCAAAACAGAATCTCTTACAATGATGTTGCAGTCCAGTACATTAGCCACTTCACCATGAGGATTTCTCTGATAAATAGTTAGAGTGAGATGAACCAATGAAGATAGATATGAATTGACTTTGATAGATAAATTGATAGATTTGCTTTGATTTGGTTTCTTTGTTTAATATCATACCACCCTTTATAGGTTGTTTAATGCCAAAGCCATACTTCCTGTAGGACAGTGGTGGTTTAATTTAATGGAGGGGATAAGGTAGTTCATACCTTTCTGTTGTATAGTGGCTCGTACCATGTGACTTCTGGAATCACGGAAGTATAAAAGACACCATGTCTCTTAAGCACAGGGAAGCAGAAGCAGAGAGATAGCTCTGAAAGGACATTGGTCAGTAGTAAGACCAACTTCGGATGTAACACCAACAGCATGAGACCTATAATACTTGTCGGACTGTACCACTTGAGTTAATAAACAATTAACTTTATTTCACTGTGTATCTTTTCCTTACCATGATACAACACTTTCCCAAGAGTATTAATCCAAAAGTGACTGGAGTTATATATACTTAAAATATACAAACACAGATACACATACATAAACATTCATTGGATTTTATATATATATATGTATATATAAATGTTCGCATTTTGAAAACTTTAAGTTAATCAAAGACATTTAATGTTTAATTAATTGTATCCCCTCACCCCTGCCCTATTTTCTTGGTGTCAATTTTCTTGCATGTCTTCATCTTTTGATAAAATCCTAAAGTCTTCACTGCCAACTTATGACTTTCAAACTCTTTCTCCAACTTTTCTGCTCACTAACAACAACAACAGCAGCAACTCACTCCCTTGTTCCTCTACCCTTCAAAATCCATCAGATTTGAGCGGTTCTTTCACTCTGTCTCTTTCCTCTTCTTGAAAACAGATTAGAGTAAGATTATCGAGTTGTTGCTGAGAATAAAGTCGTAATGGCTGAGATTATTTGCAGAGATAGAACAATTCAGCTTAAAACAACAAGAGAAACCACCTGCTTAAGTAACTGCTGCAGTTATTCTATCAAGTCACAGTCTGCTACCAAAGATTACTGTACTGTTCATACAATTTTAAGCAGTTAGAAGAGAGTGGCAGTCATAACAAAACACTTCACAAAACTACATAATAATGATAATAAATACATTACCTCACTTTGGTGTATTGCTGAGTGGTTAGGATACTGGACCAAAGGTGGTAGTTTCTTGAGTCCTACCTTTGACAAACTGTATTAGAAATTGAAAACTCTGGTTCCCAAGTTGAGGAAAGGGCACTACTTTAAAAAGTGGGTTTGACACTTGCAAAATTGGCAAATTAAAAAAAAAAATGTAAGCAGTTCTGAAGACATTCTCATTTTTTCAAATGTTCTGAAAACATTAAAACAGTTCTGAAAACATTCTCAAACAGCTCTGAAGAGATTTTTCAACAGTTCTAAAGACATTCAAACAGTTCTTAAGGTATTCTCAAACAGTTCTGAAGACATTTTCAAACAGTTCTACAGACATTCTTATTTTTGAGTTCTGAGAATCATTTCAAATATGCACTAATTAATCAAATGGATAGAGTTTTTAGGTTTATGCTTTTCTGAAAGATCATTAAAATAATGTTTGTGTTGAATCATGGTAAGGAAGAGATATACAGAGAAATAAAGAGTTAATTATTCATTAACTGAAGTGATACAGTCCAACAAATATTATAAGCCTCGCACTGTTGGTGTTACGTCCAGAGTTGGTCTTACTACTGACTGAGGTCTAGCAGAACCCTTGAGCTTCAGAAACACGTCTTTTACACCTCTGCGATCCCAGAAGTCAGGTGGTACAAGCCAATATACAGCAGTTTGTAATCAATTTTATGTTGTTGGTTGGTTGTTTGGGTTTTATGGCATATCAACCTTTGTAGGTTATCTAATGCCAAATCCATTTTTATGAAAATAGTTCTATTTCAAACAATTCAGTTTAGGATAAGTATGCAGTTTAAATCTTAGTACTGTTTAATTCTGAAAAACAATTCTATTTCAAGCTATTTCATTTAGTCCAGCAGTTCTAATTCAGCTAATTCATTTTAGTATAAGTTAATATTTTGTTTACACACAGTTAAATGTCAAAACAGTTCTATATTAAACAAATCAGTTTAGTGTAAGTACAGTTTCAATGTTAAAAAACAGTTCCATTTCAAATAATTCAGTTTAGCATAAGCACGCAGTATGGTCTAATTGTCAAAAACATTTCTATTTCAAGCTATTCAGTTTCGTCAAACAATTCAGTTTAGAATAAGTATGCTGTTAGTTCTATTTAACCCATAGATAAGGCCCTATCAGGTGCTACAATTCTCGGCCAGAGTGGACCTGGGAGCAATGGCAATGAAAAGATGCTCCGCATTCCCCAAAACCCCAGCATCACTGGAACCTCACCATCAGATTGTTTAATGTCATATCAGGACACTCATGGGGGGGGGTTCTTACCCCTCTGCAGAGGTGCAGTAAGTGTATTCTGCAGCCCAAGCTGACTGGGCAACCAATTCCATGTCTGAAGTTTTCTTGTTATTCACTAACATCCAAAAATGTTAATAAAATTAATAAATATGGAAATTTGCCAGGGTAGTGTAATGATCAACAAGTATCTGTTAGGGTATCCATGAGTCTTGAAAGATTATGGATCTACCCCTGGATCTCAACACAAGTCTGAGCAAGGCTGAATAGATGACCAGCTGTTGTTTATGCTACAAATTTCCTCTCTTCACAACACTGATATTGTACGAGAGAAAAGTAAGATACTATACAATTTGGCATTAACATCACCACAGGAGTTGTCACAACACAATATAAAACTGTCTTATCAATTTTAATTGGTTAATTCAATTTTATAAATGTTTACTTAGCACATTTGTTGTCATATTCTTTAATTTGCAAAAATTTCCCAAAAAGAGTCATGATCATCATCCTCGTCATTATCAATAAGGCATGTCAATAGTCCAGATTCTCTTGACTCTCACTAGCCATCCATCGCTATCAGACATCACTCTTAGCAAGTCCTCTAGACGGCATCCAGTGTCTGCATAGAGTTGATGAATATAAGTTTTTGTTGGTTGGACAACACTGGTGTGTCCATATGTAGATTTGTTTTTTTTTGTTCAATGGCATATCAACCTTTGCTGGTTATTTTATCCTTGTAAAAGAACAGCAGAGATATTATCTAACCCATATCAGGGAGGGGGATAAGAGGGTTTATAACTTTCCCAAGGGTATTAGTCTGAAAATGTACATAATAGTTTGACTGGATCCATGTGTATGGTTCTGTAATATCCTAACTAACAAAAGGGAAATAACCTCTGATGCCACAGGGGTTACGACCCCTACTACATCCCGGGGATTTGGTCAATAAAGGAATATACCAGGCATAGCAGCAGATGTTCGTTTTTCCTCTGTCTTTAATCATCACCCATCTTATCGATTCATCTTGGTAATAGTCCATACCTAGCAAGTATCCATTACCTCAGACATAAAGACTTTACAGGTTCCATAGGAGAAAATTGTTTTTGAGTTCATCCTTACTTCTCCAGCAGCGCCAAGAACATCTTCATCATCTTACTTGGATGGTTTGTGAGATGGTAGGCAAGTAGCTTCTAGGATTTGTTCAAAACAGCATGCAGCATTCTTCTCTAGTTCTTACCTAGCTTTTTCTCCAGGCATTTTGTAAGAAGTGGTGCAAATATACAGTAATACTGGTCTAGCTACAGCTTGGAAGATTTCCCATTTCATTTCATTAGAGCAATCAGATTTCCAATTGGTCATTAACCTGTCACTTGTAGTCCATGAAAAGTGTTTTATTTTAGCCCAGGAGTGTAAGCAAAACCAATCGCTTAGGTATTTTTTTTTTCTGTCTTTAGTAAAAAAAGATGTTAAAAGTTTTATCATATTTATCAACCCCTCCGCTCGGGCAAGATATGACACAAGGTCAATTTTTAAGCGGAGTTTAACAGGTTTGAATTCAGAGTTTTCCTTCTCCTAGACTAGTTGCCTCACCAAGGCTGAAGAACCTAGTCTGCCCTACTATTTACCCATAGCTGGAGAGAGAATAATTGGATTCATACCTTTTCCAAGGGTATTAGTGCTAAGTGAAATGCAATCAGTCTCGTCCAGGATTTGAACTCGTGTCGCCGTGTCCATTTCCTATGACGATAACCATTACACCACAGGCACTTTCTAAATGTTTTATAATTCTTTTTTCATTCTTTTTTGTCTTTGCTCTGAAGTACATAGACCAATTAATAGAAATTTTAGTTTGTTATTTCTTATTTCTTTCAAACGACATTGTTAAGCAATCATAGGTGACAAAGAAGGAAGATTGTTTAATGATAACATCTTAAATTATTTTTTCTTATAAAATGGAGAAATCATACAAATGCATTTCCCAAGCTTGGATGTAATAAGTAGATTGGGTGGGAATGCGATTGTAATATAATGGCCGAGGGATTTTGTTTTATATATCTTGCCTTTGGGTTTAGTTAGGCTGAGAACCTTTTGGCTCAGTGCATGGGTTAGTTAGGTGCAAACATGAGCGCAGGTGTTCACATGCGCACGGGGAGGATGTGTCATTCAGAGATGTCAAAATAAAAATCCCAGATAGAAAGGTTGACCAGAGGATGTGAATGACGTCATGCACTGGAAGCGCGCGCGGAGGATTTTGGAGAGATTTGAGAAAAGTGAGTTAGTTGAGTTCTGCCTCGGAGGAAGAAGGTTGACTTTCGATGCTCACTGAAGCCAGTTTGGGGGGGGGTGCAGATGGAAAAGCCAGCATAGAAAGATTGTTCCTCTCTCCTTATGTCGAAAAACCTTTTAACTCAAAGGTAATAAAAAGTTTCGTACCTGAACTAAGAAGTCGTAAGTGTTTTTCATGTTTCGGGATTCCTGTGTTCTATGTATATATGTTATGAACATTCTATGTACATTACACATATCCGTATCATGGATATGTTACACGATTAGGACCCTCCATCCTGTAAGAAAAAAATCATCTCACAAACATTAACAGATCAACGACCAATTCTTCAGACATTTTGTGGGGTGTCCTCGTGGTGTAATGGTTAAAGCGATGGACTGCGGAATCGTAGTACGCGAGTTCGTGCTCCAGTCGCGCTATTACGTTCACTTTCGGGCAAATACTCTTGGGAAAGGTATGAACCCCCTTATCCTCCCAGCTCTGGGTTAAATAGTACCACTACTGTTCTTCTAGGAGAATGGCTTTGGCAATAAATAACCTAAAAAGAGTTGATATGCCATTAAACAAAGAAAACAAACCAAGACATTTTGTCACCTTCAAAGGATAGAAATCAGTCCACCAATAAAGTAATGTTTAACAAGTCTCAGCAGTATTTTACAGTTGTTTTATAAAATATATAAAAATATATAAAAATATATAAATTCATACAGCAAAATTGGTAGTATTCAGATTTAAACAATAAAATCTGTAGTATATAAGTTTTCAAATAGAATATGCATTATTCAAGTTTACTGTATTCAATTCATACCTTAAAATTAATATTGCCAAGTCGACTGGGGCTGTAGAATACACCAACTGCTTCTCTGCAGAGGGGTAAGACCCCCCCAACGAGTGTCCTGGATATGACACTAAACAATCTGATGGTGAGGTTCCAGCAATGTTGGAGCTTTGGGAAATGCAGAGTACCCCTTCATTGCCATCGCTCCTAGGTCCACTCTGGCCCGGAGTGGTAACACCTGATAAGGGTCCTATCTATGGGTTAAATAGAACTAACAGCATACTTATGCTAAAATGAATTGTTTGAGTAAACTGAATAGCTTGAAATAGAAATGTTTTTGACAATTAAACCGTACTTACATTTAAACTGCCAGCTTATGCTTAACTGAATTATTTGAAATAGAACTGTTTTTTGACATTAAAACTGTATTTACACTTAACTGAATTGTTACATATAACTGCTTGAATAGTTTGAAATGGAAATGTTTTTGACAATTAAACTGTGTGCTCATGCTAAACTGAATTGTTTTAAATAGAAAAGATTATTTACATAAAAATGGATTTGGCGTTAAATAACCCACAAAGGTTGATATGCCATAAAACCCACCAAACCAATAAACCAACCATTAAAATTAATAGCATTCAAGTCATCGGACAAGATCTGTATTATGTAAGTCAGACATTAAGATTTATGTTATTCAGTTGCCCAATTGGCTAGGGCTGTAGAATACACCAACTGCACCTCTGAAGAGGGGTAAGACCCCCCACACACACACAACGAGTGTCCTGAATATGTCTCTAAATCTGGTTGTGAGGTCCAGTAATGCTGGATCTTAGGGGAATGCGAAGTACTCCTTCATTGCCATCAATCCCAGGTCCACTCTGGCCCAGAGTGGTAGCACCTGGTAGGGTCCTATCTATTGTTCAAATAGAACTAGAATGCATACTTATGCAAAACTGAATTACTTGAAATAGAACTGTTTTGACATGTAAACTGCATATTTATGCTAAATTGAATTGTTTGAATTAGAACAGTTTGACTAAACTGAATATCTTGATATGGAAATGTTTTTCACAATTAAACTGTGCACTTACATTTAAAATGCATACTTATGCTAAAATGAATTGTTAGAAATAGAACTGATTCTTTGTATAAAAATGGATTTGGCATTAAATAACCAACAAAGGTTGATATGCCATAAAACCTAACCAACACACAACATTATTCAAGTTGTACCTTAAAATCTACAGCATTCAAGTTATACATTAAGATTCATATTATTCAAGTTGTATCTTAAAATCCTTAGTATTCAAGTCATATAGAAAAATTTATATTGCTTAAGTTATATGGTAAAATCTATAATATTCAAATCATACCATAAGATTTATGGCATCCAAGCCAAATTGTAAGATCTGTAATAATCAAAGTTGGTTGGTTGGGTTTTATGGCATATCAACCATTACTGGTTATTTAATACCAATTCCACTTTATACATATATATAAAATATATTGGATTTGGGTTTGGTTGGGTTTTATGGTATATCAACCATTGTTGGTTATTTAATACCAAATCCTGTTTATACATTGATAACATTTTTAAATGAGCCTGAGCTGTTTTTTTGCACACTGTGAAATGGTTTCAAGTATTGCTATGTAACAGTAACAATTTACTAGTCATTTGTTTTTAATGAGTTAGAACTAATTTGTTTGATCATTAGTATTGCTATTATTTGTACACAGAAAAATCAATTCAATAATTGCTAGCAAGCATTAATAATTCAATTCAATATTAATCATTTGTTTGTATACAGTGAAGTGGTTACAAGTATTGCGACTTAACACTATTCTATTGAATATTATTCATTCATTTGCATACAGTCAAATGGTTTCAAGTGTTGCTTTGTTTACCAATATTTCAATATAGGCCCAAAGATTAGGTTTGGTTTCTTTGTTTGATGACATATCAACCTTTGTCAGTTATTTAATGCTAAAGCCATCCTTCTTGAAGAACAGTAGTGGTACTATTTAACTTAATGCTGGGAGGATAAGTGGGTTCATACCTTTCCCATGGGTATTTGTCTGAAAATGATAGTGTGACTAGAGTTAGAACTCGCTGACTACAATTTCACAGTCCATCACTTTAACCATTACACCATGAGGAAACCCTCAAAGCACAAAGAGTTTTAAGTATTACTATTTAATACTAATAATTCTATTTAACATTGCTCATTTGTTTACACACAGTTAAATGATTCCAAGTATTGCTATCTATCACTAACAATTCAATTAGACACTGGTCATTTGTTTACACACTGTTAAATGATCAAACAGTTCTATCTCTAAAAATTCAATTCAGGATAAGTCATTTGTTTGCACACAGTTTAAATGTCAAACAGTTCTATTTGACCCATAGATAGGACCCTATCAAGTGCTACCACTCTGGGCCAGAATGGACCTGGGAGTGATGGCATTGAAAGGGTACTCGACATTTCCCAAATGTCCAAGGCTGGAGCCTCACCATCAGATTGTTTTTTTGTTATATTTGAAATACTTGTTAGGTAGGGGGTCTTACTCCTCATCAGAGATGCAGTCAGTATATTCTACAGCCCTAACCGACTGGGCTCTGTAATATTTGAGTCATATATCAAAATAAATGGTATTCAAGTTATACATCCAATGTATATTATTCAAGTATGTAAATTTAAATTAGTAGTATTCCAGTCATACCTTAAAATCTATAGGGGGGTGTCCTCGTGGTGTAATGGTTAAAGCGATGAACTGCAGAATTGTAGTACGCAAGTTCGTATTCCAGTCGCGCTATTACGTTCACTTTCGGGCAAATACCCTTGGGAAAGGTATGAACCCCCTTATCCTCCCAGCTATGGGTTAAATAGTACCACTACTGTTCTTCTAGGAGAATGGCTTTGGCATTAAATAACCTAAAAAGAGTTGATATGCCATTAAACAAAGAAACCATTAAAATCTATAGTATTTAAGTCATAGAGTAAAATTTACATTATTCAAGTCATACATTAAAATTTATAGCATTTAAGTTATATATCAAAATTTTTAGTATTCAATCATAGATTGAAATATATAATATCTTTGTCATGTATGAAAATCTATAGTATTCAAATCATACAGTACAATGTATATTATTCAAGTCAGACTTTAGAATTTGTAATATTCAAGTTATGCATTACAATATATATTATTCAAGTCATACATTAAATTTCATAGTATTCAAGTCAAATCTTAAAATTTATAGTTTTCAAATCAGAGATTACAATCTATAGTATCCATGTTATACATTAAAATCTATAGTATTCAAATTATATCATACAATATATATTATTCAAGTCATACCTTAAAGTTTATAGCATTCAAATGAGAAAATCTTTAGTATTCAAGTCGTACATTAAATTTCATAGTATTCAAGGTTTGGTTTGGTTTGTTTAGTTTTATGAATATCAACCTTTGTAGGTTATTTAACGCCAAATCCATTTTTATGTAAATAATCTGTTCTATTGAAAACAGTTCAGTTTAGCATGAGTACAGTTTAATTGTCAAAAACATTTCCATTTCAAACTATACAAGCAGTTATATGTAATAATTCAGTTAAGTGTAAATACAGTTTTAATGTCGAAAAATAGTTCTATTTGAAATAATTCAGTTCAGCATAAGCACGCAGTTTAAGTGTAAGTACGATTTAATTGTCAAAAACGTTTCTATTTTAAGCTATTCAGTTTACTCAATTCATTTTAGTATAAGTATGCTGTTAGTTCTATTTAACCCATAGATAGGGCCCTATCAGGTGCTACCACTCCGGGCCAGAGTGGACCTGAGAGCGATAGCAATGAAGGGGTACTCTGCATTCCCAAAGCTCCAGCACTGCTGGAACCTCACCATCAGATTGTTTAGTGTCATATCCAGGACACTCGTTAGGGGGGGGTGTCTTACCCCTCTGCAGAGAAGCAGTTGGTGTATTCTACAGCCCCAGCTGACTGGGCAACATAGTATTCAAGTCATATCCTAAAATTTATAGTTTTCAAATCAGAGATTACAATCTATAGTATCCATGTTATACATTAAAATCTATAGTATTCAAATTATATCATACAATATATATTATTCAAGTCATACCTTAAAGTTTATAGCATTCAAGTGAGAAAATCTTCAGTATTCAAGTCAGACATTGAAATTTACAGAATTCAATTCACACAGTAGTATGTCTTATTAAGATAATTCAGTAATATCTATACTATTCAAGCCATATAGTAAAACCTATAGCATTCAAATCATTGAATATCTATGGTATCTATGGTATCTATGGTATTTATGACATGCAATAAGAAATTTATCATTTAAGTGATAGTGTAAAGGAAGAAGAAACTATAAAAGCATAAGAATCTCTGTCTTCTTCAGCTGAGTGTCAATTGAGTAATTTTCTGCCCAGTAACCCATCCTCAAATCCCTGTGACTGCATCATGTTATCTAGACATGTTAGCGGCCCATTAAGCCATACCCAAGCTGTTTTGGTGGTGACAAGTGCATCCGTGTGCTTTAGAAAGCTGAGACAGAAAATTAGGACCCTGCGACATTAAGGCCCTGACAAACTAATTACCACCATTGCTACACCTGCTCATCACCTTCATTGTGGTCTCTCTACCTGTCCTCGACGGTGCTTAACTGAAATATTTGCACGAGGACACAATCACTTGAGGTATGTAAATTCTTATACGAAAATGGTTTTTGCCATTGGGGTGGGGTAGGGACAAGTCTCCGGTCAGGTTTTATCGAATTTTCGTTCTGGTGTCATGTCATGTTATATACAGCTCGGCAAAATCTAACACTTTTTTTGTTATTGATGATGGGACTGAGCTAATGTTATTACTGATTCAAGGATTGAACCACTGGACTGTTACTTTATAACTGGTTGTCATGTTATTTTGAATTTCTCGGATTTTAAAAGACAGCAGGAAAGAAAGATTTTTTTTTGTCTCAAGATACAAAGGATTTAATTATTATAGAACATAAGCCTTACGACTTAAAGCAAAAGATGGATTTTACAAATATGGGGATAAAGTACAAGTTCTGAAGAGATTCAGCCAAGTTTTTATGTTTCCAATATTGTGCTTTCCCAGGGAGAGGAAACTTATATTAATACTAATATTTCCCAGAGACAAAAGAATTTTATACTAATAAACAAAAGAATTGATTAATTTTCATCTTTCTCTGAAATGAGTATCTTCTCTATAGTGAGAAAAGATTATCCAACTTTGAAAAGGGAATATTAAGTCTCATTCTCTGCTTTAATGTTATAAACACTAAGCTTGACCCATACTTGCAAATCCAAATTACAAGGACAGTTAAAATGTAGAAGCCCCTAACTTTTCACC
>OY757925.1:59335856-59610856 GCA_963585895.1 Sepioteuthis lessoniana | reverse complement strand
TTACCCATCGCAGGAGGAATAATAGTTGGATTCATACCTTTCCCAAATATCTTAACACAATGTGAAATGCAATCAGCCTCATCCAGGATTTGAACTCTGATCATCATGCCCATTTCCTATTGTAATAACCATTACACCACAAAAGCCTCTATATGGAGATGCTTGAGATGTAATGCTTATTATTGTAGGAAATAGGCAATTCAGTTTTGAATTCTGAATGAGGTTGATGGTATTTTCCATAGTGCAAATACCCTTGAGAAAAGTATTCATCCAACTCTTCTCTCACCAGCTTTGGGTAAATAATAGGGCAGACTGGGCTTATTGACCTGAGTATGGCAACCAATCTAGGACAAAGAAAACACTGAATTCAAATCTGTTAAACTTTGCTTGTGACACATCCTGCTCATGTTGAAATGTTGGTAAATACACACACACAAACACACACACACTAATATATACATATATATATATATATATTGTTTCTCTCTCATATATGTATGCATGTCAATATCATATCAATATATCATCTCTTTCCTTATATATGTGTGTGTGTGTGTGTGTGTGTGTGTGTGTCTGTGTGTGTGTGTGTGTGTGTGTGTATCTATGTCATGTCTATACATTATCTCTCTACATATCTATCTATTCTACATCATATCTGTGTTTTATCTATCTATATATATATATATATATATATATATATATTCTATATTATATCTGTATTTTATCTCTTTACATATCTATATATATATATATATATATATATATATAAGCAGCATAACATAGAAATTAGAACTACATATAGCTACTAACAGTTCCATGTTTTCATTATCATCATCATTAAGCATTACTAAATTTTGAAAATACCTGCAGGATTATGATTATCGTCAAAGAAAATAGATTTGATGAAGCAAGTTTAAAATCCTAGTTGAGGCTGTTTGCATTTGACTTTATGAATTTTGAGTTCAGGAAAACATGACTCAGCCTATGCTAGGTAAGTTTTCCCCCTAATTTGGGCAACATCTGTGATGATACTGGTGTATGAGACCCTGCATTTTCTTTGGGCAACAATTACGGGATAGAGAATAGAGACTTGCTGCTGGGGCAACTGTTGGGCTTCCATACAATCTTGCCCTGGTCTGCATCCAAATCCAGGGGCAGATCTGTGATTTTGCAAGACAAATGTCAACCATCATATGTGATCTCAAAAATGATAAAGTATAAAAGCTAGTACAAGAGGATGCCGAAAAGTCCTTGGCTTAACTTTCCTATTTCATTGGTAAACACACCACCATTCTACTTCAGAATATTGGTAGAAAGGTTTCTTGCCAAAGAATGAGCCTCTTGAAGCAAAGTGGTTGATACAACACATCTCACTGGCCAATATACTCAGTAATTCAGTTATTATTCTAACAGCAGGACAAGTCAAAATTTATATGGAAAACAACTGTATGGATACTTCAAGCAACAAACTAAGGAAATTGCACATGAGATGACATGAATATGGCTAAGAAGAGAAAATTTAAAAAGGCAAACTGAATCTCTTTTAGCAGTACAAAATAATATCATGAGAATTAATTATGTCAAAGCAAAATTGATAATATTGTGATATACTAGCTTAGCTGGTGATGATGAATTTTGCAGATTCAATGCAGTCACAAGATAACATCAACAAAGTGGTTTCACAGGAAAGAGAATATAATTTATTGCTTATGGATAGAGTGGCAGATATTTCCATTTGCAGATAAGATCAGCAAATTACCAAAAAAAAAACGGAAGTAGGTAAGTTCCAATAACCAGCCATAAACAGAAAAATAGTAGGCGAAGAGGCGTGTTCATAGGAATTGAAAGACAATATAAGGTCTGTAATTTTGGACTGAAGGCAGAGATCTGCTGGTCGCTCGAGTGAAGGTGAGAGATCCGCTAGTCTCTCAAGTGAAGGGAGAGATCTGCAGGTCACTCAAGCAAACATGTGCGTGTTCTCTGGCTGTCGCACTACTTCACAAAAAGGGTCCTCGCCAAAGAAGAAAGATATATTGCAAACTCTCTCTGACTGTATTCCTACAACACACAATCGTCACCGTCGAAGAATAAAAATATAAATTATATCTTTATATATCTACGAGTTTTTCGTTGTTTGTCCAGCGGTGCAACACGCGACAATATACAGAAGAACAGAAAGTGTAGGTTATGAAGTAATAGAGATGAAACAGTTAATCAAATTACAAGTGAATTCAGCAAACTGGCACAAAAGGAATACAGGAGCAGGTATGACTGAATAGGAAAGGTGATCCCTTGGGAATTATGCAAGAGACCAAAGTTTAACCATACTGACAAATGGTATATGCATAAACCAGAGTCTCTCTTTGAAAATGAAACATATAAAATTCTCTGGGACTTACAACAGATACAAACTGATTATCAAATCCCAGCTAGAAGGCCAGACCTAATGTCAATTAATAAGAAAAATAGAACTTGTTATCTAGTAAATATTGCTGTTCTAATGGATCACAGAGTTTGAACTCACATATTACAATCTCATTGACCAGCACGTGAAATAACTAAGAAGCAGAAGTAACTTATATGAGATACTCTAAATCATAGACAACAGAATAAGAAGTCTACAACTGTAGATTACATTCAAATTTCCCTAAAGTTTTCTAACCATCACAAAAGACTCCTGACCAATGAAAACAAATCATTTTATCTACAATACACACAATTTGACAAAGTGGGTGTCCTCGTGGTGTAATGGTTAAAGCGATGGACTGTGGAATCGTAGTACGCGAGTTCTTACTCCAGTCGCGCTATTACATTCACTTTTGGACAAATACACTTGGGAAAAGGATGAACCCCCTTATCCTTCCAGCTATGGGTTAAATAGTACCACTACTGTTCTTCTAGGAGAATGGCTTTGGCATTAAATAACCTATAAAGGTTGATATGCCATTAAACAAAGAAACCAAACCAAACAATTTGACAAGAAATAATATATTCCAACAGACAAAATTAGAAACATATGTCTACTTAACCAAGCAATATGTATAAGGGGGCAAAAGAGAAAGACTTACTTGTTATGTCCCAAGGTGACAAGGAATAGTCATGAGTGTCTATGATGTTCCCTAATGGAACACAGGGATAAAAACTTCTTTCCATCAAAGGCTCAGTAGCAACTAGCCTGATAATCCCCAAAGAGGCTGTCAAATAATCCTAACCAACCTCTAGCAGTGTCCATAAATTTTCTATCAAAGGAGTAGGGAGACAAAAGATAATTATCTCCAAAAGAGATAATTATCTTTTGTCTCTCTACAAACTAATTATGTAACCTGCGATATGATACGTAGGGTTTATTAAATAGCAATGCAAAAACCCTCATTCACTTTAATCAATCATATAGTGACATGGGTGATTCTTTGATTGAAACAAAAAATATGATTTCATTTTAATGCCTGCTGCCAATGAACCTGACTTATGTAAGCAAGATTTTAGTTGTCCTTATTTTTCCCCAGTGACATTACCACTACTCTACAGCTGCTCTTCTTCACTTTAGTTATTTTCTGCAATAACAAGCTCTTATACAGTCTACACTAATACTACTCAAAGTGATGGTACACATACTGGTACTGGTATGCAAGTCATCGACTGCTAGTACGTAGCACGTTTCCGGTTTCACATTATCATGATATATATAATATATAATATAAAAATGAAAATGAATGTGAGATATTTTTACAACAAATGTTATTGTCCTTATTTCCCTCATCCCCAATATACAACAAATTGTGCATCAGAAAGAGCGGCATTTTATTTATTCATTTGTTTTTTATAGATCCTTAGGCATCTTTCCTTTTTTTCTATCTTTTCTCATCTACCTTTAAAAAAAATGAATCTTTGCACAGAACATTTATTACACTATTATTACAATATCTATAGGGACTGTCCACGTGGTGTAATGGTTAAAACGATGGACAGCGGAATCATAGTAAAGAGAGTTTGAACTCTAGTCGCACTATTATGTTCACTTTCTGACAAATACCCTTGGGAAAGGTATGAACCTCCTTCTCCTCTCAGCTATGGGTTAAATGGTACTACTGGTGTTCTTCTAAAAGGATGGCTTTGGCATTAAATAACTTTCAAAAGTTGATATGCCATTAAATAAAGAAACCAAACTAAACCAAACTAATATCTATACACAGATCAAATTGTCAGTTGTCAGGAATTATTGACAAGATGAGACATTTTTACGCATAAAATTCATTAATGTTCATTCTACTAAAGAAATCTTGTGACTTTCCCAATATGATAAAGGGTGCCAACATTTTTTTGAATAAGAAATTTAAATGAATGGACTGGAAACCCTGCTTGACTTGAATCAGAAAACTAAAAGATGTTTATTAATAGGCAAAAATAGGCTCAATGATTATACAATTTAGAAATGTTTAAATATTGCACAACATATTACTTGGTGTAACTAAAAAAAAAATTTTTTAATCAGAGGTATATAAGGTCCTTGTGGTATAATGATTATTATTGTTGGAAGTGGAACTCAGCTACCCAAGTTCAAATCCTGGATGAAGTTGTTTGCATTCCACATAATGCTAATATCCTTGGGAAAGGTATGAATTCATTTATTCCCACTTCAGTTAAGGATAAATAGTAGGGTAGACTGTTCTCTTTAACTTTGGTATGGAAACAAGTCAAGGAGAAAGAAAACTGAATTCAGCTATAGACCTGGAGAAGGATGAGCACCATCTAGTTATTCCTTCCCAAGGCATACTACAGAAGTAGCAATCTAACAACCAGGTTACAGGATAAATCTTCTTTTCATATAAGGCAAATACTTCTTGGACAGGTAATAAAAAGTGTTCAAGATGTAAAGACTTACATGTGAGTCAAGTTTCAAGTTTCAGAGTTCAAATAATGATGAGTATCTTCAGAAATCGTTGAGAAGTTCAGTTAATAAAGATTTCTTTGGGAAATGCAATGTAGGAATTCCAATAGGTGCAGTTGAAAAGTGTTTTGAAGGTGTCAGTTAAAGAGTATTGAAAAATGTTGAGTAAAAACCCAAATAGATAAGTCAAGTCATTGATAAGTTGAGAAGAAAAGAAATTATTTATATTCTTTAATTACAGAATTGTTTTTTCTTTCTTTTTGTTTGTTTTTCTGGGGTTTTTTTTGTTTGTTTGTTTTTGTTTTTTGAGAATTTCTTCTTTTCTAAAAATCAAATATATATAAGTTGGATTTTAAAGAAAGTCCAATTTCTTTTACAAATTGTATAAAAATGTAATTGGTTCTTAGAGAGAATTTCTCTTTTGAAATTTAAATAAATGAAATTGTTTATTAGAGAAAGAATTCTTCTTCTTCTTGTCTGGGTGTCTAGTTCATGGTTAGCTGCCTGGTTTTCTGCCTAGTTCTTGCTCCGTGTGAAGCTTGCTTCCTGTGAAACATCCCACAGTAAACTGACCTTATGTCACATTTTTAGCATTGTAAGGGAGTCAGATTACCTTCTCTATCTAGTTTTGACTTTTGGTTCTGATGGAAGCTTTTTGGAAAAAATTTTCTGCTCTTTTATGTCTGACAGATGGAATCTAGAGAATTTATACATTTTCCATTCAAAAATTGTCAGAAGTTAGAAAAATAATTTTGTTGACAGAAATGTTGGTTGGTTGGTTTTATGGCATGTCAGTCCTTGTTGGGTTATTTTATATCAAGGCCAGTCTTTTACACAGGCCTTAAGCTGCTTAAAATAGACAGATATGGGTCAGCATCTGTTTTCCAGTCTTTCTATTTCTTTTAACTTTTTAACTTTTGAAATACACTTTCTGATTAGATATAAACTGTTTTGTGTTCTGGGTATGGACTAAACAGCATCAGATGGTGAGGCTCCAGTTCTGGAGCGCTAAAGAGAGTGAAATACTTCATTGCCATTATTCTCAGGTCCACTCTGATCTGGAGTGGTAGTATATGTTAGGGTCCCATTTATGAGTAAAATAGATCTGTCCAAAAATAATTTCTATTCAACTGAAATATATTAAAAAAATGTGGAAAATCGTTTGCAAAATATTTTTAAAAAAGTGGAAATCTGGACTGCAAATATGCTAAGTTGAATACAGAAGAAAATTACTATTGAGAAGCAAAGACAGGCTCATAAGTGAGATACTCCTATGGACCCCAGAATATGGCTAAGCAAAAGCAGGATGACCAGCTCGAACATACATACAGCAGCTATGTGAGGATACGGGATGTAGCCCTGAAGACCAGCCAGAGGCGATGAATCATAGGGAGAAGTGGCGAGAGAGGGTCAGGGATATCCGTGCTAGCGGCACAACATGATGATGATGATGATGATGATATTACTGTTGTAAACAAATTGTTTTGTTTGTGGCTATATAATATACAAAATAAACATATAATCCACATCCTTTTGTCGTAAATACAAAAGTTTAATGTACTTCATATGGTTCTGGTTCACAGCAGGAATTTTTGCAAGGACAATTTTAACATCTGCTCATTAGTGAGCTGGTTATAGAAAGAGGGTTAGACATATCTTTGATATCTGGTGCCAATGTCTTGGAAGCCAGTGATTGGTTATTTTGAAAATATGTGTCATATATGTCCTTTAGAGAGTGGGGTTGATCATGGGAGATAAACCCATTTACCTTAGTTATGTATTTTTTAATAAATACTTGATGCTATGTGTAGTATACTATCGTTGGATCTTAACAAACCATAAGGCACATGTCTATATAAAAATATAATCTTATATTTTTATTCTTTGACGATGATGCTTGTGTGGAACAAAAGAGCAATTGGAGAGAGTTTGTACACACTAGGGAGCTGGAACAGCCAGCAAGAACTGACTTCAGCCAAAATTCTAGACCTTATATAGTCTTAAAAATCCCATGCGACCCACATTGCCTCACCTCTTCTCCTATGCAATACTTATTCTCCATTGGTCATTGCTTACACCCACACATTTTTTTTTTTGCCTTGAGTATCACATCCACGTATTTCTGCTTTTCCAGTAGTCACTTTGTTGATTTTATCTCCGACTGGATGTATCTGTCAACTATATTCACCACGTTCATCACCGGTCAATGCAATATATTACACCACGTAATTGTAGATTATTAGTATTAAAAATATAATTGTTTATTAAGGATTATCATTAGTTACTTGAAACCATATAACTGTGTGTAAGTAAATGGCTTGAATTAAATAAAAATAATTACATGAAACAATATAATTATTAATATTAGAAAGGAATACTTGAAACCATGCAACTGTGCATATTATTTGTATTCGATAGGAATACTTGACATCATATAACCGTGTGCACAAATCTCTTTAGAAACAGCTACACAAAGAATGTTAATATAAATGTATTATGGATCCAATTCCCTAACCTGTAAGCATAAAATAGCACTAGACGAATTGACATGCCATTAAAATCAATCAATCAGTCAATCAATAAACCAGCAAACTCCGTAACTTAGAAAAAGAAACAAATTTTCAGAGAAAAATTACTGTATTTCCCAGTGTCAAAGACGTAACCTTGAAACTTGAAATAAGTCTTGAATGTTTACTTTGCATTCTACGAGCCAAGAATTAATTTTTTTTTAAATTAACTTAATTTTGTATTTATCTATTTATTTACTCTTTTATTTAATTGGTTTTTTAAAGGTGTTTTCTCGAAGCCAAAGTGTTTTCGACACTGATGAATAATTCTTGCAAAACGATTACTACATTTTAACATTAACAACATTATTTTATTTACTGTCGGAGGGGAAATTAGAAAACAATAAGAATAAAGTCAAGCTGAAAATATAAAATCAATGAGAAACAACTATGATCGCCTTCGCAAATGAACTTGAAAAAAACTTGCCTAAGTCAAGAAGTTCATATTTGAGATTGAACCTCAATCTGTTTATTGTTGAAAAACGTTCCATGGGAAGAGTGACGTCACTTACTCCCTCAGTCCAACCTATTAGGAAATAGGTCCTGCGACATGATGCAAGGGAGGTCACTCTTCCTTCATTTATTAAAAAAATACAAGTAAAACAACGTTAGAAAATAAAAAGTGAAAAAAGAAGCGGTCTTCAAGATCAAATATTTTCACTGACACAATGTTTAATTTTCCCTTGATGAATATTAAATAAGA
The DNA here is from genome assembly GCA_963585895.1 of Sepioteuthis lessoniana. Classification (NCBI taxonomy): domain Eukaryota; kingdom Metazoa; phylum Mollusca; class Cephalopoda; order Myopsida; family Loliginidae; genus Sepioteuthis; species Sepioteuthis lessoniana. Next base: position 59,602,698 of record OY757925.1, on the reverse strand, counting down.
ATGAAAGATCAGAAAAAAACAATTAATATCTTTTGTAACTTTTTCTTAATTTTTATTTATGGACAATGAAGTGAAGGAAAAAAGAAAAGAAAAGAAACAAGAAATCAGAAAAAATGGTTTTTAACGAAACTTAATATATATTCCAAGAAATGGTATCATTGATGTAAATTTGAATTTGATTATGCTCTAATACATTTGAAAAAAACAACAACATATATTCACTTTTCTCTGGGCTGTGTTTCATTGCACAATGCTCATGCTTAACAGAGAAAGAACTGAAAAAACAAATTCTTCGGAAAACCACTCATACATAATTATCTTACCTTCCAAGGAAATAGCAATAAAATATTATCTCCTGAGACCCCTTCATAGTGATCAATAAGATTATATATTGAGTATATGAAACAAAATTTGTTAAAAAATTATCAAGACTGAAGCTGTATTTATCAAAACAGAAAGGAATAAGTACCAAATTGTTCATTTCTTCAAAATGACATTTAGCACACGTATTCCATTGAGTTTTCTATTGGTCGAAGCAACAAAATTTTTTTAATATTCTACACTTTCTAGAATTTTTGCCTGGAAATAAATTATCAGCTTAGGAAACAAGAAAGTATTCCACAGAGGATGTTGCACTTACACAGTCCAGTGTTTCACAAACATACATTGAAACTGGCTTCATGATTTAATTTTCAATTGAGCACTGACTCATTGAGACAGCAATATTGACAGCAATCAAGATGACTATACATCAATTTATTATTATTCATTATTTATAATAATTTGTTTGTCATGCCTCCTTGGGCCTGTAGAGAAGAGGAAAATCTCGTATTTTGGTTTGGCGCACAATTTAATTCAACACTCAATTTCACCCAATCAGGATGACTTATCCTATTCAGCCTGGACCTTCATTTCCGGCTAGCAAAACGGGTGAGCAGCCAAACCCAGTCTCTTCAGCTTGAGACGGCGACCAGAACAGACGTGCCTCTGGTCGTCCCTGCTTAGCGATGCTTTTTAGCTAAACAAGCCACCCAGTGTGGACATTTCACTGTGGCTTTAACACTAGCAGCAGCAACATGGACACTCAACGAGGGAACCATCTAATTTATGGATTTCTAACAAGGAATCCCAGTTGAACATAAATTAGAAACATACAACATGCCTCGCACAGGCCCAACTAAACACAATCCCTCACACGTCCAGCAGCACGCTGCCATCTCAACATCCCGCTAAGTCATTTCGTCTCCAACACTAACAAGCCTAAACTCCACGAGTCTTGCAGCACCAAGAGCAAACCATATTCAAAGCTGCAAATAAAAAACTTTCGTTGTTGTGTTGTTAAAGCAAAGTTTCGTAATTCATTTGTGTTGCCTAAAAAAAATATAGTGTTCGGGAAAATAACAAATTCCCCGAAAACGCTATAGGCCTCTCCTATTTTTATTATTTTCTTCTATCAACCTTAGAAAAAAAATTTTTTACACAGAACATATACACTATTAATACAATATCTGTATACAGATGAAATACTTTCAAATAATTCACCATCTGATAGTTTCCAAATCTGCCCTCTTAAATTCTTTTGCTTATTATCATTTCTGAAATCATCCAATTTAATTTTAAATTGTTTTACACTACAACTGTTTTTGATTTGATAAGCAAAAAAATTCAATTTGTTAATAGACTTAGTTTTTTAAGTCTATCTTGACCATAAATTTCCAGTTCAAGGAGGAATATTAAAAATATGTCTACCATAATTGGAAATTCCAGAAATTATCTTAAATGTTTTAATTAGATAAATTCTCATTCTTCTTTTTAGTAAAGTGGTTAATCCTAATTGTTCCACTCTCTCTCTCTCTATAACTGTAATCTTTTATTCTTTTTATTGTTTTTGTCACTCTTCTTTTTCTGACTTTCAATCTCAATATTAAACTTAAAATTTTCAAATTAAAAAAATGTAAAACTTCAATCTTAGTAGTTTTTACTTGTATCTCATTTGCACGAGTTTCTATGTATGTGTGCGTGTGAATATATAAATATGTAAATGTGCATGTACCTCCGTATAACTAAAATTCTCATTATGTTTGTTTATATATATATATATATATATATATATATGTGTGTGTGTGTGTGTGTGTGTCTATATATATATATATATATATATACGAGGTGTGTCAAAAAAGTAATGTGTCTGGTATTACAAACAATTCTAAACAACAAACTGCATATGGTTTCCTCTTGAGTCTTATGCACGCACTTCCCAATCCTTCTCTGCCATTTTCTATGCACTGCTGGAAGGATTCTTTTTTTCAGGAATGCTCTTTTATTCTGTCATTATGGCTGTCTTAGTGGCCTCTAAACCTACAAAATAGGTCCCCTTGTTGATCCTCTTGAGTTTGGGGAAAAGAAAAAAGTCTCGTGAAGTATGATCCAGTGAATAGGGAGATTATTGTTCTCAGCCAGGAGCTGCTGGATCTTAAGGTGTTGTGAGCAGGTGCATTGTCATGGTAAAGCAGCCACGATTTGTCCTGCCACAAATCTTATCTTTATCATGCACTGTGCACAGCGTATGCCATAGAATCTCCTTGTAGACTAACTGATTGATCATCTGGTTCTGTGATAAGAACTGTGAACGATGCCACTCACGTCAAAGAACATGATCAACCTGAGTTTGACTTTTGACTTTGTCTTACTTTCTTTGGTATTGGCAACTTCAGAGACTTCCACTGACTGCTCTAGCATTTGGTTTTTGAGTGGTACTCAAGAATCCATGTCTCATCACCAGTGATAGCTCTACAAAGCAAGCCTGGTTCAGTTTAAAGATACTTGGTGATTTTCTAACACACCTGCATATGGTAATTCTGTTTATCATTTAGTTGTCTTGGCACCAGTTTTGTAAAGACTTTCCACAGGGCCAAATCTTCATGGCCCAGTCAGCTGGGGCTGCAGAATATGACTGCATCTCAGTAGAGGGATAAAACACCCCAATGAGTGTCCTGGATATGACACAAAACAATCTGATGGTGAGGAGTTTTAGGGAATGAGGAAAACCCCTTCATTGCCATCACTCCCAGGTCCACTCTGGCCCGGAGTGGTAGCACTTGATAGGGTCCTATCTATGAGTCAAATAGAAATAAACTGTGGACTTATGTTAAACTGAATTGTTTGAAATAAAACTATGTACATATGGGAGAAAATGGATAAGCCTCTAATCATCAAACTCCAAAACATTCTGAACTCAATCAGCCATACCAAAAAAGTGATATTCTACTGGATCCCAAGCCAAAAAGGAATCCAGGGTAACCATATAGGAATCCAGGGTAACCATAAAACTGACTTAATAACCAAATCTACACTTGACATGGTACTTGATAAAAACTCCAAAATACCATACATTGACCTAAAACCTAAAATCAGCCAAATACTTGCACAAAAATGGTAACAGCAATGGCACAGAAATGCCCACAACAAACTCTGCCAAATGCAATCCATCTTAAAAGAAAGAAAATCAAATCCTTATTAGACTAGAAGAGAAGAGACCACCCAAAACCAATTTTGCATAGGACACACTAAATTGACTCCCGCTTTCATAGTGAAACAGGAACCTCTACCAAAATGCTCATGTGGAAATTCATGCACTGTGAAACATATTGTCTGAATGTAAAAATTTTGCCCATACTTAAAGAACTTTCAACAACTTAAAAAACATGGAAGATCTATTGGAAATGACAGATCCTCATAACATAATCAACTTCTCGACAAAAATCAGACCTGAATCAAGGATATAGGTCCATAAACCTCCCTTGCAAAAAAATACCCACATTCACTTTTAGATATCCAAGCCATCAACAGAAAAGCTGACTTCATCAGATAACAACCAAACCCTTCCAACTATACCCAATTAGCTAAGGAATAAGATAAAAAACGCCTTCAATATAAGATAGCCTAAAGGTTAACTAGCCATAAAAACCAACCAACCAACCAACCCCTCTGCCATAAGCAGAATGTGCTACAAACTAAATTTTTAAACAGAATTATACTGGTTTGAATTCAGAGTTTTCCTTCTAGACTGGTTCCCTAATTGTTGTGGACCAGTAAAGGGTTCAAAAGAATAACACAATTCGAATTTGCATGGAACAAAGTATATTAACGAAGTATAATACAACATATGTACAAAGTGTTAGAAGTCAGTCCGACTGCCAAGTATTTGCCAGGAATAAGTACAGAGCCTGGTATTAATAGTCATGGAAGAGTTCATTAACAACCGTAGGTGGGGTACCATAACACTAACCAAGGCTAAAGAAGCCAGTCTTTCCAACTACTATGCCTAGCTAGTAGGAAAGAGATGAATTTATGTCTTTCCCAAAGCATCTTCTAGGATTTGAACTTGGGTTGCTGATTCCATTTCCTTTGAAGATATCTTTTATGCTAAGTGTGCAATTACTATTGTAGTGAGTTTCATGGTGACGGAATACTCTATAATTTTGGCCTAATGGTAGACTAAGTTAAACTAAGTAAATATCAAGAAATAGGTTTGGTTTGGTTTCTTTGTTTAATGGCATATCAACCTTTATGAATTATTTAATCCCAAACTCATCCTCGGAGAAGAACACCATTGCTGGTGGGGATAAGGGGTTTACAACTTTCCCCAAGGTATTAGTCTGAAAGTGAACATAATAGTGTGACTGGAGTTCAAACTCGCTTACTTCAAGGCCTCAGTCCAGTACTTTAGCCATTAAGCTCCTCCCAAGAAGTAGGTACTTTGCCATGAAACAATGGTTAGCTGGGTAGTCTTATAATCCATGACTGCTTTACCAGGTTTCCTCTACATTTGGTCATGTGTTGTACAAAGCTAACAAGAAATGAGCACTTTGTAAGGAGTGTAATGAGATATACACTTACTAAGTGTCCTGTACTTATGTCCCTTGTGCCAGACTTAGTTCTGCTCAGTGAATACCTATGCATAACTGCTAAATCTTCATGAGGAAAAAAGTGTTAGCTTTATGGCATGTCAACTCTTGTTGGGATATTTAATACTGAAGTCAATTTAACAAATATGGTCTCTAGTTATTTATTATACAAAAATGTATCTTTGGGATAATCAAAAACATGTAAATACTTCATTACCTCAAACAAATCTATTTGACCCATAGATGGGGCACTAACAGGTACAACCCCCTTGGGTCAGAGTGGACCTAGAATGGTAATGAAGGGATGACTGTACATTCCCTAGATCTCCAGAACTGGAACATTACCACCAGATGCAGTTTAGTATCATATACAGGACATTCTCTTCTTGATGGGGAGGGTTTTACCCTTCTGCAGGGGATGCAATTCATGTATTCTTGGCTCCATCGACAGGGGTTAGCTCTCTCCACAGCGCACAATCTTATTTCAGCCTAAGGAAGCAAATTCATCAAATTAATACTGTATCAAAGACAGAAGGAGAAAGAAGGAAAAAAAGAGAGAGAGGTGGGGAGAAAGAAAGAGAGAGGGGAGTGAGAAAGAAAGAGAGAGAGAAAGAGAGAGAGAGTGAGTGAGGAGAAAAGAGAGAGAGGGGGAAGAAAGAGAAAGAGAGAGTGAGAGAGAGAGAGAGAGAGAGAGAGAGAGAGAGTGAGCAAATAATTAAGTTTATTATTAAATTCATATAAAATATATTATTAGATTAAAGGTGTTTTGCTGTTGGCTTTCATGTGTAGAAAATAAGTACATGACTAAAGTAACAAAATCTTATTGTATTATTTTGATATTTCTCTTGTAAACACATAATATGCTCCTTCTTACACAAATAGTACTTTAGTTTTCATTTGGGATAAAAAGTAGAACAAGCAGATTTAAAAGAAAGATATCAAAGTACTGACTGGATATGAATAAAACAAATTAATTCAATTAACACCTCAGGATTTAGTGTCTGAACTGTGAAACAATGATACCAATTTGAACCAATGTTTTCATTTGTCTTGTTTTGTTTTAAACATGATACAAAGTTGGATATAATGGATAGTGCCAGAGTCAAAAGGTCAATGAACAAACTTAACTAATTCAAACTAGAGTGAGTCAAAAGTTTTGCAATATTTTCGTAGATGCTAGTTTGTGGTGTGTGTTTTACATGTTTGAAGCAGTTCAAGCTGCGGAGGTAACTGCAGGGATTGGTAGTATTGTGGTATCTGTTGTGATGACATGTTGTACATTGCTTCACTCTGTGTTAAATTCAAAAGCAGGACAGATGAATATGTGTAACATATTGATCCCGGTTAAGCTGCCAAAAGAAGAAATGTACCTGTGTAAATAACAGGTGCATCCGGTCGAAGACATCAGGGGACAACCTTGACTGTCGAAGGGTTGAATTGAGTGCGAATTGTGATGCTCGCAAGAAGTAGGTGGGTGTCAAATTATTATATAACACTGGCGACAGGAAGTTCAGATCAGTTGGAGAGAAGATGCTGGAATGAGAACTATGTCCCAGCAGATGCTGGGCCCCCAGGCCCCCAGTTGAGCAGCCCAGGACAACGGAAAATAAATGCTGCTATGGCCAGAAGAGTGGAGGTCAATATGTTGCAGTTCTGTTCAGTCTCCAACTCACCTCTCACACAATAATACCTTTCGTAACCCTTTCGAACCCTTTCAAATAAAGTGAGAGGTATATTTTTCTAAAGAACTGTGTCCATTCGTCTTTATTGTGTTGAATATGTTTCTGCATGCATCTGAATATGAGTATGTTACAAATGCAATGTAATCTAATTTGGGAACTTATGCTTTAACTGGCCCATTGGCCTAACTGGGAGAGTGTTCGCCAATGGCCCGGGAGACTGGGGTTCAATCCCAGGTCGAGTCATACCAAAGACTCAAAAAATGATACTTGATGCCTCCTTGCTTAACACTCAGCATTATAAGGTACAGATCAAGGGTAAAGTGGAGCAATCCAGGGTAAGGAGTAGCGCCCTACCCTACACTTCCGTGTAGTAGCTGTTGAAAAGGGAGCCTTCAGGTCACCCTCAACTGCAATTGCCGACAGTGCTTTTCAAATTCAAACTGAGCCATAACGCTGTGGAAGCAACTAAAAATATTTGTTGTGCAAAAAGTGAAGGCACAATTGATCACTGCACAGTAATAAATGGCTCAAGAAATTTCATTTGGGTTGCAAGAACCTCATTGATAAGGCCAGATCAGGTAAGTTTAAAACCTGGGATTTTGAGGCTATGCTCCAATCAGTAGAGGCAAGACTAGCAAGTAGCACTTGGAGAGTATCAGGTGAGCTCAGCATCTCATGGTCCAATGTGGTTCATCACCTTCATGACATCTGCAAAGGTATCTGAAACTGCCAAATTATAGCTAAAATATTGCAAGACTTTTGACTCCCCCCCCCCCAGTACATACAAGTTCAAAAGCTAAAAAGATTCAAGCTGTATTTACGAAGATAAAAAGTGACCATGAATGAAATGTTCATTTTCTTTTACATTAAACACTTATTATGCCATTTTTTTTTTTTATTCTGGATATGACATTACTGCTTCTTATGGTGAGGCTACCACTTCTGGAATTCTGAAGAGTATGGAGTCACTCCTTCATTGTCATTACTCCCAGGTCCACTCTGACTTGAAGTGGTAATACTTGTTAGAGTCCTATCTGTTGATCAAATTGACCTGTTTGAGATAATATTTAAAATGATTTTGAACAATATTAATTCATTGGCTCTTAAAATATTCAAATTGCAACTAAGTATATAGTTTTTATAAATTTAAAATGATTGTGAACTTTATTAATAGTTTGGCTCTTGAAATACTGGTATTGCAAGTTGTTATTTAGTGTTTACCTATTTAAAATGATTGTAAATTATATTAGTATAATGGCTCTTAAAACATAGATATTGAAAATAAATATAAAGTGTTTACCTGTTTAAAATGATTGTAAACTACATTGATACATTGGCTCTTAAAACATAGATATTGAAACTAAATATGAAGTGTTTACCTGTTTAAAATGATAGTAAACTTTATGAATAGTCTAGCTCTTAAAATATTGATATTGTAAGTATGAAGTGTTTACTTATTTAACTTAGTTGTGAAGATACATTTTTTAATTGAGACCATAATTGTTAAAGAGATATCAGCATAAAATGAATTAACAAGAGTTGGCATGCTAAAAAACAACCACCAACCAACCAACCAACCTCATATTTGCATTGGTTAAAGCTCCTCTGAAACTCCTCTTTGGATATGATATGAAACTGTGCAGTCATTTTTATTTTAATGTCCTCCATGTCTACAGATCCTGCCCCTGAGATTTGATTTTAGTTTAAGAAACAAGAAAAACTGAGATGGACCCAGATCTGTTGTGTAGGAAGAGTCTTGTGAATATGAAGAGTGCTGCTTTTGCACAATCTTGTGTTTCACATAGCTTGGTCTTGGGAATATGAAGAGTGCTGCTTTTGCACAATCTTGTGTTGTACATAGCTTGGTCTTGTGAGTATGGAGGGTGCTGAATTTGTATAATCTTGTATTTTGCCCAAAAAACTGCAGTTTACAAAGTATCAAGACTGGTTACATAATTTTATCTACAAATTGATGCTGACCCTGGATGGTAGTAGGATCTCATCTAAGGGTCAAATAGATCTATTTAAAAATTATTTGTATTCAATAGGACCATGGACAAACCTTCCCCTTAAAAACTCTTAAGAAGCAACAACACAAAGAATATAAATGTGATTCCCTAACCTCTGAGCATAAAACAATCCAAGTTGGGTTGACATGCTGTTAAAATCAATCAATCAATCAATCATCTAGTCAAAAACTTGTTTTATAGGATTGAAACCCAAATAAGTAATCAATAATGTGAATGAATGTATCTGTTCAACGAATCCTCTTCAGTGTTTCATAAGCAGCTATTTATGAAATAAAGTTGAAATTTGATTAACAATAAAATCAACTTAAATCAAGTTTCCTTTTGCTAAATTGTTGAATTCTTTCCAATTGACTTTGAACAAAGCAATGTCTAGTCAAGCCAAACAATATTTATATATTGAAACGAAAGAAATCCTCTGTTTCTTAGTCAGTCTTTTACGTGGGGGAAATTTTCATTTGAGAACTTCCCACATATCTTCATCATAGCTTTTATGTATATTAATAGATAAGTATTTTAATTTGGTCTAAAAATGTCCACCTTGATATGTAAACTTTTTCTCGTTCCAGTCTTCAACCATCTTACACACACACACACACACACACACATACACACACACACACACATAGATATATTTTTACAAAATAAAGTATTGTGTCTAGGGGTAGGGCTTTTCACGTTCAGCCCAAAGAGATATTCCTTTTAAGTGTATCTATTTCAAAGGAATGAAAACAAGTCTTTTGTCCTTGACTTTGGTCGGACTTATAATGAATAATCGTTTTAACTCACTTTTATATCTTTGTTTTATTTTCATGCCTTGAAATGTTGATTCAGATAAATTTTACTGACATTGTTCATAATAATGTTACCCAAAGAAAAAAGAAATAAGATGGCTAGTGATTTTGGGTTCATGAAAATCAACACTAAAAAACAAAATCCTCTAAATAACATGTGTCCAACAAATAGATTTCTTGCTGAAACAATAAAAGTGTTAAGCAAGGAGGCATCAAAACCTTAGATGAGTTTTACTCCCTGTTTTTCTATAAATAAATTTTAGTTTCAACTTAATCGCTAAATTTTGATGATAAATATTTTTTCTGTTTATTACTATATTGTGTGTGTGTGTGTGTGTGTGTGTGTGATCTGTTCCACTGACCCAGTTATTGAGTGGTTAATATCAAAGATTTTAGTAGTGACCAAGACAAGCATTTCACCTGGGTCAAAGACATTTATTTTAATGATAAATATAGTAGACAAAAAGAAAATATCAGTTCTTTTTTTGTAGAATGGTCAGGTGTCAAGTATCAGCTATGAAACTCTGTACTGGCACAGAGATTTGATGAATTGAGTTTAGAAAAAAATGTAGTTGGATGCTAAAATTCTTCTTTTTTGAAATTATATATATAGTAAATCATGTTAAAATATCCAACTCAGTAAAATTCATGGCTTAGAGTGGCCACTGATATACATATGTTGGTTGGTTGGTTGTATTTTACTGCATATCAACCCTTGTAAGTAATTTAATACTAAATCCTATTTATACATATATATACATATTAGATATATATGATTTGTAAATGAATTGCTTGTTGGTAACATTATTTTTAAATGAGCTTTCTGAGGACAGTAGTCATATCATTTTACCCATTGTGGTAGGATAAATAATTTCATACCTAGGCAAAAGTATGAACTTCCTGAAAGGGAATGTAACAGCCTGAATAGTTCTAACTTGCTTACTACAATGTTGCTCTCCAGCACATTAACCACAATGCCTCAAGGACTCTTCCCTGTGGGTTGCATAGGTAACTTGTCCTAAGATCTTAAAATTAATAGAAATCATAGCTCTTGGTATATACCTCATGTATGAAAAAGCTTTTTATGAAAAATTGTTATGGATAAAAGTTGATCAAGATGAGCTAAGTAAATAAATTCACTTTGATATAATGTTTAATGAGTAAGGTTATCAGGACATTAATAGTGAATTTCATTCTCAGTGGGTGCACTGTATTTCCGCTCTTGTGCCACAACTGAGCAAAGATTGGTAAGAAAGGGCTCTTCATCATGGTGTAAGTGTTATCAACCTAGGCCTGCAGGCAATTACTTGTGAGCTTAATTCTCAATGGGTGCTCCCCTGATAGGGTCCTATCAATGGGTCGAATGGAACTGTTTGACATTTAAACTGAGTGCAAACAAATGACTTATGATAAATTAAGTTGTTTGAAATAGAACTATTTGATCATTTAACTGTGTGTAAACAAATAACTGATGTTTAATTGAATTGTTAGTGATACTTAGCAATATTTGGAACCATTTAACTTTATTGACTTCTGCTCAACTTAATTGTTTGAAATAGAACTGTTTGATCCTTTAACTGTGTGTATCTAAAAAATGTGTTCACAAATCATACATATTTTCTATATATGTAAAAACAGGATTTGTGATTAAATAACCGACAATGGTTGATCGGCTATAAATCCAAACCAGACTAAATCAATGAGTGCTCCATGTTTTTAGCCTTGTGTAGCAACTGAGCTAAGATTGGTAAAAAAAAACAACTGACTGTTGTAAGGAAAACTAACAAGGGGATAATTAAAATGTCAAATTGAACCAATAAAACTATTCAATGTATTTAAGATATTTCAAAAGGTGTGTATATTAAAAATAATTTTCCACAGTTCCTGAGATTCAGGTTTTGAAAACTGGAAAATAGCAAGTCTTTGATATTTAATTTTAGAATAAGATTACATCATCTACAAGGTAATTATTTTAAGAAAAAAAATATCTTGTGCAAGTTTTTGCCATGAAATATAAATAACTTTAGTGATAAAAATTGAGATAGATAGATAGATAGATAGATGCATGTTTATGTTTCTCTCTCTTATGTGTATCTGAAGTTTATCTGTAAAATTTAAGGAAAAACAGAAATTTGGAATAATGATTTTGTTAATTATGAACAATAGTAAAATATTCAATTATAAAAATATAGAAATTCTGTACATCATAAAAATAATAAAAACATTTAAATAATAAAAATATAATTTCATGTAATATAAAGATAATGAAATATTCTAATAGTGAAAATATAATTTGAAAATGATAATGTTTTAATAGTGAAAATATTTTGTAAATATAAAAATACAAATATTTTAATTATGAAAATAATATAAATTTGTGTAACTTGAAAATAATAGAATATATTAGTAATGAAAATATGAAAATTTTGTATATTTTAAAAATAATGAAATAGTTTAATAAAGTTTGTGTAAATTTCTGAGATGAAGCTTGATAATTCTTATCATTTAGAGAATTCAGACTAAACAATAAAAAAGTTTAATAAAGTACGAGAGTGAGTAAAAAGTTTTGCAATATTTTAGTAGTACATACTAGTTTCCTGCACTTATATCACATAACCAAAGTAGTTCAAGCTATGGGAAAAGTACCTGCTGTGGTTGGTTGTGCCATGGTAATTGGTGTGGTGATATGTTGAGCTTTGCTTCATTCTGTATATGATTTGAAAGCTACACAGATGAATGTGCAACACAATCTAATTTGCAAACTTATGCATTATGACTTTGAACTGGGTCATAATGCCTTGAAAGCAACCAAAAACTTTTGTTGTATGAGAAGTGATGGCATAATTAATCACAGTACATTTACTAGATGGGTCAAAAAATTTTGCTCATTTTCAAAGTAACCTTGACAATCAGGCAAGGTCAGACAGACCTCAAACAATTGATTCCAAGGTGGTGCTTCAATCCATAGAGGCAAATCCAGGGAGTAGCTCTTGGAGAGTATCAGGTGATAATCCAATGTAATTCATAACATTCATGATTATTGCAAGTAGTGCCAAATTGTGTCACAAGTTACAAAAATATTCGAAATTTTTGACTCAGCCTTGTAATATGAAAATAAAAAATATCTGATCATGAAAATAGTATCATTTTGTACAGCATGAAGATAATAAGATATTTTAATTATGAAAATATTGTGAGTTAGTGTATTTTGAAAATAATTAAATAGTTTAATATAATATTATGGTTTTGTTTATTATGAAAAAAATTTGAATAAGAAAAAAATTCTGAATGATATGAAAATAATACAAAATATTTTTATGAAAATAAGTGTATGTCTGTGTATTTTGCATATTTATAAATTTATATGTTATAAGCATTCACGACAAACTGACTCATTTTCCCCCCAAAACATTAGAATATATTTTCAAACCAAGATAGTAACTTCCTCATTTACTTGGATGTGAATGTGAGAATGATCAGAAGTTTTAAATCCTTTCTTAATCATCAGAATATTAGAAATAGTTTCTTTTCTTTTAAACAGAAGTATTGATCACTCTTTGATCTATTTTATCCAATAAGAACTGTCAGATTTCAACATGTTACATCAAACTGCTCTTGTGTAATATTTTGTTTAATAAATAAGAACAAAAAAGAAACCTATGATTTCTATTTGATAGAACATTTTAATTAGACAGCATAAAAGGTAAGCTGGCCATGTATATGAAGTGTGTTCAAAAAGTATCAAGACTGAAGCTCTATTTACCAAGACAGAAGTGAACACTGAATGAAAGTAAATTATACCAAAATGTCTTTCGACATTCAACAAACTTATTCCATCAAGTTTTTCATTGGCCAAAATACCTCTGAAATTTTTCTTTCAATATAGCGTGAAATGGCATCATTATATTTTTTTTAACCCTTTCATTCCCAGTCAAATTTCATTTTCATTTCAACCTTTAAAACATTGTACTCAAAGCATAATTTTACATATCCAACACTTAAAGAAAAAAGAATCTTGTTTGTGAGAGGGTTTATGTTTTCATGGCCAAATCTTACTTTTGAGAGGAATTTTCTGTTTGGAAACAACAAAACATTAGGGATGGGGGTAGGGGCTTTATTAAAGTGAGTATGTATTTACCAAACCCCTCTGCCATGGACAGGATATGACAGAAGGTCAATTTTCAAGCAAAGTAAAACTGGTTGGAATTCAGATGTTTCTTCTCCTAGTCTAGTTGCCTAACCAAGGCAAAGGAATCAGTCTGCCCAACTATTTAGCCAAAGTTGGAGAGTACTAGCATGAAACAAAATGGAAAACAGCTTCATCCAGGATTTGAGCTTGGTTTGCAAATTCGATTTCCTATGATGATAACAATTATTCTTCGAGAACCTTTCGTTGAGTGAGTACAGAGAGTGCTAAATTATATCATTCTGTTTCTCCAGAAACTTTTTGCTTGATAAGTATCATAATTGACTTTTCTTGGCATTGAGACACTTTTGTGTAATACAAGTTGATCAACTATACATACATCTTCATTTAGTTGTTAAATTTAAGAAATTTTGGGAATAAGTCTTGATACTTTTTGATCAGATCTTATATTTTATGTGTTTTATAATGGTTCCAGCCATTTAGGCCAAATTTACTATTCATTTGATAGATTTAGTTTCATTCTGATCCCCAGATAATGTCAAGTTCTATCAAATTCATGATTCTTTGCCAAATGAATTACTTAGGAAAAATATAAATATCAATAATACTGCAGTCATTCATGCATTGAGACACTCACATATGTATGCACACATACACCCCACCACACACACACACACACACACACATATATATATATATATATATATATATATATATATAAAGTATTGGACAAAAAAACATTGAATAAATGAACCACTTTTTATTATTGCCACAAACTTTAATGAGACTTCAATGGTTCAGACACACAGAAAATTATTATTTTCTTTGATTATTGTTGACAAAGTTTCCTTAATTGTAACAAAAACTTATAATTTTCTAAAATAGAAATTCTTGGAAACAATAAAAATAGGAAATTTCTTAGAATTTCCTTTTCCTTGATTTCATATCCTGATTTGTAATTAGTTCTTTGCTGATGGCAAGTAAGCAGATATCTGAGTGAAAAAAGTTGAATTATGGCATAAAAATCATTGTGGACTGTTGTTTTATAATATTGCAAAGAAACTGAATTGTCATCATTTAACAATTTTCCTCAAAAATGATAAGAAAGCTGGAAAATTATTATCAAAAAGAAGGAAGGCCATGGCAACCAGAGAAAAATCATGGCATCTGAAGATACAAGAATTGTTCAAGTAGCAGAGAGACAGTACATTGCGACATCACAAAAACACAACAAGAAGTTGAAATTAATAAAATTTTTATGTTAACTGCCTATTTTTTTTTGTTTGATACTGTACAGTGGTAAATTCACATATATATATATGCATATATATATATATATATATATATATATATATATATATATGTATATGAATTTACCACTGTACAGTATCAGACAAAAAAAAACTAACACATATATATATATATATATATATATATATATATATATGTTATCTGATCATGTTCGGTTAAAGACAATGGGTTGTTTTATTTTCAAGATCTTCAAGTGAAGACATTCAAGTCTTCTTGTTATTTTTCTCATGTCTGGGTCAAGGTGGTGGAGAAAATGTCCTATAGTAGCCGAAGTGATTTTTATCATTTTGCTAGTTGTCCTCCACATATTTGTGTTTGGCTGTTTGTTGCTGTGAGTTTTATTTATATTTATTTAGAGTATTTCTTCACTACCTTGACCCTGGCATAAGAAAAAAAAATGTCTTCACTTGAAGATCTGGAAAGGGAAACAATCTGTGGTCTTTAACTGAACATACATAGATAACAACTTGCTACCTAAGTACACATGTGAGAGTGTACATGACTCTTCAGGCCAAGTATATCCTTGCAAGCTGTGTTGTATGTGTGACAAACAAGATTGCTGTCTTTCCCATGGACATTGTCCTCATAATACTCTCATGTCTTCTCAAACCTGCTATAAACCCACATACTTTTTCACAGAAGAGACACAAGTTACCCATAAGGTTGCTGCTGTAGGTCTTGTGTAAAACAAGTCATTGATAGTTTGCTATTTTGAGATCTCATATGACGAACAAGAGTGGCTGTGGACAAGCAGACTCTACTACAGATATTACAAACCTGTTCAAACTGAAAAGTGTCAGGGCCCATGATTGAGTGCTGCTTCTAAAGTGCTTATTTCATGCTGAAGTATTCAATTGTCAGTACTTCAAACTCTTTACAGCCATCATAGATCACTTTTTCCAAGTTGATTGATTTAACATCAACTGTTCCTAGTCTACAATATCTATACTGAGCACCCTGAAGTTGTTTTTAATGGAATATTCAAAATGTTTCTTAGTTTTATGTCTTGGACATCTACCATGCTGTAACTCAAAGTAAAACATCTGCTTGGGTAACCTAACATCCTCTATCCTTGTAAGGTGTCCATCCTAACACATCTGATTATATATATATATATATATATGTGTGTGTGTGTGTGTGTAGTTGGTTGGTTGGTTGTTTGGGTTTTATGGCATATCAACCTTTGTAGGTTATTTAATGCCAAATCCATTTTTATTCAAATAGTTCTATTTCAAACAATTCAGTTTAGCATGAGTACATAGTTTAATTGTCAAAAACATTTCTATTTCAAGCTATTCAGTTTATTCAAACAGTTCTAATTCAACTAAGTCAGTTTACTTTAAGTACAGATTTTGTTTACACACAGTTAAATGTCAAAACAGTCCTATATATAACAATCCAGTTTAGTGTAAGAACAGTTTCAATGTCAAAAACAGTTCCATTTCAAACAATTCAGTTTAGCATAAGCACGCAGTTTAAGTGAAAGTACATAGTTTATTTGTCAAAAAACATTTCTATTTCAAGCTATTCAGTTTAGTCAGACAGTTCTAATTGAAACAATTCAGTTTCAGTTAGTTCTATTTAACCCATAGATTGGTCCCTTTCAGGTGCTCACATTCTGGGTCAGAGTGGACCTGGGAGCGATGGAAATAAAGGAGTACTCCGCATTCCCCAAGGCTCCAGCATTACTGAAACCTCACCATCAGATTGTTTAGTGTCATATCTGGGACACTCGTTGAGGGGTCTTACTGCTCTGCAGAGGTGCAGTCAGTGTATTCTACAGCCCCAGCTGACCGGGCAATATATATGTGTGTGTGTGTGTGTGTGTGTGTGTGTATGTGTATATATGAATGCATGAATATATATGTGTATAAATGTAGATGTAAGAATATATACAACTGCTTGTGTATATATGCATTTATATGTAAATGTGTGTGTGGCATAATGGTATTTGTCACAGGGAATGGACTCGGTTATCTGAGTTCAAATCCTGAGCAAAGCTCTTTGTATTTCACACAGTACTAATATCCTTGGGAAAGATATGAATCCAACCATTATCCTTCCAGCTATGGGTAAATAATAGGGCAAACTGGGTTCTTTAATATTACTCTGAAAACAAGTCTAGGAGAAGGAAAAATGAATTCAAACCTGTTATAGACCAAGTGAGGGAGGGACTCTACCAAGCTATTCTTACCCATAACATAATTTATGAGTTGCACTCACATGACTAAACCAAGTTATGGGACCAGTGAAGAAGTATATATATATATATATATAAATAAATTTTTTGTTGGTCCAATGTGAGAAAAAAAGTAAATCCTTTAAAAGGAATAGGTCCCCAAGTGAATTTGTTTTTAAGTTATTTATTTTTCTCCAACACATATTTCTGATATTTTAAATCATCTTTTGGAAGTAAATGGTTTGTTCTCGTGTTCTCCTTGGTTTATATAGTAGTGACTATTTTGAAAAGGTTGTGGTTTCTCTTTAATTCCAGGATTTGTGTCTGTGAATGTCCAATTCAAGTTAATTGTTCGTGACAAATTTTCGTTTCTGCAGATTTAGTTTCTTTCTGGCTTTTTTTTTTCTTCTTATATATATATACATATATATATATATATATATATATATATCATCTTGATACATAAATTTTGGTAAATAAATTTGTATATATATATATA
This sequence comes from Sepioteuthis lessoniana, assembly GCA_963585895.1. Taxonomy (NCBI): domain Eukaryota; kingdom Metazoa; phylum Mollusca; class Cephalopoda; order Myopsida; family Loliginidae; genus Sepioteuthis; species Sepioteuthis lessoniana. Next base: position 59,585,152 of record OY757925.1, on the reverse strand, counting down.
TATATATATATGTGTGTGTGTGTGTGTGTGTGTGTGTGTGTGTGTGTGTGTGTGTGCATGTGTGTGGTAGACATAAATATTGATAAGTGAGTTTTAGAAATATGAGTTTTAGCCTCAAGCCATCATTAGGAGGTATATATTTCAAGACTGTTTGTATTTCAAGATTGATAGACTTATGAATGCAAGAGGATTAGCATTAAAGTCAAGCATTTTCTGAACAACATTTCATTCAATAATGAAAAGTTTGATTGTTTAAGAATATTTTCAAATTTGAAATGTATTCCCTTGATAACAATAATGATGTCCTCCTTTCCTAGGATTTAATCTTTGTTATTAATAACTGTATAGATGGCTTTTGAAGGAGTTGTACACCAATCTTGTAAATCTTGTGTTGAAAAGCAGCACTTAGAGGACCTACTAGGAGTGATGGCTGATAGGGACTGATGTTGATATAGAGTCAAGGGAATCCATTCTAACAGAATGACTTGATGATGATGATGATGATCAGATATATATATGTGTGTGTGTGTGTGTGTGTGTGTGCATGTGTGCATAAGGATAATGAAGAATATAATTATTTGAAATGAAAAAATTAAAGTGTTCAATGTCCAATTGACAAAGCAGTATAAAAACTGTCACTTAAAAATAGCGGGGGATGTCCTCGTGGTGTAATGGTTAAAGTGATGGACTGCGAAATCGTAGTAAGCGAGTTCGTACTCCAGTCGCGCTATTACGTTCACTTTCGGGCAAATACCCTTGGGAAAGGTATGAACCCCCTTATCCTTTCAGCTATGGGTTAAATAGTACCACTACTGTTCTTCTAGGAGAGTTGCTTTGGCATTAAATAACCTACAAAGGTTGATATGCCATTAAAACAAAGAAACCAAACCAAACCATTAACAATAACCACAGAAATTTTAAGCTTTTGTGAAAAGAGCATAACACACACATATATATATATATATATATATATATATATATATATATATATATATTTTCTTTAATAAAAAAAACTAAGACTGGTTACTTTAGGATTATAAATTTATTTCCATTTTATCTTAAAGAAAATATTGCTCTGTAATATTAATTATATTGAGCTCTCTACCAGGAAAATTTAAATGTTCAGTTTCTGAATGATTTTCTGGTCCAGAAGGAATTACTCCCAACTCTGGTTTAACTAGACCAAATGATACTATATATATATATATATATATATATATATATATATATTCTCTGACAAGACATGATTGAAAAAAAGCTCCTTCTTAGAACTTATAATGTACACTCTATGTAAAGCTATATACTAACATTTTGTTCATATCACAGAATATTTATATGAACTAAAAACAATTAAATCTCAACTTCTTTGTTTTATTTTATTACTGAAAGTTTTATGTCTTTCAGTTCATAGAAAACATATGAAACTATTAGTAAGAAAAAAAAACTAAACAGGAGGGATTTAAATTGTTTTTAGTTTTTATACTGCTCTGCTGGGCAGTATTTGAGCACTTCTTGATTGATCAAATGCTTTTTAAAGGATTGTTTGTTCCCATGATGATGAACTCATTCAGATGACACTATCTCTATAGTGAAGCATAACAACCAGATTTTGTGTGCTATCTTCCTTTTTCCCAATACCACTGAATTTCATTCCAAACCTTACACACACACACACACACACACACACACACACACACACACACACACACATATATATATATATATATATATATATATGTTTTATCTCCTCTGATGAGTATAACTTTCAAATCATTGTAAAAAAATACATGAAACTTATAGTCACAAAACTGACATGAACAGGTGAGAAACCATTTATTTATTCTAGTTTTTATCATGCTCTACTGGTCAATATTTGAGCACTTGTCTAATTAAAAAAAAAGTTTTTATGGCAATTTGTTCATTTCACTATATATATATATATATATGTATATATATATATATATACATATATATATATATGCCCAATTTAATTTACTGTTATTCATTATGTAAACAAATTCCTATTTTTGTGTCAGGTAGGGTATGGAAACAAGCAACTGATGAAATTACATATTTATTTAATTAATATGATTTATGAAGTTATCTTTATCTTCCTCTAATTTCAAAACATCAAATCATTGGCATCAGGGTTGGTGTTCAGTTGTAAATAAATTAGCCAGAGAAATTTTCTTTTAGATTGTGGCAAATCCACAATGTGAGGAAAAAGTCTAGCCTTGCAAATAATATTGATAATAAAGATGATGGTAGATGTGGTTGTGATGATGATGATGATGCTAAAGCAGAGGAGAAGGAGGAGGAGGAGTATTAGAGGGTGGGAAGGGTTAGAATAAAGATAGATAAAATTAACCAAAGTTTTGCATTCCAGCTTTGAGAGCATCCATCTTCAGCAGGTGCTAGCACATCACACGCCAAAGAATGTACATAAAACATATTATATAAGAAAACACTCTGAGCAAACCATAATTGCTCTCTTCATAAACTATACATGAGAAAAATTTTTAGAGTGTTGGGTTATTCATGAACATGTGTTTTATCCAATAGCTTGCCGGCTTTGTTATGAGCTCACCAACAAAACGGATAACATTGTCATTGTTTATTCTTCATTGAGGATGAATGAGTCACAAGGGAGAGGGAGCATATTGGAAACAGCTTTGACACCTGCATCAAAACAAATGAACCAAAAGAATAACGACAAATAGGCTTGTACAATGGTATTGTCATTGAGCCAATCAGGGCAATAGCTGACTGGTGGTTGTCTAAGGATTAGTTTTAACCAAGGATCGTTGACGACTGACCACTGTGTCCTTGACTGTGTCTTTTCCTCTGTTTTAGGTATGGGTAAGTCAAGATTGTTTCCATTCTCAAACTTGTTTAATACATTTTCTGAATTGTTTTATTATTTGTTTAAATTGTATCATTACCATCATCATTATCATCCTCATCAATAGCACCACAACGTCCTCTTCAACCACCACCACCACCACCACCACTATTACTATTATCATCATCATTACTGCTACTGCTACAACTTCCTCCTCCTCCTCCTCCTCCTCCTCCATCACCACCACAATCATCATCATCATTACTACTACTATCACAACTTCCTCCTCTGCCATCATCACCATGACCACCATCACTATTATCATCATTATCATCGTTACAAACAAAACCACCACCACCACCACTACTACCAGCTCCTCCCTCTCCTCAACCATCATAAGTATCATCTTTGTTACCACCCCCACCATCGTCCTCACTTTTAGAAACAAATGTCTGATTGTACAGATCTATATGGATTAGGCAGAAGCTTAAAATGGCTTCTTTTTTTTTCTTTTTGCTCAAAGGGTCACAGCATTGTCAGTCTGCTTCTGTCCTTTTTTGACAACTTTGATTAGGCAAGCCTCAACCAAGTCTTGCCTGCAAACTCTATTATTTCATCTTGACATCTTCTATCAGGTCTTTTGCAATTGTGCTCATTATTTCTTGGGCACCATCTCTATTAACTTTTTTCACTAATCTGTGATCTTCCTATCTAGCTATGTATCTTACCTACTTCCAATATTCTTTAATAATTTCTATGATATCTTGTACTTTGATCTGTGCTCATATTCATGCTGATCTCTAATCATTTAGAGAAGTAGTCCCCATCACATCATGGCTAAAAGTGCTTGACAGTGGCCTCAAAGTAAACAAGTTTGAACTCCAGTCATGCTTTTATGGTCATTTTCAAACAAATACTCTTGAGAAAGGCATGAGCTTCCTTATTCCTCAACTATGGGTTAAATAGTATCACTGCTGTTCTTCTACAAGAATGGCTTCGGCATTAAATAACCCACAACAGTTGATATCCCATTAAACAATGAAACCAAACAAAACTAATCACTTATTAGTAATCACTTATCCAAGTATTAACCTTTCTATCAATTTCTATGAGGCTCTTTGTTTTCTAGTATTTAGTTAACTTCTATGAATAACAATGATAGAATTTAACTGATATTAGACAATAATTGTATATTTTATGATGTAAGCATATTAGTAAGGCACCCATCATTATATCTTTATTTTTTGTTAAACTTTATGCTTTAAGCATATTGGTGATGTACCCATCATTGTACGAGGATCATTAAATAAGTTTCCTGACTTTTTTCGTATGGGCACTTTTATTGATAGTACACACATAAAACTCTAGTTCCCTTCAAAGTAATCTCCTCCGGCTGCAATGCACTTGTACCATTCCAACATCTTCTGGAAGGCCTCATGGAAGTCCTCTTGTATGAGTGTGTCAATGACCTTCGTCACAGCCTCTTTCATCTCATCAATTGTCTCATAGTGACAGTCTCTAAGCTTAGGGAATAAGCAAAAGTCACAGGGAGCAAGGTCTGGACTATAGGGAAGCTGAGGAACAGTCTTGATGCCCATCTTGGTCAAATAGTCTGTGACAAGGATGAAGTTGTGGACTGGTGTATTGTCCTGGTGGAAATGCCACTGACCCGATTTGAAGAGTGCTAGCCTCTTCCGATGGAATCTCTTTCTGAACTCCCTTAAAACCTCAACATAGTAACCCTAACCCTAACCCTTTGGCAAATCAACTTTGGTGTATTGACTTCCTTACTCCTGCCACACCTCTGATCATCCCTCACAGACTTCCTGCCTTCCTTGAATCTCTTATGCCACTCGAAAACTGATGCTCAATTCATGCAAGATGGTCCAAAAGCAGTCTGAAGCATTCCATACGTTTCTGTTGCATTTTTTCCAAGTTTAAAACCGAATTTTATTGCATTTTGTTCTTCCTCACGTCAAGATTGGATTTTTGAAATTCACCAGCTGTGATAATCAGGCTTTAGCAGGGTGTATTCCAATTGCTGCTGTAGCTATTCATTTGAACCTGAAATCATAAAAATTGGTCAGTCATCTCATAAGATGTATAGCAATAACATAGTGAATTTTCAAGAGTCTATGCCAATTTTAAATCCCTGTACAAAAAAAGTCTGGAAACTTATTGAATGCACCGTATATCTGTATATACCTTTTTTTTTACTAAATACCTTTCAACCCATCATTATAAATATATTAATTTATTTTTTGATGCCTTTCTATAATCTTATACTCTGTTGTATTCTTGAAATTCATTCATGATACAGTAAGTAGGGTCCAGATTTTAAAATGTTGCAACACAGGTGGTAAAAGCAATGGATGGGTGAGAGGTAATATCTTAGAGCAGCAGCAGCAGCAGCCATACCATTTCAATTGCATGGGTATCTATGGAAATTCTGAGATTATTTTTTCCCAGTTTGTCTCATCTCATTATGTGGTGACATCTTATGGCTGGCTCACTCACCAGATATCTCCCTTGTGATTACTTCCTCTGAGGAATAACTAAAGACTCAAGTCTATAAATGAAAAAGATTTTATTTGTCCTGAAATCACAACAATACCAGATGTAATGACTTGGAGAGCACTGCAGAATTTCCGGGTGAGGGTTCAAGTGATGATAAAACAACAAAAAGTAACATTAATTGTAAATGCAATCTATTTCACCTTTTAATGATTCTATTTACATTCTAAAAGAGAGATATCATTCTGCTGGACTTAGTCACAAAAAGACAAGGGCAGATAACTTTTTACAGCTTTCGGCATGTAGAGCAATTACCTTTTTTAATGTTTAATTTTTTTTTGCATAAGGTAGTATAATTCCCAATGGGGTAATATTAGGCACCACTTTTGTACAAAGGCAAAATTAATAAAAATGTCTTTAAGACCTGGCACAAGCCATCAACAGTGACTCAACAATTACAAAAGAAGTAAGGGATATTTGTTGCACTCTCCAAGGTTACAACTGCCTGCCCTTGGTTCTTTAAATAACAGAAAGATTGGTTGGTTGGTTGGTTGGTTGGTTATTTTTTTGCATATCAGCCCTTGATGGTTTATTTGATGATGAATAAATCCTTTTTTTCAAGCAATTGAATCAGTTAAACAATTAATTATAGCTGCAATTAACTATTTTAATACAAATAACTTGCACATACTTATATGGTCTCAATTACCTTCTTATTTAAATATTTGCAGACAATTATCTATCTTAAATTAGCATTTGGATGATATAATCTTGAAAATAGAATGATGGCAATAACAAAAGCAAATGGCAAATATTCTTTATCTTTGTTAAATCAAATTTTGAGAGGGGGTGTCCTCGTGGTGTAATTATTAAAGTGATGGACTGCGATATTGTAGTAAGCTAATTCGAACTCCAGTTGCACTATGACTCTCACTTTTGGACCAATACCCTTGGGAAAGGTATGAACCCCCTTATCCTCCTAGCTATGGGTTAAATAGTACCACTTCTGTTCTTCTAGAAAAGTGGATTTGGCATAAAATAGCCCAAGAAGGTTGATATGCCATTAAACAAACAAAACAAACAAATTTTGAATAAAATCTTGTTCCAAACCTGAGAGATCTTTCTGCTGGACCTTGTATTGTAAGTTGTATGGTAAATTGTTGATATAAAAATAGATAGAAAAAAGAGTAGTAATATTAAAGGAAGACAAGAGAGACATTGTGGATTAAATTTAGATAGACAGCTATCTTTATCTTATGTGTGTATGGAAGTGTGTGTCTCCTCCACTAGGAGAAATAACCATATTTACCCAACCCCTCCGCTCAAGTAGGATATGACACAGGGTCAATTTTTAAGCGGAGTTTAACAGGTTTGAATTCAGAGTTTTCCTTCTCCTAGACTAGTTGCCTCATCAAGGCTGAAGAACCCAGTCAGCCCTACTATTTACCCATAGCTGGAGGGAGAATAATTGGATTCATACCTTTCCCAAGGGTATTAGTGCTATGTGAAATGCAATCAGTCTCGTCCAGGATTTGAACTCGTGTCCATTTCCTACGATGATAACCATTACACCATGAGCATCTCCACTAGGAGAAATAACTGGGGTTATACAATTACGAAAAGGGGGAATATTGATAAAATGCTGACTATTTCTAATTTTTTCCCCATGATTTGATTTGTGGAATTTATATGAACAAAAAATTTTTTATGCTTGTTATTACCATCAAGTGCAGCATAAAAGTCAACCAGGCTTATAAGTCAAAATTTTTAGCTCAAAATTCTGGATTAGACCAAGACCTGCTGTTTAGGTTAACCCCCAAGACATACAGTTGGCTATGGGTAGAATATATGAAACAAAAGTCTTACACATTAGAACTTAAATTTTTATGTAATCACAATCTATTGAGCTATCATAAAATTGCATTGAAAGATAACATACCATAGTTGTCTGACTGTCCACATGGATGCTGTGATGTTTCAGTTAGTGTTTACAGTCAGTGCACCAACTGTTGGAAATGGTGTGTGATATAGCTTTGATGTGATACTTAATTTGTATCACAGTTTTATTATTTTGTATTAATCTCTGTGTTAGTTGGTTAAATATATTCACCAAACACGAGTTTAAGTTGGAAATGTCAATAATAGTCTGTTTGAGTTATACTAAGTTATTTGTCAATTATTAGGAGTATGATTCCACTGATCGATCATCTTGTGGTAAAGGTTTAGATTTTAGCCCTACTGCATAAGTCGACCTCTTGTTTTGTAAAGAATTTTTCAGGTTTAAAAGATTGACTTGTAATCTACAACAGTTCTGTATGGACATTGGAGGTAGTCTAGAGGACCAGTTAGAATTGATGGATAATAGGGGTGAATGGTGCAAGAGAGTCAGGGTGATCTGTGCAAGCAGCATGACATGATAATGATAATAATGATACTTATGTTCTCAGTTAAGCTTGGTTTGGCTGGTTTGGTTTCTTGGTTTTAATAGCATATCAACCTTTGTAGGTAATGTAATGTCAAAGTCATCCTTGTAGAAGGATATTAGTAGTACAGTCTAACTGACAACTGGGGGGATATGGGAGCGAGTTCATATTTTTCCCCATTGGTATTAGTCTGAAAGTAAACGTAAAAGTGCTACTGGAGTTTTAAATCGCTTACTACTATGTCGCAATACAGCACATTAGTTTATTATGTCATAGGGATTATATCTCAGATTAGTGTCTTCATGTTAATTATCAAAATCATTAAACTTAAGGTGTTGTACCTTCAAGTCTTCCTTAAATATCAGTGATCTTAAGGAAAAATAAAACTAAATCTTTCTTAAATCAACAGGACTATATTGTTGTCATTTCACTGTCTATGTCCAAGTACATCAGTGTATTATAATGACCATCAGAATTCATTGGAAATCTATAGTTTAATTAAAATCAATGACCTAGGATTAAAGATCAGTATGAATTTATTAATGTCCATTTATAAGTTAACAATATATCCGCATCATATATACAATAGTTATTTATATGTATGTATTTACTAAACCCTACACATGGGCAGGATGTGACACGTGGTCAATTTTTAAACAGAGTTTAACAGGTTTGAATTCAGAGTTTTTGTTCTCCTAGACTGGTTGCCTAACCAAGGCTAAATAAATCTGTCTATCCTACTATTTACCCATAGTTGGAGGGAGAATATTTGGATTCATACCTTTCCCAAGACTATTAGTGCTACGTGAAATGCAATCATTCTTGTCCATGATTTGAACTTGTGTCACTATGTCCATTTCCTATGATGATAACCATTACACCACAGCCACCACCTAGTTATTTATATGTATGAAATATGATCAAAAGGTTTTGGGACTTAAATTTTTTAAATACTAGAATTTAAATGAAAATAACAATGATAAGTCATGATCTCTAGAGGTTTAAACTATTATCGAGACACACTCAGAGCCAATTTGAAAAAAAACTCACTTTGATGCTATTTTTTCATTGTTTTCTATGCAAAACACAATATACTAACCAGAACTATCTTCATGCAACTTTTTCTCATTTCTTAAACTGAAAATTCATCCAAAAATATGAGAACACAGAGGACTTAAAAAGAAATATTATAGTGCAGCTTCATAAAATATTAAAAATGGAGTTTCAGAGGAACTTTGACCAATGAAAAACTTGCTGTTGAATGCCAAGGAGACTCTTTTGATTTGGTTGGTTAGTTGTTTGGGTTTTATGGCATATCAAACTTTCTAGGTTATTTATAGCCAAATTGATTTTTACACGAGGGTTTTGGGTTTCTTTGTTTCATGGCATATCAACCTTTGTGGGTTATTTAATGTCAAAGTATCCTTTGAGAAGAACAGCAGTGACACTACTTAACCCATAGCTGGGAGGATGAGGGGGTTCATACCTTTCCCAAGGGTATTTATCTAAAAGTGAACGTAATAGCGTAACTGGAGTTTAAACTCACCAACTACAATCCCACAGGCCAGCGCTTTAACCATTACATCACGAGGACAGTCCCAATTTTTATAGAAATAATCAGTTCTATTTCAAACAATTCAGTTTAGCATGAGTACACAGTTTAATTATCAAAAACATTTCTATTTCAAGCTATTCAGTTTATTCAAACAGTTCTAATTCAACTAATTCAGTTTAGTATGAATATAGATTTTGTTTATACACAGTTAAATGTCAAAACAGTCCGATATCAAACAATTCAGTTTAGTGTAAGTAGAGTGTCAATGTCAAAAACAGTTCCATTTCAAACAATTCAGTTTAGCATAAGTATGCAGTTTAAATGTAAGTACACAGTTTAATTGTCAAAAACATTGCTATTTCAAGCAATTCAGTTTAGTCAAAAAGTTCTAATTCAAACAATTCAGTTTAGCATAAGTACGCAGTTTAGTTCTATTTAACACAAAGATAGGGCTCTATCAGATGCTACCACTCCAGGCCAGGGTGGACCTCGGAGCAATGATAATGAAGGGGTGCTCCACATTCCCCAAGCTCAGACTATCTTGAAGAAAATCAGCATTTCATTCATCGTTATTTTTTGATTTGGCAAAGACAGTTTTAGACTGGATACTTTTTTTTAAATGCACTGTGTATACTATCTGAGCAAATAAAATAAATTTGTGAAACAACTGAAAAGAATGCTTTAATCATTTATAAGTTCATGATAAACAATATTTTTTGTAAACGTTATTCTTTTTTTAACCGACTGGCATTCTTCATTGTTGGGTGGTACAATTTTCACTTTCACTTTTTTAATTTTTGTCTTCCATCAGAGTTTTCTGAAAATATTATAAACATTACTAATTGCTAATTAGTTCATTCATTTTCATTTAACTCATGTTTTTCATAAAAGTAATTTCTCTTTTAGTGGGCTCAAGCTTTCTTCATGGTTAAATTTTATAACTTTCACCTTAATGTTATGGTGTGTTTGAGTTTCTTGAAAATATTATTAAAACAAGGGTGAGTCAAAAGTTTTGCAATATTTTAGTAACATGATGCACAATTTGACAGCTTCAGATATTTTTGCCAATGTCATGAAGGTGACGAATCACACTGGACTGTAAGATGCCAAGCTCACCTGATACTCTCCAAGTGCTACTTGCCAGATTCACTTCTATGGATTGGAACACAGCCTCAGAATCCACAGTCTGAGGCCTACTCAGCCTTTCCTAATTGTCAAGGTTACTGGACACCTGTGTGAATTTCCTCAACCATATGGTTACATTACTTTGAACAACTGTACCTTCTTCTTTTGGACAACAAATGTTTTTGGTTGCTTCAGCAGCATTATGGCCTTGTTCAAACTTGTAAAGCTTAAGTTTGCAAATTAGATGACATTTCATATTCATCTGTGTGACTTTCAACCCACAGAGAGTAAAGCAATGCCCAACATGTCAGTGCACCAACTACCACAATACTACCAAATTTTAGTGGGTACTTTTACAGTTTGAACTGCTTCAGTCACATCATATATGCACCGCAAACTAGCACATACCAAAATATTCCAAAACTTTTGACTCATCGAAGTATTACTAAGGGCTTATTAGTCATTTTATTTACATTGGCCTAATGAGTAGAGTGTTCGCCAATGGACCGGGAGACCGGGGTTCAATCCTAGGTTGAGTTATACCAAAGACTCAAAAAAAATACTTGATGCCGCTTTGCTTAACACTCAGCATTATGAGGTATAGATCAGGGGAAAAGTGGAGTAATCCAGGGAAGGTGTAGTGCCCTTCTTTACACTTGGTGTAGTAGCTATTGAAAAGGGATCCTTCGGGTTGCCCTTGACTACGGTTGCAAACTTTACTTTTACATACTGTTTTCATTAAACTCCTCATCCTTTTATATTCAAAATATCATTAAAGAAAAATTGATGAATTGGGTTAAAACTATTGAGAGCATATTGAATTTGTGCTTTTAAAAAGTATTGAAATTGTCTGAACATTTCTTATGGTGGCAGTAGAGGGTATAAATGTCAAACCTTACAAAGAGTGGTATATCTGTTAGGGAAAGTTGGAATATAGAATTGTTGTGGGTCTTTTCTTCTCTTTCTTATCTTCATTATGCTATATAAAATCAAACTGGCATCTATAACATTATTCATTGATTTTAAAAGTTTAGAAATTATCATATATATATATATATATATATATATATATATATATATATATATATATATATATATATATATATATATATATTTCTTTAATTTCTATGGGAAAAGCATTTGCAATGCATGTACATTACAAATGTTTTTGGTTGCTTCAGCAACCTTTAGGCCTAGTTCAAACTCATCATTGCCAAGTCAGCTGGGGCTGTAGAATACACCAACTGCTTCTCTGCAGAGGGGTAAGACCCCCCCCCCTAACGAGTGTCCTGGATATGACACTAAACAATCTGATGATGAGGTTCCAGCAGTGCTGGAGCTTTGGGGAATGCAGAGTACCCGTTCATTGCCATCGCTCCCAGGTCCACTCCGGCCCGGAGTGGTAGCACCTGGTAGGGCCCTATCAATGGGTTAAATAGAACTAACAGCATACTTATGCTAAAATGAATTGAGTAAACTGAATAGCTTAAAATAGAAACGTTTTTGACAATTAAACCGCACTTACACTTAAACTGCATGCTTATGCTTAACTGAATTATTTCAAATAGAACTGTTTTGCAACATTAAAACTGTATTTACACTAAACTGAATTATTACATATAACTGCTTGAATAGTTTGAAATGGAAATGTTTTTGACAATTAAACTGTGTACTTATGCTAAACTGAACTGTTTTCAATAGAACAGATTGTTTATATAAAAATGGATTTGGCATTAAATAACCTACAAAGGTTGATATGCCATAAAACCAACCAACCAAACCAAACCAAACAAACCAAACTCATCAATACATTCTACATATAAGACTGGCTTCAGCATAAAATAGCCCAACAATGGTCAGCATGTCATGCAACCAAGCAACCAATCCAAACCTGACCACTGACAATATCTTATTTTTTGGTTTTCAGTGTACCACAGGCTGGTCTACCAAACTTGCTAAAACAGATTCAAGTTATAAACTTACAAATTTGAGAGCTTGATAATTAGTTTTTTTCTTATTGCCCTTAAATATTTAGATTTTTTTTAGTATAGTAAATGACTTTAGTTAAATATAAGGAGGTTGAATTACAGTAAAGTCAGTAAGCAGTGATGTGATAAATAAAAAACCTTCATTAAATATGCCTCCTTAAAATAAAAAGGTTTTGGTTTCTTTGTTTAATGGCATATCAACTTTTGTGGGTTATTTAATACAAAAGGCATCCTTATAGAAGAACAGAAGTGATACCATTTGACCCATAGCAAAGGGGATAAGGGGGTTCATGCCTTTTCTGAGAGTGTAAGTCTGAAAGTGAACATAATAGCATGACTGGAGGTCAAACTTGTTTATTTGAGGCTACAGTCCTGCACTTTAACCATTATGCTATGGGGACATCACCTCCCTTCAAATTGTGTTAGTGTTGACATACAATTATGATCATTAATTAAGGCATCCAATTGTGATGCAATGGCTAGAAAGCTAGCCTTGTAGACCCATTGAAACTGAATAGTGAATTTGTTCCTCACTGGGTGTTCCACACTTGCCAAATCAAGAGAGATGCACTTAGTGTTACAGTTATTGCTGTAGGAAATGGAATCAGCAGCCCAAGTTCTAATCCTGGATGAAGCTGTTTGTGTTTCACTTTGCACTAATGCCCTTTGCAAAAGCATAAATCCTTTTCTTCTCCCTTCAACTATGGGTAAATAGTTGTGCAGATTGGGTTCTTTAGCCTTTGTTAGGCAACTACTCTTGGAGAAGAATATCTCTGAATTCAAGACAATTCTACTTTGCTTAAAAATTGACCTTGTGTCACATCCTCCGCCTGGCAGAGGAGTTGGATACTTGCCAAATGAAGATATTTTTCCTCATTTGAATGAATTCATTCTTGGCCTGTACAATAAAAGAAAAGTAAAATAATTCATAATGAAATAATTGCTTTAATAACAGCGACATTAAGTCAAAAATAGTTGGGAGTGATAAAAGTCAATTCACCACTTCACAATAAAGAGATTGAGTGCCAAAAGTGTCAAAACAAATTTAAGTTACTTAAACTTTTAAAATGCTCATATACATACATCTGTGTATTTACTAATCCCGCAGCATGAGAAGGATGTGACACAAGGGCAATTTTTTTAAGCAAAGTTTAGCATGTTTAAATTCAGGATTTTCCTTCTAGACTAATTGCCATACCAAGGTTAAAGTGACCAGTCTTCTCAACTATTGTTATATAATTAAGGAATGATTTTTTATTTTAATCATTTTTCATGAATTATATTTTATCATTCAGTTTGGTTAGGCTTTGAACTATTCGGGTTAAGACTTCAGGTGTGTAGTCAGTTGGTGCAGTTTACGCTCACGTGCAAAGGATATGATGATCACCATTGTCATAATAAACCCCAGACAGGAAATGAGGCTGGAGTGTGGATGATGTCATGTCCAGAAGAGATGGGTTGAGAATTTGGAAGATTTTGAAAAAATTACGGCAGTTGGTGTCTAACCATGGTGTTGAGAAGTTGGGTCCGACCATGGTGTTGAGAAGTTGGGTCCAACCATGGTGCTGAGAACTTGGGGTCCGACCATGGTGTTGAGAAGTTGGGTCCAACCATGGTGATGAGAAGTTGGGTCCAACCATGGAGTTAAGAAGTTGGGTCCAACCATGGAGTTGAGGATTTGAGATTGGACCATGCAGGCAGACAATTGAGTTTCTGCCATTGGGGCAGAGAATGGAGTTCTCTGAGCATAAAGTTGAGTTTTCTACCGTTGTGGTGGCGGTTAAGTTTTTCGGGTCCCAACCAGCGAAGATGAATTGAGATCTAAAACACCACGAGATGTGCCGAATGTTGGGGGTGTTGTTAGCATAGTATAATTACGAAAGACTTTTAAGAATTGTCTCTCTTCTCGTGTCGAGGAACTGAAGTTAGAAGTTAATAAACTGTTCGTATTTGAACAACAGAGTCGCCTGTTTCCACCTGCATTTGTATTTGTATTGTGTGGTTGCATATGTATACGTGTAGTATATAACACTATTTCATTATAGCAGGAAGGAGAATAGCTGGACGCATACCTTTCCCAAGATTATTAGTGGTATGTCAAATGCAAACAACCTAGTCTGTAGAATAACAATAACACATACTTCCGTAAAGCGTCCAGCTGGCAGACAATAATAAAGCAGGTCGTAGCTCAGTGCCATCCTCCTTACAATGCTAAACTGAAGCTGGTTTATATAATAAAATAAAATGTTTGGGAACACTTCTTCATTGAAGCGGGCATATCCACTGACTCTGCCAAAACTCATGTGACAAAGTTTGCAGACAAGAAGCTGACAATCGAGAGCCTTCAAATGCTGGATCGCTCTATGCTGAAGGAGCTAGGAGTCACATTAATGGGAGAAGCCCTGTGCATCCTTAAGCAGGCTAAGGAGGCCACTGCTCAGTCAACTCGCATCCAAGCACTGGCAGCCAAGCCCCCCAATCTCAATATTGAGTTTCCTGTCTTCACGATTGATTGCTCTTTGCTAACGCAATTAATTACTCTCGGCTATCGCAACTAATTGCCCTACGCAACCTGACAAATCCTACAAAAATTTTCTACACTAACACAGTTTGAACTTGGGTTGCCATGCTCATTTCCTCTGATGATAGCCATTACACTATGAGTGTCTCCAATAGAAATACATATACCCATTTCGAGTCTTTAAATGTATCACCAAAGAAGTAATCAAGAGGGGATAAATCTAATGATCAAGCCAGTCAGATGATGTCACCATGTATTGAGGTGAAACACTTGGGAAAAATTTCTCTCAGATCTTCTATAGATGCCACTGGCAATTGTAATGGTATTGCTGCTGCTGTTCAAAAGCATACCTCCCACCTGCTCACCACATCATATATAACTGATAGCGTATATATAAAAATATATATGCAAAAAATTCCTTCACTTATGCTGAGAACGACATAGTTCTGGGGTAATATATCCAACTGATGTAAAGTCAGCAGGGTTTCAATTCCAGCTTTTAGCATCTTACATGTATTGCCACACTGAAGCAGTATGTCTGGATGACAATATATTCATATATATATATATGTATATACATATATAAACCATCCCCAATGCACCAATTTGGAATAAAATGGACAGATCAGTTGCCATATAAAAATCTAAATCAACAAATGTCTAAATTAAATATTTAATTAAAACAGTTACAGGTGATTGGAAACAAAACTCTTGGCCACATCTCAGAGATTGCTTTCGACATGTGGCCTTGAGCATCAGGTGATCAAAGTATGCAGAGATTTTTAAAAATAGCCAGCTCATGACACTTGAATACAAAAAAATCCTCATTTAATGAATGACTATGGTTAATTTTTCATTGCTTCTTTTGAAGCATATCAACTTTTTTTTAAAGAACTGTTTGTGTACTCATGCTAAACTGAATTGTTTGAAATAGAACTGACTATTTGCATAAAAATGGATATGGCGTTAAATAACCTACAAAGGTTGACATGCCATAAAACCCAATCAACCAACAAAGAACTGTTATTGCTGTGAATCCATGATGAATAAAGTCTTTTAATCATCAGTTTTCTGCAGATTATGTTTCAAGACTCGGACCTTCACATATCCACCGATGAAGTAATTGCAATTGATGAGCCAGTCAGCCACAGGGTGCCACCATGTAGTGAGATGAGACATTATGGAAAAATTAATCATAAAAATTCCTAAGATGCCCTTGCCATTACTGCTACTGTTCAAAGACATACATCTCACCCATTCACTTCATGTTTGCCCAGTCGGCTAGTGCTATAGAATTCACCAGCTGCTTCTCTGCAGAGTGGTAAGACTCCCCCAATGAGTCTCCTAGATATGACACTAAACAATCTGATGGTAAGGCTCCTGTAATACTGGAGCTTGGGGGAATGTGGATTACTCCTTCATTACCATCGATCCCAGGTCCACTCAGGAATTGATAACCTACAATAGTTGATGTGCCATAAAGCCAAACCAAGTGGAGGTGCCCGTGGTGTAATGGTTATCGTCATAGGAAATGGACATGGCGACACGAGTTCAAATCCTGGACGAGACTGATAGCATTTCACATAGCACTAATACCCTTGGGAAAGGTATGAATCCAATTATTCTCCCTCTAACTATGGGTAAATAGTAGGGCAGACTAGGTTCTTCAGCGTTGGTGAGGCAACTATTCTAGGAGAAGGAGAACTCTGAATTTAAACTCCGCTTAAAAATTGACCTTGTGTCATATCCTGCCTGAGCAGAGGGGTTGGGTAAATATGATAAAGCCAAACCAAACCAATCATGCTAATGCTCTTGAAAAAGTCATTAACTTATAAAATTAAGAGATTATTCATTATTATTTTTCTTATCATATTTATTATATTTACCAACCCCTCCGCTCGGGCAGGATATGACACAAGGTCAATTTTTTAAGTGGAGTTTAACAAGTTTGAATTCAGAGTTTTCCTTCTCCTAGACTAATTGCCTCATCAAGGCTGAAGAAATCAGTCTGCCCTACTATTTACCCATAGCTGGAGGGAGAATAATTGGATTCATACCTTTCCCAAGGGTATTAGTGCAATGTGAAATGCAATCAGTCTCGTCCAGGATTTGAACTCGCATTACTGTGTCCATTTCCTGCGACAATAACCATTACATCACAGACACCTCCACATTATTATTTTTCTTATTGCCATAAATATTTAGGTTTTTGTGAAGAAAATGATTACAGCTAAATCTGGGAGAGGTATAATAACAGTCAAGTCAATCATCAACATCATCAACATCATCATCATTGAGACATGCTGATAGCTCAGGGTTTCCTGACTCTTGATATTTATCCCAATCATTCATCAGGTCTTGGCAGGTCTTCCAAAATGCATTCAGTGTCTGCACAGAGCTGATGTATATAAGTCCTTGCTGGTCAACCAATACTTGCATGTCTATGAGTAAGAGGAGTCCATAAGAGAATGTCATTTATGAGTTCATCTTTACTTCTCCAGCAATACCCCACATATCTTGTTGCCCAGTGGGTTGAGGCTATAGAATATACCAACTTCTTCTCTGCTGAGGGGTAATAACCCCCTAATGAGTTTCCTGGATATGACACTAATCAATCTGATGGTTTGGTTTGGTTTCTTTGTTTAATGGCATATCAACCTTTGTAGGTTATTTAATGCCAAAGCCATTCTCCTAGAACAGTAGTGGTACTATTTAACCCATTGATGGAAGGATAAGGGGGTTCATACCTTTCCCAAGGGTACAATCAGATGGTGAGGTTCTAGTAATGCTGAAGCTTTGGGAAATGCAAAGTACCCTTTCATTGTCATTGCTCCCAGGTTCACTCTGGCCTGGAGTAGTAGTACCTGTTAAGGTCCTATCTATGGGTCAAATAGGACTAAACTGTGTACTTACACTAAACTGAATTGATTGAAATCGAACTGTTTTTGACATTTAAACTGTATTCTTATGCTAAACTGTATTGTTTGAGATAGAACTTTATATGTATAAAAATTGATTTGGTATTAATAACCTGCAATGGTTGATATGCCATAAAACCAAACCAAACCAAACCAAACCAAATCAAACCAAACCACATGTCTTCTTAATTTTACTTGGATGGTTTATGAGATGAGAGGTACAACTGCTGTTTTGTTGAGTGTTGTTTCCTGGAGTTATTCAAAACAGCATGTAGCATTTTTGAAAACTTCCCAACTAGCTTTTTCTTTATGGGTTCTGCTGAGGCTGGAACTCTGGCCCGACTGTTTGAAAAATCAGTGACAGAACCCAAACCAAATTTACTTAGATGGAAAAGTATTGTCTATATAGCAGCATTTAACATTGTCAATAGGCAGTGATAAATTAAGCAAAAAAACTTTCATTACATACACTCAATTCTGAGTATGACACTAAACTGCATCTGGTTGTAAAGCTGTAGTTATAGAGCTCTATGGAGTGCGGTATCACCCTTTCACTGCCTTTTATTATTATTATTTACTCCTTTAGAGCTTTTCACATCAGTGTTAACTGATGGTTTTTCACTGGAGTTTGAGTGACAGCAAGTCTCCTCAAGTCTCCAGGACTTGTCACAGGATTCTGGCCATTCTTAGCAACGCTGTCGTTTGGATAGTCCCTGTTCGTCCGCCAATTTCCAAGTCCTCCAGGCCTTTTAATAATTCTTTAGTTATTGTGCCTAAGGCACCAATCACAATTGGCACAATCGTTACTTTCATGTTCCACAGTTTTTTAATTCTCTAGCAAGGTCGAGATACTTATCCTTTTTTTCACTTTCCTTCAGATTTATTCTGTGGTCCGCCGGGATAACAAAGTCAACAATTTTGCAGATTCTCTTTCTTTTGTTGATTATTATGAGGTCTTGTCTTCTGGCCGGGATTAGGTGATCTGTTTGTATGTTAAAGTCCCATAGGAGTTTATGCGAGTCATTTTCTAGGACAGGCGCCGGGTTGTGCACATACCATTGGTTTGAATCGTCGAATTGAAATTTCCTGCATTATTATCATTATTATTATTTGTTTTCATGCCTCCTTATGCATCTCCACTTCTCACATCAACCTTTAAAAAAGAGAAAAGCATCTTTGCAAAGAACATATACACTATCAATTCAGTATCTACATAAAGATCAAATTCTGTTAAGTAATTCATCTGATAGTTCCCAAAAATGGCCTCTTAAATTCTTCTTCATCCATTGTTTCTGAAATCATTCAATTTAATTAAAAATTTTCTACACTAACACTGTTTTTGATCAGATTAAACAATTTGTTCCAAGAATATATAACTCGATTAGCAAAAAAATTCAATTAGTAGTTTTTGAAATCTGTCTTTACAGTAAATTTCTAGTTTGAGGAGAAATATTGAAAAATGTCTACCATAATTAGAAATTCCATTAATTATTTTGAAAGTTTCAATTAGATCACCTCCCATTTTTTTTCTAGTAAAGTAGTTAATCCCAATACTCCCAGGTTCACTCTGACCCAGAGTGGAATTTCCCATTAAGATCATATCTATGGGTCAAATAAATCCATTTGAGATAATATCTATGATCATTTTTAACTACTTTACTTCTTTAAACATTACTATAATGTAACTAAGTATGAAGTGTTTCCTTGTTGATAATGATTTTGAAGATACATTTTTGAACCATATATAAAATTGGAGACCATAACTATTAAACTGACAGCAGCAGAAAAGTTGAAATATCAACCAACCAACCAACCAACCAACCAGCCAACCAATACCAAGTTCAAATTCAGTTGTGTAGGGGAGTCCCAGTGGTGCAGTGGATAACATACTAGACTGCGACATTATAGTGAGTTAGTTTGAGCTCTAGTTGTGCTATTGTATCCACTTTTGAACTAATACCCTTGAGAAAGGCATGAACCCCTTGTCCCCACAGGTATAGGTTAAATACTACAACTGCTGTTCTTCTATAGGGATGGCTTTAGCATTAAATAACTTATGAAGGTTGATATGCATAAAGAAACCAAAACCAGACCAAACCAAATTTAGTAGATGTTAATGTACAATTATGATATTGGAGCATTTTTCTTTACTTTTCTGCCCTCATAATTTTCTGTATTCTATATGCAATCATTAGAGTAAATGAGTGTTTTGATATTTTAGTTCAATAAATCCTACCTGTGATATCACAAATAACATAAATAGCTTAAAACTCTCAGTTGTCATTATTTACAAAGCTTTACATAAATCCATTACTTCTCCTTCCAGCTCTAAATAAATATTAGGGTAGACTGGGCACTTAAGCCTATGTGCTGCAAGCAACCTGGGAGAAGGAAAACTTAATTCAAACTATCTGTACTCTGCTTAACAATTGACCTTGTTTTGCATCTTATGAGGATCATCAAATAAGTTTCCAGACTTTTTTCATATGGGTACTTTTATTGATAGTACACACATGAAACTCTAGTCCCCTTCGAAGTAATCTCCTCCGGCTGAAATGCACTTGTACCATTCCAGCATCTTCTGGAGGGCCTCATGGAAGTCCTCTTGTGTGAGCACATCAATGACCTTCATCACAGCCTCTTTCTTCTCCTCAGTTGTCTCATAACGACAGCTTCTGAGCTTAGGGAAGTCACAAGGAGCAAGGTCTGGACTATCGGGAAGCTGAGGAACAGTCTTGATGCCCATCTTGGTCAAATAGTCTGTGACACGGATGAAGTTGTGGACTGGTGCACTGTCCTGGTGGAAATGCTACTAACCTGATTTGAAGAGTGCTGGCCTCTTCTGATGGAATCTCTTCCTGAACTACCTTAAAACCTCAACACAGTAACCCTAACCCTAACCCTAGCCCTTTGGCCAATCAACTCTGGTGTATTGACTTCCTTACTCCTGCCACACTTCTGATCATCCCTCACAGACTTCCTGCCTTGAATCTCTTATGCAACTCAAAAACTCATGCTCAAGTCATGCAAGATGGTTGAAAAGCAGTCTGAAGCATTCCATACATTTCTGTGGTATTTTTTCCAAGTTTAAAACAGAATTTTATTGCATATTGTTCTTCTAAAATGTCCTCAAGTCAAGATTGGATTTTTGAAATTCACCAGCTGTGACAATCAGGCTTTAGTAGGGAGTATTCCAATTGCTGCTGTAGCTGTTCATTTGAATCTGAAATCATGAAAATTGGTCAGTCATCTCATAAGATGTATAGCAATAACATAGTGAATTTTCAAGAGTCTATGCCAATTTTAAATGCCTGTACAAAAAAAGTCTGGAAACTTATTGAATGCACCACATACCTGTATAGGAAGGTTTGGGTGAATACATATGAAGCTTTGCCCACTCTGACACACTGGATGTAGGTTACAGTACTTGCTGTTATTAATTGATCACCCATCTAAGTACTGAACAGGCTCTTCAATGCTTAACGTTGGGCATTCTGGCAACATCTAGTGCTTCTAGTATAATTTGGCCATAAGTCAAGGTTGTTGATTATTGTTGCTGATGCCTAGATGTCTCATGTTAAGATTTATTGATCAAAACATTACAAGAAAAGATTACAAAAAATAATTGGATTCTTTTTGCATTAATTACTATTTGTTTATTTGGGATTTTACAAGTAGAATGTTTTGTTTTTTTTTGGTTATCTAAGTGCAGAACATTAATTTTACTGTTTTCATTTTCATTTCAATTTGTAATTAAAAATAGTGTACGAATTTAAAAATAGAAAAATAAAAGAGTATAAAATTGATAAAAGTATAAAGTATGAAACAAATGAATGAATAAATATAGTATAAATTTAAACATAGAAGAAAATAGATAAACAAATGAATAAATAAACAGAGTATGAATTTCAATGAGAAATTCATATCAAGTTCACATTATTCTCTGTAATTGCAATGATAAAAATGATTAGAAAAATGTCATTGGCTTCATCCAATATCAAACAATTAATTTTGCTCTAATTTCTTTTGAATAAACAAAGATGAGAAAATTTGAATACAGCAAAAGAACAAAGGAAAAAGATTAAACAAATTTAAGGATAAAAAAAACAGTTTAATGAAACTCACAGAATTTTTACATATAAAATTTGCCAGAGGCACACATGACATAAGAGTTATAATGATTGAAAATGGACTTGGTGAGCCAAGTTCAAACCCTGGATGAGACTGTTTGTGCTTCTCTTTACAATAATATCTTTAGAAAAGTCATAAATTCTTGTCCTCTCTTCACAGCTCGGGGTAAATAATAAGACAGAGTGCGCTTTCTTGCCTTGGTGCAGTAACTGGTCAAAGAAGTAAAACAAGCTGTATGTATTTACCCAACCCCTCCACTTGTGGAAGGATGTGGCACAAGGTAAATTTTTAAGAGGAGTTAAGGTGGTTTTAATTCAGAGTTTTCTTTCTCCTAGTCTGGTTGCCTAACCAAGGCTAAGGAACTCGGTTTAGATGTAAAACTCTGAATTAAAGCCAACTGTATGTATTTACCTAAGCCCTCTCCCTCAGGCTGGGTGCAACACAAGGTCAGTTTCTAAGTGGAGTATGACTGGTTCAAAATCTGAGTTTTTCTTTTCCTAGACTGGTTATCTAACCAAGGCTAAATATTTTGATCTGGAGCTGCCTTACTATTCACTTATAAATCATATATCAAGTGAAATA
Source organism: Sepioteuthis lessoniana (assembly GCA_963585895.1). Taxonomy (NCBI): domain Eukaryota; kingdom Metazoa; phylum Mollusca; class Cephalopoda; order Myopsida; family Loliginidae; genus Sepioteuthis; species Sepioteuthis lessoniana. Next base: position 59,562,553 of record OY757925.1, on the reverse strand, counting down.
TGATTTTGAATAATCAAAACTATTTCAGTATTTTGAACTGTATGGTTAATTTGTTTTTTAAATATTGTCTCTACAGTTAAAAAGTGTACAGTTCTAGATCTTTGGCATAATGGATTTTAATGTACAGCAATAATGTACAGCTATAGCCTGGACTGTCCAGTTAATTTGTTCTAAAATGTCTGTACTGGTCAAAACCACATTGTTCTTGGCTTTATTATGACAGGTTTTAATGTGACTCATTCTAAACAAAAATGAAGGCTTTAAAGAAAAGAATAAATATCTGACTCTTCCTAATTGATACACGGATGTAAAAACCATTTGTAACTTATAAGAAACAGAAAAAATATTCAGAAAAAAAAAAAGAAAAACCCCAACAAAACACTGCCTTCAATTAGAAAAAAAAAGAAGCTTTATTTCCTTGAGAAATAATCTTTCAGTGTAATTTGATCCATTTTTTTCTTTTTTTTTTTTTTTTTTTTTTTGCTTTCAAGCATGTCTCTGCAGTCATCTGTTTATGCAGTTTTTGCAAAAATGCAATTTAGAATATTACATCAAAACCCACACACATGAAAATTGCATAGTTTCAAAGCACATTAGTCAAGGTATTGTTATTTATGTCTTGTATCATCCATATTTTATTTTAATCATTTTGACATGACATAATCCTTGGGCTTGATAATTGTGCATACACAATCTGTATTTTATTGTTTGACTAATGTTTAATCTAGTTTGTTTAAGGTATATTTTTCTGAAGCCAGAATATACAGTTATTAAAAAAATGTTTTGCATCTTATCTGTTATTAGTTTATTTACTGCTAAATAAAAAAAAAACAGGATGAACATCATCTGAATGTATTGATTCCATAATTTTGCCAGTAATACATAGAGATTATTTGTAACATAATGAAGTGTTGTGGTATATAGATCAGAAAGCTCTGAACTAGTTTCTTTCTTTGACGTTTTTGTGTATTATTTATTATGATTTTTTAAAACTTGTTACTTTTGGGAGTTAGTTGGAAGATTACCTTGTAAAATAAGACCACACTTCCCCTAAAAGTACTACATTTTGTTGTGTGATCTTTCAAATAAAGATATCTATTATTATTATTTGTAATTTTTTCACCCCAGCTTGAACTAGTAGTTTTTCACTGGAGTCTGGGTGACAGTAAGTTTCTTCTGATCTCCAGAACTCTTCTCAGTATTTTAACTGATTTCAACAGTATTGTGTCTGGGTGGTCTTGATTCTTCCTCTTTTCCAGGTTCTTAGAGTGCTCCTAGGGTTTCAACTACAATTGGTATCACCGATATCTTCATGTTCCACAGTTTTTTCAACTTTCTGGCAAGATCCAGGTATTTTTCCAGATTTTTACTTTCTTTTATTTTCATTCTATAGTCTGTTGGAATGGTAAAATCCACTTGATGACAAATTCTTTTCTTCTAATTAAAACTATGTCTAGTCTTTTGGCCGGGATTAGGTGATCCATTTGCATCTCAGTAACTCATTTACTAGGAGAGAGTCAAGTTTGTGCCAATACCATTTGTCAGCATGGCGAAATGTTAGTTTCTTAAACAATTCCAAGTGAATCACCTTTCCCACTCAGTCATGCCTACTCTTGTATTCTTTTTGCAATAGTTTGCTGTGTTCACTTATGATGTGAATATCTGTTTCATCTCTATCACCACATAACCCCAATTTGGTTCTCTTCTGCATATGATCAGTTTTTACTTTGACATAATTGGTTCCTATGGCATTATTTTGAGCTACTATTAAAAGAGATTCCATTTCCTAATTGATGCTTCCTCTTCTTAGCCATGTCCAGGTCATCTCTGTTCGACCTCCTAAGTTTATCGCTTGAAGCATCCATACAATTGCTCTTCTTCCCATTTTTGTTTTCTAGATATTTTTATTGTTGTTTTTCTGTTTGTCCTTAGTTTGTTTATGTTGTTATTGCTGTTACTGGCTGTTATAATCTATCTTTCTTGGCTCTTTTTTAATGTATTATTATAATTTGGCCATTGTCTGATAAGATAATTTTAGAGCTCTAAATGTAACATCTATTCTTTTCTAATCGAAAGATTTCTAACTTTTAATTCTTATAATTTTATAAAGAAGATCCTAAATTAAGTATTTATATAACAAAAAGGAAATCAATCAATCAATTTCTTTTATCTTTTTCTCTCTTTATCCAAATGTCGACAGGTGGAAAATAACATTGAATATTAGAAGGTAGTAGATATTTTGATAAAATTTTCAAAGTGTTTAACTGTCTTATAATTCAATTGCTCTTATACCATTGTGCTGTATTATATCCATGTAAGAGTAAGAATTAGTTGGTTTTGCTTTATGGTATATCAATTCTTGTAGGTTATCTAATGCCATATCCTGTTTATACACGTATGTATATTAAATATATATGATTTGTAAATGAATAGTTAGTAGGTACCATTTTTAAATAAGCCTGAGCTTATCCATTTGCATACAGATAGATGGTTTCAAGTATTGTTATCTAACACTTATAATTCAATTCAACATTAATAATAATCCTTAGTAAAAAAAATTAACCAGTTCTATTTGACCCATAGATGGGACCCTAACAGCTACTTCCTTTTCAAGTCAGAATGGACCTGAGAATAATGGCAATGAAAGGGTACTCCACATTCCACAGAGCTACAGGACTTAAGCCTCACCTATACAGGACACTCGTTGGGAAAAAGGAGTTTTACCCCTCTGCAGAGATACAGTCAGCATATTCTATGGCCCCAGCTGACTAGGTGGTGATAGTAAAAGCCTGTGTTAATGCTCAAGGAGGATACCATCATGATGATGCTGTGTTGACAGCATGAATTCCTTTGACTTTCTCTTGCCATCCATCCCTAATCACTCTTGGCAAGTTATCTAGATGGCATCCAGTATCCACACAGAATTGATGAATGTAAGTTTTGCTGGTCAGCCAACACTAGGGTGTTGATGTGTAAGAGTCCACAGGAAAATGTTATTCATGGGTTCATCGTTACTTCTCCAGCAGTGTCTTGATCATCTTACTCTGATGGTTAGTGAGATGGGTGGAAAGTGGCCATAGAGTTAATTACTGTTAATTATCCAAGATCTTAACAGTGATATTTGCTTACCCTATCAATGTTTCAGGAGGTAAGTGATTATACAGCGGCTGTTTTGTAGTTATACTTATTTATGGTTGATACTATATATTTTGCATTTCGATTGTACAATGTTCTACAAGAAATTATAAAATCCTGGTATCTTTGGTTTAGAAGAAAATTTACTTTTTATTTTAAAAAAATTGGTAAGGTCTACTTATTTATAAATGATACTCTATGATACTGTCTGTAATTTTGTGATAAGTCATTATTATTCTTAGTGTTGTTCTGACTATTGAACTCCTTCTTTGTGTTGCTTCCATTGTTACCACAAGGTTTCAGTAGATAGAAAAATTCTATAGATTACAAAATTTGGCCAGTTCTTCCTAGTTAACTCATTCTTGTGATGCAGTTTTTGCTTCTACCCCAGCTCTCAACCAGACTACCAGACTTTCACTAATAATTGGTAGACTTTAAAGTAGAGAAAAAAAAAACATCAAAGAAAAATTTCCTTCAGTTTTCAATCTTCAGAAATCTATATAAATAATTAAGAAGGGTTTGTTTGTTTGTCTATCCTCTATTGATGGTCAAACATTTCGATCTAGAGCTGCCAAATTCAGAATGCACATTTACTGGAATCCAAACAATATTTTTGCATAAAATTTTTTTTTGCTTCTCATGAAGAAAGAGGTACTCTAATTGAGCAAGTGTTCCTAACAATGAGCTATTATCAGTGGGAAGCCATGTGACTGCAAGATCTAACTAACTATTTAAAATTTTAATTTAAAATTTTCAAATTGCCAAGCTGCTTACCCACCATTCCCCCAAAATTAATGAATTGTCTGTCCTACTAAAATATTATTCCCATTTAATTAAACACTAGAAATTTTTCAAACTAGAGATGCAAAATAACATACCATCAGTTATTAGTTAACATTAAACATCTTGACAAAAAAAACTTGCCCAGTCAGCTGGGGTTGTAGAATACACTGACTGCATCTCTGCAGAGGGGTAAGACCCCCCACCCCACCGCCAATGAGTGTCCTGTATATGACACTAAACAATCTGATGGTGAGTTTTCAGTAATGCTGGAGCTTTAGGGATAGTGGAGTACCCTTTCATTGCCATCACTCCCAGGTCCACTCTGGCCTGGAGTGGTTGCACCTGATAGGGTCCTATCTATGGGTCCAATAGAACAAAACAGTTTTGACGTTTAAACTGCATACTTATGCTAAACAGAATTGTTTTAAATGAAACTGTTTTTAAATGCTGAAATGAAACTGTTTGAAATAGAATTGTTTTGACATTCAACAATGTGTAAACAAAAACTATACTTATACTAAACAGAATTTTTTTAATTAGAACTGTTTGACTAAACTGAATAGCTTGAAATAGAAATTTTTGTGACAAACTGTATACTTATGCTAAATTGAATTGTTTGAAAGAAAACTGTTTTTGTATGAAAATGGATTTGGCATTAAATAACCAAGAAAGGTTGATATGCCAGAAAACCCAAACAAACAAATGGACAAACCAAACAAAAAAACAAAATTTTATTACTAATGAATCTAGTATTTTTCACCAAATGGTTATATAGTTTCAAGTTTTCCTATCTAATACTAATAATTTGGTGCCATGGGTATGACACTAAACTGCTTCTGATGGTAAGACTCCAGTCCTGGAGTTTAGGGAATACAGTTTGGGGAATGCAGAGTACTCCTCCATGACAATTAGTCTCTGGTCCACTCTGACCCATAGTGGGCATACCTGTTAGGTATACCATCTATGGGTTCAATAGAGCAGTTCAATCATTTACTAAGGATCATTATTATTTGAAGTGATATAGATGTGTGCAAATTGTTCATATTAGATAAGAATACATAATAGATAGAATTACTAATATTAAATAGCAATATTTGAAACCATTTAACTGTTTGCAAATAAATGATTAATGTTAGGTTGGTTGGTTGGTTTCTTTGTTTAATGACATATCAACCTTTGTAGGTTATTTAATGCCAAAGCCATTCTCCTAGAAGAACAGTAGTGGTGCTATTTAACCCATAGCTGGGAGGATAAGTGGGTTCATACCTTTCCCAAGGGTATTTGCCTAAAAGTGAACATAATACTGCGACTGGAGTATGAACTCGCTTACTATGATTCCGCAGTCCATCACTTTAATCATTACACCATGAGGAAACCCCTGATTCATGTTAGATTATATCAGTTGGATGTATACCTTTCCCATAGGCATTAGCTTGTAATACTTGAAACCATTTAACACTAGGCAAACGAATGAGCTCTGACTCATTTAAAAATAATTTTACCCACAAACTATTCATTTACAAATAATATATATATATGATATATATATATATGTATAAACAGGAATTGATATTCCTTCAAACAAAATGACCTAAGGTAACAAATAATTTGCAAATGGTTATATAGTTTTAAGTATTCCAATCAAATACTAATAATTTGTAGTGTAGCTGGGACCTATATAACAATACCTCTATTCTATAATGTTCGGGTTTCTGTCAGGTTTGCAAAATTATAGATCTATGCTTGGATCTCTCCCATCTTCATGAAACCAATGTTGTCCAAGGGAAGAGCATAGAGCTATACAAGTTGGTATCAACATCACCACAAAAAGTTACCAGAATGAAGTTGAAGGACTAACTTAAGGAGTCTAGCTTCCGGTTTTGAATTCAGACTTTCTTTCTCTTAGACCAGTTGCTCTAGCAAGGCCAAAGAACCCAGTATTCTCTGCTATTTTACCAATATGTATTTACCAAACTCCTTCATGCCAGAAAGATGTGACAGAAGGTTAATTTTTACGTGAAGTTTAGCAGGTTTAAATTCAGAGTTTTTCTTCTCATTGACCAGTTATTGTCCGAAGGTTAAGAGCCCTACTATTTACTCATAGCTAGAAGACTAGTTGGATGCATACCTTTCCAAAAGGTATTAGTGTTATGGGAAATGCAAACAGTCTCATCCAAGATTTGAACTCAGGTTGCAGGGTTCATTTCCTATGATAATAACCATTACACCACCAGTGCCTCATTTTTACCTATTACTCTCTATTCTAAGAGGAAGACATTAAAATTCTTATTTATATGGGTTTTTAACTTTATAAATCTTAGATGTTAGATGCTGGTTAAATACTATGATGAGTCAAAAGTTTTGCAATATTTTAGTACACACTAGGTTGGAGCATGTATATCACATGACTATGACAATTCAAGCCATGGAAGGTATCCACTGTGGTTAGTATTGTATAGCAGAGACTATAACACCTATAAATAAAAACATAAACTCTCTTTTTTATTTACGAAAGGTTGAAATGGTTGCATGAGGGAGAGAGTCGGATAGACAGGGAACTGCTAAGATACAATATCTTCAGAGAACCTTACTTCTTCATTCTACCTTCATAAAGCTGGCACAGGGCCAACTTGAAACAGTTAATCATCTTTGTTCCGCCTTTGTTTTGAGATCACTCTCACTTTTGACATTAGCCAGTCTAGTACATGTAGACTTTTCTCTACTTTTCAACCCAGGGGCTGTCTATTGACTGTTGCTTGACTACCCAGGATTGAAAAACTTCCATTGTTATACATGTTCTGGACACCTATGCACACTTCCTATACAAATTACATGGTATTTCTACTGTCTTTTGTTTACCTTAAGACACAGCTGCATATCCTGGGTTGAAATCATCAAACTACACAGCCTGTTAAAGTTTAATATGTAATAGTTAGTTGTATCATATTAGTTGGCATACTGACACATTGTGCATAGCTTTACTCAATGTGTGATTTGAAAGCCACACAGATGAACATGCAATGTAGTGTAATTCAAGAACTTATGCTTTATGAATTTAAACTGGGTCATAACATTACAAAAGTATTTCTTGTTCAAAATGGAAAAGTGCCATTGATCACTGTGCAGTAACTAGATTGTTCAAGAACTTCAATGATCAGGCAAGGTCAAGAAGGCTTAAAGCTGTAGATTCTGAAGCTGTGCTCAGTGCCAGAGAAGCAAATCTGGTGACTAGAACTCAGAGAGTGTCAGGCAAATCTGTGGTTGGTCACTTTCACAACTTGGCAAAGGCAACTGGAGCTGTTAAATGTTACCAAAATATTACAAAACTTTTGACTCACTCAAATAGTTTACCTATAAACCTCTACTCTAAGAGAGAAATATCTAGATTCTTACCTACATGGGTTTTTAATTCTATAAATTTCAGATTCAGGTTAAATAATATGGCTATTTTGCAAAAATTTGACAATCGCTACAAAAGTTCAAATATCACTACTCAATAATATCCAAATGATTGTCATTGATTTTGGTTTGGTTTGATTTGGTTTGGTTTTATGGCACATCAACCATTGTAGGTTATTTCAAGCTAAATCCATTTTTATACATATAAACAGTTCTATTTCAAACAACTCAGTTTAGAATATGAATGCAGTTTAAATGTCAAAACAGTTCTATTTAAAACAATTCAGTTTAGCATATGAATGCAGTTTAAATGTCCAAGCAGTTCTATTTCAAACAACTCAGTTTAGCATATGAATGCAGTTTAAATGTCCAAGCAGTTCTATTTCAAACAATTCAGTTTAGCATATGAATGCAGTTTAAATGTCCAAGCAGTTCTATTTCAAACAATTCAGTTTAGCATATGAATGCAGTTTAAATGTCAAAACAGTTCTATTTTAAACAATTCAGTTTAGCATATGAATGCAGTTTAAATTTCAAAACAGTTCTATTTCAAACAATTCAGTTTAGCATATGAATGCAGTTTAAATGTCAAAACAGTTCTATTTCAAACAATTCAGTTTAACATAAGTATGCAGTTTAGTTTTATTTTACTGTATCAGGTGCTACCACTCTGGGTCAGAGTGCACCAGGGAGCGATGGCAATAAAGGGGTGTCCTGCATTCCACAAAGCTCCAGTATAAATGAAACCTCACAATCAGATTATTTTGTGTCATATCCAGGACACTCAGAGGGGGAGTCTTACCCCTCTGCAGAGATGCAGTCAGTGTATTCTGCAGCCAATTGATTTTGGTGAAATATCATTTGTTGGTACATGTCCAGAATATCCCACTGAGTAAATGTCTGCGGTAATATACAAAAAAACTTAACTGGAATGTAATACTTGTATTCACTATCCAGACATGAGTAAGTTTCAGTCATTATCTTCATCTTTTTACAGAACATTTTCATTTAAAAACGTCTTCAACTCAATACAGTTCACCTTCTCACTATATTTCTACTATCCTTCCCTCTCCTGACTACAGGAAGATGGCAATTGCTAATATATATATATATATATATATATATATATATATATATATATGTGTGTGTGTGTGTGTGTGTGTGTGTGTGTGTGTGTGTGTGTGTGTGTGTGTATTTTAACTAAATATAAAAAAATGTAAAAAATATGAAGGAAATGATTGAACCTTACTTTAATCTGAATGGTGAATGTAGGAATTACATTTTTATATAATTTCTTTGTATATTACTGCAGATATTTCCTCAGTGAAATATTCTTGACAAGAATCAATTTTTTTTATTCTACTGAAATGTACTGAGCAAGTTCCTCAAATTACTTGAAAACCAAAAAATATTGCAGTAAAGAGAATTGTGAACAAAAATTGCTTTCTTAACTTAAATGTTGTGCACTTATAACCCAAATTATTTAAAATTTAGTGCATATAAAAACAAGAAACAAAGACTAGAATATTTTGAAATAGTATAACAGAAAATCTATTATATTAACAATATAAGGCATGAACACATGTGTTTGAATGTTATGCCCTGTCATCACCCAGACAATGAGTAGCTTCATTTTGACTGTGAAGGAAGAAAGGGGAGAAAAAAGATACACAATATGAAAAAAAAGCAAATATGATAAGAAAGAAAGAAAAGAAGAGAGAAGAGAGAGAGAGAGAGAGAGAGAGAGAGAGAGAGAGAAGAAGAAGAAGAAGAAGAAGAAGAAGAAGAAGAAGAAGAAGAAGAAGAAGAGATAATACAACAAAAACAAAGCAAATATATGAAAGAAAGAAAGAAAGGGGGAAGCAATAATACTATACATAGAGAAAAAAACAAAGCAAGAGAGAGAGAGAGAGAGAGAGAGAGAGAGAGAGAAGCTAAAATACTATCCATAGAAAAAAACTAAAGCAAATATAATAAGAAAGAAAGAAAGAAAGAAAGAAAGAAAGAAAGAAAGAAAGAAATAAAGAAAGAAAGAAAGAAAGAAAGAAAAGAGAAGAGAGAGAAAGTAATAATACCATATATGAGATGCTTATTGTCCACTTCAATTGAATGGAAAGAAAGATAGACAAAAAATGGAAGAGATTTGTAGAGAAAGAAATGTCTAAGAGAAAGAAATGAAGAATTCTTAGTTTGATAACTTATTTAGTACTAATAAATCAAGTAACATATAATATATAAATGAAGAAAAATTTTGCTTTTTATTTAACTTATTCTCATTTAATTAGATTGTTTGCAAAAAATGATTGCTTTTTTTTTCTAGTGTATTAAAGATCAAGCATGGCAAAAAGAAAACTTTATTAGATTTTACTAATAATACAACATATGACAATATAATTTCCTTATAATAATATATCATATAATATATAAAATTATATGAATTTCTATTAACCTCAATTGATCGTTGAACTCATTATTTAAAGAATCTCTAACATAATGAAACAATATTAATAAATTTATATATCAAAATAAAAGAAAACTTTTAAAAAGTGAATTTCCATAGTTACTACATTAAATATCTAAAGATAAATTCAGTTCATACAATGGCAGAATTATTTCAGGAATGAAAATATCAATCTTATTTGAAATTCAGTAATCACCCCTTTATTTATTGGAATTATTTCTCTTATTATTTGATTTGGTTTGGTTTCATTTTATGGCATATCAACCATTGTTGGTTATTTAATGCCAAATCCATTTTTATACATATAAACAGTTCAATTTCAAACAATTCAGTTAAGTATAACTACACAGTTTTTCGTTTATACACTGTTAAATGTAAAAACAGTTCTATTTCAAACAATTCAGATCAGTAAAAGTACAGTTTAAATGTCAAACATTTCTATTCGACCCATCGATAGGACTCTACCAGGTGCTACCACTCAGAGCCAGAGTGGACTTGGGAGCAATTTCGATAAAAGAGTACTCTTCATTTACCAAAGCTCCGGCATTACTGGAGCCTCACCATCTGATTGTTTAGCGTCATACCCGGGACACTTGTATGGGAAGTCTTACCCCTCTGCAGAAATGCTGTAGATGTATTCTGCAGCCCCAACCGACTGGGCCATCTTGTTATTTGAAGATCCAGTTAAGAGAAACAAATTTTTAAAAATTTTTGTTTTGAAAAATTTGATTATTTCAACGATGTGTATCTGTTTGCAATATGATTTCCAATGTCACCTGATCAGTAAGAGTCTCCATGGCATCGTGGCTAATGTGCTGGGCTGTGACGTCATAGTAAGCAAGTTCAAACTCTAGTGGTACTATTACATTCACTTTTGGACAAATACCCTCGGGAAAGGCATGAACCCTCTTATCCCCCAACCCCACTATAAGTTGAATAGGACCACTGCTGTTCTTCAATAAGGATAGCTTTCTTTGGCATTTGATAACCAACAAAGGTTAAAATATCATTAATCAAAGAAACCAGAACAAATCAAATTACCTGATCACAATTCGTAATAGTCAATCACTAAAAATTGGTTCAGTATATTTACATCCACTAACAGGTATATCATCATATCACATAATGTGAACCTATAGGTCATTGCTCTTGGCAGGTTCTCTAGATGGCATCCAGTGTCCACACAGAGCTGATGAATGTAAGTTTTTTGCTGGTCCATTAACACTGGTGTGTCCTTATGTAAGAGTCAAAAGAAGAACATTGCTTATGACCTGCTCTTTACTTCTCCAGCATTGCCCAGCATGTCTTGCTTGTCTTACTTGGATAATTTTTGAGATGGGAGGTGAGTGGCCGTACAAATTCTGTTTCGCAGAGTGCTGCCTCCAGAAGTTGTTCAGATCAGTACACTACCTCCTTTTGTAATCCTCATCAAGCTTTTTCTCCAGGCTCTCCCTTAAAGTTCAAGTGGTGCAACCACACAGTAGTCCTAATATGACTACAGATTGAAGGAATTCCCATTTTATTTTATCAAAGAGGTTGTATTTCCAAATAGTTGTTAACTTGGCTGGTATACATTGAAGTTGATACAATTTAAAAGAATAGTGTAATGGCTAAAGTGTTGAACTGTGGCCTCAAAGTAAGCAAGTTCAAACTCCAGTCACAATGTTATGTTCACTTTTGGACTAATACCAAGGTATGAACCTCCTTATCCCCCCAGCAATGGGTTAGATTAAATAAAATAACCCATGAAGGTTGATATGCCATAAAAACAATAGAAACCAAACCAAAAGAATAGTATAAATAAGTAAGTAAAGTTAGCAACCGTAGTCGAGGGTGACTTGAAGGCTCCCTTTTCGATAGCTACTACACTAAGGTGTGTGGGGGGGCGCTACTCCTTTCCCTGGATTGTTCCACTTTACCCTTACAAGGCTGAGTGTTAAGCAAGGTAGCATCAAGTACCATTTCCTGAGTCTTTGGAATGACTTGACCTGGGACTGAACCCAAGTCTCCCTGGCCATTGACAAACACTCTAACCATTATGCCAACAACAATAGTATATATATTAAAAAATATATATGCACATACGTACAATTCTTTTTCTATTTTCCCTGATATTTTGTCTTTTTTGAAAATAACAAATATGGATGATTTCAAAATGATCCAAAAATTTTTTAAAATCTACTGATCTCTGCACATTCTTTCAAAAACAGGAGGCCCTTTTAATTAATTACATACACGAGAAAATATTCCCTATTAGCATATCGAATATTCTCAGATATTCCCTTGAAATAGAACACTACTGATAGAAATAGAATATCAAAAGTTTGTTTTTTTTGTTTCATTTTATAATACATCATATATTAACTACCCTGATGATAATTTAATGTAAAAACCAAAACATTTAACTTTGGCAAATAATTCAACAATATATAAAATTATCTGCTAAATACCTTGTTTTTTCATATTTGTATATTCACACACACACACACACACACACACACTCACACACACATATATATATATATATATATATATATATATATATATATATATATATACTACAGAAACTTGGATATAAGCTGATCTCATATTTAGGCAAACCAAAGATCTTTGTTTTTTGGCAAAGAAATGATACGTATTATGATATATCTCCTGTATAGATTGATTCCAGCTTTTAAGGTTTAATGGAACAACATATTATGATAGCAAATCACCATACATTTGTCTACGCTTATTCTGATGAGAGACAAGAGGTCTTCCTTGGCAACAGTGCCAACACTTATCAGCTGCTGGTGCATTGTGTATTGGTGTAAATAATAATATCAGGTTTTGTTCCATTATTGTATTAAGGGGAGAAGATATCAAAAACAGTTTTAATTATTTTCCTTAGATCAGTAAGCTAGCCTACACTAAGACTTTCATTGTTGACTAAAGAAAGAATGTTGTAGTTAATACACAGTACATTTTATTTTCTGAAGAGACTGTCATTTTTCATTTCTCATTGGTATATACAGAGTGTTTCAAAAATTTGATATCATTTCAGATGAAAAAAAATGTTTCAGAAATGTTTCAGAAAAATTGATATCATTTTACAAGGTGGAACGATAAAATTGTCGTCCTAAAGAAAACAACACTACAGCTTTATTTTAAAACTTTTATTGAAAAAATCAATTCAGGTAACTTGATTATGTAGTAGAGCTGACATCTATTCAATGTAGCCACCTTCAGCCTCAATCACCACCTTGATCCGGAACTGGGAGCATGCATTTTCCACAAGTGCCGTCGGAAGCTTGGTGAATACTCAGCGGATGGCGGCGATCAGGCTGGCTTTGGTGTTGTGGAAGGTCATATTGGTAATGTTCTCGACATATGACCAACTGAAGTAGTCCAGCGGGTTCAGGTCGGGGGAGGAGGGGGGCCAGTGAGAGAAGGGTACAAAGTCATAGCACTCCTGAAGCCAAGTCTGGGCATCTTTGGACTTGTGGGCCTGTGCAGAGTCCTGCTGCCACACCCAGGGTCTGCCACCGGCCACCTGATTGCACCAGGGAATCACCACACTCTTCAGCACATCCAGGTACACTTTGGTGTTGACTTTCAAGCCTACTTCGAAGATGTGAGGTGGCATGATGTGGCCCTCACTTGAAACCATACCAAAGACCATCACTGTAGCTGGAAACTTTGTTTTCATCATCCTGGGCACGTCCCTGTTATTCGTGGTAATCCAGATTTGCATTTTGAAGGTGCTGGCAATGGTCCTGAGGATGAGTTGTACAGCGGCACATCTCCAATCTCGCTTGTTGAACATTGTGTCACTTTCAAACATGATAGAAGGCTCCTATCACTCTTTGGATTTGTATACAACTCGCCAACTAGTAGATGGTCTGCAACAAAAAAAGAAAACCAGTTTTCATTAAACGCAAATGAAATCATGTCGTTTTTTCTAGGGCAACAGTTTTATCATTCCACCCCGTAGTAAACTCATAACATGACCATTTCTGGTTCCAGTGATTTCAAATCTTAACAGCACGTGTAAAAACAATGCAAAATTCTATATTGAATATTTAAATGCTATTTTTTTCCCCAGTTAATGGCATTTCTATACCTGAAAAAAAAAAATGAAATATTTATCACAGAATTTTAAATCGTTTCTATACATGCTAATCATTTGAACAAGAATTGATCAAATTAGTAGATAATATCAATTTTTCAGAAACACACTATACATCTCAAATGACATCAATTTTTTAAACACCCTGGACATCTCAAAAAATATAAATTTTTCTGAAACATCTTGTACATCAGAAATGACATCATTTTTTCTGAAACAGTCTATATATTACATTTTCTTCATTTATTGATAATGATTGATAAGCATTTTTTCATATTTGAAGCAAATATTGATTCCTGGACTATATATATATATATATATATATATATATTGTCATCCACAGACAGATCTGTTTCATTCTATCAGAACTCATCAGTGTGGCTTGACATACTAGATTCCCGTAGCTGGGATCGAAACCCAGTTGACCAAATACCAATCCAAGACTCTACCCCTCAGCCACGAGGAAACCAGCAGCAGTGAAGTAAATTTTTAACGGTTATGAATCTCAATTACTACTGTTTACATACATCTGCTTAATGGCTATCGAGAGCTCAATTCTCAATTCATATGAAGAGCCTTGCATATACACTAATGGCAACATGATTACTTCATTCGCTAGAGAGCTCAACCCTACGGGGGTAGGGGAGCATATACATATTATTTACATACCAGTGAACGTGTTTATATATATATATATATAAACTCACGTTATCTGGTATGTAAATAAGAAAATCAAACTAAAAATTACACTTGTACTGTAATGGTAATCATTACAGAAAATGTACAAGCTGTCCCAAGTTCAAATCCTAGGCAAAGCTGTTTGCGTATCACATAGAACTAATACCCCTGGTAAAGGTATGAATCCAACTATTCTCCTTTTAGCTATGCGTATATATATATGTGTGTGTGTGTGTGTGTGTGTCTGTATGTGTGAGTGTGCATATGTATATATATATATATATATATACACACATACACACATACACATGCATATATATATGAATATATACATTAACCCATGTTTTCTTGTATATAATCAATAAAATACAACTGAAGTGTTTCATCTCCTGATGGTATTTTTAATCCGTCCAACTTTAAGTCATGAAACAAAGCATGAAAAAATGAGATAATAACAAGGGTTCAAAAAGGTGCAATCTTGAAAAAAATGCTAGAAAAAAATGCTGGGAAAAAAATTCAAAATTATCAGATTCCCAAAAGGAAAAATAGATTACTTTTATTAAAAAATCTGAACTTGTGTCAAGATGTCCCCATAACGCAAAATATTTACTACATCAATAGAAACCTGATGGAATTTTTGGTTATGTAATGTAGTCACATGACTAGGGACATTAAATAATTGAGGTGAGAGGGAATATAAATCAGTTTTCTGCCATGGGTGTGTTTAATCACCGACTTACTTCAGACTGTGAAATGTGAAGTTGTGAATTGGATTAATAATATCAAAAGCAATGATATTAAAAAAAATATTCTTTTTAATATTTCTTTTGATATCATATTGACAAAATAATATTTTTGCTTTTAAACACTATTTAACTTCTACTGTTAGAATTAGTTTTAGTTTTTAAATGAACCCTAATTGTTTTTATCTTAAAGTATCACACACACACACACACACACACACACACACACACACATATATATATATATATTTGAGGGTTGTTCAAATAGTTCTAAGCCACACCCAGAAAGAATTCGAGAAAATTTCATTATTTTCCAATATAGACCCCTTTGATGCCAATGCATTTGGTTCAATGATGCTCAAACATTGTGATCCTATCACAAAAGAAGGTGGCATCCTAGTCCTCCCAAAACTTCTCCACTGCAGATATGACCTCATCATTGTTTCCAAAATGATAAGTTCATCGGCGGGATTTGAATTTAGGATGCAGGAAGAAGTCAGAGAGGATGGGATAGTAATTCAAAGCCACAGTTGGTTGCCTCAGCTGATGCAACCTGAACAAGGGGAGGTGGGTGTTAAGACAACTGAAGGAAGTAATCAAGTTGAAATGCAGAGGGAAGCTGAGAGCACACCTGCGTTTCAACTTGATTACTTCCTTCAGTTGTCTTAATTCTGATGCATAGTACTGTCCATTAATAGTTTTTCCTTTTTTCAAGTAGTCTATCATGATAATGTCTTCAGAATAAAAAAAACAGAAACCATCACAGATGCTACTTGAACTTCTTGAAAGGTGGAAAACCAGAGAGTTTTCATTGTTTGCTTTAAACCTTTGATTCAGGTTCAAAGTGGTGAACCCAGGTGTAAATTCTTAGGGTTAGCATGGAAGTGAGTCAGAAGTATTCCAGAAATGTCAACCCTTTTTAACTTGTGCTCTGGCATCACCATTCTTGGGACCCATCTGGCAGACAGATCTCAATTAAAATAGTGTAGACAAAATCAGTACTAATGCCTATGGAGTTAGCTTATAGAATACACATTTTTTTTAGCCTTAAAATAATCAACTCCAAAAACATAGATAAGAACATTCTAGAAAATTCGGATCAAAATCGCATTAACATTGAAGTTACACTTTTATATTTTTCAACCAATCTGCTAAAAATACAAAATAAGAACATTCTAGAAAATTTGGTTCAGAAATTAATTAACAGAAAAATATTTAGGCTCCAAAATAAATAAGTAATTATATGAATCTGATTGGTCAAGAAATGTCCGTGTGCTTGAATTTTAGGACCTGCAATGAAACTAAACAAAATTCTATTTTTTATCCACTTTAGTTTCCCAAAAAAGTATAAATAATAAAGAATTTAATTAACTAAGACATTCCACTACCAGACAGAAAGAGGCAAGGACACACAGGACACAGAGCGAAGAAGCTTGCAATGTTCCTTTGCCAACTACTGGAATGCAACACATTGTCGCCAATGATCATAAAAAAACGCATGTCTGGACTTATAAAAAAAAAAGACCCATACATATAGTCTCTCACATATATACACACTAGTATACACATGTATGTAAGTAAAATCAAGTTTCTGCATGGAGCTTAGAACTTTTTAAATGACTTTCATATATATATATATATATATATATATATGTATATGTATATATATATAAAGGTGGCAACTATAGTTGAGGGCGATCCAAAGGCTCCCTTTTCAATAGGTACTACACCAAGGAGTAGGAGAGGGTGCTCCTCCTTTCCCTGAATTGCTCTACTTTACCCTTAATACATATCTTATAATGGTGAGTGTTAAGCAAGGAGTTATCAAGTACTATTTTTTGAGTCTTTGGTATGACTCAACCTGGGATTGAACCCCAGTCTCCCAGGCCATTGATAAACACTCTAGTCACTATTATAAAAGTAAATGATGCTCAATATTGGTATTGTAGCATATGTAGATCTATTTGAAATAGTACAGACACAGAGTCAGCAACACTTGGTGACTGTCAGTTTATCACCACTGTGATCATCAAACCAAGAGGATATATATATATATATATATATATATATATATATATATATATATGCTCCCCCACAGGGTTGAGCCCTATGGCGAAGGAATTTATGACTGCCACTTACATAATGCAAAGTTCTTCGAATGAATTGAGCACCCTGGTATCCGGTAAGACAATAATGTAGACAAAAGAAATCTACGACATAATGCCTTATAATTCCCGAGCTGACGTGGTTCACTTGTTGGCTGAGCAGTATGATACTAAGTCTAATGTAAAGTTGGGCAGGTTTTGATCCCAGCTTCAAGTGTCCTACGTGTGTCTAGCCACTATGAAGAGTTGTGATACAATGAAATAGTCTGTCTGGGGATGACAATATATATATATATATATATATTAAAAAGAAGAACAAAAGTGATAAAACAAACAGGAATATTTATTCTATATAATTCATTTTTTTATTGTTCTCTACTAGTTTCAATATTAGGTCACTGTCAGGAGAAAAAAATTTTTTTTCAAAATAATTTTTTAGAATGTTTTTTAAAAAGTTTTCAAAGGAGTTGATAAGCCTCAAGAGAAGTGACAAAAATGTACTGGTGACATAGCATATCTATTTGCTGAATGCAAATCATCTTCTGGTTTAAATGTCTTTAAATGATCTTTTATAAATCAATATATCTGTGGTGAAAGTACCTGTCTAACGAGTTTTTCAATAGGTTTGGGAGGAGCATGTTTAAAATTAGCAGTGGCTTACTGGCTGGTTTATTCATTTATATAGATGTTTGCAACAGCCAAAATTTATTTCCAGGTTGAATAATTAAGCTTCATATTAAATTCAAATGGCACATGTGTTTAAAAATATTGTATCCATTTGTCTTCTTGTTTTTCAATTATTGATTTTCTATTATCTTTTGCAATTCTTTCTGAAATGGTAAATTTTCCAACTCTGTTAAAATTGTGACTGTTTGAGTGGAAGCGTTGTTCTATAAGTATTAATTTGCTGTAATCGATATATTTAATTCTGTCTATAGTTATTTAGTCTGAAATAAAACGACCATTCTGATTTCCCAATATATTGTTTTACATCCTTAGAATGCAAAAAGTTTCTGTATAGATTTTTGTGTGTAACGCTTTCAATTTTTGACAGGCATTATGTGATGTTCCTTGTTTAATATTTGAGTGAATATTCTAAAACCTCTAGAGGCTTCCATGATCTTACTTCTCTTTCTACCTCTGTACATATATTTATTTCAAATGTATTGAAGCAATAGTCTTTCATTAATACATTTTTAATAAAAGACCATAGACAAGGAAATTTGGTGTGGGTTAATTTTTTGTTTAAGTACCCGGGAATGCTTGTTTAGATCCACTGAATATAAATATTGTCCAAATGTTTTTGATCTTGTGTTTTTAATCATATTTCTGATAATTGTTGTTATTGAATAAAAATCATACAAATTTATGTTTCAAAACTGATAAAAAAAAGGAGATATGTCATTAATCATACTTCATATTGTGCCAGAAATGCTGCTACGGAAAACTGAAAAAAAAATTTAAAAAAATGTCAAACTCATGTCTTCCTGAGAATTAATTTTTATTTATTGCAGACTTTTTGTCCTCATCTTGGTAGTTTTTTTGTGTTGTTTCTTCTTTCACTACGTTTTGGCCAAATTTCACCTCTGGCCTTCTTCAGGTGATTCACTGCGACCTCGGATAGGAATGCTGAGCAGTGGATAGAGGCGTTGAGTCTCTACGGTTCCTGGTGAGCATTATCAGAAGATAGCGGTTTCAAATCCTAACCAAGCCAGCCAGAGGTTTATTTGGTCAAAAACGTGTTGCGATAGACAACAACTATGGAAGGCAGTAATTACTGGGGATACGGTTACAAGACTCAGCATTCCTATCCGAGGTTGCGGTGAATCACCTGAAGAAGGCCAGAGGTGAAATTTGGCCAAAACGTAGTGAAAGAAGAAACAACACAAAAAAACTACCAAGATGAGGACAAAAAGTCTGCAATAAATAAAAATTAATTCTCAGACTAGGAAGCCTCGTCTCAAAATGATTCCAATTAAAGACAATCATGTCTTCCTGCAAAAAAGGAAAAATGTAGTTCAAGCCGAATTTGTTATAACCAGTAATAGACATTCAGTAGAAGAGAGATCTGATGCAAAATGTTCATGCACACTGGTTTGCAAGGAATATGATTTCTAACATGAGAGGTGAGAATTTCAAATAATATTCAGTAAATTTGCAAATATTTTGTAATTGCAAGTAGAGTGAGTTTGTTTCTCTCTAGATGTCCTAAAAGTGTGGCTTTATGTCACACAAAACTCACTTTATTGAATATTTTATGGCTATCTCATGATGGAGAAGTGATTAGAAAGTTATTTTTATTGACAGTTATAAAGCAATACTGATTTCTATCCTTGATAGTTGCTACATATGTGTCTTTGTGCTGGACTCTGCAAAGCTGAGGATAGATAAATAGATAGAAAAATAGATTGAGAGATATGAACAGACTTAGACAGATAGATAGATAGATAGATATGAACAAAATGGGATAGATAGATAGATAGATAATCCATAAATAACTAAGACCCTATCTATTTTGGTAGAGAGAGAGTGAGAGAGAGAAAGAGAGAGAGAGAGAGAGAGAGACGTGAACAGAATGAGATAGATAGATAGATAGATATGAACAGAATGGGATAGATAGATAGATAGATAGATAATCCATAAATAACAAAGACCCTATCTATTTTGGTAGAGAGAGAGTGAGAGAGAGAAAGAGAGAGAGAGAGAGAGACGTGAACAGAATGAGATAGATAGATAGATAGATATGAACAGAATGGGATAGATAGATAGATAGATAATCCATAAATAACAAAGACCCTATCTATTTTGGTAGAGAGAGAGAGAGAGAGAGAGAGAGAGAGAGAGAGAGAGAGAGAGAGAGACGTGAACAGAATGAGATAGATAGATAGATAGATTGATAGATATGAACAGAATGGGATAGATAGATAGATAGATAGATAGATAATCCATAAATAACTGAGACCCTATCTATTTTGGTAGATAGATAGATAGATAGAGAGAGAGAGAGAGAGAGAGACGTGAACAGAATGAGATAGATAGATGTGTAACAAATGTTTGATTAAGATTACAGATATTTCTATGGAATGGATGGTAGGGTTAAGAAACCAATAACCCTTTTTGTTCAGGGGTCCAGATCACAGTCAGTTTGCCCCTGAGATAGGTAGATAAATGTTTTTGCTATTACCGAATTTAAAAGTATTTGAATATATTGACCGCAAAGATTATTAAGAGTTTCAGATTCACTGTTACTCCAGCAGACATGTATCCATTACTTGAGATGAGTTTCCTGTAAAATGCCATTTTACCTATTCATATTATTTGGGGTGACCTTTACATGTAACTGAAATGTGACTGATTCAGACAAATTAATTATCAAGTGATGTTTCTGTTCAAGTTCATTCTTACCCATTTTTTAAAAAGTCATGTACCCCTACTCCCTGTTTAACCAGGGATAGTTTGTATATCAAAGAATGGGAAGTGTGAGTTTTTTTTTTTGAAGAGGAATGCTGATGTTGTGTAGCCATGACCAACTATACAAACACATATACATCTGCATGCATGCAGAATCATAACAACGACACAATAAAGACGAGTGACACAGTTCTTAGAAAAATATACCTCTCACTTTATTTGAAAGGGTTGTGTGTGAGAGGGAGTTGGAGACCGAACAGAGACTGCAACATATTGACCTCCCCAGTTCCTCTGGACATAGCAGAGTGTCTTTCTCGTTCTCCAGGGTTGTTCAACCGGAGGCCCTGGGGCCCAGCTCTCTGCTGGGTGCTGTTTTCTCTACAGCATCATTACTCCAACTCTCCTGATCCCCAAACTCTCAATTGGGTGCTGGCTTTCTCTACCGCATCTGCTGGGTGCTGGCTTTCTCTACCGCATCTTGTCTCCAACCGATTGAATTTCCTGTGCACTGAGTTATATAATAGTTCAGCACCCACTCAATCTCTTCCCATAAATGGCCAATGGAATATGTGACTTCTGCCGTCTTTGGAATGGCATGTTTTGATCATCATCAAGCGGAAATAACTGTCATGCAGTTCACAGGTCACCTTCTTCCAGTGCATCAGTTTGTGACAGTACCGTGGGAATTTAACCCTGTTCCTTATTGTCAGCCAAGCTCACCCACGCCAACGGAATATATAACTTCTGCCGTCTTTGGAATGGCATGTTCGGCCGGGTCGGAGGTCAATATACAACATTGATCTGTATTCTGAACTCAGCCAGGGACTACTTGTGAAAGAGACAAACACATTACTGTTAGTAATCTCAAATCTACTAATGAGTAGAATGTTTGCCAATGGTCTGGGAGACTGGAGTTCAATCCCAGGTCGAGTCATACTAAAGACTCAAAAAATGGTGCTTGATGCTGCCTTGCTTAACACTCAGCATTAGAAGGTAAGGATTAAGGGTAAAGTGGAGCAATCCAGGGAATGGAGTATCACCCACCCCTACACCCTGGTGTAGTAGCTTTTGAAAAGGGAGCCTTCGGGTTGACAAAGGTTGATTTACTAATCTAAATATATACAAGGAACATTCAATAAATAAGGTGAATTTGGCCAAAGAAGTTTGCAGAAGTAAGCTCTGTATGCACTTGCACTTTTTTCAAAGAAATCCATAGTGATGGGTCCTTTCAAGTGCCAGAAGACTGTCAGCATTACCTTCTTTACTGACTGCTGCACCAAAAACTTTTTCTTTACCAGAGAGTCAGTGTGTTTCCACTTCCTGGACTGTCTATTTGACTCAAACTTGTAGTGACAAAACCCATATTTAGCTGATTTATAAAGGTTTTTTTGGACCCAAACATGCTTCTCCATACACATCATTTATTCTTCTGCAAATTTCACGAGGGTGGGGTGTCCTCGTGGTGTAATGGTTAAAGCGACGGACTGCAGAATCATAGTAAGTGAGTTTGAATTCCAGTCACTTTATTACATTCACTTTCGGACAAATACCCTGGGGAAAGGTATGAACTCCCTTATCCTCCTAGCTATGGGTTAAATAGTACCTCTACTATTCTAGAAGGATGGCTTTGGCATTAAATAGCCTACAAAGGTTGATATGCCATTAAACCAAAAAACCTGAACCTGTAAATTTCACATGGTTTGCACTTCTTGGTAAGCAAAAATCTGATGATGTACCTCTGTTTGATTTCCCTCCATTTTGAATAGCCACAAATCAAATATTTTTGCACAAATAAAATAATTTTTGCTATAAACAAATTCCAAACAATTAAGAGTTTAAGTTTATGAAAAAAATAAATTATTTTGCTTTTTCAAAGAAATCTCCCTTATTTATTAAATAACCCTTATATATATATATATATATATATATATATATATATATATTTCAAAATGAATAGGTCCACAAAGAGATTTATATTCCTTTAAAAATTACTTATTTAGTTCTTATGCAGTGTTTCAAGCCTATGGCTTTCTTCAGAGAACTTTTAATGTTTTTTCTAGTGTGTTGTTCAGTTTTTGTAGAGGTCAATGCTTTGATGGGGTGATTGTTTCTTTTAATTTTCTGATAGGTTCAGTGTAGGGGTTGACTCTTTCTTTCTCTTCTTTTGTCCTCCCATGTTGGTGCATTTTTTTATTACCCCAATTAGTCTTTGATATTTGATATGCTATAAAGTTTTTTTGTTGGTTTACTCTGGGTCATTATGGGTGTTTTTGTCTATGTGTATGTGTGTGTATGTGTGTCGATATGTATGTATAGTTGATATGCTATAGAGTTTATTATTAATTTTTTTTTCCAGCTGGTTTAAGTGCTTTAGAATTCAACTAACAGCTACATTTTTACTTTTTTTTCTTTCTCTCTCTTTCTCTCTCAGTATGGTTTAAAATTTACCTCACAACTACTTATATATATATATATATAAGTAAAAAGTAAAGCTGGCAACCATAGTTGAGGGTGACCAGAAGGCTCCCTTTTCGATAGCTACTACACTGAGGTGTAAGGGAGAGCACTACTTCTTTCCCAATATTGCTCCACTTTACCTTTGATATGTACCTTATATTGCTGAATGTTAAACAAGGATGTATCAAGTACCATTTTTAAAGTCTTTGGTATGATGCGACCTGGGATTGAAACCCGGTCTCCTGGACCATTGGCGAATATATACATATATATAAAGATAGATATATATAGATTTAAAATATCTTTATTAAGTTGAATATATCATAGTCCTGAATCCTTGAAATCTTTTTAAAATCTTCACCTCTGATATGCAAAATTCAGTTTGAAGTAATCTCTTTCCGCAATAAAATGATATGCCACTTGTTGACTTAATATGGATGAATGTGAGTAAAGACTAGAGTCAAAAGTATGCAGAGTGTTTTGCTCCTGCTGATTTGGGGATAGGAAAAGTTGGTCAATATACATTGATATATTTTTTTTGCCCACAGTAAATGTATTGATTTATTTATCCATATGCTTGAGGATAATAGATATTCTGATGAATAAAGTTTCAAAGTATTTGGTGTGGAATAATGTATCCTGACATTATACATCATCATCTGTACATATGCATGCAAGAATAAGTAAATAAAGTCGGTGATCATAGTCAAAAGGGGATCCAAAGCCTCCCTTTTTAATAGCTACTACACCAAGGTGTAAAGAAAGGCGTTACTCCTTTCCCTGGATTGCTCCACTTTACCCTTGATCCATATCTTATAATGCTGAGTGAAACAAGGAGGTATCAAGTACCATTTTTTGAGTCTTTGGTATGACTCTACCTGGGATTGAATCTCGTTTTAGCTCATGCATGACCTCCTCCTTTCCTAAAACCCCCTCTATAAAAAAGACCTTTTATCAAATCCTGTTTAGGGGGAGGCAGAGATAAATAAAGGCTTCACAAACCAGAATCTGTCCTCGAAAATGAAACATAAAATTCTCCTGGACTTTAAAATAAAAATGGATCATCCTATCCATGCTAAGAGATCAGATCAAATTTTGATTAACAAGAAGGAAAGAACTTGCCATCTAGTAGATTTTGCTATTCCTGCGGACTATAGAGTGAAAATAAAAGTGAAAATTTGATAAATACTTAAACCTAGCCAGACTGCAGAAAAAGTGCTGGAACCTGAAGATGATGGTGATATCAATGTAATTGAAGTTCTTGAAACAATCCCTAAGAACCTGGAACAGAGCCTGGGTGAATTGGAGATCAGAAGTAAAAATAGTCACCATCCAGACCACAGCAATGTTATAATCAGCTAGGATATTTAGAAGAGGACTGGAGATCTGATTTGGTTTGGTTTGGTTTGGATTGGTTGGGTTTTATTAAACATCAGTCATTTGTTTACACACAGTTAAATGGTCAAAGAATTCTATTTCTAATAATTCAATTTAGCATAAGTTGTTTGTTTGCACATAGTTTAAATGTCAAACAGTTCTATTTGACCCAAAGATAGCATCCTATCAGGTGCTACCACTCTGAGTCAGGGTGGACCTGGGAGCAATGGGAATGAAAGGGTACACCTCATCCCCTAAATCTTTGAGGCTGGTGGTTTTGTGTCATATCCAGGACACTCGTTGGAGGTTCTTCCCCATCTTCAAAGATACAGTCAATATATTCTACAGCCCCAACCAACTGGGCTATGGAGATCTGAGGAGATGCTGTCACTCAGATTCTTGTGAAAACCCTCCTGTTTGAGTTGATGGGAATAATTCTAAAGGAATAAAGTAATAATAAACTGTGAGAAAAATCTAACTTGATATCTTGACTTTATAATTCTCAGAGAGTAAAATTATACATTTATGTAGAAGTTTATGATAGCAGAGATCTCATTCTAGCTTAGATCTACATTGATACTCAGCTTTTATTGAATTTTTGCATGTTCCATATCCTACAGAAGGTTTCATATGCAGCAGAAATATCTAGCTTGTATCTTGTCATTCAGAATGAAGGCAATGGAAAATGAATAATTGATAAGGATAGAACTTGTAAAATATAAATGATTAGATGAAAGATCTGATAATTACAAGAAAAAGAAAAAAGAAAAATGAATATAAACATAAAATAATTGATACAAGAAATTTTATTGTTCGTAATCGTAAAATTCAATCATAGAGACAAAAACTATTCTCACAGAAACAATCAGTCTCATTTTAATATTTTAATGTTAATACTCCTATATACGAAAGTTCATCGGCTGATCAAGATGCTCTCATGGAATGTGAACGAAGGAGGTTTATTTTTCAAAATAGTCTTCTTGCAGTCCACAGTCTTTATCCATCAGTGTTGCAGTGCTTGATTTCCATTAGTCAAAAAGTAAACACATCAGATGTGATGTCATCATAAGAAGTTTTCAGCTCAGGTCTCCCTTGTACAAATATATATATATTTGTATATTCCTAACCTTACCTAAATTTCTAACAAATTGTACTCTTTGGTATCCAATAGTGTAAAATGTAAACAAATGATAGTTAATACATATTTTTTAAATTCCTAAGCTGTTGTGTCGCTTGCTGGCTGAGAAGTATGTTATTGGTCTGAGGTAAAGTTAGGTGAGTTTTGATCCCAGCTTGAACAGTCTCACATGTTTAGCCACATTGAAGAGTTGTGATTCAATGAAATAGTCTGTCTGTGAATGACAATATATTATATATATATATATATTGTGAATCAAAAGTAGATAGACAGTTAATGATAAACATTATTCAACCTATTATTTATTTACCTTTGGTTCACCATATATACGTACATACATATATATGTGTGTGTGTGTGTGTGTGTGTGTGTGTGTGTGTGTGTGTGTGTGTGTGCGCAAAAGATTTATAATGGAAAAAATTACTGTCACCACAACACTTATAGCTGGTTGGTCAGTTGGTTGGTTTTATGAAATATCAACCCCTGTGCCATTATTTCAATCCAAAGTCAATTTTTAAAAAAAAGTAATTATATAGCATTAAGTAATTAATGGTAATAATCATTTGTAAACAATTATAGCTTCAAGCTAAACAAATAATTTGCACACAGTTACATGATTTCAAGTATTCCTGTCTAATACTAATAATTTGCACATGGTTGTATGGTTTCATGCATTCCTATCTAATATTAATAATCAGCACAATTACAAGATTTGAAGTATTCCTATCTAATGCTAATAATTAGCATTTGGTTATGTGGTTTCAAGTATTCTAATCTAATGCTAATGATTTGCACATGATTGTATTTTTTTCAAGCATTTCTGTCTAATATAAATAATTTGAACACAGTTATATAGTTTCAAGTATTCCTATTTAATACTAATAATTTCAAATGGATTTATGGGACCCAAACAGGTTGTACCATGGGTCAGAGTGGACCAGAAATGAGAACAACAAAGAAGTAACTCCACATTCCCCAGATCTCCAGAACTGGAGCCTCACCACCAGATGCAGTTTTGTATCATACCAGGACTCCACTTTGATTAACAATATATATATATATATATATATATATAAAGTAAAGCTGGCAACCATAGTTGAGAGTGACCCAAAGGCTCCCCACAAAAGCTACTACACTGAGGTGTAGGGGAAGGCACTACTCCATTCCTTGAATTGCTCCACTTTACCCTTGATCCTACCTTATAATGCTGAGTGTTAAGCAAGGCAGCATCAAGTACCGTTTTTTGAGTCTTTGGTTTAACTCGACCTGGGACTGAATTCTGGTCTCCTGGGCCATACACACACACATATATATATGTACCCAGACATTGATATAATGGTTAGAGTGCTTGCCAATGGCCCAGGAGACCTGGATTTAATCCCAGGTCAAGTCAAACCAAAAACTCAAAAAATGGTACTTGATGCCTCCTTGCTTAACACTCAACATTATAAGGTATGGATCAAAGGTAAATGGAGCAATCCAGGGAAAGGAGTTGGGCCCTCCCCTACAGCTTGGCTAATGAAAAGGGAGCCTTTGGGTTGCTCTCGACTACGGTCACCAACTTTACTTATATATATATATATATATATATATAATAATGGTTTATTGTAATACTGTCTTGATAGAAATAGGGCTTGATATCTGCTGATATAGCTTCCAGAGCACCAGAACTGGAACCTCACCATTTATAACTTTTGCAAGGATCTTATTCAAAAAGTGAATATAATGGTGGGACTGGAGTTTGAACTCACTTACTATGATGCTGCAGTCCAGTACATTAGCCACTACGTCACAGAGACTCCCTCTAACATTCAATGTATTATATAAAACTACTTATGAAGTTTAATCCCACAATCTTTTTTCTTTTCTTTTTAAATTGAAATGTAAGTAAATTATTCTATTTATCAACATGTTGAAGAATACAGAAAAATATTTCTGATGCCATTGTCAATTTTTTTTTTTATTCTTACTTTTTTTCTGTAGTTTACGGCTTTATTCTTTCAGATCCGATGCTTATCATATCCCGGATTGAGTTTGGTAATTTTCTATTGAATTAGCTCACTTTTTCCACTCTGTCCAGCATGTGCTGCAATTTGTGTTCATTTTCAAAGGAAGCGGCTGTTATCTACAAAATAAGCAACAGACGATTGAAGTGCATTACAACAGGATAATTTGATAAACAAATTATCTAAAAAAAGCAGGAAAGCTCTTTGGCACTTAAAGAAAATAGATAAGAAATCTTATTTAATGACAGTATCATCAAATTCAGATTATTTATGTTTATATATATATATATATATGTATATATATATGTATATGTATTTAAGTATATATATATTTGTGTGTATATGTGTGTGCCTGTCTGTGTTTGGGCAGCAGATTTTCTTCAATGTATGCTTGGTTAAAAAGAAAAGACAAGAAAACATGTAAGCCATACATGCTATCTTGTTAGTTCATTTTGACCAAACTTGCTGGAGCCTCATTGGCTGGGAATGTAAAATACACTGACTGCTTCTCTGTTGAACTTGTGGTAAATACTCATACACACGCATATATATATATATATATATATATATATACAAATAGTCATTGTCATCCACAGCCAGTCTGTTTCGTTCAATCGGAACACTTCAGTGTGGCTAGACACGCAGGACGCTCGAAGCCGGGATCGAAACCCGTCCAACTTTACGTTTTCCATGAGTATATTGTAACGAGCTCATAAGCGATGTACTCCTGTGGACCTTCACATATGGATGTGCAAAAGCAGGACGACCAGCACAAACTTACATACAGCAACTATGTGAGGACACAGGATGTAACCCTGAAGACCTGCCGGAGGCGATGAATGATAGGGAGAAGTGGCGAGAGAGGGTCAGGGATATCCGTGCTGGCGGCGCGACATGATGATGATGCTTCTCTGTAGTGGGGTAAGACTCCCCCAACGAGGTTCCTGGATATGACACAAAAGAATCTGATGGTGAGGCTCCAGTAATGCTGGAGCTTTGGGGAATGCAAAGTACCTCTATGTTGTCATTATCACTTCTTGGTCCACTCTGGCCAGGGGTGGTAGCACCTGAAAGGGTCCTATCTATAGGTTAAATAGAACTAAACAGTGTACTTGTTAAACTGAATTGTTTGAAATAGAACTGTTTATATGGAGAAAAATGGATTTGAAATTAAATAACCTACAATGGTTAATATGCCATAAAACCAAACATGCAGGCATATATATATATATATGTATATAGGAGGTGTTCATGGCATTGTGTTTATCATCATTGGAAATGAACATGGCAACCCAAGTCCAAATCCTTGATAGGACTGTTTGAGTTTTATCTTATGCTAATGACCTTGGGAGATATATAAATCCTTCTTGTTTAGCCTTGGTATGGCAACTAAAAGCAGCGTCGCATCAACCGAAAAGGACATCGACATGAGGTTAACAAAAGCATGGTCAGCTATCAATAGGCTATCGATTATATGGAAATCAGACCTAACCGATAAAATGAAACACAGTTTCTTCCAGGCAGTGGTCACATCGATACTGCTATACGGGTGCACTACATGGACTCTAACAAAACAGCTGGAGAAGAAGCTAGACGGCAATTACACAAGAATGCTGCAAGCAATCTTGAACAAGTCCTGGCGGCAACACCCCACAAGACACCAACTGTACGGCCACCTGCCTCCTATCACGAAAACTATTCAAGTTAGACGAACCAGACATGCAGGACACTGCTGGAGAAACAGGGATGAACTCATAAGAGATGTACTCTTATGGACCCCCACACATGGCCGTGCAAAAGCAGGACGACCAGCACGAACATACATTCAGCAGCTATGTGAGGATACGGGATGTTGTCCTGAAGACCTACCTAGGGCGATGAACGATAGGGAGGAGTGGCGAGAGAGGGTCAGGGATAACCATGTTACCAGCACGACATGATGATGATACATACATATATATATATATATATATAAGCTAAAAAGACAATTACTCACATTATTATTGTGGTTCAAAATCCCTCAATAATCTGATAGGAGAAAAATAATTTCTGTGACAAGACCATTAAAAAAGTATAAAAATGTCCTTTTCCAGTAGTGTAGGAAAAAGGAAGAGTAATACAAGGGATATATATATATATATATATATATATACATATTGTAGTGGTTTATGGTTATCACAAGCTCACTTGGTGAGTTAATGGTGCTCCAAATTGTGTGGTATTATTAAATAGTGCTCAATATCAATGATAGAGCTTCTTTTATACAAATAAGAACATATATATATATATATATATATATATATATATATTACATGTAATATATACATAATATATATATATATATATATATATATATATATCAAACTTCCCCAAACCATCACCTTTTGGTGCTGTTGGGAATGGCTGCTACAGAGATATAATCCCTGGGACAAGACTAACCTTCAGTTTGGCAGCATCTGGTCAAATGGTAAGATTTAGGCTCAAAGGGTATTGCAGATACTACACTTTGATCCAGAAGGTAAGAGAGCGAAGCTTGGATCTTTGGCAGAGGTGAAAGTGAGTGACTCTTTGATCCTTGACAGAGCACACATATACTTTGATCCACAGCAGAGGTGTCAATTTATACAATAGTCATCCCATCATTTTTCTGGGTATCATGTTAGTACAATATACATCCATTCTTTATGAAAAGCTAGTGGATAAATTATGAACTTCAATGAATATCTAGAATATTTCTCAAATATTGCCAATGCATGAGATTATGTTTGTTGAAGAAAGAATAATGAGTGAAAGGAAGAGAAAGACAGTATAAGAAAGAAAGAAAGAAAGAAAGAAAGAAATGTCATAAGACAGAGGAAATGAGAGAGAGAGAGAGAGAGAGAGAGAGAGAGAGAGAGAAATGAATGCAAAAAAACTGAAAGAACAATTAATTTGTAGTATTAACATATTTGTTTATATTGGTATGAGAGAGATTTCTATCCCCATATTCCATTATATATGTTAGGACACACACACATATATCTGTATGTGTATATGGGCCATGGTATATATTTGCATGTTAGTGTGTGTGTGTGTGTGTGTGTGTGTGTGTGCATGTTTGTGTATGTTTGTGTTTATGTGTCCTCATATATATATATACCATTTTATTGTGAGATTATTTATCTAAATATTTATATGCTTGCACAATGTTCGGCAGTCTCCCAAAATATGATGAGAATTATTCACATGTAAATGTACAGACGGCAGTGGACATAGAAGTGTGGAAGATTTACCCAAAGGATAGATTCCTGTTCATTGGCTTTCCTTCAACCAGACTGCATTTATGGTAACATCACCAGTAATCTAACAAGTTCTGTGTAAGCCATTTATGTATTCATACAAAATTTTTATATGTATATTGTGTACGCATATATATATATATATATATATATATATATATATATATATATAGTGCAAGTGGCAGGTGTCTCTTGTTAGTCAACCACCATTTATAATCAGCTGGGTCTGGAATCATTTACTTATGTTTCAATAATTTCTATGAATTTAGTGTATTCAAACACATACATACACACGCACAAACACACACACACACACACACACATATGTATGTGTGTGTGTCTGTGTGTACATATATATATTTATACACATGTAATATATATATATATATATATATATATATATATACATGCAATATATATATATATACATACACATGATACAACCTTAAAATCTCAAATTAAAACCATCTATAAAAGGAATTGAGGGAGGATCTAATACACAAACACTTTCTTCATATTACTGTTAGTTTCATAAAACTTTATCTTTTGATGTTGAGCACAATATCAGCAAAAGTGACAAGTGAGTTTTTGAATTCTAAATATATATATATGTACATATATATATATACATATATATATATATATATATATAGTCAATGTTTGTTCTTTGCCTGTAATCATTTATATAGATATAGATATTTATGAATTTAAATATATATATATATATGTATATACAGACAGGTACATATGCACACACACATACACCCCACACACACACACATATATATATATGCACAGATAAACACATAGGTATATGTACATACTTACATTTACATTCACGTACAGATACCTGCACATATAAATATTAAAACTGTATACTATCATAAAATCTTTATTCTGAACAAATTCTGTACATATATTGCATGCCATTGCTGGAAAGCTGAACTGGATTAGAAAAAGTTAATCTAAGAAGATAAAAGTTTACTTGTATTTTTTCTACATATTCTTATATTTACGTATACTTATATATATATGTACAATTCATATAACATGGATGAATAGAGATTTCTTATCATGTATAAGCTCATATGGGTGAACTGCCAAATACTTCCCTTCTTACAATCTTTCTGGGTAGTGGGGTTTACTTGTACCAATCTCTTTCCAAGTAATATTTGAAAAGTTGTACTGAGTTATATGGTACTGGCAGGAAGAAACAATGCATGAAATAACCAATATTTATAATGTACATACATGCAATTTCGTACTGGTATAGTTAATTAGTCAGGGACAAGGTTACTGTGATGGAGTGCCAAGTGAGCATTGAACCCATTTTATGAGTAAACTGTTTCATAAGACAAGTTTGTAAACCTTTGTAATTTAATTGGTTCTCACTGAATTCTTATATAAGTATAATAGATTTGTATATTTGTTTTCATAAATATAAATTCTTGTTTCCCTTTTCTTACATTGGTGAGAACTGCTATGTTTGAGTAAGGGGGATGGCAGTTAGAAGGAGGATTGTTTCTTGAGGAATACTGAAAGACATGAATGTTTTAGGACAGTACAAAGTAGTGGATTGTTAAGGCAAGTCACAGAGGAGACAGCTGTATGAAAAGAAAGAGTTTAAGACCCAAGTTAATGTCTCCCATTTGTTGTGTAATGCTGAACTTTGTTGTGTTTTGTTTCTTCTCTTTTCCTGTAAGATGTTTAACTTTTGGAATCTTTGTATACGTGTGTGTCTACATTATTCCAGCTGAAATTCATACTGCCTTTGGAATGTCAGACAGAGGTCTCCCATTTATTGAATAAAGACAGAGAAGTTTCTTTCCTTCCTGTTATTAAGCTTTATTCATCTGTACTTCATGTATACTGTTACTGTTGTTGCTCATTGTGTCTCTTAATTTTGCCACATTTTTAGTTACAAATTTGGCTGCTGCTATAGTCAGAACCTGGCTTGAAAAGTTAGTACGCAGTTTAACTTTGAAAGGTGGTTTAGCTGCATGTTTGGTTTATAACAGTATGTATATTTATATAAAGAGTTATATAAATATTTAATAATCTTATATGACAGTGATGGAGTTTCAAGCAAGAATGGAACTTTCAATACTGGTGAACTGGTTTGTGAAACAAGTTTTCTAAACTTATAGTAGGAGGTTGGATCATTTTGTCTGCAGCCCAGCATTTAGTTATAAACTGAATTTTGATTTGAAATTCTTTCTCTATAATGTTCAATGTGTATAATTAATATTCATCACTGAATTAAGTGCAAAGACAAAAAAGAGATTAAGCTGAAAAATAAGTATTTGTTGTGTAAAATAAATTCTTTTTTCACCATTCAGCTGCAGACTTATTGATGTACCTACATAAGTGACCTGTGATTATTCATATAAGTAATGTGTAAGTATGTTTATATGTTTGTGTGCACCGTTATGTAGATATCAATTAAGCTTAGATCACAATAGTGGAGTGTCTACTGGAGATAAAACCCTCCACACTCGTGGACTAGTTTGTGAGACAAGTTTGTTAATCATTTTAGGGTTACTTAATGCCAAAAACCATCCTCATAGAAGAACAATAGGGGTACTATTTAACCCCTAGAGGGAGAGATAAGATGGTTCATACCTTTCCTAAGGGTATTAGTCAGAAAGTGAACATAATAGTGAAGCTGGAGCTTGAACTTGTTTACTTTAAGACTGTAGTCAAGCATGTAGGCCATTATACTACAGGGTCTCTCTTTTACCCATATTGTATTTGGGTTGTAAAATGGTCATTATTAAAAATAAAGTATGTAAAGTATATTCATTAAAGTTTAGGATTATTATTTGTATTTAAGGGGAATTTTATTTGTTTTACAGTTCATTTACAAAGGGTTACTGACTAGTTTACATTGAGTGTGACATGTGTATAGATGGTGACTGAGTTATCTGCCCCTGACTGGTATAAAAAGGGTAAATAGGAAGCAGCCATTTTTTCATGCTAGTCTGACTCAGAGGCAAACTGGCTGATTGCATTTTCCCTATTTTACAATATGAAAGAAAGCTTCAAATCTGTTTGGAATATTGAGATACTCTCACCCCATCCTCCAAAAAAAAGAAAAATTAATAAGTATTTCAAATAAATATCTAATTTTATTATTTTCCAAACCTGGAGGGGCTATACATTTTTTTTAAATTGCATTGCAGGACTTTTTTTTAGGCCTAGTAACCATCAAGATGAAGTAGATTCCTTTTTAGCAGCTTAACACCAGATGGTCTAAGTGAATTTAGAGAGAAAATGAGAGGGTCATTTGTCTCTCACAATGATTATCAAGAGAGTGGGAAAGTACTGAGACAGACAGCCTTTTACAGCAAAGAGGGCAGTGAGACATAAAGGGTGACAGATAGACCTCCACCTAAAACTAGTCTGAGTTGGATCTTTTTGTATAATTTAATGCATTTCTAGGCACATCTCTAAAAATTCCTGAAAGTTTGGTTGGAATTTGGTTAAAAATGGCAGAGCCTTAGGTGTACAGATGGATGGATGGATAGACTGATATTTGGCTTGGTTTGGTTTGGTTTGGTTTAATGGCATATCAAAACCTAATGGATTATTTCATGCCAAAATTTGATTAATTTTTTAATTTTTATTATAATCATTTATTTGCATAGTTAAATGGTTATACATATGATTTGTTAGTCAATAGTTTGTATGTAATCTTATTTCTAAATGAGTCAGAGATAATTTGTTTGCATACAAGCATTACTATTGTTCGCACAGAGTTAAATGGTTCCAAATATTCCCAAATGAATAGTTCTATTTAGTATGAATCATTTGTTTGCACTTACTTAGATGGTTTCATATATTGCTATCTAACATAAACAGTTTTATTTTCACACTGTTAAATAGTTTCAAGCATTGCTATATAGCACTAACAATTCAATTTAGGCACACAGTTAAAGAGTTCCAATTATGGCTAACACTAATAATTCTATTCAATATCACTCATTCATTTGCACACAGTTAAAGGATTCCAAATATTGCTATGTATGACTTACAATTCAATTAAACATCAGTCATTTGTTTACACAGTTAAATGGTCAAACTGCTCTATTTCTAACAATTTAATTTAACAGTAGTCATTTTTTTGCTCACAGTTTAAATGTCAAACAGTTCTATTTGAACCATAAACAGGACCCTATCAGGTGCTACTATTCTGGGTCAGAGTGGACCAGGGAACAATGGCAATGAAGGAGTATTTTACATTCCCTAAAAATCCAGAGCTGGAGCCTCACCATCAGATGGTTTAATGTCATATCCAGGATACTTGTTGGGGTGGGGGTCTTACTCCTCTGCAGAGATGTAATTGGTGTATTCTACAACCACAGCTGACTCAGCTGCAGACATTTGATGAATTATAATCAGTTAAGAGAATTATGTGTGCATGCTTATATGTATGTAGGTGTTCCGAATTGTGAATTTCTTTGATTAATTAACCACAAAATTTGTGTCTTAACCAATAACCTAAAGGTACCATATAGTCTTTGTAATTAGATATATCACTCAGTTGTTAGAGAATAGGTAATAAAAGATGATAGAAAAAAGTTCAAAATAAGAAATGAAAGGCACAGAAATATATTGTTGGAGTCTCCCAAAAGTTAATGCATCCAAGACTAAAAGCCATTTGACAAAAGTTTGTTTGTATGCAAAAGGCTTGATGCTCGCTTTGTGGATGAGCTTGGAAAGTTATTTGTATTATTCAATCAATCAGAATGATTCCCACCAAATCCAAAAGATTTCATCTGGTACCCACTTTTGTTCACAGTGCAGATATAGATAAAGCCAAAATCGACTTGTGAACTTAGTTCTAGACTGGAGTTACTTGCTTTCACATTGTTCAAACTGCTGATACACACACTCCTTCCAAACACAAAGCCTTGCTTACCTGGGGTCTGATAAAAACTTGCTTTTCTCAAAACCAAATACCTTGAACCCAATCACAACAGTAAGAACTCTCTTTTCCTTTTCCATTGCTACTATGCATTCACATACTGACAATACCACACAAACACATATATTAGGACTTCAATCCATGCACGGATGCTTTTATATGCATATACACTTACAAGAACTTCATTATTCCTTCCTAAAAAAGACTTTGTTTCTCTTTGTTTATTTTGATATAAATTATTGTTTTTGTTTATATATATTTATTTACAAACCACTCTGCATGAGGAGGATGTGACATCAAGTCGATTTTTAAAGTGGAGTTTAACAGCTGTGTATTAAGAGTTTTCCTTCTCCTAGACTGGTGGCCACATCAAGTTTAAAGAGCACAGTCTGCTATACTATTTACCTATAGTTAAATTCATATTTTCCCAAGGGTATTAGAGCTATGTGAAATGCTAACAGCTTTGTCCAGGATTTGAACTTGGATCACCATGTCCATTTCTTACAATGATAACCACCATAACACAAGCACCTCTTAGTTGAGATAAATCCTTTTTTGTGATTATTTTTCTTTTATTGTGTGCCCTTTAATATTAATTAATAATAAGAAACCTTCACTGTAAACTAATAGGATATGCAACATTATGCTTCTTTGAAATTTTCATAGGTTTTAATAAGTGTGAAAAATTATATAAAAGATACAAATTTTCATAACCGACTGTTTATATCTTAAAAAAAAACAAAAAAACATTTCAAACACTGAATGTGAAGGTTTTTAAGTTAAACAGATATAAAGAAGAGTTTTCTTTTCTTTAGAAGATATTCATTGATGTGTTTGTAATTGTATGTTTGTATTTGTAAAATTTTGCTTGTTTTTTCTTGTACAGTTTGCAAGCAGCACTGTTTTTGCAAAGAAAACTTAGTGGAAAACATTAGAAATACTATCTTGACAAAAATTGTGGAATTAGCTTACTTAGAGAATGTTCCCTAATTTTTTTTTTATTTAGCAGTAAAAAACCTAATAACAGATCAGGCACAAACATACTTTTTTTAATGCATCATGTCACAGAGTAAAGGGGATTGAAATTTTCTTTGGGAAAGACATATAAAATCAATGACATGGCCTGGGAACAATCTAGATCTAAATACAATGGAAAACTTATGGAAAGTTTTTTAACGATTCACGGGAAGACTCTACCAAAGATCTATTAACTACCATTTGGGCAAGTTGGAAGCATTTTGATAAATAATATTGCTTTAAATTAGTGAAATTCATGTCTGAAAAAAATTAAGGCTGCCATGACATCTTGAGGAGAAGTAGCTAAGTATTAATTGAAATTTTCTCCTTAATATTGTTACATAATGAATTGGTTGCCTATTGATTTTGCAAAGTAAATATAGAAATCAAAATATATAAATTCAAAATTTGTTAGGAGAAGAGTCATGGAAAATAACCAGTGATATGATGGACAAGATTTGACCCTTGGCCAACCTTTTAAGCAGTTCTCTGATTGGTTGGTTTTGTCAGTAGAATGGGTCAGTTAGTTAATGAGAGTAGTTCAGTGTGCAGTTATGAACGGACACCTAAAATGGATATTTCTCCAGCAAGGGGTTGATGTTAGAATTTGAGTGAATAAAGATGTCTTTGGTCTATTTATTAGAACAGAAATGGGTATGGAGGCCAAGATAAACCCAAAGTCACCTGAAGAAGACCCAGATAGAAGACCAGAGCATCTGGCCTGATAGATAAGTTCAAGAAAAAGAATAAGGTGTGTTCAATAATATTCAGTTAATCCTAAATATTTTCCTCTGCATGGCTTAGAAAAAACCATTCCATTAATTTAAATAAAATAATCTAGTTTGTTGAAAGTCTATTTTCTTTAGCTTTTTGTTCAGTGAATAAGTCAAAAATATTTTGCACCTTATCTGTAATTAATTCATTCAAATAATTCAGCCAAAATAAAATATAAATGTGGACATCATCTAAGTGTGCTAATTCCATGATTTTTACCAGGGGTAGTAAGTCACAATTTTGATATACATTTTTCTACTTGTTGAGTGTTAAAGTAGGCAATCCTCCTTAAAAAAAAGGCGACAATGTGTTTTATATGGTCAATCTAGTGAAGAATTTTGAGAATGTGTAACATAGGACTGAATTTGCATTATTTTTAGGCTTTGATTGTTTGCTGAATGCTTGAATTAGCTTCAGAAACACATTTGGTTTTGAATCTACGTGCTTTTATTTGATTGCCTGAAAAATGTCTTACCTTTGAATTTTTTAATGTTTTTTTTTATCAAGCTATGCCTGTTTGATGAGAGCCAGAAGTGGGCTCAGCTGTGTTAGACTTTATGGCTCTCCTCTCAGTGTGTCATTAAAAACAGGAGACAATTGTTTGGTGTCATAATAATTGAAGCAGGGTCTGGGGAAGAATAGGGATAGCTGTTTCCACATATGCATGTAAGTAAATGATTGAAGGAGTGTGTGTAAAAAATTGTATTTGAATACATATATATATATATATATATATATATATATACTACACTGCTATATATATAAAACATCACTCAATAAGCCCTGGACCTAACTAATAAAACAACTTTTACACAAAATTCGACTTTATTCATCAACATAGTTTCCTTCTAAGGTGATACTGATTCTAATACTTCTCTAACAATTCAATGCCTAGAGAATAGGGTGGGTGTGGAAGCAATTCGAAGTGCAATTCATGTAGTTTTGCCATCATTGTGATTGTCTTTTGATATAGTGTATTGTCTTGGTGAAAGAGCACTTTTTTCTTCTTCATTTGAGGCCGTTTTTTTAGTGATTTCTTCCTTTAAATGCACCCAAAAGGCTATATGATATTCGCCATAGATGGTTCTTCCTTTCTCAAGATAATTGATGAACAAAATACCTTGCGCATCCCAAAACACGAAGGCCAAAACCTTGCCTGCTGATGTTTAAGTCTTTGGTCACTTTGGATAGCTTTCACTTGCCGCTTTACACTCAGCTGACTGTCGATTTGACTTTGGACTGAAGTGGTGGATCCATGTTTCATCCGTTGTCACATATTTATGCAAAAACTCCTTTTTGTTGCGTTGAAACAGTTGCAAACAATGCTCTGAATCGTCAATGCATTGTTTTTGATCCACTGTGAGAACCAACTTTGAACACAGCTTTCTCATTGACAAATGTTCATGCAAAATGGTGAATACGCTGCCTTCTGATATCTTCAACTCCTCTGCTATCTCACGCAACTTCAATTTACGATTGGCCAAAACAAGTTTGTGGAGTTTTTAGTGTTTTCCGGGACAATTTGGTTGACCTGAGTGTTCAGCATCGTTTGTGTCTTTACGACCGCATTTAAAGTCAGCATACCACCTCTTAACCATTGTTTCCGACCGACCAGAGTCCGAATAACACTTATCAAGTCATTGCTTTGCTTGAACAGTATTTTTTCCCATCAGAAAGCAATGCATTATCAACACACGAAATTCAGACTTTTCCATTGTTTTGAAAATTTGCAACAGTAACTTAAAGTAAAGTTGGCAACTTTAGTTGAGGGCGACCAGAGGGCTCACTTTTCAGTAGCTACTACACCGAGGTGTAGGGGAGGGTGCTACTTCTTTCCCTGGATTGCTCCACTTTACCCTTGATATGTACCTTATAAGACTGAGTGTTAAGCAAGGACGTATCAAGTACCATTTTTTAAGTCTTTGGTATGACTCGACCTGGGATTGAAGCCTGGTCTCCTGAATCACTTAAATAACAGTAATTTGTAAACTAATCATCTGATTGGGCTATAATTTAAACACGTGCCATTTGAAGGTAAATACTTTATAATAAATCATATGGATTTTTAATAGTGGTGCCATCTATAAGTCAGGCCCAGGATTCATTGAGTAATGTTTTATATATATATATATATATATGTTATTCCGTTTCAGTTGATTTCTTTACTTATTATCATAGTTCTTGAAAGATGATATTTACATAAGTGATTTAATGATACAAATAAAAAGTTTATTTACAATAGGCAAAAAACATCAAAACAAAATCTTTCATTTGGTCAACAGTTGCAGCTGTTTATGGATACTCTATATATTTCTGGCTTTAGTCTTTTCCCAAATTTACTCTCTATTTTGTCAGTAAGTGTCATATTTTATTGTAGAAAGAGATTACACCAAATTGAATTTACAAGTTTTAAGTATTCATTTCAATGCTCATGAATTTATTTTGTCTGCCTAAGGTGTTGTATGATACAACTGATTTGGTTTTGTTTTGTTTGGTTTTATAGCATATTAACCAACGTTGGTTATTTAATGCCAAATCCTGTTTATACATAGATGTTAAATATATATATATATATGATTTGTAAATGCATTTTGTTTATAACATTTTTAAAGGAGCTTGAGCTCATTTTTTTGCACAAGTATTGCAATATAACAGTCACAATTTAACATCAGTCATTTGTTTACACACATTTAAATGATCAAATAGTTTTATTTCAAACAATTCAATTTAGCATAAGTCCTTTGTTTGCACTCAGTTTAAATAGTCAAACAGTTCTATTTGACCTATAGATAGGATTCTGTCAGGTGCTACCACGTCAAGTAAGAGAGGACCTAGGAGCAATGGCAATGAAGAAGTACGCCATATTCCCCAGAGCTCTACTGACTGGAGCCTTGCCATCAGATGCTTTAGTGTTATATCCTGGACACCCAGAGGAGTTTTATCCCTCTGCAGAGATACAGTCAATGTATTCTACAGCCCAAGCAAACTGGGGAGAATACAATTGAAATTAATATGTTAAACTTAATAAATAAATAGATACTTTTAATTTTGAATGGAAAGATTTTAATCAGACAAGCAATGTATACCTTGCTTTTTAGGGATATATGCAAATGGTTTACATATATGCAGACATATGTTGGTATATCTTGGGTTTGGCAAAATGTTCTCTCAAGATTGGACAGTAAATAAAAAAAGGATCCAGTCCGAAATTTAATTTTACTGTAAGAAATAACAATATTTGCTATTTTGTTTTATTAGTGTCATCACTTTGTTTGAAAGATTATATTGTCCAAATACTTGCCCTCACCAGTTACACACTTCTGAAGCCTCACCTTGAAGTTCTGCAGTGCTTGCTTAGTCATTGTCTCTGGTACTACTGTGATTTCATGAAAAATTAAATTTTTGTTGTCAGCCTCAGTTTAAAAACTTGAGCACTCACATATCCCCAGAGGAAGTAATCATAGGGTATATATGCATGGCCTATGTTTAAAGAGTTAAGCCTTCAGGTATCCCCAGAGGAAGTAATCACAGAGAATAGATGCATGGCCTATGTTTAAAGACTTTAGCTTTTCGGTACCCCAGATGAAGTAATCATAGGGTATATATGCATAGCCTATGAGCCTTCAGGTATCCCTAGACTCGAGTTTTCGGGTATTCCTAGAGGAAATAATCATAGAGTATAGATGCATGGTCTATGTTTAAAGAGTTGAGCCTTCAGGTATCCCCAGAGGAAGTAGTCACAAGGAGATAGATCTGATGATTATGTTGATCATGAGATATATTCATGTATTCACATACAGGGTGGAATGATAAAATTGTTGCCCCAGAAAAACGACATGATTCCATTCTGGTTTTCTGTTTTGTTGCAGACAATCTACTAGTTGGCCAGTTCTATACAAATCCCAAGAGTGATAGGAGCCTTCTATCATGTCTGAAAGTGACACAATTTTCAACGAGTAAGATCGGAGATGTGCCGCTGTACAATTCATGCTCTCTACCTATCCAAGTTATGACAACAGGACCATTGCCAGAACCCTCAAAATGCAAATCTGGATTGCCGCGAATAACAGGGATGTGCCCAGAGTGATGAAAACTTGGTTTCCGGCTACGGTTATGGTCTTTGGTGTGGTTTCAAGTGAGGGCCACGTCATGCCATCTCACATCTTCGAAGTCGGCTTGAAAGTCAACACCAAAGTGTACCTGGATGTGTTGAAGAGTGTGGTGATCCCCTGGTGCAATCAAGTGACCAGTGGCAGACCTTGGGTGTGGCAGCAGGACTCGGTGCCAGCCCACAAGTCCAAAGAGACCCAGGCTTGGCTTCAGAAAGAGTGCTACGACTTCGTACTCTTCTCTCACTAGCCCCCCTCCTCCCCCGACCTGAACCCACTGGACTACTTTGTTTGGTCATATGTCGAGAGCATCACCAACATGACCTCCCACAACACCAAAGCCAGCCTGATCGCTGCCATCCGCCGAGTATTCACCGAGCTCCCACCGGTGCTTGTGGAAAAGGCATGCTCCCAGTTCCAGATCCATATTGAGGCGGTGATTGAGGCTGAAGGTGGCTACATTGAATAGATGTCAGCTCTACTACATAATCAAGTTACCTGAATTGATTTTTTCAATAAAAGTTTTAAAATAAAGCTGTAGTGTTGTTTTCTTTAGGACGACAATTTTATCGTTCCATCCTGTATTCACCATCCTGCCTGCCATCTATG
The DNA here is from genome assembly GCA_963585895.1 of Sepioteuthis lessoniana. Taxonomy (NCBI): domain Eukaryota; kingdom Metazoa; phylum Mollusca; class Cephalopoda; order Myopsida; family Loliginidae; genus Sepioteuthis; species Sepioteuthis lessoniana. The sequence goes on along the minus strand of OY757925.1, from coordinate 59,520,038 downwards.
TTGGGTAGTTTTGTGATATCAATATTAGCTTAGCCCCTGGGGGCCTTCACCCCAGGCAGCACCTGCCTCCTCATTTAAAAGGTTATAGAGTTGGGTTTATAGCTTAGTGCCTGAGGTGCTCCTGATGGGGAATGCTAATTAGACATGAGCAATTTCTGTTCCTGAGAGGCACCTCATGCTAATCTGATTGTCTCAAGTGCTATTAGACAGGGTTGGGATAAACATCATATTTACGATGTTACTATTTAATGAGATGAGGCGCACTGGAAAAATTTCCCTCGGAACATCAGAAGATATTTAAAAATTTTTTGAATATGTTTAAACTTAAAAAAAAAAGAATTGTCCGAGGGAGATAACTCCAGGTCAATTAACTGCTAATTATGGAACCGTTTCCTTTTCTCTTAATTAGGGAATAATTAACATAAGGATAGGTCTTTGAAACTTAGTTTTAATTAGGATCTACAAATACTTATAATATAAATTCTATGATTAGGAAATGATCAACATCAAGCTGAAGGTGGAATTTATGTGAGTTTAGACCAAAATAGCTGAGGAAATTGCTGTGGTGTAATGGTTATCATGCTAGACTGCAACATTGTAATACATTAGTCAAAACTCTGTCATGTTATGGCATTCACTTTTAAACTAATACCCTTGGGAAAGGCATGAACCCCCTAATCCTCCCAGCTATTGGTTGAATAGTACCGCTACAGTTCTTCTACAGGAATAGCTTTGGCATTAAATAACCCATGAAGGTTGATATGCCCAGAAACCAAGAAAGCAGACCAAACAAAATCTCTTTTGGCCTTTCTCAAGAGTTAGAAATGCTAGATTGCTCAAAGTGAACAGAGAAAAATATTACCGGAACATCTTAAAGGCATGTATGTAAATATGTATTCAGAATTGGTTTATTTGTATACAATCATGTATGTGTGTGTGTGTGTGGGGGTAAATAGCAAGGAAAATCAGATTGACATTTTGCTATAGGTAGAGCATCATCGGAATATAAGAATAGCATCATCTATAGTGAAACATGTCAATCTAATTTTCCATGTCTTTCTTTTTCTTGTACCAATGTATAAAAGTCAGTATAGATATTATTTATGTATAAGGATGGGCAGAACAGTTCATAGGCTGACATTGTAGCTGTTGTTGACCATTTTTTTTACTAATTGGATCCAAGCATTGCAACACTAATTGAAGAAATGAGTGGACCACAAGGAAATCATGTTGAAAAATAAACCTCATTTGCTGATATTCCATGAGAGTATCTTGATCAGCCAATGAAATTTTCAGCTAACCCTCGTATACTAATGAAAATATTTATAAAATAATATAAATCCTTCAAATATATATATACATGTATGCCTGTGTGTTTGCATGTATCTGGACATGAGATCTCTATTAAGATTGATGATGTCAGTTTCTTTCTTATTTTCTTTTTTCTAATATATATATATATATATATATATATATAAGAACACAAAAAAAAGAATATGTGTGTATATGAATATGTCGATCATATGGAAATCAAACCTGACCGATAAAATGAAACGCAGTTTCTTCCAGGCAGCTGTCGTGTAGATACTGCTGTATGGATGCACCACTTGGACGCTAACAAAACGGCATCATGAAAACTATCCAAGTTAGACGAACCAGACACGTAGGACACTGCTGGAGAAGCAGAGACGAGCTCATAAGTGATGTACTCCTATGGACCCCCACATATGGCCGAGCAAAAGCTATGTAAGGATACGGGATGTAGCCCTGAAGACCTGCCGGAGATGATGAACGATAGGGAGAAGTAGAGAGAGAGAGTCAAGGATATCCGTGCAAGTGGCACGACATGATGATGATGATGATCACATCAAGTAAAAATCTTGGGAATTTAATTAATAATTTCAGATTTATTTCCATCATCTCTCATATCATGACTGTTGTTTGTTCATTTGATTCTAAAAAAGTATACATTTTGTATTTACATTCATCCTGATATATGTATGAGAGTGTATGTGTGTGTGTGTGTGTGTGGTGTGTGTGTATGTGTATGTGTGTGTGTGTATGTGTATGTGTGTGTGTGTTTGTGCTTGTACATGTGTGTATTTATGTATAAATGAATATGATAAGGAAATATGAAAAATAGAACTAAAGTGTTGAGGTCAAATTCTGGCAGAGATGTATATTTTCACTTCAAGCTAATGTTTTTGGGAAAGGCATGAAATTATCTTTTTCCCAACAAAGTATGGGCAGCCAAAATTCTTAAACCTGAGTTGTCAACCAGTCTAGGAGAAAGACACAATTTAATTCAAAATCAGGTATGAATGTCCCAGTTATTGGTAAATAGAAAATCTTGGTTATAAAATGTACTTGCGGAACTGATTGACATACCAGCTGAAGTAATGAAAAATGAATAATGAAATGTGTGTGTGTGTGTGCATATATATATATATATATATATATATATATATATATAACTACATTCTGATTGTTGAAAGGGAGCAGTGGTGAATGATAATTTGATGCCAATACATATGTAAATTATCCCACCATTTTTTGGGCTGCGATAATAGTAAAAAAAATAACTTCAGAAATTTAAAAAAAATATCAGCATATTATCAAAAGATGAATCTGCTTGTTTAAGAATAAAAAATATCAGTTCAAGAATAGAAAAATCTATCTATCTATCTATCTATCTATCTACACACACATTATAAAATGTCTAATATATATATATATATATATATACTCATTAAAAATATATATTTTTATATATACACACACATTTATATTTTATATAGTTTATATATATATTATATATATATATATATATATATATATATAATAAAGAATATCAGTATTCTCTTGTTTTTTTAACAAATGGTAAAAATGCTAATCATAAAGCAAAATTTGCCATTTTATGCTAATTCATATGTAAATTATCTTATCAGTTTTTATGGGTATTATGCTAGCTTAAATAGAAAAAATATCAGTAAAAAGCATTCTGTTGATTTTTTTTTTTAAGAAATTGTAAAGATATCAATATTCTAACAAAACTGGCAATTTTAGGTTAACCCACTTCATGTATATTATCAGACTGATTCTTAATCATAAGCTCTTTATTTTGAAGCCTTAATTCTAGCCATCTTATGCCATTCATAAGCAGCTCCTCATGGATGAGATAATGTTGTAAACTGTAGTTTTTACTTGGACTTGAATGGTCATATATAAGACTTGTTTATTATGATTCATTCTTATTTGCTGAAGAAGGAATTAGTTGAACACAAATATTACTCACATATATATATATATATATATATATATATGTTGTATATTGACCTTCAACCCGGCCAAACATGCCATTCCAAAGACGGCGGAAATGCATATTCCATTGGCGTGGGCGAGCTTGGCTGATGGTGTGGGACAGGGTTAAAATCCCACGGTACACTCACAGACTAATGCACTGGAAGAGAGTGACCTGTGAACTGCATGACAGTTATTTCTGCTTGATGACGATCAAACATGCCATTCCAAAGACGGCGGAAGTGACACATTCCGATGGCCAGTTATGGGGAGATATTGAGTGGGCGATTGAACTATTATATAACGCAGTGAAGACGAGAAGTCAGTTAGTTTGGAGACCGGACCAGTTTGGAGACCAGACCTGTTGGTGACAAGATGTGGTAGAGAAAGCCAGCACCCAGCAGAGTGGGCCCTCAGGCCCCCGGTTGAGCAGCCCAAGAGAACGGGAGAGAAACACGGTTATGGCCAATAGAGTGAGGATCAATATGTTGCAGTTCTGTCCGTCTCCAACTCCCTCTCACACACAAACCTTTCAAATAAAGTGAGAGGTATATTTTTCTAAAAGACTGTGTCGCTTGTCGTCTTTATTATTGTGTCGTTATGATTCTGTATGCATATGTATATGTATTATGTGTTTGTATAGTTTAATCATGGTCATGGCGATACAACATGTATATGTATATATAAAATGATTGAAAATACACTTTGAAGGACAATACTGGGTACAGTATGTGTATAGGGGTTTAAATGCTCATGATAAAGCCCTTATTTTGGAACTTGTATACATACTGATCTACATATATTACTTAGGTAAGTAAAAGATTTTTCCAATATTTTGGTACTGTCTAGTTTGCAGCATATATATCACATGACCAAAAGAGTTCAAGCCATTGTAGGGACATGTTAAATTTGTTGTATTGTGGTAGTTGGCACACTAATACATTGTGCATTACTTTACTCCATGTGTGGTTTGAAAGTCACACAGATGAAAATGCAACATAGTTTAATACAGGAACTTATGCTTTACTATTTCAAACTGGGCTATAAATATTGTATATCCGGGGAGAAAGTGAGAACAATGCTCATTTATGAAAATGTAAACTCTCTTCTTTATTACTATGAAAGGTCAAAATGGTTGTGTGAGAGAAAGAGAGTCAGGACTGCTAGGGAAACGCTAGGTTGTGACACATCTTCCGATTTACACCAAATCTTCAGATTTACACCAGGTGGAGATACATCTCTTGAGAGTCTTGTTTCTTTATGCTTCTTTCACGAGAGACTGATACAGCACAGCCTTACAACCCAAGGGGCCACCACCCCCACTCCAGGTTAGTGTCCAAAACAGTGTGACTTTGCTGACTGCTGACTGACTGCTCTCACTGCAGACTGACTACTGAGTCCTCAGGGTTGAAAATTTCCATTGTTATATATTTTTTGGATGCCCATGCATTCTTCCTACACAATTCACTAGGCATTCCCACAGTCCCTTGTTTACCTGAAGACACAGCTGCACATCCTCTTTTGAATCCACAAACTAACTGGCCAATCAAAGGTCAATATGTAACATAATGCCACAAAACTAAATAAAAACATTTGCTGAGCAAAAGGTGAAGACACAGTTGATCACAGTACAGTAACCAGATGGTTCAATAAATTTTGTTCGAGTTGCAAAAACCTTGATGACCAGACAAGATCAGATAAACATAAAACCATGGATTCCAAGTCTGTGTTCCAGGCCATAGAGGCTCATCTGGCAAGTAGCTCTTGTAGAATACCAGGTGAACTTGGCATCTCACTCTCCAGCATGGTTTGTCACCTTTACGACTTTGGCAAAAGCACCTTGAACTGCCGAATTATACCTTCCATTACCAAAATATTGTAAATTTTTTGACTCGCCCTTGAATTTATTGAAGAAGAAATAAATTTCACAAAAATATTATATATGCACTGATGGAAAATAAAATTGCTATAACTTGAAGGACAATACAGTATGTGTATGGGGTCTGAGTTCAGTTTGGTTAGGTTTCTTTGTTTAATGGCATATCAACCTTCATGGATTATTTGATGCTAAAGCAATCCTTGTAGAAAAACAGCAATGGTACTATTCAGTCCAGAACTGGAGGGATAAGAGGGTTCATGCCTTTTCTAAAGATATTAGTTCAAAAATGAACATAATAGTATGACTAGAGATCGAGCTTTCTTATTAAGATGTCATAGTCCAGTACATAAGCTACTATACCACAGGAACTTCCCCCTTGAGTACTGTTGATACTGCCTTTAGTTTAGAACTTGCACATATACTTTGACTAGTGTCTGTATCTTGGTTATTTTAGTTAATGTTTTGGCCATTGTATGTCTGGCCCTCTCCCGGTGTCTGTTATAGTCATGTAACTTGAGAATTTCACACCAAACCCTTTCTTTAATCTGTGAGAGTAGATTATTCTCATTCTTTTGTGCATGTTAGAAAATATTTTGTTTCAGTTGATTATTTTGATAACTTACTTTGGAACCTGTGCACATATTGATCTGCATATGTGATTATTATATGAGCTGCAGAATAAACTGACTGCATCTCTGCAGAAGGGTAAGCCCCACCCAATGAGTGTCCTAGATATGACATTAAACAATCTGATGGTGAGGCTTCAGTAATGGTGGAGCTTTGGAGAATGTGGAGTACCCCTTCATTGTCATCGCTCCCAGGTCTGCTCTGGTCGCACTTGACAGGGTTCTATCTATGGGTCAAATATGATTAAACTGTGTACTTATGCTAAACTGAATTGTTTGAAATAGAACTGTTTTGACACTTAGCTATGTGTAAACAAAAAAATCTATACTTGTACTAAACTGAATTGTTTGAAACTTTTATAAAAATGACTTAATTTAGCATTAAATGACTTGAAAAGGATTGATATGCCCTGAAACAAAACAAATCAACCAGCCAACCAACCAGCAACCAAAGACTTTATGTAATCTGTCAGAGTAGATTTTTCTCATTCTATTGTCCATGTCAGAATATTTTGTGTCAGTTAATTCTTCTTTGCTGATATCTTACTTTGGAACCTGTGCATATATTGATCTGCATGTGTGATTATTTACTGTAATCCAGCTACATAAAATGAATCTTATTTAAATTAAAACATTTATTCAGGGTGTTGTAATTTTATTTTCTATTGGTATATTTATAAGAATTTCTTTATTGTGAGTTTTATTTCCCATTGTAAGAAGATTAGAGATAGTCAATTAGAATATTCTAATTAAAAATTTGATGTTTATTCTAAAGAATTTTCTTGCTTCTTAATGATTACTCTTCTTACAAATACAGAAGCTTTATGCTTGATGAAGTTATCAGCCAAAATATGGTTTGCTTGAGTTAGAAGGGTCAGTAAGGAGGCTGATTGATTATCTTTTATTTTAACTCGTATTTTCTTCTACTGTTTTAATTTTAAGGGCTTTGTATCAAAATTCATTTGAATCATTATATATGCTGCTCGCATAATGCAAAGCTCTTCGAATGAATTGAGCACTCTGGTATCCGGTATGGTATAAAATGTAAACAAACGAATGCTGCTGATGCTGTTGCTGCATAATACCATATAATTCCCTAAGTCAACGTGGTATGCTTGTTGGCTGAGCGGTCTGATACTAAGTCTAACGTAAAGTTGGGCGAGTTTCGATCCCAGCTTCAAGCGTCCTGCATGACTAACCACACTGAAGAGTTGTGATAAAACGAAACAGTCTGTGTGTGGATGACAATATGTATATATATATATATATATATATATATTTCGATATTTGTAAACACAGCACCTTGCCCCGTAGGTTGGTAGTTGTAGAATACACTGAGGGCTTTTCTGCATTAAGTCTTCCCTAACGAGTGTCCTGGTGGCCCAGTCAGCTGGGGCTGTTGAATACACCGACTGCTTCTCTGCAGAGGAGTAAGACACACACACACACACACACACACACACACATGAAAGAGTGAATGTTTGGAATGTTTGTATAGTATGATTGTCATTTAAGTTGAATAATGAAGGATATATTTGAAATTTCTGTTTAAAATTTCGAAAATATTTTCTTGACACTTTTTCATTATAATTAATTAAAACAAACTTATTAACATGAAAAAAAATCAAATCAAGAGAATCTTCTATGAACAATGATCACATTCAAACAATCTATCTATCTATCTATCTATCTATCATAGTACAGTTTATTCTAAGTTTTATAGCATTCTCTTAGTCAGTAATGAGCACTATTTTGATTTCTTGAATTAATGTTTTTTAGAAAACGTGTTCATTTTTATATATATATATATATATATATATATATATATTTGTGTGTGTGCGTGTGTGTGCATATACATATATATATATATATGTGTGTGTGTGGTGCATTCAATAAGTTTCCAGACTTTTTTGTACAAGCATTTAAAATTGTCGTAAGACTCTTGAAAATTCAGTATCTTATTGCTATACATCTTATGAGATGACTGACCAATTTTGATGATTTCAGGTTAAAATGAACAGCTACAGCAGCAATTGGAATACACCCTACTAAAGCCTGATTGTCACCGCTGGTGAGTTTCAAAAATGCAATCTGGACGTGAGGACACTTTAGAAGAATGATATGCAATAAAATTCTGTTTTAAACTTGGAAAAAATGCCACAGAAACGTGTGGAATGCTTCAGACTGCTTTTTGACCATCTTGCATGAATCGAGCATGAGTTTTTGAGTTGCATAAGAGATTCAAAGAAGGCAGGGAGTCTGTGAGGGATGATGAGAGGTGTGGGAGGAGTAAGGAAGTCAGAACACCAGAGTTGATTGGCCAAAGGGTTAGGGTTAGGGTTACTATGTTGAGGTTTTAAGGGAGTTCAGAAAGAGATTCCGTTGGAAGAGGCCAGCACTCTTCAAATTGGGTCAGTAGCATTTCCAGCAGGACAATGCACCAGTCCACAACTCCATCCTTGTCATAGACTATTTGACCAAGATGGGCATCAAGATAGTTTCTCAGCCTCCCTATAGTCCGGACTTTGCTCCCTGTGACTTTTGGTTATTCCCTAAGCTCAGAGGCTGTTGTTATGAGACAATTGAGGAAATGAAAGAGACTGTGACGAAGGTCATTGACACGCTCACACAAGAGGACTTTCATGGGGCCTTCCAGAAGTTGTTGGAACGGTACAACAAGTGCATTGCAGCTGGAGGAGATTACTTCAAAGGGGACTATAGTTTCATGTGTGTACTATCAATAAAAGTGCCCATACGAAAAAAGTCTGAAAACTTATTTAATGATCCTTGTATATATATATATATATATATATATATATATATATATATATATGCATGCACACACACACACTAGTACTCGGGAAACAATCAATTATGGAAGGTTTATCAACCAATTCCCATCGGATATCATAAAATGGATGCAGCAACTTGAAAGGATAAATACAAAAATATGTAGAGAAAAAGTATTTCATTTAATTAAATATATATATATATATATGTATATATAAAACACTAATAATACCTTTTGGAGAGGTATGGATCTGATTATTCTCCCTCCAGCTATGGGTAAAATAGTAGGATAGTTAGGGTTCTTTAGCCTTGGTTAGACTACCAGTCTAGAAGAAAGAAAACTCTCAATTAAAACCTATTAAACTCTACTTAAAAATTCTTCTTGTGTCACATCCTGCCAATGCAGAAGTGGTTGGTTAATGTATATATATATATATATATATATATATATATTAAAAAATATTAGTTCTGGGTTTGCAAAGAATAGCCTTTCAATTGTTTTATATAACAAAATCTGAAGAAATATGCAAAAGTCTTCACTGTTGAATCATTATTACCACTCTGTAATCAGTGATTACAATTAAGACAATCCTTGGTATGTATTAAAAGAAAAATAACCTTCAACTTGAGCTTGACTAGCACAAAAACTCACCACATATCACAGGTACAGAGACATTATGTAATATTTTCCAGAGTAGCTCTAGTTTAGGCTTTTCTAACATTACCTTCCCAATCTACATATTCTTATCATATTCTGTGTTGCATGGAGAAAAACTGGAATGATATTTACTTATTTCTAAAAGAGAAAAGGAAGAGAAGGAAAAGGGGGAAAAAAAAAGAACCACAAACTAATATCTCACTCTCTATAAGACTTTTTCTCTCTCACTTTTCATGGCTACTGCAAGAAATGTTCAAACAGTTTCTGTAGTTTTAATAAAATAAAAAGCAGAAAGTTACGTATTCTATCACAACAACTTCAATTTTTCTTTCAGTTTGGTTTGATTTGGAGTCTTTGTTTAATGGCATATCAACCATCATGGGTTATCTAATGCCAAAGCCATTGTTGTAGAAGAACAGTTGTGGTATTAATTAAACCATAGCTGGGAGGATAAGCATATTAATCTGAAAATGAATGTAATTGCATAAATTGAGTTCAAACATATAATTATGTCATGGTCCAGCATGTTAACCACTACACTATTTGCCCTGTTGGCTGGGGCTGTAGAGTACACTGACTGTATCTCTGCAGAAAGGTAAAACCCCTTCCCCCTCAATGGGTGTCCTGTGGCCCAGTCGGATGGGGCTGTAGAATACACCGACTACTTCTCTGAAGAGGGGTAAGACCCCCTCAACGAGTGTCTTGGATATGACACGAAGCCATCTGATGGTGAGGTTCCAGTAATGCTGGAGCTTTGGGGAATGTGGAGTACTCCTTCATTGTCATTGCTCCCAGGTCCACTCTGGCTCAGAGTGGTAGCACCTGATAGGGTCTTATCTATGGGTCAGATAGGACTAAACTGTGTACTTATGCTGAACTGAATTGCTTGGAATAGGACTGTTTTGACATTTAAACTATGTACTTATGCTAAACTGAATTGTTTGAAACAGAACTGTTTTGATATTTAGCTGTTTGTAAACAAAATCTATACTTATAAAGTAAAGTAAAGTTGGCGACCATAGTCGAGGGTAACCCGAAGGCTCCCTTTTCGATTGCTACTACACCAATGTGTAGGGGAGGGCGCTACTCCTTCCCTGGATTGCTCTACTTTACCCTTGATCCGTACCTTATAATGCTGAGTGTTAAGCAAGGAGGCATCAAGTACCATTGGCATTAAATAACCTAAAAAGGGTTGATATGCTGTAAAAATAAAACCAACCAACCAACCAACCAACTTCTATGCCACAGATTTCCCTTTTCTTTTGTTGTAATATTTTGAATAAAAAAGTGGTGAGTTGAATGAAAACAAAAAAGGAATCAACTTAACTAATTAAAAATATTTAAAATATTTTCAGGAAACCATAGTGAAAGATGAATATAATTATAATGTTAAAGTACTTGTTGTGCAATCCAACAATAAAGAACATTAAGGCACTATGAAGTAAGTAAAGTTGGTGACTGTAGTCAAGATAGACCCGAAGGCTCCCTTTTTGATGGCTACTACACTAAGGTGTAGGGGAGGGTGCTACTCCTTTCCCTGGATTGCTCCACTTTACCCTTGATCCTTACCTTATTGTGCTGAGTGTTAAGCAAGGTAGCATCAAGTACCATTTTTTTGAGTCTTTGGTATGACTCAACCTGAGATTGAACCCAGGCCTCCCGGGCCATTATCGAACACTCTAACCATTATACCAATGTCTGGAGTAAGACACTATAAGTAGAACTATTTTTGATAAAAATGAACAAAATATTCTTTTCAGTAATTTCATTGCATTGTTTAATAATTTATCCGTTTTGTTAGTCAGTTGGTTGGTTGGCTTTGCGGAATGTTATTTCTTCTTGGGCTATTTTATGCTGAAGTCACTTTTGCAATCATGCTCTCCAATTACACTTGGTATAAAAATGTATCTTTACAATCATTTTAAACATGTAAACACTTAGTTGTAATGTCAATGTTACAAGAGCTGATGTGTTAATAGAGTTCAAAATCATTTTAAACATTATCTCAGAACTGTTTGATCCATAGATGGTACCAAGCCCAGTCGGCTGGAGCTGTAGAATACACTGACTGCATCTCTGCAGAGGAGTAAGACCTCCTCAAAAGATGCCCTGGATATGGCATTTAACAATCTGATGGTGAGGCTCCAGTAATGCTGGAGCTTTGGTGAATGCGGAGTACCCCTTCATTGCCATTGTTCTCAAGTCCACTCTGACCTAGAGTAGTAGCACTCGATAGAGTCCTATCTACAAGTCAAATAGAACTGTTTGACAATTAAACTGTGAGCAAACAAATGACTTAAGCTAAAAAGAACTGTTTGGTCATTTAACTTTGAATAGACAAATGACTGATGTTTAATTGAATTGTTAATGATACATAGCAATATTTGGAATCATTTAACTTTGTTGACTAATGCTAAATTGAATTGTTAGAAACAGAACAGTTTGATCATTTAACAGTGTATCTACAAAATGTGTTTACAAATCATATATTTGATATATATGTAAAACAGGATTTGGCATTAAATAACCAGTAATGGTTGATATGCTATAAAACCAAACCAAACTATAGATGGTACCTGTCTCAGAGTAGACTGGGGATTTATAACAATGAAAGGCTGACTCCACACTCCCCATAGCCTTATTACCAGATGTTATTTAGTGCCAGATGCAGAACATCTGATTTTTAATTACTCAGTATTCTTTGCGGTATTGCACATTGCTAAACATTTTATGTAAGAAACACAGCTGCAGTTATTAATTCAAGTCAGTGAGATAAATTGCATCACTAAACATCTGCTTTTATTCTTTATAGCAGTTTTTATTTTAAATGGTTCATACATCAGCTATTTTTAATTACTCAGTATTCATTGCAAAGTTGAACATTTTATATAAGAAGTACAGGTGTGTATATTACATATATTATGAAATGCATCATTTGAGGACATGGAAGTCTTTAAAAGAAATACATTGACACAGCTTTACACTTTATAAAAAACGAATTTCAGAGTTGTGTTGAATAGCAAAGGGACTATTTTGAAGAAAATCTTTTGTTCCATGTTCATTTCTGTTTTGGTAAATATAGCTTCAGTCACAATACTTTTGGAACATACCTCATAAATAAGGGCCATTGAAAAAATTCTAAGCCTCATGCAGAAAGAAAAGCTAGAGCAGAACATTTTCATCATAACAACACCCTACCACTTCTAATAAAACTAGAAAAACTAATTCCGATTTCTGTCTTAATTTCTGTGCAGTTGAAGCCCATACTAATATGAAAAGTGTGCGACAAATCTATAAATCAACAAAACAGAGGCCCAAGCTGTCATACCAGAAAGGTATGGCACCTAAGGAAATCTATGAGGACATAGAACAGAAACTTATTGAGGGCTGTGGAATTCAAGTGAGGCAAGGACAGCACAGAAGATGACTCTTGGTCAGGTCATCCAAAAACCTCAACCACTGATGAGCAAGTTGATGCCATTCACCGTATGGTTTTGGTTGACAGACATCTTACTGTCCAGAAGATAGCTAAGTCCATAGGCATTAGTTCTGTTTTTTTTTCCTACTGTTTTAACTGAAATCTTGAAGATGTGTTTGGTGTCTGCAAGATGGGTCCCAAGAATGCTGATCCTAGAATATATTGGAAAGGATTGACATTTCTAGGACACTTCTAACTTGCTTCCAGGCAAACCTTAAGAATTTCCACTGCAGATTAATGACTAAAAATGAAACCTGGGTTCACCACTTTGAATATGAATTAAAAATTCAAGGCAAACAGTGAAAACACTCTGGTTCTCCACCCACAAAGAAGTTCAAGTAGGCAGCTTCTGTTGGCAAGGTGATAGCTTCTGTTTTTTTAATTCTGAAGACTTAATCATGATAGACTACCTGGAAAAGGAAAACTATTAATAGACGGTACTATGTATCAGAATTAAGACAACTGGAAGAAGAAATCTAGTTGAAATGCAGAGGGAAGTTGTGAGCAGGTGTGCTCTTGCTCCAGGATAATGCATCTGTTCACAATGCTCAGGTTGCAGTATCATAAACAGCCAACTGTGACTTTGAATTGCTACTCCATCCTCTTTACTCACCAGACTTAACTCCATCTGACATCTTCCTGTTTCTTCAACTCAAATCTCTCCAACATGGTTGCCACAATGATGAGGTTATATGTGTTTTGGAATGGTTTTTGGAGGACCAGGATGCCACCTTTTCCCCATCATGGGATTTCAATGTTTGAGCATCATTAGATCAAGTTAACATTTTGAATCTTTGATGGAAAATATGACCTCACAATTTTTATGGATCTTGGCTTACTTGGATTAACTAAACAGAAAGATAAAATGTAATTTCAACTTTCAAATTCATTGTCACATGACTTTAAAATCCGGAAATGAGGACTTAAATCTTGACTGACCTCAGAGGTAACAACATGTCAATCAACCTCAGTTGACGTCAATCTCTCTCTGAGCACAATGATTTGATCCTTTTTAAATAACTGACGCATCATGTCAAATAAAAGATTCAACCAATCTACAATTTAACTATTAGTCTATAAAGATAACCTAGCTAAAGGAACATGAAATAGCAAGCACTGACTTCTAAGGTCACTAGAAGTTACCACTAGTTAATTTGGGGTTAAAACTGTTATTAGAGGTACTGAAAAATTCTTGGCCCAACCAAGAAGTGAGTTTTTTCTGTTTTTCTAATATTGATTTTTTAAAGATTTTTTAGAAGTGTTAAAAAATCAAGAGATGATGTGCTAAATGTATTGAACTGCAGAATGAATATATAGACTATCATGTACATTTCATCACTTCAGGTCATTTCTTTCTTAGTTGGGCTGAGAACTTTTCAGTTCTCCATGGACATGATTTATTGTATGTTAGTGTATTCCTAATCTGTGCAATAACAGAAAGCTAGATAAAAACAGACTGAGATAGATAGATAGATCGATAGATAGATAGATAGATTGAGATAGATAGATAGATAGATACGAACAAACTGAGATAGATAGATAGATAGATAGATAGATTGAGATAGATAGATAGATAGATACGAACAAACTGAGATAGATAGATAGATAGATAGATAGATTGAGATAGATAGATAGATATGAACAAACTGGGATAGATAGATAGATACATACATACATACATACATACATATGAGCAGAATACAATAGATAGATATGATGGTTGGTTTGTCAATTGGTTGGGGTTTTATGGCATATCAACCCTTGTAGGTTATTAAATGCCAAATCCTACTTATACATATATTAGATACATATGATTTGTAAACAGAATAGTTTGTAGGCAACATTTTTAAACAAGCCAGTGCTTGTTTATTTGTGCACAGTTAAATGGTTTCAAGTATTGCAATTGAATGTTAGTGGTTCTATTCAACATTATTCATTTATTTGCACACAGTTAAATAGTACCATATATTGCTATTTGATAATAATAATTCAATTTAACAGTCATCTGTTTATACATAGTTAAATGGTTTCAAGTACAGAAAATATTTAAATATTTCTATTTGACTCATAGATTGGACCCGAACAGGTACTACCACCACCAGAGTAGACCAGTAACTAATGGCAATGAAGGGGCACTCCATATTCTCCAGAGCTCCAAGCTTGTTTAATGTCATATCCAGGGCACTTGTTGGGGGGAAGGGTCTACCTCTCAGCAGAGAGGCAGTTGATGTATTCTACAGCTCTAATTGACTGAGCTAAGATGGATACGATCAGAAAGCAACAGATAGATAGATAGATAGATAGATAGATAGATAGATAGATAGATAGATAGATAGATATCTGTAGCCTAAATGAATTTATGGCTACCTCATAACTGTTAGTTTCATGCTTTCTTTTGGGCGAATTAAAAAATATCTAATTATCAGATGAGAACAGCAAATAAAAATGATGGAAGAGACAAATAAATACTCACAGTTCCTTGAAGATGCTAAATATTTTTCTGCAATGTGGAGGAAATGGAAGCAGAGAGGGGGTGGTGGAACCGAAAAAAAGTAGAGAATCTACACACACACACACACACACACACATTTATATATACATTTAAAACTTAAGATATTTCAGCAGGTTGATTTTTATTAACCATTTCAGTGGTGTTCATCATGTTCTAAACATAATCAAATCACAACTTTCAAGGTGGGAAATTGTTAATTTTGAATAAAATGACCAAAAACAAGGTTTATATATATATATATATATATATATATATATAATCATCAAGTCATGCAGCTAGCAAGGATTTCCTTGACTCTCTCTCTCTCATCATTCGTCTCTATCATCCATTGCTTCTGGCAGGTCATCTAGACTACATCCTGTGTTCATACAGAGCTGTTGTAGATAGGTTCTAGTTAGTCACCTAACACTTGAACATGTTTGTGGAGGGGTCCATAGGAGAATGTTGCTTATGAGTTCATTCTTACTTCTCCTGCAGTTCATATATATATATATATATATATATATATATATATATATATATATATATATATATAAGAAGAGCAAAAGCAATAAGAATATTTCTTTTGTGTGATTTATTTTTTGATTGTCCTCAACAAATTTTGACCTTAGGTCATCGTCAGAAAAAATAGTTTTTAAAAGAGTTGATATGTTATAAGAGAAGCAATGAAAAATGAACTTATTTTCAAGTATCCAAATGTCTTCAACTGACCTTTATATATCTATTACTGAGCATTTCATTTTGGGAGGTATATGTTAAGCATAGGAGAAGTGTTTCAAATTGGCAGTGACTGCTTGGTTTGTTTATTTAGGCATTTATGTGTCACCCTAAATCTATCTATCCTATTTCAAAGGAGTGCCATTCAATTTGATGTTAAATACACACACACACACACACACACACACACACACACACACACACACACACACACATATATATTATTGTTAATATAGGAGTTATTATTAGAGGATTTTTTGTAAGTAGAGGTGGTGAAGTTATTATTATAGTTAGTATAGGAGTTACTTACAAAAAACCCTCTAATAATAACTCCTATACAAACAATATATATATATATATCGATCATCTTCATCATCATCATGTTGTGCCGCTAGCATGGATATCCCTTACCCTCTCTCGCCACTTCTCCCTATCGTTCATCGCCTCTGGCAGGTCTTCAGGTCTACATCCCGTATCCTCACATAGCTGCTGAATGTATGTTCAAGCTGGTCATCCTGCTTTTGCCCAGCCATATGTGGGGGTCCATAGGAATACATTACTTATGAGCTCGTCCCTATATATATATATATATATGTGTGTTTGTGTGTGTGTGTGTGTGTGTGTGAGTGTATATTATAAAAAACACTATTATCCTAATTATTTGTTCATAACATGCACTCATATATAACATGCACTTACCTGGGTCCAATCCCAGGTCTTGTCATACAAAAGACTTTAAAAATGGTACTTGATACCTCCTTGCTTAACACTCAGCAATATAAGGTACGTATCAAGGGTAAAGTGGAGCAATCCAGAGAAAGGAGTAGTGTCCTCCCCTACACCTCGGTCTAGTAGCTATTGCAAAGAGAGCCTTCTGATTGCCCTCGACTACGGTCGCCAACTTATTTATTCAGGAAAAAAAATTTCTTGTGTATAAAAACCACTGACTTTTTAGAATTTGTAGCAGCTGAAGTTAAACTGAATTTAGCATTTATTTAACTTTTTATTGTTTCATACTGACTAAAAATACAAATTTATATAGTTACGTGATGTCTTAAAACACAAAATTTACACTGAATTTAGAGCAAACATAGAGACATGTTCGCACAAAAATAAAACAAGCTTGCTGCAAAATAAGCGAACATTAATAGAAACAAAATGATAAACAAGCACACATTCCAGTGGACATTTCTCTGTGATGGCAAAAAACATATTAGTTTTAACTATAGATATAACTTACTTTCAGGCATCCAGTCCTGAATAAGATGAGGCATGTGGTCTGAAAAAAGTTAGTCATATACCTCTCTTGTATAATATGCACCCCAAAAATCTGAAAAAATAGTGTCTTATACACAAATAATTACAGTTAAAACCTAATTCATAATTTCTTTGAATTCAAAAATAATAACATTTCAACTTTACCCTTTATAATAACAAATAATGATTAAAAGTAAGTGGAAAAAATTTCAGTCAATTTAGATACAAGGTAAAAATATTTTCAAAGAAACAATATCTGATCTTGAACAAAAATTGTTTAAAAGAAAAATTGTGCTAAAATATAACTTAATATACAGTTGACCGTCCATAATCGAGGGTGACCCAAAGATTCCCTTTTCAATAGCTTCTACACCAAGGTATAGGGGAGGGCACTACTCCTTTCCCTGGATTGCTCCACTTACCTTTGATCCATACCATATAATGCTGAGTGTTAAGCAAGGATGCATCAAGTACTTTTTTTTGAGTCTTTGGTATGACTTGACCTGGGATTGAACCCCAGTCTCCCAGGCCATATCAACCTTTGTGGGCTATTTAATACCAAAGCATCATAGAAGAACAGCAGTGATACTACTTAACATATAGTTGGAGGGACAATGGGATTCCTACTTTTAGATTATTAGTCCAAAAGTGAATGTAATAGCATGACTGGAGTTTGAACTCACTTACTTCAAGACCACAGTCCAGCACTTTAACCATTACGCCAAGGGGATTCTCCCCTTATATATATATGTGTGTGTGTGTGTGTGTGCCTCAACACATAATAGTTTAAAGAATTAATTTTACTTATTTCAACATTTTAGATTACCTCACAGTGGAATAGAAGTTATTTGGCTTGTTTACTGGATCATTATTTATGTGTAGAGAGTTCTATCCTCACAGAGTGCCCTACAGATGTGACTTGTCCTAAACTAAATTAAGTGAAGTAAATATCTATTTCAGCAAACCATGCAAAATTTTTTGAAGGATTACTTAATTCTTCAAATATCAATGATAATACCTGGATCTAGTCAGAAGCTGTAGAACATGGTGAGGGTAATACTAGTTGTAGTTGGAGCACTTGGAACAGTTCCTAAGAACCTGGAAAAGAGTTTGGGAGAACTGGGGATTAGAGGAAGAATCAAAACCAACCAGACCACAACACTATTAAAATCAGCTAGGATACTTAGATATGTCCTGAAGAACTTAGAAGACTTGCTGTCACTCAGACTCCATCAGTTAGAGTTGATGTGAAAAATTTTCATGGAATAAAAACAAGAATAATGATATGAGAATAATTTATCAATTTAATCACCCAAGTTTATTCAAATATATTTCCTTATTCATAAAATTGCAATATATAATGTATTCTTAAGCTGTTAACTCTTTTAATGAACTGGAAAAACTAATGTTCATGTCAGAGTTTATGACACAACTTATAAAGCAATTGAAATAGCAGTTATTGTTTACCCATTGATTTAATAGCAAATAAGATTCTGTAATTAACTCTTGAAATAAACAATTTAACCTGAGATAATCTACAATCCCATGAAAACGAGAGTAAGGGACTTGCTTATTTGTATCAAATCTTTTATACAGACTGTTTGCAGGATCTATCTATCTATCTATCTATCTATCTATCTATCTATCTAACAAATAAATTATCTATCTATCTATCTATCTATCTATCAAATAAATTATCTATCTATCTATCTATCTATCTATCTAACAAATATATACCCTATCTATCTATCTATCTATCTATCTATCTATCTAATAAATAAACTGCTTCTATACATTCCTCTGATATGTCAGTGTTGTGAATTCTGATTAAGAACAGCCATTCATTCATTTTGCAACAAAATAAAAAAAGAATACACAGGAGTCTTTGTTGTTTATTCATTCCAATAAAAAGAATAATAACAATAATAATAATTAAAAAACTCAAAATATTTGCTTAATTTATATAAATTTACAATCCGAAAGTCATGTGCACACACACACACACACACACACACACACACACATATATATGTGTGTGTGTGTGTGTGTGTGTGTGTGTGTGTGTGTGTGCGTGCGTGTGTGTGTGTATGGAGGTGCCATTGGTGTAATGGTTATCGTCGTAGAAAATGGACACGGTGACATGAGTTCAAATCCTGGACAAGACTGATTGCATTTCACATAGCACTAATATCCTTGGGAAAGGTATGAATCCAATTATTCTCCCTCCAGCTATGGGTAAATAGTAGGGCAGACTAGGTTCTTCAGCCTTGGGGAGGCAATTAGTCTAGGAGAAAGAAAACTCTGAATTCAAACCTGTTAAACTTCGCTTAAAAATTGACCTTGTGTCATATCCTGCCCGAGCGGAGGGGTTTGGTAAATTTGTATATATATATATATATATATATATATATATATACATATATACACAAAGATATATATATATATGTATATATATATATGTACATACCTGTGTAATTCTTTTAATAGAACACATAGGTACTCTGATCCAAGGCAGATGAACCAATCCATATATAAATTATCCAATAATTTCTGTTGTGTCCTAATGTATATATATATATATATATATGTGTGTGTGTGTGAATTTGTGTATGTCAGTAATTTATGTGTGTGTGTGTGTGTGTGTGTGTGTAGACAAATGCATAAATACATTTTTTTTTCATTCTAGTTGCATAACAGTTATGGTTGCAGGAAATGGACTTGAAGTGTTGAGTTCAAATCCTAGACAAAGCTGTTTGTGTTTCACTTTGCACTAATGCCCTTAGTAAAGGTGTTAATAGATCTCCTTTACCACTAACTATGGGTAAAATAGTAAGACAGACAGATTGAGCTTTTTAGCCCTACTAAGGCAACTGGTCTAGGAGAATACATATATATATATATATATAAACAAGGAATAAGGTCTATACCCAGAAATGTAGCTAGCTAAATTTTGGTTTTAGATTTTCACTCAAGAATATTCAATCTATGTGATTAACAATCTTTGCTGAATTAAGTGCATTGACAAAGAAGGGTATTCTATCAAAAATCCTTTATATATTTATTGTATGGATTTATTGATGTACCAATAAATATTGGGGTTGAGCACTCTGGTGAAGGAATTAACGATTGCCAGCCACCTAGTGTGAAGCTCTTCTAACGAATTGGGCACTCTGGTATCTGATAGTGTAAAATGTAATCAAACGAAGGCTAATACATATGCATTATAGTTCCTGAGTTGATGTATGTCGTCGAAATGGCTGAGTGGTTAGATAACATATCGTAAATTTAGGCTGGTTTCAATCCCAGCTTGAAGCATCCTGCGTGCCTAGCCACACTGAAGAGTTGAGATACAATGAAACAGTCTGTGTGTGGATGACAATATATATATATATATATATATATATGTGTGTGTGTGTGTGTGTGTGTGTGTGTGTGTGTGTGTGTGTGTGTGCATATTATTTGTAATATTTAAAACAAGAACTTATGCTGTTTTAGTGATAGTGCTCAGTGTTCAGGATAGAGTTGCATAATAATAAAAATATTGGGCAACAATCTGATACTTGATGATAAACTTGGGTTGTAAAACCGGCAATTGTGCTAGATGCTTGAGATGGCGATGATGGTTTTGAGGTTTCAAATAATCATTTTTAATCATTGTCCAATATTTTGACAATATATATATATATATATATATATATATATATATATATATATAGTGTCTATTCTGAATTATTTTATCCATTAGATCTGAAGAAGTCCTGTTAGTTTTTTGTTGTTTTTGATTTATATCAAAACCCATAACAAGATGGAAATAAATTTATAATCCTAACGTGACTGGTTTTTGTTTTTTCTTAAAGAAATATATATATATATATATATATATATATATATATATATATATATATATATATATATATATATTAAATAATAAAGATACATATCTTTTCAAGTTTCCTGATAAGTGTCTTGGTTTATGGTTGAAATTGATAGATGAATTTACCAAAATTGTCCCAAGTGCTTTCCACCCTTTCATGGGCCATCATCAGGGGTTGTTTGCATGTGTACAGTGTTTTTTTTAGAGTTTTTTTTAATATTCTATTTTTCTTTATAATATTCTATTCCGGTTGATAGTGTTTTGTTTTAAATTTGTTCAATGTCATCAGCATCCTAACTTTGCATTTACATAATTTTGTGGTGTTATTGGCCTAGGGGTTAGAGTGTTCGCCAATGGCCCGGGAGACCTGGGTTCAATCCCAGGTCGAGTCATACCAAAGACTCAAAAAATGGTACTTGATGCCTCCTTGCTTAACATTCAGCATTATAAGGTACGGATCAAGGGTAAAGTAGAGCAATCTAGGGAAAGGATTAGCGCCCTCCCCTACACATTGGTGTAGTAGCTATCGAAAAGGGAGCTTTCGGGTTACCCTCGACTATGGTCGCCAAAGAAGAAGAAAGAGATAAAAAACCTAAAAAACTCTTTAAAAATTCTCTTTACACATGCAAGCAACCTCTGATGATAGCCTATGAAAGGTCCGAAAGCGCTCAGAACAATTTTGGTAAATTCATCTACAAATTTCAACCTAAAACCAAGACATTTATCAGGAAACTTGAAATGATCTTTATAGAATTATGTAGAAAAAATGTGTCTTTATTACTGCTGCCCAACTACAGAGGCATTTTGCATTAGAAGTTGGCAGTAGGAAGCACTGTGTACACTTACACCTTTTTTCAAGGAAATCAATAATGATGGATCCTTTTATGTCCTGAAAAATTGTCAATATGATATTTATAATTGATGTCTGTGCCCAGAACTTTTTCTTTACCAGAGAGTCTGTATGTTTCCACTCAATGGACTGTCTTTTCAACTCAGGCTTGTAGTGACAAACCCATGTTTAGCCCATTTGTAAAGGTTTATTTGAGTAAAACATAGTTCTTCATATGCATCGCTCATTCTTTTACTATAAGACGATTCTCTACAAATAAACTTTCAATGAAACCAGATTCTTTCTATTAACCATTTCTCTTCTAATAAATTTCAACTTAACAGACATTTCTGTTGCCCCCCTTTTTTAACTTGATTTGGCATTAAATGACAGAGGAGGTTGATATGCTGAAAGCAAACAAACAAAATCATTCTTTTGTAAATTTCACGTGGGTTATACTTATCAGCCACCAAAAATTTGATGACAGGCTTCTATTCCAGCCTAGAGCACTCTGTTTGATTTGCCACCATTTTGAATAGCCTCAAAAGAAATGTTTATGCAAGAAAAATTTTTTTTTACTATAAATGAATTCAAAACAATGCCAAGTTTACATTCAGGAAAAAACTTCTGAAAAAAAAAGATGCCTTTTTAAAAAAAATACCTTAATTTATTGAATGACCCTTATATATATATATATATATATATATATATATATATATATATATATATATATATATATATATATATATATATATATGTGTGTGTGTGTGTGTGTGTGTGTGTGTGTGTGTGTGTGTGTGACACAAATTCAAAAATTTTCAGTTAAAAATTTCAGTGACAAAAGATCTCTTTTAAACTCTTAATGTCACAATATATTCCTATAACGTCAAAACACATTTACGTATGTTAAATAGAACAATAGTATTAATATCTTTTCAGTTTTCCAACTGTATTGTATTTTTCAACTAGCTGTATTTGAAGATGCTTGTCTGTTGAAGAGTGAAATGGCAGAGAGGAAATAAAACAATTTTAATGCTAACCACGGTTTTCAAGTCTTATTTCTAACCATTTTGGTGGATATTATATCCAATACATTTATCACATATGCATGTATAAAATTTACACACACACACACACACACACACACATATATATATATATATATATATATATATATATATATATATATATATATATATAATGCAACAAACCTCGGTTTGGGTTTTAGTGGGTATGTATGTGTATGTGAGAGAGATAGAAATCAGCAAATCAATAATGAATTCCTACACTTACATACATTTGTAGTTAGAAAAGTGTATGTAAAAATTGCATCTTTCTGCCTTTTCCAAATCTAACAATGAAACGTTCCAACTTTGTTACGAAACTCGTTTCCTCAGGCAAAATAAAAAGTCTGTTGAATAATTCAATTTTATTTTATCTCGAAAAAGTAAAAAAAATAGAAACAAAAAAGATAAAATAAAAGTAATATTCCTATGATTTCATAAGATAATCAACAAAATGTGAATTTTGATTGGGCGAGATTTGAAATTTGCGTTTGAATTGACTAATGGCCTGGTTCGTTTCACAGGTATCATATTCCGTATAAGGAAGTGTTTGAGGCGTTACCAAGGTAATTTAATGTGGGCGCTACTTGATCGGTTTCTTTCGGCAATCTCCGTTACTTTCCGACCTCGGAGCTAGTATAAAACTGGAAAACTCCGGCTTTTCCGGTGGCGAAGGCAGAAGCGTTTAGTAGTTGCAGGAGGAAGGCAAGCCACAGCAAATTACACACCACGGTACTGACACAGGGCGGCAGGACAGGAGCAATAATATTTACATTACAAAAACAGCAATCAGATTTTCATATATTGCCACCAGATAATCAACTACAATTATTAAAATAGTGTTATTTTAACAGCAGTTGGCTGTTTTGTTCAGTACAACATCGTACAGCACGGCTCCTTGTCCTAGTGCCTGCTTTATTATTAAAATATATATCCAAACTAAACAGTAACACCTACCATAAACAAGCCCGCCCCATATAAGATTCCTCATATATTATATTTTTCCTTCACTCCAATTATTTGTAAAGACGGTAAAAAGTCGTACGAACTATTATTAATTGATTTTGTGTAATACTTTAAAAAAAGAAAGTTAATTACTTGTTGGATTCTTCCAATTTATTTGAATTTTGAGTTGTACTGTTGTGAAATCGAATTGCTAAAATGTTTGGACGACCTATTCTTAGGGAATTTCAAGAAGATGACTTCTTTAGGTAAGTTTTATGGATTTTATTTTATCATTTATTAAAAAAAATCGTTTGTTTAAAACTTTTTTTTTTTATGAGAGTAATAGATATTTTTTTAGCGAATTTGGGGAAAGAGAAAAATTGAGGTTTTAAAAGAATAAAACAGGGAAAATAATCACTTTTTAGAACTTTAAATGTATAATACATTAAACATTGATAAAGAAAGGTTTGATATCATTGTATAAAAACTTTTTTGTAATAAAAAAGCAATAGAATAAAAAAAAAACCTTATCTCAATCAATCGATTTACGAAGTCGGTCCCTGTACTTTTAAAGAGAATTAATCAATCCTTTTTTTTCTCTTGTATAAAAGAAAAAAGGCAAAGAGAGATAAACTCTAATACAAATAGGAAAACTGCCTTTAAATCTAAAATAAAATGTCAAAAATCAAATACCAAGAGGGAAGAAAGAAGTGTTTTTTCCCCTTTTTAAATACACACATCAATTTAACTGTCATATTCTTATAACTTGTAAAGGATAAATAACTTCGTGTCTATTTTAGACGAACCCTTATTTGTTTATTTATTTATCATTACGTATTTGCATTGATGGAGTTTCTGTTGTATAATGTGCCAGAAGATTCATAAAACAGGTGCAACTTTTCATGGCAATAATATATCATACCTGGTAACACCTGTGTTACACACCTCTGTTTCATCCTACTATGTCTGACCTGTTGTTTATTTGTGTATACGCACTGTATACCACACTAATACGCTTATGTAAAGTGCCCAAAATCTATACTTGTGTATTAATAACTACACACCTTGTATAATGTGTTGATTTGATATTTGCTGAAAATCGGTAAATGAGTTTTTTAAAAAAAGACAAAGTTCTATATCCGCACATTTGGGATCCGTGCGTGCGTGTCTATTAAAGGCGTACACGCACAATACACAATGTTTACTTTTGAAAATCAAATATACTCGTTCACTATAAACTTACACTCATAAAAGGTTTTTAAAAAGATGTTTACTTATTTAGTGTATCTTATAAATTATACAAATACGCATAATATTTTTTTTTTTTTCCTTAAAATTTTTTTTACTCGCGTTACTAACGATTGGAAAATCTATCCGTAAATTCATTATGAATGTGGTGAATATGAAGCGGTATTTACTTGGTCATATATGGTATGTGTGTGTGTGTAATATATATATATATGTGTGTGTGTGTGTATGTGTATCCACTGTGTATGCACGTAGTGACTTATGACACTTGTTGTTATACACAGGCTTTATTAACTACCACAATTTCATATTTTTAACTTAAATTTAGGAATTACTTGATCAATATTTCTGGTTTAATTCACACAAAACACATTTCTATTTCTTGAGATACACTGAGATAAGTGTGCTCTTGGGAATTTTTCTATTGCTTTTTATCATTTTGAGACGGTGCCTTTTATTTTATGTGAATTGATCTTTGTTGTGATAGGAATGAATGGGTATAATAAAAGATTAAAAAGAAAAGAAAATCGATCCGATTGCAAAATCGTTTTTTTTTTTTTTTTTCAAAAAAATCCTACATTTATACGATATAAGTGAAAAAAAATATTCGTAATCTTTCCCTTGAAAGAGACAATAAAACAAAAAAATAGTCCGTTAACATTTTCTCTTAAACACGTTGTTGATTGACACTATTAGATTTTTTAAATTTACACTTTTTTCTTTTCTTCTTGACATGTTCTGTAGATATAGATGAGACTATAGAACTAGTTTTTATTTTATTTTATTTATTTATTTTACCCTTTTTATTTTTTATCATATTGGTACCAAGAAAGATTAAATTTGTTTAAAGTGTTTTGTTTATAAAGATGGAAAGTGTTGATCCACACTCCCCGTTTCTAATCAGTATCCAAAAGTTTGGGGAAATTGACCATGAAGAATAAAAGACCTCACGACTTAGTTTCAACCGTCTCCTTTGAAGTAGTTATTTTGTGAGCGAGCAAACTAATTCAAAGAATAATGGCAAAAATATGTATTACATTCAATTCGGACTTGTTCACTGTTAAAATTCCTCGATTATTAAAAGATATAATAAAATATAATTCATGCTTGTTCTTGATAACTCAAAACAGTAGACACCCATTTTTGTATTCATACTTATGTCAAGAATAATAAGCTGCATTCTTAAGCAAAGTCTTAAAAAGATGGAAGATTAACCATATCTATTCAACATGCATTCTGTGTAGTTTTATCACATACACCTATCTATCTATCTATCTATCTATCTATCTATCTATCTATCTATCTATCTATCTATCTATCTATCTATCTATCTATCTATCCACTGAACATAAATGTTGATATCGATGAGCCTATTGAACAAATTTTCTTCTTTTTAACTAGATTACCGCCAAGAAAGAGTAAATTTGTTTTGGTTGTAAAATCTTGTGCGTGTGTTTTTTGATCCGCACTTACAAAAACAAACTAACACTGGAAAAAAATTAAAAAAACTTTGATCAGCTGGTTTGGTTTCTTGCTTGCCTAGGGGCGGGTATTTAGAAATCTTGGGCAAGTCTCTCATGCCCCACGCCCACTGTGGTCAATTTTCTGCTCATTGTATACAAATATGCATTTTCTGCCTCACGGAAGTAATTACAATTATTCGTTTTTCTTTCCACAAGCGAAAAAATGAAATAAATACATGTAAGGTTTATTCTATTTTTTATTAAAAAAATACTTCAATCTTTGTTGCTACCGGTTATGTTTATTGTGTAATGTATCTTAACAACGTTTATTGCTAGTGACCACCGTTTCCATGGACAGGTAGATTTTTTAAAAAAGTCTTAGTAGTAGAAGTATTAACACACCATTTTAAAGGTAAACGGTTTTTTTCTGCAGCTGTCGTCACGTGTGCACTTGTGTGCAATTTGCAATTCACACTTTACAGAGACTATTTTGTTTATTTGAATATTGTTTTTAATATCTAATTATCTTATTTCTTTTTAAATTAACCCTTATGTCTTTTTCCCCTAGTGACTCTTAGTGTAGTTGATGCTTCGGTCATGTCCAGTCCTGGCAAAAGTCCCACTCCTGTCACATATATTCATTCTTCTTTTTATCCTTCTTCTTGATTCGTCCGGTTGCTGTGTCTGCTTTGCACTAAGTGTGATCACACACATGAATTTTCTCTATACAGCATCATTTAAAGACTAGATTAAAAACAAACTTTAAATTTTAAAAGGAATTCATTAAGTCTTCAGATATTTTATTTGAAATATTCTTTTTTTTTCTTCTTGGAGTGTACATCTTAAGTTCTTTAGATTATTGTTAAACGTTAACAAACAGCAGTAGTCTCAGTTAAAAATATAGTTTAAGTTAGTGTGTATATATATATATATATATATATATATATATATATATATATACACACACACACTACATGATAATTTTAAAAAATCTATTTTCACCTGGGCAGTGCCAGGTAAACTTGCTAGTCACTATACATCTAGATATATATAAATACCTCTCTACCAGCAAACTGAATTTGTTTTTATTTCATTAGTCAATGTTAATCACAATTATGTTAAGATTGAAAAGATTTTATAATCTGTAAGGAAATTAAGATATTCTAATCATCAGGGTCCTTGAATTCATTTAAGCAAATCATAACTTTTCCAAATTCCTATCCATTCCATAATATTATTAGTAATGTATAAGCAGTGACAATTTTATATAGGGGATTATTGAAGCATATAGAAGAAAAGAAGCTTCATTGATTTGTATAGTGCATATGAGGGTTCCATATAAATGGCCTTGGAAATGACTGACTGATCTGTCTGGGCCCCTTGTTATTGTATTTTAACCATAAATAGAATTCTGCTTATTTACAGCTGAAGGTTTGTAAAACTTAAAAGTAAAAAGATATTCATCTAGATTTATCTCAATCTGTGTGTGTGTGTGTCTCTGTCTATCTATGACTGTGTGTGTGTCACTGTCTATCTATGACTGTCTGTGTGTGTCTACGTGTGTCACTGTCTATCTATGACTGTGTGTGTGTCACTGTCTATGTGTGTGTGTGTGTGTGTGTCTATAACTGTCTATCTATGACTCTGTGTGTGTGTCTCTATCATTGTCTATCTATGACTGTGTGTGTGTGTCTATCATTGTCTATCTATGACTGTGTGTGTGTGTATATATAACTGTCTATCTATGACTGTGTGTGTATATAACTGTCTATCTATGACTGTGTGTGTGTGTGTCACTGTCTATCTGTGTGTGTGTGTGTGTGTCACTGTCTATCTGTGTGTGTGTGTGTGTGTGTGTCACTGTCTATGTGTGTGTGTGTGTGTGTCACTGTCTATCTATGTGTGTGTGTGTCACTGTCTATCTGTGTGTGTGTGTGTGTGTGTCACTGTCTATCTGTGTGTGTGTATAACTGTCTATCTATGACTCTGTGTGTGTGTCTATAACTGTGTGTGTGTGTGTGTGACTGTCTATCTATGACTGTGTGTGTGTGTGTGTGTGTGTGTGTCACTGTCTATCTATGACTGTGTGTGTGTGTCTATCATTGTCTATCTATGACTGTGTGTGTGTGTGACTGTCTATCTATGACTGTGTGTGTGTGTCTATCATTGTCTATCTATGACTGTGTGTGTGTGTGTATAACTGTCTATCTATGACTCTGTGTGTGTGTGTGTGTGTGTGTGTGTGTCACTCTCTATACATACATACTGATAGCAAGCCAGAGATGTTAAACATGCTTAAAATCAATGAACAAATATAAATGTCTTTCCTTGTTAATAGATATGAATTAGATATTTGATGTTTCAAACGTAGTCTTTGAAAATCTTGTAATATTTATTGAATTATTATACAAACAAATTATATTTTACCAGTAAAGGATGTTTCCTTTTTTTTTTTTTTTTTTTTTTTTTCAAACTTGAGTTTTGATATTCTTTATATTAAAATTCTTGACTAATAAGGTTGTCATATTGTTTAAATTGAATAATAGTTCATAATAATTGTCTTTTAAAAATATCTTGATGTAGATTGGGATAAATTATTTGGCTCTAAAATTCTTTGATTTTTTTTTTCTTTATAAGTTGCTGTAAGCTATTAGTTAAATATGAACATGTTAATGCTAGTTTTAATAGTCACTAAAAATTCACCATTCATGCAATTTTATATCATTACTTGAGAAAGAAAAATGTTCCTATTCAGAAATAGGATTTTTTTTGTGTGCATGTCTTATACCATATAAAAGTAAAACCTTTAAAAATTACTCATATTTTTTTAAATAATATTTATTTCAGCAGACCTTATATTTTTAAAATGTTAGATCTGCATCTTCAAAGAAATAATGAGAAATTTCGAATGAAGATGTAGAAAAACCGACAAAATTCCGGCCACTCTATCTCTCTAACCCAAATTTCATTTGCTTTTTTATTTATCTTTTTATTTCTTTTTATTTAAAAATTTTTTTATTTAGTTTTTATATATAAGTAAAGACCAGACCATTTGTTTTTCCTGTCTGGTTGGCAAATGACATTCAATTCCTATATCAAGATGTATCAATTTTTAACTTTTCTTTCCTTTCTACTTCTTTTTTTTATGTAATGGCAAACAAACTTTTAGATTTAAATGAAAGAGATGAGTAAAAAATATAGAATAAAGGAATAAATTGATTTAGGAAGAGAAAATTATCTACTATAAACAATTTACATGGGAATTAATAACCTCTTAACAAAATTAAATTATGTTATAAAATATTATATTGTGTATTAATACTATTTTATAAAAAAAAAAAAAACTAAGAAAATTGTCATTTTAATACTATTCAATTTAACTGATCACATTAAAAATAAAAATTATACCAGTTACTATTAAGACATTATCTAAAATTATAAACAAATGCAACATAATATTATATATCCTCAAGATTACAATTATATCATACAAATTATCATAATATTCATATTATTACTAAACCTCAAATCCTTAAATTTATAAATAAAATCATACCAAATATTATAGATAATACCATATTAAGAATTATTATCACAATTAATATTACTATTACAATTATTACTACTAATTGTCAAACCTATTAATATCATAAACTAATCCTCAACTCATTATTTTTATGAATATTAATAACATCAATGCCAACAAAAACAAAAACAGACATCAATATTTTAGGGGTATGTATGTGTGTGATATATGTATAATATATATACACACACACACCTCTAAAATATTGAAATTATAAACTCTGAAGTTTCATGTGGATTACACTATTATCAGACAGATCTAGTAAAATAATGGCTATTCAAGTGTATATATATATATATATATATATATATATATATATATATATATATATATATATATATATATATATATATATATATATATATATATATAGTGGCAGTAAATTTAGTAAGAAATGAGTGCTCAATGCACAAAAATGTAGAACAAATTTATAAATATATCAAAAAGTAAGAAAGATTGATAACTGACATAATCTTTACTTCCAAATTTTGTGTGTATATATATATATAAAATATAAAACCTTAAGGTGAAGATATATTTAAATATATATATATATGTGTGTGTATGTGTCTTCATTTTAAAGTTTTGTATACATTTATACATATATCTTCACCTTAAGGTTTTAGGTTTGACATTTTATATATAGGCATTTTCACTTTAATATTCATTAACTACTTACCTAGAATTTTCATATAAGCATATATTTGCAGGTAGATATTCATATTTTCACATTCGTCATTTTTTTTTTCATATGTAAAGTAATGAAATTAGTTAAACCAAATTGCATAATAAGCACTTAACAATATGCAGTTGACACATTTTTTTTCTCTCATTTAAAAATACCCTTGTACTTTCTAAAATGGTATTTTAGGTCAGTAATTATTAGTTTAAACAAGAACGTCCCCATTGCAACTGTACTTAGTTCATTATTTTCTTAGGTAGCCAGATACAAACTGATTTCTCTTCGCACTATACCTAATGTGACTATGTAGTGTCTCCCCCTTTTTAATGAATTCTTATCTTGACCAAAGGTCAGTTGGGAGGTAACCAAAATGAAGTCTGTGTCTATATTAGTTTATAATCGAATGCTTGCCTTTGAAATTGCTATGCAGTGGATATTGGGTGATATTAAACAATTCCAATCCAGTTGTAATGGTCCCCTTTGTTGGGTGCTTAAGCTTAGCCAGCAAGTAGATTAGCAGTCAATTGATTACATAAAGATTGGTTGAAGGATGCAAAGAGATTATATATGGATAGAAATAAGTATATAGAGATTATAGATGGGAATGGATTTGAAATTCTGTATAAAGGTTAGGAAATGGAAAAGAAAGGATATAAATATTAAAGCACAGAAAGATAGTAGAAATTGTCAGAATCTGAGACTAAGCTAAGGTCTGGTACAAGGCCACTTTAGGGCATACTGTAATTATTGAATTTTGGGATTAATATGCTTACCAGTACACTATAAGATTGATTAATAGATTAATTGGCTTATGAGTATATATATATATATATATATATATATATATATATATATATATATATATATATATATATATATATATATATATATATATATATATATATATATATATATATATATAGAGAGAGAGAGAGAGATAGAGATGACATGGGAATTCATTGGTTTTCTATTGTAACAATTGTCTATGATGATACTAATGCTTCGCTTTAGGGAGTGAAGGATTTTATTTAATATTTCATTCTTAATACTGAAAATTTGGATGATTAGAAAAAAAAAGATGTTTAGCATATATGCAGATTTCACAAAATTGTCATTTAATTGCAATTTGACTGAAATTGTTCCATTCTATAAACTAGAGCATTTTAATTTAATCTATTTAGGGTTATTTTATCCCTAGAGGTTAGGAAATCAGATTTATTGTACATTTATATTTACGTTTGTGTAGTTGTTTCTTAAGGCTTTTTCATATATGGACCTATTGAATACAAATAATTTTTAAATAGATCTATTTGACCCATAGATGGGACTTTAACGGGTATGACCATTCCAGGTAAGAGTGGACCTGGGAGTAATGGAAATGAAGAGGTACTCTACACCTCCCCACGAGATGCAGTTTAATGTCATATCTAGGACACCTTTTTTTGGGTGGGTGGGGGAGTCTTAACCTTCTGCAGGAGATACAGTCAGTGTATTCTTAGCCCCACCAACACGATTCTAGAGTAGTTTAAGAATATTGCTCTAATAAAAAAAACCTCATGATATACCATGTTTGCTGTGTTATATATATATATATATATATATATATATACCCACACACACATACAATGGTCATTCAAAAGTTTTAAGCATCATCCAGATTTTAGAATGGTCTTACACTTCTCATCTTTGTATGGGCCTCATCTGTACAGAAATTAAAACAGAAATCTGAATTAGTTTTTCTAGTTTTATTAGTAGTGGTAGCATATTACCACAACAAAAATGTTTAGCTATGATTTTTTTTTTTGGTTGAGGCTTAGAACTTGAACAACCTGTTTGTGTGTGTGTGTGTGTATATATATATATATATATATATATATATATATATATATATATATATATATATATACTCACACACACACATAAATTTTAATGATATATAGATTGATTTTTAGGTATGGATAGATTAAATTTTCTGATGACTGATCATGTACATATATTAAGGTAGTCCTTCAAATTTGGTTAGTTATTTTTTTACTATTCAGCAAAATAGAAAAGAGCCAATGATTTTTAAGGAGAATATAAAAGTGTAGACTTCTGATAGAGAGAGGAGGGGGAAGGAGGTTGTATCCTTTAATATGAAAATCATATAGAATAATGAGAAAGACAATCAAAAGAATTATGTCATCTATCATCAATCAAGTTGGACATTTTTTTGTTGGCTTATAAGTACTTGATGGTAGTCAACAAAAAGTCAACCAATATCTAATGAAGGTAGATATACAGGTGAAATATAAGTATTGAACAGGGGTGCTGTAAGTATTGAAAGTTTTATATGTTAATGGGAATGTGAGAATTTCCCAAACACTCGAAACCTGGCAGGGTTGCCAAATTTTAGGGGTTTTTTTTGTTATGTATATATATATTTTTAAATCTATTTTTTTGGCAGCAGGATTCTCTTGTTCCCACCAATTTTTCAAGAAGCTGCCAAAAGAGAATGGTTTCTTGTTGATTTTGGAAAAGTATCTTGTTTTCCTTTTACTAAAAACAAAAAGAAAAGCAATTTTTTTAAAAGTTTAATGTATGAGGAAAAATGAACTCAAAAAAATTATTAGGTTATATTCTTTATCTTAAAAAATGATAAACAATTTAGTATTAATAATCTTAGTTCTTTGCCTATTGAAGCATTTTTAAAAAGTTGAAAAGAATTACACTCATAGTTTGAATTTTTGCTAAAAATGCTGTAGTGTTAGGGTTATTGTCATAGAAAATGGACCTGGTGAGTTTAAATCCTGGACAAGTTTGTTTGCATTTCACATAGCACTAATACCTTGGGAAAGGTATGAATCCAAGTATTTTCTCTCCAGTTATAGATAAATAGTAGAGCAGACTGCACGCTTTAACCATAATGTGTTAACCAGTATACAAGAAAGAAAACTGAATTCAAATCATTTGTACTCTGCTTAAAAATTGACCTTGTGTTGTATTCTGCTTGTGATAGGAGTTGCATAAATACATATTTATGCTGTTTTTACTATTAAAATCATCTGAATTTTTTTTTAATTTTAAAGCTTGAATACTTTCATTATGATTCTGCTTAAATATCTACGAAGTTAGAGTAAGATTTTTTTTCTGCAAACCAAAAAACAAATAGCTCTGTTGGTGGAGCTTGGCATATACCGATTGTATCTCTTGCTGATGGGTAAGACTTTCCCCACTTCAAAAAAAAGATTCTGTCCTGGGTGTGACACTAAACTGCATTTGATGGTGAGGCATTGGTTCTAGAGAACTGTAGAGTATGGAGTACCCCTTCATTTTCATTACTCTCTGGTCCACTCTGACTTGTAATGTTAGTATGTGTGAGAGTTCCTTCTATTAGTGAAATAGGTTTATTTAAAAATTATTTCTATTCAATAAGACTGTGTGCAAAAAAAAAAAAAGAACTCTTAACAATTATATGAAAAATGTAAATTTGAATGTACAATGTGCATAATTCCCTAACCTCTTTGCATAAAATAACCTTAGATGAGTTGACATGCCATTAAAATCTATCAATCAACTACAAGAAAACAAAAGCATCCATATCTAATTATGCTATAAATTTTTAGAAATATAGTTATAAATACTAAGATTAAAAGCTGAATATAAAAACCTCAAAATGGCACTAAAATAAGCATCCTAATTCAAAAAATAATGAAAATATCATGTGAAACTGGACGAAAAATAATACAATTCTCACCAGTTTTATCAAAATAATGCAAACCTGACCAAAATGTAGCATTCACCACTTTTAACAAGACGATCATTTATATTTAAGACCTGAACCTGATTTCATAAATTTTGATTGAAAATCTTAAGTAAAAGCCTTTTTTCTCACTGGATGGTGTATTGAGTATATATGTGCACCTACTCAAATATTGAGTACTTTTTTGTTATTTAAAGAAGTGATAAGAAAAACCATCTAAAATAATTGATATCTGCCTTTTAAAACGGATGGTTATTGTAACATTTTGCTTATTGTAAATGTTAACCTTTAGTTTGTCTATCCACTAGTTTCTAAACTTCTCTTGGTGCATTTTGTTTAAATGCCAATTTACATTTAATCAAATTTAAGCATTATTTTGCTTGGTTAATAAGAAACCATTTGTGAAGTGTGCCATATTGTTCTTAGAGCAGCAAAGTTGTAACTCATAAAATCTACAATTCTCTTTGGGTTTAAATTTCTTTGGTATAGAACTGAATTAAGATCAGTACTAATAATTAATATCTAGATTTTATGGTTGTCTGTATAATGCCTTATCTATTGAGTAAATTCTTATTTTGATTCTTTTTATGAAATACCTATTTAAAGGTGACCTTTCTCTTGACTATGATATTTTCACAAAAGATTATAATACACTGACTTTTATTTTACTGTTTCATTTTAATAAGTTATTTTCTTTATTGGAATAGCTTTTAAAATTCTAAAAATTGCTCAATATAGAACCAGAATAGATTAAATTATAGTTAAATAAAAGCTATTTAAAAAAAAAAAAATGGAAATGTCTAAGTTGAAAAAGCCAAAGTGGCTTCTTTTGTCCACAATGTTTTACTTCATTGGACTGCCGATATTGAAGATGGCAAGAGGGTGAGGAAGGTTAGGGGAAGAGAACTGAAATAAAAGGGTAGAATATTGTCTTGGATAGAAGAAAGAGAATAAATCTTCGTCTTAAAAGATGCATGGTTTGGAATACAGAATTTTTGTTTCTTTTTTTAATAGAATGAAAAAGAAGCAGGAAAAGAAAAACAATTCTCCATTTTTAATATGTCCTCAGATGATTATTGTTTTGTTTTTTTTTTGTTTTTTTTTTGTGCGTTGCTTTTGTTAGTGCATTACTTTTATTTCGACAAATCTCTATGGCATCTACTACTCACTTGGCTGTTGGGGCTTTGTACTCAAGATAAGTGTATGTATCTATAATATATGTACATATATTGTTTTCTACATATATGTACCTATAATTATATGTACCAATAATGTATGTACATGTTTATATCATTTCTGAGGCTACAAAGAGATGTTGTGAAGCTGCCAATAAAATTTAATTTATAAAACAATAAATTTTGTAAAGAAAAGAAACATTCCAGGAGTTACTTATTTAAATAAGTACAATTTGTCCTTGTTTGATGCTTGCAAGAACATTAATGTTGTAGATTTTGAATACTACTCTTCTTTTTAGCTGAGATGATGTTAACCACTGTGTCTGTCTTGTATTCTGGTTTGTTTAGGGTTAACATCATTAAGTTAACAGTTCTTTTTGAGGAAAACATTGACTGGGCACATCAATGTAATCTGGCAAAGCATAAAGATCTGTAATGAGGGTGAAGACAGAAGCTTCATCTTCATGGTTCTGGTTTTTTCGCATCTACAAAACCTGGTGATACTGTAAGGTACTTTTAGGGCACCTTGGGTTAGTGGTAATGATGCTTCAGCCCAGGATCATTTTCTAATGAAGGCTTTGTTGGTGGCACTGCTACTGTTGTCACTGCAGTAGCAGTTGCATTAATTTAGTAGGAATTATTTTTATTTATCCTGTGTCATTTGACATTTACCATTCGAATTCAAACCACTTCCAAAATGCAAAAGGAATGGGCAAGCAGCAGTTATGATTTGCTTTCCAAACTTGAACAGTGTCGTTAATGGAATTTATTTATTTTTACAACTTTCTGCTTGATTTATTTTGTACTATATTATTTAGCTGGGGGGACATGACACAGTGATAGGTTTTATCATCACAGATCTGAAAGATGGCTGCTGTCAGTACCAGTAGTATTTTATTTATTTATCTTTTTAATCTTATGATATACCAGACCACCTGTGAGCCAGTTGTTGTTTCCATTGTAATGGTAGTCCATGATGATTTCGATGTTTCTATTTAGGAAACACTTGTTAGTCAATTCTATCATATCAATAAATTTGGATATTTAAAAAATGATGTCCAACACATGCGAACCTCACAAAATTATCATTCAGTTCAAAATTGGACTGGAAATTGCTTTATTCTGTATTTAGAGCATTTTGAATGTGTTGTTCTGATACAAATCTTGCTCTAATGTGTTGTTTTTTTTCCAGATTTACAGTTATGTCAGTAGAGCCAACCAATTTTTTTTAATACCCAGATTTTATTTTTCAGTTGAATATTATGTAGTCAAAATGGATATCATTAGGTGTAATTTATTAACCAAGCCTACAGGATTGAAACTCTGTAACCAAAAATAAAATAGAATTGCATAAATATATAAGGGATGTAACTTATTTTTAAGCTGCTATATATTCATGTTTTAATTAGAAAATTTCAGTGCTATAGTTATGTAATAATGTCTAGTATATTCTTTTTTATTGTATAATGTTCCATTAGAAATCGTGGTATCTTTAGTTTAGAAGAACATTAACTTTTCATAAAAAAAAAATTGGTGGGGTTCACTTATAGGTGTGTGTGTGTGTGTGTGTGTGTGTTATATATATATATATATATATATATATATATATATATATAAGCTAAAAATGATTATTCACCTCCTTATGTGTAACTAAAACTATCTGAGCACTTTCATTTTATTGCCAATGTAATTTTCTTGTATTGCTTCTTGTTATATATATCATCATCATCATCATATCATGCTGGCAGCACGGATATCCCTGACCCTCTTTCGCCACTCCTCCCTATCGTTCATCGCCCTAGGCAGGTCTTCAGGACAACAACCTGTATCCTCACATAGCTGCTGAATGTACGTTCGTGCTGGTCGTCCTGCTTTTGCGTGGCCGTGTGTGGGGATCCATAAGAGTACATCTCTTATGAGTTCATCTCTGCTTCTCCAGCAATGTCCTGCATGTCTGGTTCGCCTAACTTGAATAGTTTTCGTGATAGGGGGCAGGTGGCCGTACAGTTGGTGTCTTGTTGGGTGTTGCCGCCAGGACTTGTTGAGGATTGCACGCAGCATTCTTGTGTAATTGCCATCTAGTTTCTTCTCCAGCCGTTTTGTTAGCGTCCATGTAGTGCATCCATATAGCAGTATCGATGTGACCGCTGCCTGGAAGAAACTGCGTTTCATTTTATCGGTTAGGTCTGATTTCCATATAGTCGATAGCCTATTGATAGCTGTCCATGCTTTCGTTAACCTCGTTTCGATGTCCTTTTCGGTTGATTCGACGCTGCTTCCTAGGTACGTGAATTTGTCTACTAGTTTAAGAGGGGTTCCTTCTGGAGTGGAGATGTCCCCCGATAAATATGAAAATTTTAATATATAATAAATGGGAAAAGAAAACTCTAGAATATAATTTTTTTTTCTTTTTATTAATTGATTATTCTAATAATAACTTGGAAATTATGGCCATACTCTACTAGCAAAGTATATTTCTATATAGAGTGTTAATTTACTTGAACTGCTTTTTATAAGAATAATAGATATTTTATAAACTATTTTTTTGCTAGGACAAGAATGTCACTTTGTTCAAAGGTGATTCATTTAAGGTTTTGGTATCATCTGACATGATATAAAATCACAGAAATTAGATGAAATGGGTTAAAAATTCTTAAAACAAAAATTGAAGTAATTAAGTTGTAAACTTGTATTAGAATGTCATAGGAGAACGGAGTTGACAAGTCATAAAGATATTGATTCACTCTTTACATATAAGTGAACTAAAAACATAGAATATAACCTATTGTTTGAAATGATAAAAAAGAAAAACTGATTTTTGTATGTAGAAGAATTTCCTAATGTATTATATTTAATTTTGGCTTCTAGTTGATCTTCCATATTTTTTCTTTTGAACTGTCAAGTAAAATTACAGTGCTATCAGAGCCAAAATTACATTTTATTTTATTTTTTAAAATTTTATTTTATTTTATTTTTTTTACTCAAAAACAATTGTTCTTTCTCTAGTTACAAGCAGTTAGTAAAAAAAAAAAATGATAGTACATTAAAAAAAAATTCATTTTACTTTTTTTGCCCGCAGCTTTCACTTTTTTGTATCTTTCATGCTGTACATCAGAGATGAAATCTTACTGTCTATCTATTCATCTCTCTCTTTTTCTCGAGGATGACATTTTATCAACACCATCAATAATAAAAAAAAAAAAATGTAAAAACTTTGTTTTTTATTTTCATTCTTTTTTTTTTTACTTTCCATTTTTTTTCCTCATGTCTATTACTAAAATTCTCATGTTACTATAACCCAGCAAAGAGGCGCATCATAGCTAGATTTTTATTAGAGCAATTCACTTAAAATGCTTTAACTTAGAGAATAAAGCAATTTCCAGTCAAATTTGCATGATTGAATGATAATTTTGTGGTGTTTGCATCTATACTGAACATTTTTTTTTCTTTTTAATCATTCCAATTTTTTTATATAACTGATATTATGAAATGCTAATCAGTTATATAAACAATTGGAGTGATTATAAAAAAAAAAAAAAACTGTTTGCAAATTATTACTTAACTGGGATAGTTACTTGAAACCATATAATTACTTAAAAGAAAAAAAATTAATGATTTTGGCATTAAATAATCAACCAAAAGAAAGTTGGCCCACTTGCTGTAAAACTATCAAAATTCTTACAGCCTTGTGCCATATCCAAGCATAAAGCTTTATAAATTATATACTATTCAAAGTACCCAAACTTTTGGATAGCACCTTGTATATGAATTTAAAAATGAATTATTTCCAAAAGTATTATTTGTACATATTTCTTAATGATGTTAATCACAAAACACCTATTTCTGTGTTCTTGGTTTGGCTTCTTTGTTTAATAGCAAATCAACCTTTGTAGGTTATTTAATGCTAAAGCCATCCTTCTAGAAGAACAGTAGTGGTACTATTTAACCCATAGCTAGGAGGGTTTGTATCTTTCCCAAGGGTATTTGTCTGAAAGTGAATGTAATAACATGACTGGAGTTCAAACTTGCTTACTATGATTGCACAGTCCATCTCTTTAACTGTTACACCATGAGAACACCTCCTTCTATGTTCTTGTAAAATATATCTATAATGATGTACATGTGGTGTTGTAGTTATTGTCATAATAAACCATCTTTACAAACTGAGTTCAAATCCAGTATGAGGTCGTTTATTTTTCACTTTAAACTAATGTCAATGAAAAAGCATTGAATCTATCTCTTCTCAATTTAAGAGACATTTTAGCCTTCATAAGGCAACCAGTGTAGAAGAAGGAAAATCTTTGAATTCAAAACCTGAGGTGTGCTGTTGGGAGAATCTGTGTACTGCACCTTTCTTCTGCTATTGGCTCATCTCAAAAAGTCTGGCTGATCCTACATAAGCCTTCACCATTATAAACAAACCACCTGTGTAGCTCATTTATTAAGAATTAACTTGGTTAATGATCATCATTGAATCAATGGACAAACATCATTTTATTATGTAATGATTAATGGTTTTTTTTTTTTTAAGTGTATATATAAAAGAGGAAAGACAACTTATCTATATCTATCAACACATACATTCTAGTGTATGTATAAAAGTGTTCTTGCCTGTCTAGTTTTGTTCTTTTAATGTCCGTTTAGCTTAGTCTGGCACAAGGTTACTGTTAAATGGAGTACTTGCTTACATATTAATGATAATCTGCTTGACTTGCTTGCTATACCTTCTTTTTATATTTTCAATTGTTTTTATTTCATTTTTTTTTTCTGGTTTATTTCCATTGTCTGCAATCTTTTTAAAAAAAATTTTTTAATCATTTTATTGTATCCCTCTTAACATTTTAAGTACAAACCTCTCTCTCTCTCTCTCTCTCTCTCTCTCTCTCTCTCTCTCTCTCTCTCTCTCTCTCTCTCTTAATACCTTCATTATTTCCACTTGCCTTGTCTCTAAAATATTTTTTTTAATTTTAACTGTTGCTTCTTTGTGATTTACTCTCTTTTACAATAGTTTTCTATTTTAGTTTCTCTCTCTCTCTTCTTCTCAGGTCTACAACTTTCCCTAACTAAAATGGCTTTTGAGATTAACATTTATCACTTGCTGGGTTTGTTTTCACATTCACTTTTAACATAGCATTGAGTTTTGCTTTACAAGCAAAACAGGCAAGCACTTGATTAGCACTTTTTTCCCTAATTTTTCTCATTATTTTATTTTATTTTTTATGATGGAAATATCAATATGTGGACCTTTCAAACAATATAAGGAAATCACTTGTTTGTTGGTCAATTACAAAAAACAAAAAACAAGCACATTAGTAGATTAAATAATCAGCATTATTTTTCACTCCTATTTTATTGAAATTCTTTTAGGCACAGGAAGTACAGGAATGTTATTATTGTTATATTCTTTTTTTTTTTTATCAGTTTTTTTAATCAGTTTTGCCCAACATATCAAGTGATAAATGTCATTAAAAAAACTATCCAGTTATATTTGATGTACTGTATATTCTCTGGTATTAATTTTTTTTTTTTTTTTGCAACTGGAAATTGTAAGCATACCATTTACACACAAAAAATGCTTCAGAAGTGGTGCAACCCTTTTAATATTAGGCTAAATTTAGTTCTCAAAGTTGTGATACATGAGTATATGTTAAGTTTCTTAAAAATTTGAATATTTTTTTTTTCTCCATATATTAAGCTTAGTTTAATCTGGGATTAAGTTACAAGGGAGCACAATAGCTATGTTTGATAGAGCAGATTTTCACCTACAAAACACTATTTTCTATACATTTTTTCCAATTTTGCCAATAATGAACAAGAGTCTCTATGCCATGCCCATTGAACATAGATGTTATTGGTATAATAGAACAATCTGAATCATCAAATGCAGCCTTATCAAAAGATTAAATAGAATTGGATACTTTCACTTTAGAAACTGATATCCTAATTGTTTCTTTTAAAAGAAAAAAAAATAAAGTTTTTAATTTCTTTTAAGTGGTTTATATTAATTAAATTTGGTTGACTGGTTGGTTTTATGACATTCTGGGTTATTTTATGTTCAAGTCAGTTTAATAATTATAATTTCTAATTATATGACCTACAAAAAATATCTTCAATCATTTTACACAGGTGAATATTTTATTGCTAACAGATCTATTTGACCTATAGATGAGGCCTTTAGGTACTACTAATCTAGCAACAATGGTGTGATTTCACACTTCCTCAAGCTGCAGAAGTAGAGCCTCACCACTGGCTGTAATTCAGAACC
Organism: Sepioteuthis lessoniana; assembly: GCA_963585895.1. Classification (NCBI taxonomy): domain Eukaryota; kingdom Metazoa; phylum Mollusca; class Cephalopoda; order Myopsida; family Loliginidae; genus Sepioteuthis; species Sepioteuthis lessoniana. The sequence goes on along the minus strand of OY757925.1, from coordinate 59,477,948 downwards.
ACCCCTCCACTTTCTTTTCTTTTGGTTGGGGGTGGTGGTCTTACCTCGCTGCTGGGGATAGTTGGTGTATTCTCAGTTCTGCTAAAATAGCAGGGTTAAATTTGGATTAAGTTGACTAAAAATTAAATACAGTAAAGACGAGAAATTCATTGAAGTCAACCTTATTAGTTGACAATAAATTATCAATGTGGCTTTTAAATATGGAAAGGGTTCCCATCCTTCATCTTGGATATTAAATTATAAACTTCATGACTATCTCCTCTACATTTTATGGTAAACATTATACTCTTTCCTCGACATTTTCCTGCTTTCTTCATCTGCTTGTTAGAGACCTTTTAAAAGAGGTTATCAAGATTTTCATAAAAATTTCTGCAGAAGTTGGTTTTCCTCCAAAAATTAAGTGATTTAATTTAACTCTAGCCTATGCCAATTTCAGAAAAAAGATTTTTGTGTAGAAATGTCTATTACTGATAGAAGTATGTTTCACTGAATGCCCTTCACTTAAGCTATTCAGCTTTGAACTTTTCTTTATCAGGGACTCCCTCCCTCCTTTCTCTGCTTGTTGGCAGAATGGCAATCACCAAAACCAAAAAAGAGCACCCATTATCTCAAAGATTCCTCCTACATGCTTCTGTGCTACAAATGCTAACGGCATCATTCCAACTGCCATCTGCCTCTTTTCATTTCATTTCTCTGGAAATTATGAGAATATTTTTCTCTTATTTTCTATTAATTCAATTCTACCGCTTTTTTTTTTTTTTTTTTTTTTTTTTTTTTGTGTCATGTAGATATTTGTTCTCTCCTCATCTGTTCATATTTCTTGACAGCACTTTCTTTGCTACTTTCTATTTTTCTAGCTTTACTCCCTCTTTTTATCCTCCTCCTCTTACATATTGGATAAAATCTGGTTTTATTCTCAATCCCATCTTTTTATAAGATGTTCTATAACCACTTTGAAATAAAAAATTACTCTCCATACTGTAAACATAATCTCTGTTTCCTTTTCTTTCATTCTGCCAACATAAATTCTGCTCCTTCTTTCTTTTACTTTTCTTATCAATTGTACTTTACCTTCATCATATTTTTACTACCTAGTAATATAATTTTTTTTTTTTTCTTACTTTGCTCCTTTTTTTTTCCTACCCCCTCTTCTTATTTATTGAATAAAATCTAGTTGTTACTTTCAATCCCCTCTTTTTATAGCTGTATGTATTGCTATTAAAAAAATTACTTTATCTTGTTAACACAAAATCTACTCCTTCATTCTTTATTTACTCTTTTCAATTGTATTTTGACTCTCATATTTTTATTTTTACTCTCAACCTTCTTATGTCTTTTCTCTCTTTTTCCTTTTATCTAAAAATTAATATATATAATTCTCTGCAACATTTTCTGTTTTAGTAACTTTTTAACTATTACAGCCAAAATGAGCACCAATTATTCTATAGATTTCTCTTGCTCTAAGCATCTGTTCAAAATGTTAACATTTAATTTCAATGATATTCATCTTTCTAAAGTCAAACACCCATTCCTCCCTTCCTTCACTCATTCAGTTCTTATTAATAGTTGATATAGTATTGATGATGATGGTTTTTTTTATTCCTTTTTTTTTTTTTTTTTTTTATGTTGAGTTCTTTCTAAAAACTTTCAAACTTGAATTTCTAGCAATAAACATATTCCTTTTGAATTTAGACTAATGTATTTTCTTTTTTTTTTTTTAATATTTTATACATATTCTTTTTAAAATCATTTTTCTGTACAATATGTGCATATGATTTTATTTTTGTTCAAATACTTATGATTAGTACTTTCTGTTGCTTTATTAGCTTTAACTCTATACAAAGTACTGGTCATGTATATTTGAAAAGGCACAATTTTTTCCCCTAAGATTACAGGGATTATTAATGTATTGGAATAGGGGAAGGGTCCAAATTAACTTACTCCTTAGATCAATTATGAATGAGATTTTAGAAAGGTTTTTCCTTTAACAATTTAATTCTATCTTAAGAAAAAAAATTCCAGGAATTTATCAGTTAGAACCACATACATGACTAAATGAATGCCTTACATTGATTGTAATAAAATTTGGTTCTTCTTGTATAATGTTTGTTTTTATCTCTCAAAGTTGAGCAATTAGAAGCAAACTCTCTGCCTGTTCAAACACTTATATCACCCTGTCAGTAGGTCTTGGAATATAATGACTGCGTCCTCTGCAGAGGGGTGAAACCACTTCTCCCCACAAGAAAAAGAAAATGTAGTGGATATCCTGTGTATGACTCTAAACTACATCTGGTGGTGAGGGTTCAGTTCTGGAGCTCTGGGTAGAATGGAGTCCTCCAAATTCACTCTGATCCAGATTGGTTAAATAGATCTGTCTTGAAAATTATTTGGATTGAATTGGAATACTTTCTACCATATAACTGAATAAAATAGTCAGTAGGACCACCACAATATAATAGAATGAATGAATGAATGAAAAAACATCCTACCTTAATCCTTTTGGTGGTGACAGAACAAACGACATTCATATGAGAAGCAATGACAAACGAGACACTGTTATGGTTTTAGAACATGGTAACTATTCTATTTATTCAGCATAGCTGTCTTACAGGAACTGAAAGAAAAGGATGGGCAGATAAATAAAAAGGTTCATGCACCCTCTAGTAGTTCTAAGTTAAAGAGAGATAATTAGTCCCTTATTCATTAATTTTGTTTTATTTTAAATATTATCTACAAAGAGTGCTATTTTCAACAATAACTGTGTGCAAAATATCTGTATTACAAACAGTTTACTTGAAGCTATGATTATTTACCAAGGATCATTATTAGTAATTACTTTGAACTATATAACTGTTTATAAGTTATTGATATTAGATGAGAATACTTGATACTATATAAATGTGCAACCAAATGATTATTATTGTCTGATAATTTTGAATAAAAAGAAAAAAAAAAAGATTGCAATGGAACCTTGAAAATATAATCATGATTGTAATCAAACATTTAAAGTCAAATTTCAGCATTAAATAAGCCATAAGGAATTGATATGCTGTTAAATTAAACAAACACTTATGACCAGTAGTGTGTCTGTGGGTTCATGTGCAAAAGTTCTGTTTATTTTTAAATAAACTGAATATATTTTCTTAATTCAAAAAAAAAAAAAAAAGAAACCTTTCCATACACCTTTATTGTGTGTGTGTGCGTGCGCACATGCGTGTTTCATGTCAGTTTAATTAGTTTCCACTTTGATGAACTATAAGGTAGATATAATCTGAGCATTTGAATGTTTCAACTACATAAAATACTTGTCGGCATCTCATGTCTCAGACATAATTTATCCTTTATGAGAAATTTGATATTTTCATTTATATTTGCTGTATTAAGTTTAAAATAAAATGTCTGTAAAGAATGGCCATTGTATATGGCCTTTATATGATCCTTTTGTTTGTTTTTATATAAGGTTGCAGACTTTCAAAAAGAATATCAGTTCAGATGAGTTTGTCTTCGTTTACCAGATTTCTCTTAGAAATAGCCTATGAAAAAAAAAAAAAGAAGATTTGTATAAGGACAAATGTGAAAAGGTGCCTGCAGTAGAATAATGAGTAGCTAGTTAATCCTCTTCACAGGGTGACCTAATATATTGGCCCTGTGCCAGAATTAGATAAGCTTAGTAAATATCTATGATTTGGCCTGTGCTGGTGGTTGGTTTAGTTTTATGTTTCTTACCAATGCCAGTGGTTTATATCTGAAACCAAGAAAAAATCTTCAGATTAAACAGGCTCTTCTCACTTAGAAGATTGACTGTAGCTTCTGATTATCATTCTTTTTGTCAACCTAAGCTCAAGAATATCAAAAAGAAAATGTGAGTTAAATTTTACTTATTTTAGTTGAAACAAAATTAATTAGCAAATGAGTAAAAGTTATTAGTTCAATTTTGATTTGCAAGGAAATTGTTGAATATTTGTTATGTAAAATGAATGCTTTTTCATTTTTAGCTTTCAAACTTATTAATGTATTTATGTATACTTTTAAAATATTTGCTGTTCTAAAAAACCTAAAGAAAAAACAAACTATGCATATTTTAGGTGTGCTCGATGAGCACTAGACCTTCCAAATATAAATTCATTGTAAATATTAATCTCGCTCAATAATATAATCATGGAACATAATGGAGAACTATGTATTTTTTGTTTATTGTTAAGTATTCTAATATTTTGGTTGTTGTTTAGAGATAGCACTGTACAGGATAATAAGGAAAGTGATAAAAGTAAGGGTTGAATGGTGAGTGACATTCCACTTGCACACATCAAACAAAAAGTTATGTACAAACTCATTAAATGAAGCAGCATTTTGTCAGAAAAAATTATTCTCTCTCTTTCTCTCCTTTTTTAAAATTTAGATTTGTTAAAACTTTAATCTTTTTGTTATTTTATGAAGTCTCAATAAGATATCCTTTTTGATGCTAAAAATTGTCTTTTCTATAACAAGTGTTTGAGAAATTCTTTTTAGTGGTACTCACACCTGAGTAGTAGGTTTAGCACAGTGCAAGCTGTAATACTAACCACCGTATGTCACTGCTATGCACATACTCTCTACCATTGAGAGAGCAAATAGGCACCTTGTTCTTGTAAATATCTCTGTCATCTGTTAGTTTTTAACTAGATATGCTTTGTTATGCATCTGAATTTGACCTTAGGATCCATCTAAGTAATTTGTATAGTCTGTAAGTATAGAAACGTGTGTTCATATACAATCATTCTGGCCTCAGTCCTTGTCCTAACTACCGAATATTTGTAGTTGTATTGGTCTTGTATTTCACCTCTGTCTGTTGGGACACTTGAATGTTGATCTCCAATTTTGTCCGCCAACAATGAGGCAAATTGATTTCGTTAACAATAGAATCTGTTGTGCAACATTCCTGGATGACTGCCATACATAGCGCTCTCTCTCTCTCTCTCACTACTTGCTCATCGACCCACCCATTTACCCAATACCCAATTTTTCATAATTGCCTAAACCCTTTACATACAACATTTTACTAAAGTTTGTCTTCAGATCATTCAAGCATTTATCTACACAGATTGCTTGATTATTTACATTACAACAAAAAAACTTCTTGTGGGGGGGAAAAAAAAACATGAAAACTTCCCATTGGAGATCCTTTGATTTATAAATGGTATTTTGTGTGTTGATCATATTAATAATTTAAAAATTATTAGGTTATTTTATTTTCTTTTGTAATTTCACTTTGACAAATTATCAGATTTTATTTATCTACTCTTCTTAAAAAATAAGAATTAAACTATTTTAATGTTTGACTAATTTGGAACTATTTTATGAATACTTAAGCAAATATATTTCTCCTGATTCATTAATGTATAAGAAAAAAGATTATAGTTTAAGGTTGAAAATACAAATTTAAATGCTCTTTCAGTCTTATATATTAGATACTAGATGATCCTTGAACCAATTGGGTTCCCATTGTAACAGTGGTTCATATTGAAGTTTCTATTTAAAAAGAATGAAGAAATCTAACTCACAGTTAGTTACCTCTTATATCAAGAATTAAAAGGATTAAAAAATATGATGTTCAATGTGAATGTAGACCCTTATAAAAATTATCATCCAGTTGCAAATTGGATGAGAAACTGCTTTATTCTCTAAGTTTGATCATTTTAAGTGTATTGCTCTTATAAAAATCTCGCTATGATTTTGCTGGATTATGTTACATATAATTTACCAACATCTCTGCTTGTGCAGGATGTGATACAGTCAATTTTAAGTGAAGTTTAACAGGTTTGAATTTAGTTTTCCTTCTAGATGGATTGCCATACCAAGATTAAAGAGCCCAATCTGCCCTACTATTTACCTATATCCTGGAAGGAAGAATAATTGGATTCATACCTTTCCCTAGAGAATTTGTGCTATGTGAAATGCAAGTGGGTCACCATGTTCATTTTCTATGATGGTAACCATTATACCAAAAATCCCTCTAAACACGTGTGAGAGAGAGAATTTTAGTAATACTTATATTTTGTGAATTGTTTAAGTCCAATTTCTTCTGCAAACACATAAGTGCTATACTTTGCTCCAGGGTAGAAACCTTTTTTTTTTTTTTTTTTTTTTTTACAGAAATGCTTTTATACTAAAAAAAGAAAAAAGTTAATGATGAACTCAAATGTCCTCATTCTTTGACTTTATATTCATATAAAGTTTATTTTAGCTTCTTATTTCTACTTAAGATATTAAAAAAAAAAAGTTGTAACTGTAGTAGAAGCATTTCTAATATCATTTAAAAAGTGTTAATATCCAAAAAAAATGATAAAAACAATTGAAGATTGTTGAAAATGAAAACTCATTTCAGTCTCTCATCAAAAACAATTTGAAAAACGAAATAGAAAGCAAATCATAATAATCTAAAATTTACTAATAGGTGTGTATATGTTAAAAGAAAGGGGAAAATTATATTAATATATTTGTTTTTAGATATTAAACTAGCAAGGTTACCTGTGCATGTCTAGGTTAAAATGACTCTTCAGAGAATTATTGATATTTACTGGTTAAATTTGCATGATTATTATTTTTTTTTTTTTGTTTATTATCAAACATTAAAAAAAAATTGAAAATCAAGAAATGTAAGAAAAAATAAAGTATGACAGATGTGTTTAATTCTGTTGTCTAAACATTTTACTATGAAATTCCTATTTGTAGAGTTCAGCCTGTGAGAAGTTTTCTAAATCAAATATTGATGCAAAAAAAGAATCCAATAATAATAATGCTTTACATAACTGTAGAGATTGAGTGATATGACAATGGCTGGATTGGTTTGGTTTTTATACCATTGTCAGTTTAACAATTATGTTCTCTAAAAACAGATCTATTTGACTCTAGGTCAGAGTTCACTGGGAGTAATAGTAATGAAGGGGTAACTCCACATTATTTAGAGCTCCAGAACTGGAACCACACCACTAGATGTAGTTTAGTGTCATATAGAACACTTTTCTTGTTTCCTCCCTCTCCAGGGTATTCAGTATATTCTAGGCACCACTGATAGGGCATTGCTTGTTTGGGCACATTATTTTATTATGGAAATGTTTTTTAAACCTGAAACTTTCAAAATATGTGTGTGGCATTAAGATTTTATAGCGAAACATAATTTATGATATTTATAAATATTGCCATATTCATGTTCATCAGAAAATATTTTAAGATGCAATAACACAATTTTAAATGAACTACAAAATCAATTTGACACTATAATGTAACAAAGTGCATTTTAACTTTAAATTTCATGAACACCTTTCTTTGTAATTCACTTGTCTTTGTTAACCTACTTGTGGTTGTCTAAAATTATCCTAGACTATGAATCTGAGTGTTGTTGGTAGACAAAATAAATTGTCTGTAAATGTGTAAAGTTAAACAATAATTTGGCAACATAAGAGTGGCATTATTTCCGAGAATTAAATTAAAGCAGAACTGGCTGGTGACTGAAACGGTGATTATTTGGTTACTAAAGAGTTAAAAACAGTCAAGTAAGTGTGTTGTTTGGGATAGTACTTTATAAGAGTTTACCGATCATTGCTAAGAAGCAGCGATAAAAATAGCTAACCAAATTTGAGGGGTCTTTACTTTCACTGGCAAAGATCTAGAAGCCTAGCAGTCATGTTGATTTGATTATGATACCGATCTAAATATGCATGAACTAAAAACAGGTTGGACAAACAACTGTTTGGAAATCTTTTAAATCGTGCAAGTCTAAACACATTTAAGCAGAGATTCCTAAACAAACATAACATGTACATGATTTTACTTGACAGGTTAAGACATGAATAGTTTTAGTCCAGAATGTTTTAGTTCAATACATGAAGAGTTTTTTTTTTTTTTTTTTTTTTTTTTCCTCATTCTTAAAAAAAAAATGAAAAATAAAAAGCTTGGGAAACGAGAAGAAAAAAATTAGATTTCCACAAAAGTTTGCAGCATTTTTAACAAATACTTTTAATGCAAATTCATAGCGTCATTATTCAATGGTTATATTATTTTCCCTGATTTTCTATGACATCATGCCAACTTTCAGGTAAATTTATAAAAGAATGATTCAGGTTTTAATTTAGTGAATTTAGTAATTTTTTCATATCTTGAACTTGTTGGAATTTCTTGACCAACCATGATGTCTTGTTTGGAGGGGAAACAAATGATCATCTGAAGGTAACAGAACTGGAGAAAACATCACATCTCAGCAGATCCTATAATTATTTGCTGTGTCACATTTGTAACATTAGTAAGCATTACACTATGTTCGCCAGTGGTCTGGAAGACCTGGGTTCAATCCCTGGTCGAGTCATACTAAAGTTGTCATACTTGATGCTGCCTTGCTTAGCACTCAGCACTATAAAGTAAAGATCAAGGGTAAAGTAGAGCAATCCTGGGAAAGGAATAGTGCCCTCCCCTACACCTCAGTGTAGTAGCTATTAAAAAGGGAGCCTTTGGGCCACCCTCCACTATGGTTGCCAACTTTATTTTACTTACACTATAATAAAAATATAGATCAATTTTTTTTTTTTTTCTTTTTTTTTTTTTTTTTTTTTTTTTTTTTTTCGAATATCACATCTGTAATAGACTCTTCTGATAACAATAAGATTTTGTTGAATTAAACTTGATAAATACAAATGCATGATTATTCAGTGGTGAATGGTCATGTCACACTTAAAACACCAGATCACTAAAGTTAAGCAGTCATGTGTTTGTTACTCAAGTGTCTTACCAGCTAGTAAAACCAGCTACAGTAAGCAATCTAAGGCTTGTGTGCCCGACTAAGTGAAGATTAGTAAATAATACTGGTGAATGTGGAATGTTCTCTGATATATTAGAGATTGAATTTTTCATTATTTTAAGCTTGAAAAATAAGATGCTATGATTTGTTCATGTATTAGAATATTTTCATATACAAAATAAATTATGGAAATATTTTAATTTAATGTTGATATTAAAAATTAGTATTATGTAATGATTATTTTTATCTATAGGATGAAGTAAAGGCGAAAATGATTATCCGTTTTGACACATGTAGATAATAATTTTTGCCTTTATTTCATTTTACTTTTAGTTTTATATTCATCAAGTATAGATCAGGAGAAAATGCAGTGTGATATATATTTTTACTATAATACAATTGAAAAATTATTTAAATATTGATATTTTTTTTGACATAGGTAAACTAAAAGATAATATAAGAATAATAAATGTTGTTTTTAATCCCAATTCTATAATAGACATATTTGAATTTCAAAAATCATTCTTTAATGTGGCTGAGTTGATGGTGGATGTTTTAAGAAACTGAGGAAAAAAATTCATTGTCACTAATATAGATTCTTTTTAACTGCTGTGACTGCCCAAACTTATTTGGTTTTAGGAAATAGTCTTCTATATTTCATCATTATAAACTGGCTGCTTCAAAATATAATCATGTAGTCAGAGATCCATTTGCTATTTTGTAACATTTATATGAACTTAACTAGTGTCTTTTATTTCTAGATGAAGCATTGTCAACCATCATCATCATCATCACCATCATCTATTATTATTATTATTATTATTACTACTACTACTATGATGATGACTAATATTTTTTTTCATTTTCTAATTGTTTTTTTTGTTTTTTTTTTTGCTGTAACTCCCTCAGGTTATAATTAAAAATAATGAAAGATAAGCTCCCAGTGAGATTCAAACTCGCTCTTCTATTACCTTGAGAAAATCTAGTTAAGTGCACCACCTGCTCTACTAAATGGTCTAAAAAAGCTATTGGTTTATAGAAAGCTATATCAAACCTATAAACTTATCCATTATTCTGTTTTGATCTTTCTCAGCTTATTTGATAGAGCAGCTGGTGTATTTAACCCAGCTTCTCTGTGGTGGAGATGATGTCAGTTCAAGTCTTACCAAGAGTTTATCCTTTATTATGTCTGACCTGTGTTGTGTCCTTGTCATAGAATGATAGCCCAAGTGAGGTGTGTTGATAAAAAAGAAGCCCCCCCCCCACCTAAAAAAAAAAAAGTAAAAATTAATAATTAAAGTAAACTTTTTAATCTTAATACATTTTAACTTTACTTCTGATAATGTCATAGTGTCACCTGCTTTAATCAAAATGTATGGATGATATTGGGATAATATCAAGAATTAACTAGAAAAACTTATCACTCTTACAGTAGTTAAAAGTGAATATTATATACCAAAGACTGTTGAAATAACAGTCTAACAACAAAGAACTTACAATGTTTTAGCTGGTCACTGCTTAAATAAGTGTATTATAGTGCTGTAAAATATAGGTATAAAATTGAAATGTGATATTTTGATTGATTTTACTCATTTTTTTTATTTCGATTGATATAAAAAAGATATATCTTAATTTTGAGGAAAATCAGGTAATATTTAGAGGTCTAGCTATTTGCAGACTTCTGAAACTATACAAGTTCATATTGTCAGATAATATTAACTAAAGAAAGAGGATTTTGTATTTTCCATTTATTTTTCAGTACAACCAACAAAACAAAAACTGATTGAGCATTTAATAACTTTAATGTTAAGAAAGTTATTAAACTAAGTGAAGTTTAGTATTTATATGTTCAATATTCACAATACTGTATATAGATGGTAGATTACACTAATCAAAAATTAATTCATTTCAAATTCTCTCATGATGGAAATTTGAAAAACAATAGTTTAAGGAATAATCTAGCATTATATTTCAAATAGATAATATATTTAAAGACCAAATATAGTACCTGATGTCTCTTAACTACATGATTTTGCTACTTATTATACAAAAGTGATAGAATAGTGAAACTACTTAATGTTATTCAATTTATCTCAAATTTGGAATACAGATGACTTAGATGAATAAAAACAGAAGGTGAGAAGAGTGAGCAAAGTAAGACGTAAATAGCAACTTTGTAAATTTGAACTCCCCTAGTGTATATGTATAATTAATGAATTAACAGGAAGATATTTTATTTTTACTTTGTTGCTTAGGAGTAAAAATAATATGAAATTGTATTATGAAGCTGTTGGGTTTCTTGAAAAGATTTTCCCTATTAAACATATCAATAACAAAGGATATTTTAGGATTTACTAAGATTTGCTTACTTAGGCACTCAGTCCTCACTTCTGTATTTAGTCATCATGTCTTGTTTTTCAATTAGTCAGTTTCATTTAAACAAAACTGATTTAAGATCAGAACTATAAACACACTTTATTTTTATTTGATGATTGATTGCCTGTCCTATGGACAAAGAAAATTAAGTTGTTTAAAAAAAAAAAAAAAAAAAAAAAAGTTCTCTTAACTCTACAAGATTTTTGTATACAATATTTTTGCAAAACATCATTTTTCTATATTTCTTTTTATCATTATACAAAGACTACTTGAATTTCCTACCTTAGACATAGTTTGATATTCTTAGATAAAAACGAAAATGAATTTATAGCAAAATATATGCTGGGAATGTTTAAAAATTGAATCTTTCCTTTTGTTTAGATAATTTTATGATAAATGTAAACATGCGAGGTTTTGTTTCATTGCTAAATGAGTTTAGAAGTTATGGTTATTCCTTTTTGTGCTTTTCCAACAATGATTTTATAAAAAAAAAATAAAAACTGCTTATATATGAAGATTACAAAATAAATGAATAGCACTGCTTTATTATTTATCAAAAACTCCTTTTAAAAATTGATCCAAATTACATATCATTATCACTCTGATAAATGCTGTTTGTTTGTAAATATAATACAAAGTTAATATTATCTGTAGTATCATTATGTCTTAAAGATATAGACTTTTGTTCTAGAGTATAGATGTTTCAAAGAAAACATAAAAATTTACATAATGCAAATTTATGAGACAAGAGTTGGGGACACATAGATAGTACAAATTTATAATAGATGAAAATTTGATAAATAGTATCATAGAAATATTATTACATATTAAAAATGTACGCTGTCTTGTTCTGTATGATTGAAAGTGAACATACACACAGATTTATATAACACAAATCTATAATAAATAATTATCTTGTTTTTATCTATAAAATTCATAACATCCCCTGGTGTAAAATATCTACCATTTATGATTAAGGCAAAATATCAGAATCTGATAACTTTAGATCAACAGGTATTCTGTTTTGGGCATAGTTCTCCTGAAATCAATCAAGTTTTAAATCTACAATGATAAAGTCAGGTAAATTAAAAATAAAATTAAGTTTGTTTCATTTTTGTTTAAACTTTTATTATGGTCCTTTCTGGAATGGGTTTTTATTCTTCCCTTGCTCATAACACTTTTTAAAAATTTTTTCCAGATTCCCAAAGAGTCATATGCGTATGATGGACTTTGGTTTTAGCTCCCCTCGTGTCAGTAGCCGGGACAGGCAGAGAGCCCAAAGCTGTGAGCGTACAAACCGTAAGAATGATCTTGTCTCCTTTGGATTAAATGAAGACTTTTTTGGCTTCAATGATATCTTCAACAATATGCGAAAAATGATGGCTGATATGAACCATACTCTGGTAAGTAAACACGATTGTTTTTTTTTTCTCCAACTTCATTTGGGATTTTACTTAAAATTTCTTGGAAACAATAGTGAGCTTTAACTTATTCATTTTCTTTAAGTGAGGCTGCTTCTTTTAGAAATGAGAATTTGATCTAAGTGTTTTTAACTTGTTTTGTTGGCATATAAACAAACTGGGCTTGGCTGTTTGCATATCACATAGCACTAATACTTTTGGGAAAGTTATGAATCCAATTATTCTCCCTCCAGTGATGGGTAAATAGTAGGGCAGACTGACTGGTATGACAACCAGTCTTGGAGAAAGAAAACCCTGAATTCAAACCAGTTAAACTCTCCTTATGAACTGACCTTGTGTCATTTCCTACTTTTACAGAGGAGTTGGGATGTGTAATATATATATAAAGTAAAAGTGAAGTTGGTGACCTTAGTCCAGGGTGAACCCCTTTTCAATAGCTACTACACTGAGATATGGGGGGGCGCTACTCCTTTCCCAGGATTGCTCCACTTTACCCTTGATCCTCACCTTACAATGCTGAATGTTTAGCAAGGTGGCATCAAGTACGATTTTTTTAGTCTTTGGTATGACTTGACCTGGAATTAAACCCCAGTCTCCTGGACCATTGGCGAATGCTTTACTCATTAGGCCAATGGCCCTGTGTGTGTGTGTGTGTGTGTGTGTGTATATATATATATATATATATATATATATATATATATATATATATATATATATATATATATATATATATATATATATATATATATATAAATAAACAGAATTCGAATTTTTATTCTTTGAGATAAATTTTCAAATCTTGTGCCATCTTTCATATTACTTCCATTTTATTTTTTCATATAATATAAAAATCTTTTTCTAAAAATGGCCATAACTACAGATTATTTCTAGCTTTTCAGCTATCTCAATTTTTATAAATGGCAAGTAAGGTTAGCTAATGTTGCTTAAGTGAAAATTTCTTTGAAATTTCTTGAGTATTTTGTCTTTTTGTTATGTCCATATTTAGCATTGCAGATAAAGAATTGAAGCAAATGCATTATATGAAGAAATAAAATTGTATTTATTTTTTTATTTTTTATTTTTCAGCTGTTTAGTTTAAGAAACTAATTGAACAAAAATTTTCTTAAGTAACTTCCTTTTTCAAGTTTAAGACTTTCAAATACCCAATTAGCCTGTTTTCATAAAAAATAATAATTCTCCTGTTAAAAATGTATGAAAAATAACTTGGTATTTTTAGACATTGGACTCCCATCGTAACAAGAGTCTACAATGATACTGATGACTTATTTAAGGAGTGAAGGTTTCGAATTAGCAGTTCATAGTACCAGCAGTCCATGATGACATTTATATTTTTATTTAGGAAGAAATGAAGGATTCTAATTGGTATTTTATAGTTATGTTATATTGAGAATTTGGATGATTAAAAAATATTTAGTATAAGTGCAGACCCTATAAAATCATTCAGTTGCAAATTGTCCTGGAAATTACTTTAAGTTAGAGCATTCAAAGTGGATTGCTCTATTAAAAACATTGCTATAATATACCTTTTTTTTTTTTTTTTTTTTTTTTTCTGATTTATGGTTACTTGCATGATACTGCTTTTATACACACACACACACACACACACACACACACACACACACACACACGAATTTTAGTTATATATAGATTTTACATCTACAGATGATTTTATTTGAATATTTTCTGAAGTTAACTTTTTAGAGGAGTGAAATTTCTTGGATTTTGAAATTCTTGGATTGTATAGAATAGTAAAAGCAAAGCATGAATAAACTGGTTAGTTATATTGGATGTAAAAAATCTACAGACTGTCACTTAGATAAAAAAAGAAAAAAAAAAAAACGGTAGTAGAATTACTTTAGATTGATGTGTAATTGTAACCTCTTGTATTAGTGCAATAGTCAAAGACATTTACTTTGTATGAATCAATCCTTTATTGAAACATAAGAACTTATACAAACTGTTTTAAGGATGTATTTATATACAATAACATAAAAAAAGCTTTGCATGAAGTGTTACTAAAAAGTTTCCAAGAATTGTTTTATTTAACAAAGGATTAATATTAAGTAGAATTATTAGTGTTATGTAGGAATACTTGAAGCCATTTGTGGGTAAACAAATGAGCTCTGGTTTGTTTAACAATGTTACCTCTAAACTATTCACTTACAAATTATATATATTTCAAAATGAATAGGTCCATGAAGATATTTGTATTTTTTTGGATTTATTTATTTTATTCTTACATATGTATATGTTTCCAGCTTGATGCTTTTGTCAGAGAACATGTATGGCACAAGGTCTTGTTAATGGGGTATTCAGTGAGACTTGAACTCGCTCGTGTTTGCAATTTGAATGGTTTTTCAGTTGGTTATTGGTTTTTAGGAAGGTCGCTCCTCTCTATTTCTTAGGGTGTGTTTACCTTAGTCTATTTTACTTCTCATTTGCTTTTAATATTTGTGTATGTGTGTGTTGGATTTCACTTTATTTTTTCTCTGTATATGTGTGAATGTGTATCTTGAGATTTTTTTTTTTTATGTATGTATGTATGTTATTTATATATATATATATATATATATGTTTGTTTCTATTGGTGTGTGTGTGTGTGTGTGTATGACCCATATTTTATTCAACTTTGGTTTCAATTTATCTATAAATTTCTTTTTCTTTATTTGAAGTAGCATGTAGTTGTTAGTTTGATATATGGGCATTATTTTAAATTCACCTTCATTACGTTCATATAGGTGTTTTGATAGATTTAATTTTGTCTTTTGTTACTTTGATATTGCTCCTGTGAAGTGATGTTCTTGTATTAAGGACCTGTGTTGACCCTATGTATATTTATTTGCATTTGCTACATTCAGTTATGTAGGCTACATTTTTTGGAGTTGCAGCTTAAGTCTTTATTTCTATACTCTCTCTGATAAATTTTTTGTTAAATCTTGGGTGTTATGTATCTGGGTATTTATATATCCAAATTGAAATGAAGTGTTTTTCTAATTCATGGGGGATATTGCTATATAGGTTTGTGATGTGAAATGTGACTATGAATGTGATGGGATCAATTTTTTCTGGTATGAAGTTTTAAAAAATCTATGTTGTCCCTAATATAGCTTTTTAGTTTGTTTAGGAAAGGTTGTACAATAGCTTGCTAAGTCTGCTAGTCGGGCATGATGGGCTGCTACAATGAGTTTAAATTTGAGGTCATTGGGGTTTGGGATTTCTATATATTTGGATTTTTGTGTTTCTATGGTGTTTTTTATTTCTTTGGACTTGTGAATTTTTGGTAGTCCATAGAAGTTACTGGTGATGGAGATAATAGTTTAAGAAGTTTTTTTTTCTTTTTTAGTTAGTGATTTATTGTATATTTTGCAGAATTTTGTGTTTTTTTTTAAATATTATATTATTGTCAGTTTGTATCTGTTAGTTTGTAGTTGGTTTCATCTTTTAATAGTTCTCGGATTTTTGTTTTGTATGTTTTATTTAAGATGACTATGGCACTTCCCTATGGCTTCTTTTATAATTATGTTTTCATTTTCCTGTATATTTTTAAGGCTTCTTTTTGTTTTTGTGAGAGGTAATTTTTTTGTTGTTTTTTTCTTTTAAGTTGATATTCCATAATTTCTGGAATGTGTTTTGTTCACTATTATTGTTTTTGTCTGGGAAGAATTTAGTTTTATTCTTTACTAGGGAGTCATCTATATCTCTTTTATTTGAATTTTTCTATTAACCTGAATTTTCTTTCAAATTCTTTGAGGTCATTTTTTAGTTCTCCTATGTTGCTTTTTGGAATGGGGCTAAATTTAAGACCCAGTTTGAGTAAATTTACTTGGTCTTTATGTAACTTGTGTATAGATAAGTTTATAATTTTTGGTTTAATGTTTCTTTTGTTTTTTATATTGTTTTTTTTTCCTCCAGTCTGTTTTGTCTAAAAAATGGTTTTTGTTTGTATTTCTTAAAAAATAGTAATTTTTATTTGTATTTTCTAAAAAGATTTTTGTTTTATGTTATGTATGTGTGAGTTTGTGTGTTATTTGGCTTTAAATAATCCACAAGAGTTGATATGCATTAAAACACAACCAAATCAAACCAAGAATTGTTTAAGCTACTAATCTCATTCTTTTTTGTTCATCACTGTTTTGGCTGATATATTCTACAGCCTTCTTCTAGTGCACAAATGATAATGTGAAAAAAATTTGAATTTTTATTTATTTTATTAAAAGCAAATCAAAAACAGTGTAACCAATAGGAAAAATAAATGCCAAATCCTGTTGTGTATATATATATATATATATATATATATATATATATATAGGGAAGGAGTAGCGCCCTCTCCTACACCTTGGTGTTGTAGCTATCGAAAAGGGAGCCCTCGGGTTACCCTCGACTATGGACGACTATATATATATATATATATATATATATATATATATATATATATATATAATGATTTGTTAGTAAATAGTTTATAGGTAACATTACTTTAAAATGAACTAGTGTTCATTTGTTTTCATGCAGTTAAATGGTTTCTTGTATAGTAAATGTTTAAATAGTTCTATTTGATCCATAGATGGAACCCTAACAGGTACTACCACTCTGGATTAGAATGAACCTGGGAGTAATGGTAATGAAGAGGTACTACACATTCCTCAAAGCTTTAGAACTGGAACCTCACCATCAGATAGTTTAGTATCATACTCAGGACACTTGTTGGAGTGGGTCTTACCCCCACTGCAAAGGTGCAGTCGGTGTATTCTACAGCCCTAACCAACAGGGCTCTACAGAATGTGTTACTGAAAAAATTTTCGAGACATTTTATGCAATTTAAATTTTTTTTTCATGAGTATTAAAAAGAAAAAAAAAAATTGCTTCCAAAAAGGTAATGCTTCCTATTCATTTCTATCAAAACTAAAACAATGCAAGGAGCACAGTCACTTAATTAGATAAATCAGGTTTTCAGCTACAAAGCACTGTGGAAAAAGAGCATTTTGTAGCCCTAGCCAACAGTGTTATTGCAAGTGCTGCATTTGAAAATAAATAGGGAAAATTACTTTTCAAGTATCTCTCATATGTTTTATTAATATTTTATATCCCATTAGTGACCATATCTCATTTCATTAAACATTTACATTTAAGGTCAACATATTCCCATCAAATCTTTTAACTTAGTTTGTTGTAGTATCCTGTTTTGTTCTTTTGTTTCTTTCTTTCATGTGCGTTGCTAAATTGCTGAAGAGTAATGCCCTAGTCTTCTGTAATTGCATCTTCCTAACTGACAGATGGCTAACTTGGTACAAAAAGCTTTATCCAAAACTACAGCAAAGATAATGTACCCAGCTTTGTCATATCGATCTCTCATTTTGTCTCTATGAATTCTATTGTAAAAACAAAGGGAACAAGTTTGGGGGTTTGCTGCTAGCCTCGTGCTGCTTGCTTGCCTGCTTGCCTGGCTAGAGTCAGCAATCCACAGCGAGGTGATAGTAATATCATCACTTCTTTTTCTTTTCTTTTTCCTAAATCAATAAGTTTTATGACCTTCTGTTTGATTTGAAATATCAGTGAAAGCAAATGCTTTATGTCCAGTTGCTTACTTTTTACCCACCTTAATCCTTCTGCAAAGAAAAGAATAGCAACCATAATGGCTCCCTCTTTTTTTTTTTTTTTTTTTTTTTAATGCATACTGCCTGCTATCTAGAAAATGAGCAAGCAATGAAGTGTGTTGATCAAGTCTTTTTCTCTGATCTCTAACAGCAGTTATTAATTTGAAAATTGTTTTGGGAGAGTGGAGAGAAAAAAGATTTATAAAAATTCAAGCAATCCCATAAACAACTTCTTTTGTATCTATTTATCTTGTTTAGGATTCAAGCTCCTTCCACCCCTCCCCCACATAGCCATGTTAGAAGCACAGTTTCTGGAACTGCTGGATACAGCAATAATAGCATCTTGACTGTGAGCTAATAACACGTTGTTTTTTCAGGGAATGTAACAATTTGGAATCAATTCTGCCATCGTGCCTAGTAATTGCACAACTCTTCAAAATTCAATAAATGAGTGAAAACTGCTCAATTATGTTTGTACAAGCTTCCAAAGCCTGTCATTTTCAACTTCTTTTTTAATCTTTTTTTTTTTTTTTTTTTTTTTTTTTTTCATTGATTCTTTTTTTTTCTCACTTCAAGAATGAATGTTGGAAGTTTCTTTGTTTTTTTTTTTTTTGTTTTGTTTTTTTTTTGAAAAAAAAACCCCAAACAAACCCAAAATAAAACAAAGTATGTTTGCAAAATCTTTCAGTGCACACACACACACATGCATGTTATAGAGGAATTTGTATCCTGACTGTTCTAATTTTATTTAAGATATTTTCTCAGTTATTTAAAATTAAAGATGAAAAGCAGTTCTTTAGGGTTTAAAAAAAAATCCTTTCAACAATTAAATGCCTTGTTTTTGTCACATGATGTTTCAACCAATACATTCTCTTGACTTCAAGTTTAAATTGCACCTCCATAAGAAAAAGACTCTTCTAGTTTCTTGCTTTTGGAGTGAAAAGCAAAAATGGTGTCTAACAATTTTTTTTTCTCAACAGAAACAAAATGATGTATTGTGAAAAGATCTAAGAACCTCATGTCCCCTCCCCACTCCAAAAAATTCTGTTTGATACCATTTTTGGTTTTGTATTGAAATAAGAAATAAGTAGAATTCGCCAATGGTCCAGGAGACCTGGGTTCAATCCCAGGTCAAGTTATACCAAAGACTTTAAAAATGGTACTTGATACCTCCTTGCTTAACACTCAGCAATGTAAGGTATGTATCAAGGGTAAAGTGGAGCAATCCAGGGAAAGGAGTAGCCCCCCACACACACACACACACCTCGGTGTAGTAGCTATTGAAAAGGTAGCCTTTGAGTCACCCTCGACAAAGGTCGCCAACTTTACTTTTTAGAATTACCCTCTTTTCTTACAAAGGTGCATATTAAAACTGAAGAAGGCCAGAGAATCTACTGAGTGAAATCTTAGATGAACAAAAAAATAAACTGAATTTGTTGAATATTAATGTGATGTTTCTTAAAACCATTATCTAGGTGTGGTGTAATGGTTAACAAGTTAGTCTAGTTCTCTTTTGACAAGTGGCCAGTCTTTGTAGCCTATTCAATTTATTTACTGGCAAAATCTGCAACATCATGGTGATATAAATATGAACTATCAAGTTAAAAGAACTTCTGGAAGTGTCCCAACATTTTGTTGGATGATCGTATTAAATTTAGTGTATAGCTGAAAAAAAAATTGGATTATAGAGAAGTGAATATAGTGAGAGGCTTGATGTTTTGTGCCTTACAATGTCATCAAATCTTCCTTTTTGTGGTTTTGACTGAGATCTTACTGAAGTATCCATATAAACTTACACTAAACATCAATAAACTTCAGTTTTAATCTCTTTCTCTCACTATAGGTTTTAACTCTGCTGACATTGAGCTCATTTCATTGTGTGTATATATATATATATATATATATATATATATATATATATATATATATATATATATATATATATATATATATATTAACAGATTTTAACCAAAGGCCTAAAATAAGGGTGAATCTAGTTGATGGCAACAAATCATGGATGCTACAAAATAAAATCTCTTGGAGGGTTGGGTAAGAGTGGAATCATCATTTGTTCAATTGTTATTACTGAGAAAAGATCTGGGTTTGTTTTTTTTTTAATTTTTTGTCTCTTTGCTCACCTTTCTTGATATGCTAACCAACCTCTTGATTGAGTACAAGTGAAAACACTTGTTTTGCTGGATTTCCAAGAATAAAAGGAAAAAAGGCCAAACCAGCAAGGTAAACTCTCTCACACATACACACACACTAATCAAGGCAATTGTGACCAGATTTCATGGCCAACTGATCCTTTTTTTTTTTTTTTTTTTTTTTTTTTTTCAAGAAAAGAGGAGTAGATGAGTAGGTAGGTTAGCCATAAGAATCTTCCTTGTCTTTTGTCTCTTGAAAGTGGGGATTATTAAGATTGCAAGGCCAAATTAATCCGGACTTGTGTGTAATGATAATTTGGAAATTTTCTCTCTTTTTTACTTCTTCCAAGAGAGCGAGTGCTCACTGATAGAAGCAAGTGGCTAGGCAGGCTGGATAATAGTTGAATTATTTGGGCTGTTTTTATGTTAGTTGCTCAAAGGACAAAGGCCACTATTTATTTATTTATTTGTATCAACTGGTGACAGTTGGGGTTAGTGATTTCCTAAATACTGCTATATACTATTATTCACATGAACAGTTGATAATAAGGTATCTTGTTTTTTGTTAACCTCTGTCCTCTCTCTATCCATCTCTTACTTCTCTTTCCCTCTCTCACATTCCCTCATACTCTATCTTTCAAGTTTCCCCACTCAATCACTGTTCTTTCTCATATTCATCTCTTTGATCTATTATAGGTAATGACTAAGATTAACTTAGTCTGGTAGAAGACCACATTTAGGTCATCCAGTAAGAATTCAACTCACCACAATAGTAAATGTATGTCATACTAGTTTACGAACCACTAGTCCATGGTAAGGAGCCTGAAGGAATTAAGATTGAGTAAATTTGGTTTATTCTGGCAAAGTGCCACAAGAGTAGAGCAGAGCACCCTGTGGAGATTAAACTCCCAACACGTGAATAGATTTGCAGGACTAGCTATCACTCTATACCAGATACATTTGTTTTCTTATGGTTGGTAAAGCAGTAGGTCCTAGACCTATTTTATTTGGGTTTTCTTTACATGTGTATAGTATTCGCCAATGGTCCGGGGGACCAGAGTTCAATCACAGGTCACGTCATACTTTGAAAATGGTACTTGATACCTCCTTGCTTAATACTAAGCAATATAAGTTATGTATCAAGGGTAAAGTGGAGCAATCCTGGGAAAGGAGTAGTGCCCTCCTCTACACCTCGGTGTAGTAGTTATTGAAAAAGGAGCCTTCGGGTCACCCTCGACTACAGTTGCCAACTTTTACTTACTTAGTTAGTCTTGTAGATTTTATAAGTACTAGATCACGTATTGCCTGTTTACCTTGGTTGTCTAGCAAAAAAACAAAATGTAGCCATCAATTTCAATTTGTCCTCAAATTCAGTTAGCCTCTGATAGCACTAATCAACAAAGATCAGAGATTTCCAATAAAAATAAAAATGATTCAAAGATAAATAAATTAACAGAGAAACAAAAAATCTTCCAGGATTTGATCAGAGTGATTTCATTTTATTTCAGATTGACCTGATATCCAAGATTTTAATTTAATGAAATTAGCTCAAGAATTTTATTGAATTTGTTGGTTATGAGATTTGTTTTTGTTTTTAATAAAATGAACTCAAAATACTGTTTAAAATGTATGATGAAAGAAAAAAAAAGTTAATCTTTTTTTTTTTTTTTTTTTTTTTTTTTTTGCACTGATGCTGAAATTTCATTAAAATTTAAATTTTATAATTTTCTAGAATGTGCGCTAGGGACTATGTTGCTGATATGCTTTTGCCCCCTTTTTTTTCTTTATCTTAAAGATTGTAACACTCTCCTCCCAAATAATTATCCTCTAACTCTAGAATATTTGAACTTAGCCAAAGATAATATTTCAAGCTGTAATTTTGAGTACTAATATGAATTTTAGATTAAATGTTGTCAACATGAGAGAAAAAAAAGAAGCATTTCAAGGATTGATGAATAATTTTCCAGTTCAGCAATTCTGTTGTATATATGCTGTAGGACACCTCAGTATGGTTTACAAGTGAGACTAGCAGGCTGTTATTAGTGAGTTGAATTCTCACTAGATGCCTCATACTTTTGGGCTTGTGCTAAACTAATCTTAATAGATAACCACATACACTGAAATGCAATAGGTCTTCTCAAGAATTGAGCACTCCAGGTAGCCATATGTAAAAACATATTCCTTCACTTCTGCTGAAAATGACCATATCTCTGGGGTAAGATATCTGACTAACATGAAGTCAGCTGGATTTCAATTCCAGCTTGAAGTATCTCACTAGTCAAGCCATACTGAATAGTCATGATACAATGAAACAGTCTGTCTATGGATGGCATATATAGGTAGTATTTTCTCTTTTAAACATTTTATTTAATAAGACAGACACTTTATCTTTGTTTATTTTATAGTTGATCTGTCAAAGTTTTTGTATGAGTCATTTAACATCAGGATGGAATGAATTAAAAAAAGCACAATATTTTTTGCAAGTATTCCTTTCAACCCATTCTTCCTCTTACCCCCAGTAAAGTTCTTTTGTATATTCTCCTCCCGCTCTTCATATAAATGCATATGAATCGTCATTGTTTGTCATTTCAATGTTTTTTCCCCGAAGATGGCTCCAGCTGGGGATGAAAGTGCTTGGGGAAAATTTGAACTCATTCTATCCAACTGTCAATCAGTTCATGTGAAGACTTGAATGGATCAACTATAAAATAAACAGAAGTGAAATGCCATATATGCTCTAAGATTAAAAGTAGTTACTTATAGAAAAACAGATTGATTTTTATTTTTATTGCCTATCAATGCAAAGAGTGACAAAATATTTCTTGAATTAATTAATTCAATTATTCTATTCATTAATTCATTCTTAACCATTTCACTGCCCTGTCCAACTCTAGTTGAATCTCAATCTGTGTCATATGCAGCTATAATAAAATTTCTAGTGTTCTGCCATGTGCATATATTTTGCAAAAATGTTCTTTTTTTTTTTTATTGTTACATAATCACATTTTATGGTAATGTAAAAGTGTTAATGTCTTTTTGAAACAGTTGTTTTTACTGGAAAATGGTTCTGAGAATTATGGGAAAATTTAGCAGTAAAAGATTTAAGACCTCATCATGACAAATGTAATAAAGTAGATATTTTGAATAGAAATCTGCAGTACTTGACTAAGTCAAAGATTCTGCCCAAGTTTGATAGGTTTAATAGGTATTGACAATGGTGATGGC
This sequence comes from Sepioteuthis lessoniana, assembly GCA_963585895.1. NCBI lineage: Eukaryota > Metazoa > Mollusca > Cephalopoda > Myopsida > Loliginidae > Sepioteuthis > Sepioteuthis lessoniana. The sequence continues at coordinate 59,454,394 of OY757925.1, read as the reverse complement.
ACCTAAAAAGTGCTAATTTAAAAAACCAAAAAAAAAACCTGACAAATTTTAGTAAAAATTTTAGTATTTATATAATAAATGAAGTTGTTTTAAAAAGAAATTTCTATCTGAAAATTTGGAAGGAACATTTTTTTTCTTCATGTATTAGGTACCATCTCCTTAATTAGTTGAATTATTTCTTTTTAATTAATGAAGTTGCCACTGAATGATTTTTACATTTTTTAAAAGATAATTCCATTGAGAATTAGATTTAAAAAAAAATTTTTTTTTAAACCTGAAACAGCAAGGGCTTCTATCTTTGTGCATCTGTGCATTTTTCTTTTCTTTTTAAGTTTAAAAATGTAAAATAAAATAAAATATTTCTCTTTTAAGTAAAGTTTTAGTTTTATTCATTAATCATATTATTTTTTTTTCTCTCGTAACTTGATTATTTTAAGAATTCTCTCATTTACTACCAGACAAATTTTATTTAATACTGACTAAATGACAGATATGGTGAAAAAATATATTCAGCAAATATTTTTTTGAAATTCAAAAAAATTTATGTATGTGATTAGACAATATTTTTGGTATGAAATAATCCTTTCAATAATTGACTGCTTGACTGATAAATCTTCAATTCAATTTTAATTTCCATTACTCTGAATGTTATGGGGGATTGTGTTATATCCAATAAAATAGAAACTAACCAATTAACAGCAACAGTTTACATTAGGCTTGATGAAAGTACAACATGTATATATTTAGACAGAATTTTTATTTATGGAAAATGTCAAAACATGATTTTTACAGATCTACATTTTCTTCTTTAAGTAGAAGAATTATATTGTGAATTGAATTACCATAACCAGAAAATCTGCTTAATTGGCTGCGTAATTACCATGACTAGTTAATTTGGCATCACTTGTGTGCGATATGGGCTGATGGCTCAGTTATAGAGTTTTGGCTCTGCAATCTGTGGTCGCTGGTTTGATCTCCAGTGGTGGAGATCATGGTATACACTGCTGATGAGACCTAATAAGTTCAAAACAGCTGTCCAGTGTTTCCGTATGTTGTGCGTAAGTGTTCGTCGGATTTTCTGGTCATGGTAATTCAATTCACAATGATTTTTACATTTTAAATTTATCATAATTTTGACTGCTGAAATTGTGACTGAAAAAGTTTTGTTCATATTTAATGTTTAATGGCTGTAGCAGATTCTTTTTTGGTCTAAAGTGTTTTACTTATTTGAGAATAAGAGCTGAATATTTCAAATTCAATTGTTTCATGCATCAGATTTGTTATTTACTAAGCTTAGCTTAGTTTGGCTCAAGGAAATAAGAATGGTGTACTCTGTGAGAATCAAATTCACTGACAATGGTCTGCTATCCTAACTTGCTAACCATTGTACTACAAGAGGTATCTTAAGCATTTGATTATGTTAAGAAAATAAACTTCTAAAAGATATTGTTAACTAAACAGAGTGTAAATTTCTATCAGTTTTTGTTTATCAATAATGGTGCACTTGACTTGTACTAATTAGCTTATTTTCATTTTCAGCATAACAACAAAATTGATCCCAATGCTTACCACTATTCTCAGTCAACCTTCAAAACCTACTCTAAGATTGGCAATAATGCTCCTAGAACTTATGAAGCCAGCACATCCACATGCACAGCCCCTGGGGGAGTAAGTATAACTTTGATCTTTTATGTATGTGTGTGTGTTGTATTTTCATTCAAGGTAGAAGTATACATTAAGACATTTATACAATATGCAAAGTAGTGCTAAAAAGTTCTCAGTCCAACTAAAAAAATAACCTAGAGCCATAAGATAAACATGTTATTCTAGATATTTATCCTACAGGTCAATACACTTAGTACATCATTTCTCACATTTCTATAACCCTTCCAAAAGAAAAAAAATAATTCAATAAAAATTAAAGAAAAGTTGGACCAAGAACTTTTGAGCACCTGCTGTATTCAAACTTAAATTATAAATAGGAATTAGTATTTGATACTGTGTTTTGTGTGATTATTTTATAAATTTATTTGTATGTGGAGGTGTGAGTGGCTTAATGGAGAATGCAATTACTGTACAGAATTCAGTTTTGTTTACTTCACATTAATACTTTTGAGAAAGGCATGAATCCTCTTCTTCTCTTAGCTATGTGTCAAAAGCAGGGGAGATGGATTACCTTTTAGCCTTGTAAAAAGCAAACCAGCTTGGGCATTCAATAAGTGGTTAGCCCAGAGATCATTCCTTATTGCTTGTAACTGAGCATAACTTGTCACACATTACTTGGAGAGGAGATGGACTCTACCAAGTGGCCCCCATTGCCCTGGAGATGCCATGTAGGAAAATTACTTGGTATGGCATGCTGATGATCTAAAAGGTAATGATTTTAAAAAATGTAATGCTCTGTGTATATTTCCAGAAATCTAAATACCAAAGAGATGAATCACATATTACTAACAGGACTAGCATTTTCATGCAGATCTTCACTGATGACAACACCTATGAAAGTAGTACATTCACAGTACTTGATTTCTAATTAAAACAACGCAGATATATAATGAATTTACAATAAGCTGAAGGCACAATATTTTTAGTTGGATGCAGATTAGAAAGTCATTAACATTTTTTTATTTTATTTTTTTATCTTGACTGATGATTTTTCCAAATAAACACTTGGTTCTCTCTTCAGTTTAGAATGACAAAATGAAAAACTGCTCAAGGTCTTTAAGCTCTCATTTCTAAATTCTGAGATATTAACGATAATTAATTATTCTTATTAATTAAGCACATCTCTTATCAAATAAGATTTACTTCTGCTGTTCAAGAATCAAATTCTTCTGTGCCCCGAAGGCCAAAAGGTTATTGGCTGCTATTTATTACAACACAAATAAGATTAATTGCTTTCCTGAGACAAAAGTTGGTATCTTTACAATTTTTAGTATTATCTTCCTAATGACTGCATTCAGTATATCCTTTTTGTATAGCATCTGTATTTTTTAGAGATACTCTCTAGTGTTTTAAAACTAATATCATGATCATCATTGTTTTATTTTTCTTAGTGTCTTTTGTAAATAACATTTTGGGAATAATGAGATAGATATAGAGCAGCTGATAAATTTCTTTTTCATATTCATTTATCGTGATGTTCCTTCTCTCTCTTACATTGCATTTGTATCCTGAGTCTTTTACATACTTCATTCTGGGAAAGTTTGCAGAAGATCTATGACATGTGAATTATTGGAAATCAGAAAATGACCAAAAGAAACTTAGTCTAAAAAGATGAAACTGAGTGCACAAGGTGAATTTAATTACAATTTTGATGGTTCTCATGGAACTCACTTGTGTTAACTTAGATATTTTTCTCCTGCTGTCTATACTGAAGGATATGTTGCATCAGTTCATTTTTTATTATGATTTTTCCACTGAGCTTAAGTGTATGATTATCTAACTCAAGTATTGAATTCATGACTACTAGGTAACTAGATGCACTTGATCAGGGGTTGGGAACCTTGTCAATTTGAAGAGCCATTTTTAGCTAATAAAAAAATACACTATTGGAGCTGCATAATCTTTATGAACAGAAATGCATACAAGAAAACGAATTTAATTTTTTTTTCAGAACTAATGCATTTCATGCACTCTCATAACAAAAAAAAAAATTCCCAAAGTAACACGTTATCCTTTTTATTCTTTTTTGCTGCTTTTACCCTCAGGGAAGAGTGGAGATAATTTCTTTTGTCAAATAGATATTTTTCATTGGATTTTTATCCAAAGCATTATGAATTATTATTTTTAAAAAAAGTTAAAACTACTTTTCAATGAATTGAAGTATTCTAAATCATTATGAAAAAAAATCCATGGATTAAAATTAAGTTATGAATTATTATATTTATGCCCATGGAAGGTTGATTTAAAAAAAAAAAAATTTATTTCTTATTTTTTTTATAACAACTTTTATTTAAACAGGTTAAAAGAATATCTAAAAAGAATTGATTATTAATGATTTATGATACTTAAATTTGTCTAAGATAGATTTTTATTCATCTATTTTATTTTATTTTTATTATTGTATTTAACGTTTCTGAACGAGATTCACATTTTATCATAATGAACATTTCCTAAGAAAGTGTCGCTTGAGATAGGCTCAAGAGCTAAATGCAGCCCTGGAATTAACCCCTGCCCTCAGCCATTATTCTATCATGAAATTTTGGAGCCTTAAACTTATTGCCTTGTCCTTTTTTCCTAATATGACAAGCACCTAAAGAAGGTTAGAAGATACATGTTGAAAAGTTTTGACTAAAATAACCAAGAAGATACTAGTTCAGTAGATTTGCTGCTTTCATACAAACTATTATCTCTGTTGCATTCTTCATAGAATTTGGTGGAGAGGTTGTTAGAAAATGTGATTGACTTATTTTGAAGCTGCTTCCAAGAACAAAAAAAAGATGACTGTTTCTAGATGAGTTAATAATCCAAACTTGATGCCCTTGTAATTCTTTCAGATTGATCTCTTTGAAAGCAAGATTTACAAAGAATCGGAAATCATTGACGAGTAGTCATACTTTATTCTCAGTTGAAAAACTTTCTTCCCAGTTACATTCATTGGTTTCCATATTGGTCATATGAAAGCATTTACTGGCTCAGAATACAGTTTCCTGTTTACTCCCCCCCCCAAAAAAATTAAAAAAAACTGTTGCTTTTCTGTGTCTGATAGAAGAAATGCTGGCAGTTTGGTATAATACAAACTGTCTTTCTTGGGATTCTACTTGATTCTCTTTGACATTTTTCTGATTGCTACTAGATTTATTGTATTTTTTCCTTTATATTTTCCCATGAACCTTGAGGCATTCCTTACTGGTGATCAATGAAGTAGTTGATACAAACCATTTCTTGTTCAAAGCTGGCTCATGTAGTCAATTAGTTTGCACATAGTTTCAAACACATTCACTGGTTCTATCTAACTTAAAATCTTAGTGCAATGTGGCTCAACTTAGAAACCATAGAACCTATTTAATGATAGCAGTTGTTGGTTGATTGGTTGTTTTGTTTTACAGTGTATCAACCCTTTTTGGGTCATTTAACGCTGAATTAAATTTCAAATAATTCAGTTTAGTATAAGTATAGTTTTTGCTTATAAACAGTTAAATGTCTAAACAGTTCAGTTTCAAACAATTTGGTTTAGCATAAGTACACAGTTTAGTTCTATTTAAAAACAGTTCTATTTCAAGCAATTCAGTTTAGCATAAGTATGCAGTTTAGTTCTATTTGACCCGTAGGTAGGGCCCTGTCAGGTGCTATCACTATGGGCCAGAGTGGACTTGGGAGTGTTAGCAATAAAGGGGTACTCCACATTCCCCAAAGCCCCAGCATCACTGGAACCTTACTATCAGATTGTTTAGTGTCATATCCAGGATACTCGTTGGGTGGGGGGACTTACCCTTCTGCAGAGAAGCTGTCAGTGTATTCTACAGCCCCAGCCGACTGGGCCATAGAGCACTCATTGGGGATGGGGTCTTACCCCTCTGCAGAGATAGTGTATTCTACAGCCCCATCCGGCTGGGTAAGATAGCAGTTGTAAGTTGTATAAAAGGAAGAGTTTTGTTTGTAACAGTTCAAGAGAATTATTAAATTTTAAAAAATTTGATGTTAGCTTTACTTTATCATATTGATGCAAAGGTCGCTCCTGTCATCATTTTAAAGTGTTAGGGAAATCTTAGAAATATCTTTTGAAATCTACTTAGCTCTTTATTGCTCATGCATTAAGTTAACTCAAGTAAACCATAAGCTTTAAGAAGAATTCAGAAGCTGAGTTTCACATGAATTCATTGAAAGGAATAATGTTTAAGCACTTAACCTTCTCACTCAACCTGCCCTGTTATTTGTCAGATAGATCTGTTTGAAAATTATTTGTATTAGATAGGATTACTTAAAACTATATAACTGTGTGCAAACAAATAATTGAAGATAAAAAAGTGCAATTGAACATTGAAAATAAAGTTATGATTACAATCAAACATTCAGAAATTAATTGAATTTCAGCATTTAATAACCAAATTCACCTCTCTGTGTGTATGTGTGTGTGTGTGTGTATATATATATATATATATATATATATATATATATATATATATATATATATACACACACACACACACACACAAGTGAGAGTTTGGATTTATAAGTTCATATCCTGACACAGCTGATCTCTGATCTGAAATTTCTACTGTGTCATGTTGGATCTACATGATTGATAATGAAGTGTTGCATTAAAATTATTAAACAAGTTTATGCTGAAAAATGAATATTTGTTGTATTTTTGTTCGGCAGGTAAAACAGACCATGAAAGCTGTTCGTGACTCTGATGGTGGCGTAGACAAGATGGCAGTGGGTCGGCACATCAATGATAGATCACATGTGGAAGAAAGATGCAGAAATGCAAATACGGGTTTTGAAGAAAGAAATTCTCAGTATGTCAACATGGATGAAAGTGAGTAACTCTATAAAATATTCTAAAATTTATCTATCAAAAAAAATGATACAATTTTGTCAGCCTTTTCACTAATTTACAATGCATTTTGTAAATTAAGTCATTTTTAATTCCCCCAGTAAACCCTGTATAAAAAAAAAAAAGAAATAAATAAAAAAGAGAAACAAAAAGATGTTTATTGTTCAGGGTTTTCTGACTATTATCTTCATCTTTATTGTAATATTCAGAACGTTTCAGCTGATATGTCCTCTGGCCTTCTTCAGGTGTTTGTCAAACTTGGGAGCCTACATGGAACTTCGGACCACATCCTTTATTTAATCCACAGGGGTCACTTGTTTTGATTCCATTAACCATATATTCCTATATTGTTACCCGCCTGCTGTCAGGGTTGAACTTGGAACCTCCAGATGATTGTCTCTTCAGAAGCTTAGGGAACCAATGCCTATAACCGTTACACTATGTGTTCTGCTGGACACAAAGTGTAACAGATTAAATAAAGGATGTGGTTCAAAGTTCTGTGTAGGCTCCTGAATTCAACAAGCACCTGAAGAAGGCCGGAGGACACATTGGCTGAAACATTGTGAATATAACAATAAAGATGAAGACAATAGTCCGAAAACCCTGAACTGTAAAAAAGCTTCATCTCAAAAATTTAGACAACTAAAAAATTAAGAATTGCCATATTTCTTGTAGTCTTATGTATACATAAGATGTATCCTTATTTTGAAGCAAAAATTTACAAAAATAAGTAGAAATTAATAAATGAAAAATATTTCAAGCAATATATTGAAAAAAAAAAAGATATAAAATTCAAATCACAAAGAAAAAAATAATATAAAGTTATTTACTTTATTGCATTTATTTACTTTTGTTTATTTGCTACTAGTGTAGTGCCTATAAAAATAACTAAACTGGATTATTACTTTCTTGTATCAGAGTAAATGTACTCTGCCTAGGATCAAAATGTTTTTCTTTCGCTCTCATTTTAGGATAAGTGTATAATATCTGAGGATGTTGTAAATAGTGATACATACCATAAACACACCCTGCTCATGTTTAATAAATAACTTCCAAATGATCATTGCCAAGTGTCTATGATGGCGGAGATATAATGGTCAGTTGAAGATACTTGGATACCAAAAAATAATTTTCATTTGACAAATGGCTATGCTACATTACCAGTGCATTTTTCATCACTTATTTTCATAGCATATCAACTCATTTAAAAACTATTTCAAAACTTACTAAAAAGTTTTTCTTCTGAGTATAATCTAAGTTTTAAACTTGTTGAGAACAATAAAAAATAACTGCAAAGAAATATTTCTATTTGTCTTATCACTTTTATTCATGTATATAAATCTCTCTCTCTCATACATACATACATATATATATATACACACACACACACAGGGTGTCCCCCAAAAATGTATACACATTAAAAATAATTGTAAACATAGTGTTTAATTAGAATTTTATTATTTCAAAAGTGTAAGTATCATTTTATTTTTTCACTGCCTGTTCTCAAACTGATGCCCATTTTGATCCAGACACTGCTGACAATGCCAAGCAATGGAATCGCACACATTTACAATTATTTTTAATGTGTATACATTTTTTGGGGACACCCTATATATATATATATATATATATATATATATATATATATATATATGAGAGAGAGATATGTTGCATCTTATTTATATGGTTATAAGAATCTTGAAGTTTTGGAAATTTGGGACTATTTTCTGGAAAACATACTCCATGTGGAAGAACTTCCCATGCCAACTACATGGTCAGTTGTTGTAACACAGATATTGTCATGCAGCAAAATCTTTAGTATATGCAGTGGACTAATGTTAATAAAAATAACACAACACATGCTACTAAAATTGAGAAGTTTTATTCTTGGATTGATCTGAAAACAAAGAAATGAAATTGTTCTTGTGTTAGGTCACTGTAGGTAGCAGTGAACTTTTAGCTAGCATGAGTATAATCTAAGTTTGGCTATCATTCAAGTTGACGGTCATAACTTGATATGGGTTGTCCATTGGTCAAGCAAGCTTGGGTTGCTATAACTCTTGAGACACAGTTGTATCCATCTTGCCTGGGTGACTAGTAAACTGTTCTCGCATGCCTTTGGAGATGTTTTGATTTTATTATATTTTGGGGGATCATACACATGCACCTTACCTCTGCAAATTCTGAATGAAGAAAGTGGCTGAAAAATTTTTTTTTTTTTTTTAGCACAAATTGATTAATAAATGTGGTCAGGTGTTTTGATTTTTTTTTTTAGTTGGTTTTTTCCCAAATTCTTGAATTTTCTAAAACACGTGTGTGTGTATTTTTTTTTGTTTTTTTTAGGTTTACAATTGCCCCAAAATTTGTTTTTTATAGAAATTTCTTTGAGAAAATTGCATCATTTTCTAAAGTAAACTGAATTGCTCAGAAAATTTGTTTCAATTTTTTTATTCCCATAAACCTATATATAATTTATTGCTGTGGTAACACAAAATTCTAATTGCTTGGAATACTGTCTAAAATCTACTTTTTAAGTATGATATGGAAATACTGTTTTTGGTATTAAATTAATGAAAAGAAAAAGTTTTGTTATATTGTGAAAGAAGTTAATGTTTCTTCAGGTCATGTTTGATTTATTTAATGCCTTTTACCTTTATTTCATTCACTAGCAATGCCCTTACACTCTTCAGCCTTTTTGTCTCTGTAGTTCTACTCTGTTAGTAAGGGATGGGCATGTTAAGTATCAGTATTTAATTTCAGGTTGAAATAATTGCATATCGCTAAAGCCAGAGGTTGGTGTTCAAGCTCAGGTGTAAGCCAGGATTTCGAATATTAATTTTCTTAGCAAATAGAGATAACACTCTTTTTAACCTATTCAGATTTGTGCTTATACTAAGCTAAACTTAGTAAATATCAAATGTTTAAATCTGTTAGTTTGATCACAGTAGTGATTAAAATTTAATATTATCAATGTTGATATATATATATATATATATATATATATATATATATATATATATATGATATAGAGAAATGGTAGATTTTGGTGAATCTGACAAGATGATAAAAATAAGTGGAGAAATCAAACACTTACATTGGGTTAAGTAGTAATATTTTGTTCTTTATTCAAGAGTCTGAAGAAGTTCTTCAGACCCTTGAATAAAAAGTAAGATATTACTACTAAACCCATTGTAAGTGTTTGATTTATCCACTTATATCATCAATGTTGATATTTTTATCATATATCATGAGAGAGAGCTCAGCTATGGGTTAAATTGTACTACCACTGTTTTTCTACAAGGATGGCTGTGGCATTAAATAACCCACAAAGGTTGATATGCCATTAAACAAAGAAATCCAACCAAACCATATCAGGTTCGGCTGAAAAGTTCATTGGCTGACATCATATGACACTTTTTGACTAATGGAATCCAAGCACTGCAACACCAATAGAAGTGTGTGGGCCATATTGAAAAATAAACCTTATTTGGTCACATTGCATGAGAATATCTTGTTTAGCCTATGGACTTTTCAACTGAACCCTCTGTGTGTGTGTGTGTGTGTGTGTGTGTGTGTGTGTGTGTGTGTGTGTGTGTGTCTTCATTTACTTATTACCTGTGGACTTCCAGACTGATGGGTCAATCTTGATAAAACTTGTGTAGATTGGGTAAGCACTTGGGCTAACCACTCTCCCATAACTGCTGGCTGAACAGTAATAACTGTAAAAGTTGTTACACCCATTGTCAAGAAACCAACATAACTTTAGTTACAAATTATTTCCAGCACATAATTAAATGTATGACACAGCCAATTTTTTATGCCTTTGTCAGAGTAGGTGGAAATTTGTTCCTGCACTTTGATACAAGTAAAAATTTATTTAAACAAAAAGACTAAGCAAAAGTACTTAGTGAATTCCAAATAGGATAAATCACTGTCTTCTTTGAATTGGCTTTTATATTCCTGATAGATCTTTGTATTCACCAAACCTCTCCACCATGGATGAGTCAATTTTTAAAATGGGATTTCTTCTAAGCTGCAGCCAAGTCAGTACTACTGTATGGTTAGTACCACTTGGACTCTAATAAAACACCTGGAGAAAAAACTCTAGATGGTAATTTCACAAGAATGCTATATGCTGTTTTGAACAAACCCTGAAGCCATACCTTACAAAATAACAGCTGTACAGCCACTTACCTCCCATCTCACAAACCAACCGGGTTAGATGAGTAAGACATGAGTAAGACACTGCTAGAGAAGTTCAGATGAACTCATAAGCGACATTTTGTTATGATCTCCTAAACCTAGACATACCAGAGTTAGCCGACCAACAAAGACATTCATTCATTCTGTTCAGACACTAGACGCCATCTAGAGAATTTGCCATGAGCAGTGACTGATAGGGATGAATAGTAGGAATCAAGAGTATCTGTGCTGCCGGCACACCTTGATGATGACAGCTGGCTGGAATTTAGTTTTTGAAAATAAGCATAAAAGACCAATTCACAGTAGTAAATCCACTTGTTTAATGATTATCAAGATTCTTTTGCACCACTTGTATTAAGTTCTTTCAATAGAAGACACTATTTACAGATAGATGTGACCCATGAAAACAAATTACATAGCACTTCTTGGGACCAGATGATTGAACCTATAGGTACTCAAGAGGCTAAAAGGTGATGATTCTGTCACATGTTAACAGAACAAGACTAGTATTCCGTATATGAAGAAGAATCCTTTCTTTTCAGCCCATTTGAATGTAGGTCATAGTGTACTTAACCTGTCTGTCTTTGCTTTTTACAACAGACAGGTTAGGTACACTGCTGTGACCTAAACGCTGTTTGATGTCCAATGTCATGTACAATGGTTTATATAGTGTGGGTGTGGAAAGCCTGTAAATTGGCCATTTTTCTAGTAGCGTTACTGAAAGAAATTATCCAGTTTGCAACACAGTCTAATCCTTAATTTGTGGAAAGTACAAGGTGATTTAGGAGTGTGTGTTTCATCTCTTCTAATGAATAGGTTAAATCTTTAACATACTATGGTTGCTATAAACAAATTAGTCTATAGAGAATGTGTACCTTGGGCAGCATTTATATGCATGTTGGCTGCTGTAACTTGGAATAACACAACTAAATTACAAAAAGAATTTGCTCAGGCTTAAAGTGAACTTTTATAACAAATAATTGAAGTACAAAATTAGAATCAAAATATCCATTTTTTTTTTTTAAATTTTGTTCAATTTTAAAAATAGCTTTAATGCTATCTTCTCGTTAAAGAAATATATGGTGAAAGACATTTTAAAATCAGAAAAATACTCAAATACTGGCCAGTAGAGCAAGATAATATTTAAAATAAATTTTTATCACCTCATGTCAGTTTCAAATATTTGGGAACTTATACAATCTTCAGATGAAACATACAACAAAAAGTTTCCTGCATTTAGAGAAAAATGTAATCTTGTGCACAAATTTCAGCAAAAAAAAATTTTTTTTTCAAATACATGAAATTTATAGTCATGAAACTGACATGAAGTGGTGAGGAAAAAAATCTAAAAATTTAGACTTAAATTGTTGTTCATTTATATAAAAGTAATAATTTTGTAAAGTTGAAATTCAAATATAATGGGAAGAACTAGGAGCAGAACTTAGCTTCAAAATTTAATTTCATAAATGGATTATTTTGTGACTGTAAATGAAGCTTGACCGATATGATTTTGACAAAAGCACAGTTTCCTACTAAATGTCATGTACAGGTATTTCTTAGAGATGCTTGCTGATTTTGAACATGATTTTGTAAAGGTTTATAACTTTATCTAATTAGCACTGAGCACTACTCAACAGCTTTTTTGGACTGTTTTGAGCCTAAAGTGTGTGTGTGTGTGTGTGTGTGTGTGTGTGTGTGTGTGTGTGTACAAGATCTTCAGAGGATGATTTTAGCTATAGTTTGGTGGTGCCAAAGTACCATCTTAGCCACTAAAACTAGCATCACTCTTGGTTGGTGGTTAATGAGAACAGGGTATTGCATGATAAAATTTTAAGATTATTTGCCAGTTTCAGTTATAAAACCCTCATCAGGGCATATGAATTTTTAAATGAAAAGATGAGAAACTTTTTAACATTCTATTTCCATTGGTGGTGTTCTGTTTCAAATTTTTGTGATGTGATTAGTTTGATTATTTTTTTTTAAAATTCATATCACACCAGTCTATCTTCATACTTGTATTATTTTCTTCATATCTATCTATTGTAAACGTTAAATAACACATCCATCCATCTCTATCAGTGTCTGTTTGCTTCTTTCTATCTCTATCAGTATTTGATCCAGCTATCTTTTTCTTTTTTGAATTCATATGACCATTGAAAAATTATTTTAATTAGAAATTTTGTAACTTTTCAGTGCCAATCTGACCAAATAAAAATACAAATTGATAAAACTGGGTCTCTTTTTGATAGTGTTATGGTTTGAAATGATACAAGGTTCAACAATTTTAGTGATTTTATTTATGAATATAAACTAATATTTTGGAATTGTTGAAATCGAAGTTGTGATTAGTTCCTAAATTGTGCCTGACCAAACTGTTATGTTTCTTTTTTTCAAAACTCTGTGTTCATAAATTTGTTTTTAAAGACTACTAGAAGTTTCATCCACATTTTTTATTACAATCCAGACATAGGATTTCAGAAATTCCTCTCTTGGATTCAAAGTGGGTATTGTCATTTTTATTATCAATTAAATTCCTTATTGCCTTTGAAGATTTAGTGACTCTTAATTTCAAGGTTGTTGAAATTTTTATCAATGTTTGTGGTTGAATTGTTGGGTAAAATGATATATCTATGTAAGGAATTATTATTTGAAAAATTGTTTGGAATTTTTGGAGAACATTTACATTTGTGAATTTTGTTAGCTTTTATTTTGACACATTGTATAAAAGATTTAGGATACTAAAGTTGCATGAAGGAGTTTTTATATAGTCAGGCATTTAAAAATTTGGGAGTGCAAATCTTAAGAGCTCTAAGATAAAGACCTAACATTATTCTACTTTTTATTTTGATTTTATGATGTGAGTAAAAATATGTTCACTTTTATGAGTGGATTTGTTATTATTTATTAGTAAAATTCCAAGAAAGGTAAGGTGTTATTTTCTAGTTCATAAGTAAAATCCATGGTAGGTTCAATATTGTTTAAAATATCTGTTAAGTCATTATTCCGTGGATATATAAGTAATATATCATCTATATAATGGAAATAGGTAGACTCCTTGGTTATTATAAATTTAAAGGAACCAGATTCTAGAAATTCAAAGAAAAGGTATGCAAGGACCCCAATAAGAAGTGAACCCAATAGTTAGTGTTTGCCAATGGTCCAGGAGATTGGGGTTCAATCCCTGGTTGAGACTTACCAAAGACTCAAAAAATGGTACTTGATACCTCCTTGCTTAACATGCAGCATTATAAGGAAAAGATCAAGCGTAGGTGGAGGAATCCAGAGAGTGTTTTAGCTATTGAAAATGGAGCTTTTGGGTTACCCTCTACTACTGTAAGCCGACTTATATAGAAGTGGAAGGGTGAAAGCAGCATTTTTTGCATAATGTGCAAATTTTAATTATTTTGTTAACTGGTAATGTAATGGTTGTTTTCTTGAGGTGAATTTCGAAAAAATTTGATACATTTGTTAATAGGAATAGTAGTGTATGATGATTTTATGTCAAGACTGGCTAGAGATTTGTTTTCCATGTTTGTATTATCAATTTTATTGAGTAAATCACTAGAGTGCTTGATGTACAAATTCCTAATGGTGCCTAAAAGATGGGTTAACATTTTGGCTAATGATTTTCTAGTATTATGGTGATCAGTTCCAGAAGAAATTATTGGTTGTAAAGGAATTCCAGGTTTATGAATTTTAGGAAGACAATAAATTAATGAAGACCAGAATTTGTCTTCAGTAATTTTTTTTCATCTTTTTATGTAGGAATTATTTAAAATATCTATTCTAATTTATGGTTTAACGAGATTTTTTTTTTTGTATTTTTTGCCATTTAATAATTCCATTATTTTGTTATGAGTAGAATCCATAATGGCAAGACCATCACCTTTTATTAGAAGGTGTGATGATTATTTTGTTATTCCGAGACAAACCTCTTAATGTACCTGTATTTTTTAGGTGAAGCAAGGTCATCTGTGTTAATATTAGAGATTTCAGCAATTAGTCTTTGTATAAAATCCTTTATTTTGTAGATTTTCATACTGTCAGATTTATTCCCAGTTTCCCCAGATATACAGGTGTCTCAAAATAGATGCAACCCATTAATATGATAATGATTTATTAATCAATTATATATATATATATATATATATATATATATATATATATATATATATCCTAATCTAATATCTACCAGTATTCACGGTTACCAGAAAAAAGAAAAAAAACCCCGCCAGGAACAAGAGATAAAATATCTTGAATCACCGCCCAGTGGAAAAAAGTAAAAGTATTATAGGACAAAAAGAAAGAAAAGGCCAACCCCGTCACACCACTTGAAAAAAAATCAAGAGATATGCAGTCAGTTGGTCAAAAGAAAACTACCCCCCCCCCGGTAAACACTGCAATGTACAAATTACAAGAGTGCTCAACACGAGTGGAGCCAATTATAAAATTAACTTAAATCGCGAGTCGGAAATCTCCTACTAAAGTTTCACCTTAACGGATCATCAGGAAGTCTAAAACCGACCAAATTGGTCGGTTTTAGACTTTCTGATGATCCATTAAGGTGAAACTTTAGTAGGAGATTTCCGACTCACGATTTAAGTTAATTTTATTTTTATATATATATATATATATATATATATATATATATATATATATATATGCACAGCTATCAGTCAGATGGCAGTCAAATCTGTCCGATAAAATTAAACAGATTTTTCTGAGCAGTAGTCATGTCGATACTGCTGTATGGATGCACTACATGGATACTCACTAAATGTATGGAAAAAAAGCTTGATGGCAACTACACAAGAATGCTGCAAGCAATATTGAACAAGTCCTGGAGGCAAAAAGCAGCAGCTCTATGGCCACCTACCACCCATCATGGGGTGTCCTCGTGGTGTAATGGTTAAAGCGATGCACTGCGGAATCGTAGTACGCGAGTTCGTACTCCAGTCGCGCTATTACGTTCACTTTCGGGCAAATTCCCTTGGGAAAGGTATGAACCCCCTTATTCTCCCTCCAGCTATGGGTAAATAGTAGGACGGACTAGGTTCTTCAGCCTTGGTGAGGCAACTAGTCTAGGAGAAGGAAAACTCTGAATTCAAACCTGTTAAACTCCGCTTAAAAAATTGACCTTGTGTCATATCCTGCCCGAGCGGAGGGGTTGGTAAATAGTACCTACCACCCATCATGAAATCTATCCAAGTTAGACGAACCGGACATGTTGGACACTACTAGAAAAGTGAGGATGAACTTATAAGCGACATACTCCTGTGGACCCCTTCATATGGACAAACAAAGGCAGAATGACCATCTAGAACCTATATACAACAGCTCTGTGCTGATTCAAGATGTAGCCTGGAAGACCTATCGGGAGTGATGGACGATAGACAGGTGGTGAGAGAGGGTCAGGAAGATCCGTGCTGGCAGCGTGACATGATGATGAGACACACACACACACACACACACACACAGGGTGTCTCAAAATAGGTGTAACCCATTAATATGATAATGATTTATTACCGAGACAAGCACAATTGCAGTCATTTGGAACACGTCATATAAAAAATGCATCCTTTGAGCTAGAGACATCTAATCAATGTTAATTTTAATTATTATATCAGCTTCCAGGACATGCAATCTTTTTTTAATTTCTTGTCTCGGTAATTAGCAGTCACATGGGTCCCATATATATTGAGACGCCATATATTTAATTACTGACCAATAGATTATTTTACTAGAGTTAAAAACATTTGTTTTTATGTTACAAATGACTCTTGGGTTGTGCTCAGCAGTAATTTGGGCTATTCAAATATTTTTGCAATAACTTTAAAATGAAACTCTTACTTTCCCCTGTGAGTCTGTTTTTTTTCTCAATGAGTCCCATCCCCTGTGGCCTTGTCTCCTTTTCTACTTCCTGATTTTTCTCTTTTTTTTTTTTTTTTTTTTTTCCCCTTCATTCACTTAAACTTATTTTTCTCCAATCTCTATTCTCTCCATTTTGATTTTTATTTGAATCAAAAACTCTGCTTTTATTCCTTTTCACTTATTCATTTTTATACAGCTTTAAGACATTTTGATAGTTTTTATCTTTTTAAACTTTTTTCCTACTTTCAGGTGATGGGCCTTCCTTTTATAAAGAGTGGCAACAGCGTACAATGAAGACGGGTTTGGACAGGCCTTGGTGTAATCCCATTGTCAATAGAAATGTCAATCGACGGATGGTCACAGATGGACTACACAGAAGAAATTATCGAACATAAATTGTAACACCAAATCAATTCAGATTTTCTGGTTCGTTACATTTAATTGTCTAATACTTTAAGATTTTCTTTTTCTATCCCTAATTTTTTTTCTCTCTCTGTCTTTTTTTTTTTTTTTTTTTTTTTTTTTTTAATACTCTTCTGAATATCTTCCCACTATGAATATTCATAAAAGCTCTGTGTCATTGCAATCTTTGATTGTTCATCATGTCTTTAGGATATTTTACAACTTGAATATGCCCAGCCTCTGTCTTAATAAATAAATATATATATATATATATATATATATATATATATATATATATATATATATATATATATATATATGAACTCCCATGGATAGGCTATTTATAGCCAAGTTAAAATCTGTTTTATTTTTTCTCTTTTTTTGCTTTGATGAATTAAGACTGGAATTTAAACTTTCCGCCTACAATCTAATATCTAAAGTTAAACCTTATAATTTTTTAAAGTGGTATTTTTGTAAGTCTTAATAATTTCTTAGTGAAATTTTCAAATGTCCTATGAGAAGTTATTGGTAGTTTGAAAAAAATTGTCTGAACCCATAGATTCTGTCCTGGTTTTGAAATTATAGTACTAGAACTTTATATTACAGCCTATGATATTCTCAAACACTCTTTAGATTGAACATGTGCATTTCAAAACCAAGTTATGCCCACTTTGCTTTCATTAAATATATATATTGCTTCTTGATTTTAGGTGAAACTCTGTCAGTTATTATCATTGATAAATTGAATTGGAAATGAAAATAAAGAATAAGCTCTCAGAAAGGAATATTCTTGTTTCTGATATGCACTGTTCCTCATAGCTGTAGAAGTGATGACCTTAGTGAGTTTTGGTAAAAAGCAACAAGAATTAAGAGGTCAAAATTATTAGTAATGATGATTTTTTTCATGACTTTTAAACATATTGGTTGTTTATCAGTATATTAGCAGTGTATATTATTTCAAACATCAAGTCTTCTTAGTGTTCCAAAGACATTTTCAGCTGAACAAACTGATGTCTTCATTTAGGGATAAATGATATTGAGACTTGAAGTCAAAAGCAGCACTTAAGCTATCATATTCAATAAGAGCAGCAAGTATTTGTGACCTCTTTGAAATTTAAGGATTCAATGCCTTATTATTGGATTATTGTCTTTATCTTGGTTCTTTGAATTATAATGTTTTGGCCACTATACCCTCTGGCCCTCTTCAGGTGTCTTTTCTTTTTTTTCAGTTTGTATTTATTTGATTAATAAAATAACAAATCATCTGTAAATTAAATTTTTATGAATCAAGTTAAGAAGACCCTAAGATACAGTGGTCAAAATGTGATTAAAACCAATAAGATGAGGACAAGTCTGAATTGATATAAATAACTCCTTATCTCAGAAATTTAGACAGTACTTCCTATTTCTTGTTTTTTTTTTTTTTAAATACAAATGTATATTTTAATTTGTGTGATGAGATAAAACTATACAGTTCTAAGGATTTTAATGTATTACATATAAACTATTTAATGGCAAAATCAATTATTTTCTCTGAAATTTCCACTTACTTCAACCTACCTAAATAAATTCAGTGCTTTTAAACTAATTCAAATAATTTTTGTTTTGTTTTCTAAAGGCCATAATTTGTCATCAATCACTTTTATTAAATCTGGTTATCATGAAAATATCTGTTTCTCATTTTAGCATTATTATAAAAATACACTTTAGTAGAAATGAACCTTGCTAGTTTATGTATAACCTATGAGTATTGAAGTATTTTCTAGAAGCACTTTTTAGGCTCAAGTCAAATCACCTGGTCATAGAAGTTGGTATATTTTCATGGTTAGTTACTGGAGACTGTGTCAGGACACAATGGAAATATAGCAACTGGCTAAGTAGGAAATTGGTTACTGAAAGTCATCAGCTCATATGGTGGCAGAATTAGTTTGGTTTCTTTGTTTAATGGCACATCCATCTTGGTAGGTTATTTAATACCAAAGCCATACTTCTAAAAGAACAGTTGTGGTACTATTTAACCCATAGCTGGGAGGTTAAGTGGATTTGTACCTTTCCCAAGGGTATTTGTCTGAAAGTGAATGTAATAGCATGAATGGAGTTTGAACTCGCTTGCTACAATGTCACAGTCCATTGTTTTAACCATTATATCACAAGGACACCCCCTGGTGGCAGAATTATTTCAGAAGTGAAAATAACAATCTTATTTGAAATTCATTAATAACTTTTATATCATTTCAATTACGTATTAGCAGATCTTTTTTTAGAGTAAGAAATTTTTTAAATTTTCATTTTAAGATTTAATTATTTCAATGTGTATTAGTTTTCAATAGGATTTCCAGTATTATCTGATCATAATTAATCACTAAAAATTGATTCATTATCTTCATTGTATCTATTGTCTGGTATATATTGAATCTTATGTGCATCAAGTATATTCAGTTGACCTGTTAACATAAATTTAATTTGGTCAGCCATCTTAAAACCTGTTTGCTTATATAGTCTACCAAAGTATATCTTGTCTATTAATGCAACATGCTTGTGTCTATTAAATTTGTTTATCCAGCTATCTTTGTGTTGTATCTTTATCTTCTTGAATTACTGTTTTGATAATCTCTGATTATAAAGAAAATCAAATCTTGTTTCATTTCAAATTTAGGACAGACTTATAACATAATTACTATACAAATATCTAACAGTACATTTTGTTTTCTTCAGGATTGAATCAATGGATGCCTGTACCAGTTTGAAAATGGATACTATGACATGAACAGCCGCAAAAAGAACAGCTCCCAGGGTCTGAGCAATGTTATATCTAACATGCTGGGCTTATGTGATTCACACCATCTCTTTCTGGGCACGGACAACATTTCTCTTATAAGCTTTTATCATTCTTTTATATTTTTTTTAATTTTCCTTTTTTCCTGATTGATTAAAACAAGAAAGTGAATTTTAACCATTATTTATTCCCCCCAACCCCACCAAAATTTTGTATCAAGTAAACCTGAAAACAAAACAAAAAAAAAAAAATTTAACCATTAAGACTAACATTAAATTAGTAGCCATTAATACTAACACCCAGTATTCCACGTAAAGAAAAAGTTATACCCTATTTTCTATTATTTTTAAATAGATGAAAATTTGTCAAAAGAAAACATGTATGCATTTGTAGTGAATGCGAATCATGAATTTGTGTGTGTGTGTGTGTGTTTATGCTTTGTGTGCATAACTGGAGCAAAGAAACAATCATGTTCTGTCATCTTGACAGTAATAACAGGATCTGAAAGCTGAGGGAGGGCAGGGGAATTCAACATGACAATAATTTAATGCATTATCCCCTAAAACGGCAGCAGCAGCAAATAGTTATCTTTTTAATTTTTTAAAAAATATATATAATCCAGGTTAAAAGCACAGTAAGGGTAACATGAAACCAAACTTTTTTAGATCTTATTTTTCCGATGCAGGTATCATTAAGGAACAAGAAAGGTTTTGGCCCATTTACCAAAACTTTTCCCAGTGATACTTGCATCAGAAAAATTAGGTCTAAAATGTTTGGTTTCATGTTACCCTTACTGCACTTTTAACCAGGGTATATATATATATATATATATATATATATATATATATATATATATATATATATATAATATATACACACACACACATATAAGGCAAAGAGGAGAGAATGGAGGGGGAAAAAATCCTGACTATCATTTTTGTGTCAGTACCAAAATTTAGGGCAGGTACGCAGTTCAAGAAAGAACTGACTTCATCTCTGCTATTAAGAGCTGCTGGTTGGTCAAGCTTTGTAAAAAAAAAATTTTCTCAAATCATAAAAGATGAAGAGGAAAGCAAGCATCAACTTTTCAGAACAGTATGAATTCTTGTTAGTGATATTGAGAATCAAGAACAAAATAATTTAAACATTCTGAAAGTAAATGTTTTATATTTTTGAGAGAAAAACAAATGCAGATTTTTTTTTTTTTTTTTTTTTTTTTTTTTTTTTAAGTTAACAGAAGTCATATGAATCTTCTCTAATAATTGATTGTGATGGTATTTAACAACTGTTTGCTACTTGACATCCTTGCAATTAACAGTGATTATATTGGACTATAATTGTATTTGGCTACTATGTAGTTGACGTTAACTCTCTTTAGCCATTCTACCGTTGACTAAGAGTATTTGACAACTTCATGATTGACCTTAAAACTATTTTAAAAGTCTTTATATAATTTTGATGGCATTGGATTATGGGTACTATAAAAATCATTTGTTTGCTGTATTTGATAATTTCTAAAATCAATTTTGACAGTATTTAAGTGTATCAGTTTGACTATATTTGACAACATTCTGCTAATCTTTAATTGAACCTCATGATATTGATCATAGTGACATTGTGGATGTATTTGTTAATTTAACTTCTTGATTAATGATTTCAATGGTGTTTATGTTGAATTTGAATGTTCCTTGATTATTATAACAGTCTTCAACTGGGATGGTATTGGGCTACTTTCAAACTGACTGTAACATTATTTGACCAGCTTTGTTATTGATTTTGATAATACTTGACAATTTACCCATCTTTTGTCTAGTTTGATTTTGATTATAGTTACATTTGATCCCCTTTGCATTCATTTGCATGAAGGATACTTGTCTAAGATGGCTGCCAGAACTGTTCAGTTTTCTTCTGCAGGTTTGTCACTGTTGTTAAGAATTAGATACAATGCTGGAAACACGCGCACAATATACACACCTAAATTGAGTAAATGTTTTGTTGAATACCAAAACAATCAATCATTGAAGAAAGAAAAAGAAAAAAAAAAGAAACAAAATGGTTCCTAATGTTTTCTTTTGCTGTTGAATGAGATTGAATACATTGTATGAATCTGATTGTGACATTGTGTGCATGTGCATATATTTAATTAGATTCTTCTTGGTTTAAAGACAAAACCCCAAATACTTTTGTGTTTAATGTTTTTAATTAGTCCAGATTTTTTGATAATAATAATAATAAAGTTGATATTGTCTTGCTTATGTTATAATTAAGAGCTCCTGTTTTTCTATCTCTACCTTAAATACCATTTTTTTTTGTCAACTTTATTTAAAACCTGATTATTGCCATCATTATTGTGATTATAATCATTATTCCTGGTATTATAAATGTTGTATTTTAAAAAACAAGGACTGACTTTGACAGCACATTCTGACATTGATGACAATTCTGCATTAACACCACTACAGTTGCTGCTGCTGCTGCAGTCAGACATATCTGGTTTGACCATCTTGTGGTTGACACTCCCCAACTTTGCTTTGTCATTGGTGGCTTGATCAGACATTGAAAATAAAGGAAAGCAGGTATTCTGTGCTGAAGGCTGATATCTCCAAGTTGGAGGTTTGGTCTTGTATTTTTTTGTCTGTCATTTTTAACAATCATTGCTCAATGACATCAGTGTTACTGTCAGTGCTCTTGTTTGATTGTATATGAATCTGTTGGGCATAAATTGAACAATGCCACAATTCTGTCAGCAGGACAAATAAATTTTATCATCTACAATTGACCAATGTGTGTTTATTGACCTTTTCTTGACTGCTGCTGATGCACTGCCTTGTTTTCAACTGCACTGGTCACTTACTGATGCACATGTATTGAGCATTTACTCACCACTGCTGCACTTTAATGACCACTGAGTACAATTATTTGTTGATCTTTTACTGACTACATTCATGTTGAGTATTGCCTTGTTGAACCTTTCACTGACTACTGATATGCACATTTTTACCGACTACTTGGTACAAAAAAAAAAAAAAAAATATATATATATATATATATATATATATATATATATATATATATATATATATATTTCATTTTAACTCTAAATATCCTCTTGCATATTGTGCACAGTTATGAAGGTGTTTTTTTTTTGTTTTTTTTTTTGTTTTTTTTTTAATGCTTTGATACATAACAAAATATTGCACATTTGATATTTCCAATGAGCACAGTAAATATCATTTTGAGATTTTAACTTAACATTGAAACTCGGTGCACTTATTAACATTTGGCATTTGGACAATGGGTTCTTTTCTAAACGCTGACTATTAATGTAAAGCAAACCACACTGTTGACTATTGACCCCCATAGTATAATATTTGATTCAGTACTGAGCTGACTGTATTCTATAATATTGTTGACCTGTTACAAAATTATACAGTATTTGTTGACTACTACTGACCAGTTGTTATCATATTTTAACCTTTTATACAATATTTCTGATTTTTCAATAAGTATACAACTGACCATTTCTACAGCATTATTTATTTTATTATTTCTATGATACAATTTTTGATTCCTCATTTTCAGTTTTAACCATTGTTCAGTATTGACCATTGCCCTGTTGACTACAAAATGACCATTTGGTACAAGACTTTGTTGACTTATTTTTTTTCAATATTAATGCATAATAATAATTTGGACCTTCCGTTGACTGATTGATACAGTATTTTATTAATGCCTCTTCAATCATTTGGCACATTCATGACATATTGATGACCTTGCACTGATTCTATACTACACAGATTGTTGACATTTTAATAGCGCTATATACTAATACTTGGCTACCAGATTTTCTGTATTGAAATTTGTTGGTTCTTGCCTTCTTTAGCTAGACAGTAACTAGTTGGCATTTTTATTTATTTTTAGATGAATTATTGTCTATCATTATTTATTTTGTGTAGCATTTTTTTCAACTTTAGTTTTTAGCTGTTTTTTTTTATGCAGTTCACTTAATCTATGATGGTGTGAAACAGTGTGGATCAGATCTAATAAAGGCTTGATGGACATGAGTTCAAGTCTCACTAACAGTTTTTCCTTTTTATTATTTACATTGCATGCTGTTTCTTGCTATTGTGTTCAAGTAAGTTGCATAAAACAACAAAGAATTAAATAGGAATGAAAATACTATCAAAATTAATAATAATAATAATAATACTCCTTACACTATTTTTAATCTTCCCCTACTGACAGTGGTTTTAAGTACTTGGTTGATTTCTTGACTGTTAACAGAGACTAGTGGTTGGGGAATGCTTTTCGTCATTAACTCAGCATTGCTATATTCAGGAATGCTATTACCTTGGAACTTTTTAAAAAATTACCAGGGGTTGCACAAGAAGAAAATAATGAAATTTGAAAACACTTTTTAATGAATTTAAAGACAAAATTGGAAAGAACAATTTTAATCTCGAGTTACTTGGCTCTCTTCTCCAACCACTTATATAGAACATTGCCTAATCTTACTGACCACATGACAGAATATGTTGTTGAGCCTTCATGAACCATGTGATATATTGATTACTATGGCTGTGTTGCAACTTTCTTGTTGATTCTTCACTATCCACACAAGCCAATATATTGTTGACTAGTCATAGACTAAAACCAAATAGTGCACTGTGTTTTGTGCCTATTACCAATTTGTTGGTATATTGCTTTTTAGAGATACTATTGTTATTAATCTTTTACTATAGTGCACTGCCTTATTTGAGTGTTTCACTGACACTTGGTGTTTAATTCAGTGTTGATTATTCAATTGCCTCTGGCACACAGCATGCTGCCTTTCTTGACCTCTTCACTGACCACTTATGCACATTACATTGTTAACTCACTTCAGTGACCACATGGTGGCACTGCATTATTTCATTGCTTGCATAATTTTGCACAAGTTGTTAATTATTCAGGTTGGTTAATGCTTGAAAGTCATCATATTGCAAAAGAGTTTTTTTATTATTTTTTTTCTCACGATCATAGAAAACACAAAGACCAGGATGGACATTAATGATGAAAAAAACACATTTTACTGAGAATTTTAATTTTTGGGTTTGTTTATTATTACCAAAAGGTTGATTTGTTGGAACAGCTGCCAAAAGCAGTTCTATATCTAAAATGGTTAAACTTTATTTCATATATATATATATATATATATATATATATTCTAAAAAATTTTATGTCATTATTTTGTATTTCTTTTGGCATTAATCTTTAGAATCCCAGTGGCCAGTTTACCATGTACCCTAGTAATGCTTGTACTTATCATCGTATTCCTACCAAAGACCTCAATGTAAAGCTGATACTGATTGGCTGTAATGTTTTGGCAAGTATCCTGAAGTGAATCCCTAGGCTAGTGAAAGTGCCACTGAGGTATTTGGCAAATTGGATTAGGCCAGTAAATCAACCATTAGAGTTCTTAGAGTTAAGGTATATTAAAAAGTTTTTTTAGAAAAGATAATTTCTGCAATATGATAGTATTCAAACATTGTCCATTAGATTTTACTTGCTTATATATATATATATATATATATATAGTTTGTTTGGGGGGATTTAAAGTTTCCTATTAGCTATCAACATTGATTGATTTGAGGTTATTTTGTGTTTTTGGTTTTAGCAACTTTTTTTTTTTTTTTCCAAGAATTCATGTAACCTTCGGTTTCCAGATTTCTCTTGCATTATCCTTGGCATTCAACTAAGTAAAACCACTTATCTTAATGAAGGTCAACCTTTTAAGTTCAAGTCAAATAGAAATCACTTTCTAATATGGCAACTGCTTCTGTAAGTTTTGACTAAACTTTCCTTTTAGATTTTGGAAACAGATGGTTTTTGATCTACCATTACAAATGTAACACTTAAATAAATCCAGTTCCAGCAAAACATTTTTATAAAATATCAATTGACAGATTGCTCCGATTTCCTTTCTATTACTTTTCCTATCAATTCTAATTAATATTGACCTATTAAACATGGTATACTGTATATTCACTTTGTCAAGTGGATTACGACATGCAAAGTCTATTATATAATATGGTTTTAATTTCTTTCCTGTATCTATCTCTTTCTTTCCCCCACCTCTCTCTCTCTCTCTCTCTCTCTCCAGAGGGTAAATGGCTGAAACCTTATGAAAAAACAACAAAGACAAGAAAATTAGTCTGAATCAGCCATATACAATAATTACAGACTAATAATTAATCTCAGCCTCACATACTATGGTTAATATTTTGTTAGTGAAGCATTTTAGTTATATGGTTGGTTCAGAGTATTTTCCTTCCTTGTTTATTTTTATTTTTGAGGTCGGGTTTTGTTCCAACATTTCAGCCTTCAAACCCAAACAATATGGGAAAAAAAAAAACAGAGATGAGGAAATAAGTTCAAACCAAAGCACATCTAATTCTCATTTTGGTCACTTTTAGAAATAGAAATAAGAAACGATTTTATCTTGACAGGAATATTCCTGATTTCAGTATGGCTTAAAGAGATGATATGATAAAACCTACTTTCTTATACTGTGTATGAAAATTAATTTACTTTATATATATATATATATATATATATATATATATATATATGACTATACAGTATAACTCATGGACTGCTTTTATTTTTTTATCATTAATAACTTTACTATTTTTATTAAAACTTTTATGCACTTCAATACTAGTTGCTTTGATCTTGTAAAGAATTTTTTTTTTAAGCATTTTAATTGTACTTCATTTACAGGTAATACAAATTATTTGGCACTTGTTCTGAAAACAGATGACATGTCTGCAGTAATATACAAAGAAATTATATAAAAATAGATTATTTACATTCACCATCCAGATAAGAGTAAGTTTCAGACACTTACTTCATTTTTTACTAGACAATTTAATTTCAAAATTTACATCTACAGCTTGATACAATTTCCCCAATCCAACATATTTCTTTAGTTTTTCCCTTCCTCTCAGATGTTAACTTGTGGCTAATATCTGATATAAAATTCAAATATAACTGTTTAGCTTTTAAAAAAATGGAGCAAATGACTGAAACTTACTCATCTCTGGATGATGAATGTAAGTATTATATTTCAGTATAATTTTTTGTACATTACCAAAGAAATAAAATTTTCTTTGTGCTATTCTTTACAAGCACCAATTATTTTTGTTGTTCTCAGTCTGAAGTGGTTGTTCTCTGTGTTCTATAAAAGAGTTTTCTGTGATTCCTCACCCCCTGCAAAAAAAAAAAAACTCCTTAAATTTCTAGATTATATTCTGATTGATAAAAAAATAATTTTTAAATGTCTTTTTTTTTTCGTTTAACAGACTTATAGATTTTATTTTTCTACATGTCAAAATGATAAGAAACTAGAATCTCTTCTTTTCATTGACATGGCCAACATAACCTCAGCCATTTTTCTTTTTATAGCCTTTACCTTTTTAAACAATCATTTATTGTGTGCAGAAAATTAACAAAATCTTCATACTTTTTGATAGATTTTACTTGTCCTGAATTACACATGAAGGATGACACAAAATGGGAATTCAGTTTTTATTTCTCCCTTCATTCATCAGTACATTCTTTGGATAAACAAAGTGTTCAGAGGAAAACTTGAAAATATATACAGAAACATTAGAGACATGAATTACATTGTATGAGTATAGCAAATCAAAACTTCAAAATATTAAATCATCAATGCATGAGTAATCTATCAAAGTTGATTATAAATTTAGAAGAAAAAATCCTTTATTACTATTACGATACTTATTTTATTAACAATATATTAATGATATCTATAATTGATGTATGCTATATATTACTGATATATAATAGTTTGTAAAGCTATATCTATTATTGTTATCATTTATTGTTTTATGTTGTATAATTTTGTGTGTGCGTGTGTGTATATATATATATATATATATATATATATATATATATATATATATATATATATATATATACCTGTAATTTTAGGAATATATTTTCCTTCATTTTGTAATTATTTGCTTATCTCATTATTTATCTATTGATTGTCTGGTTTGTTTTTTTTTAATCTTTTCAATTATAAACTGAATTTGGGGGATTTTTGGAAATTCCTCCTTTTCTTTTTAAATTTTTTTATTTTTTAAGTATTTCAGTTTGCCCAAAACATTGCACAATGTGCAGAATTTTATTTTTTAATTTTTTTTATCTGACATCATTGTTCTTCTGTTTTTCCTTTTCCCCCTCTAATTATATGGAAGAAAGGAGCCACTCTTACTGTTGCACACTCCCACTCACAAAAGCACCCTGATCTACATCAGTAGGATTTTCTGATTGTTACTTTTATTTTATCTTTTCAAAGAATTTTACATCTTCTTTCACATAAATTGGTATGATAATATCTTACTTCATTCCTATGCCAAAAACAGAAACAACAAAGATGAAGATACTAGTCAAAAATGGAAAAAAAAAATCTCACAGATGTTGAAAGATATCTCGCCTCTGAAAAGATGATTTAAAAAATACACTTAAAAATAGAACAATCAGATTAGTACTTTATTAATTTAAAAAAAAAGCTTATTTTTCAAATAGAATATTAAAACTAATCATTAATCACAAAAATGCTGATAATATTCAGTTTCTTTAGCACTTAATGTTTTTGCTAAGACCTGCCTTGAAATTAATGTAGTTGAATATCAGAATTTTGAATGCTGATTTTTGAAAAAAGATTGGCCCTCAACATTTGGAGGAATAGCAATACACATTCTTCCTTGTGACATACTATCTTAAGAGAAGTAAATATCAAGACAGTTTTTTTTTTTTTTGCATTTAATGGACATTTTCTTCCAAGACTCTATCCTCCTGTTAATCCAGGAAATAATATTCATTTAGTTAATGTTTTAAAAAAATTATAAAATCCTGTCTCATAATTTCCGAACATTTGTAAAAGCTAATCTCACATGAATGTAGAGCAGGTTTATTTGAAATAGTAATTAGGCATATTATATTTATAGTAGTTTGCAATTTTAATTTTGAATAAAGTAAATTCATGTTTTTATTTTATGCAAATATATTATAGCTAAAAATTAAAGTAAAGGAACAAAAAAACCTATTTCCATTTTGTTATCAAGAATCTAGCTCTTTAACTAAGTAATACTTTCAGTTTTGTACATTGTGATGACTGACAACTCGAACCTCTTAAAACTTATTAACTTTGGTTTCAGGCAATTTAATCAGTTTTTTTTTTCTTTACAAATCATTAATTATCTTGTATTAGATTCTTTTGTTTGGCTATCTAAATCTTTCTCATTAAGAAAAAGATTAGTCATAATTTCACATGAATATAAAATTGGTTTTGCTTGCTGAGTTTCTGTATTTTGCCTCTATTGTCCCTCAATTTTCATTTTTGTTTTTTCTTTCATTTGTCAAGAAATAGTAAAACCGTTCTTGGTTTCTTTTCTAATATCTAAACTGAAAGCATCTATATGTCTTCTCTTTTGTGCTGTCTACTCAAATGGGAATCAGTTTTTACTTGGAATTTCTCTCTTTCACATTGTTATCTCTTCAGCTATTCCTGTATTTGTAAGTCCCTTCTTACCTGTTGTGGGTATTTATTTGCCATACCACATGGGCAGATGGCAGGGGGGAACAGGTTTTTTTTTTTGTTTTTTTTTTTTAACTTGGGATAACCAAATATGATTCAAAGTCTCATGATGCATCATTCAAACATTGCCAGGTTCCCTTGGCTATTTCTGTAGGCATGGCTCCAAGCCTGTCTTGCTTAGTGCAATGGAGAGGTGCTGCCTGTGAGACTGATCTCCGGGCACAAGGCATAACAGTTAATTATAACTGTCTACCAGACTGCAAGGACCAGAAAACAGTAGATTTATGATGCAGAAAGGTCTTTCACTTGCCATTTTTTTATTCAAGCAGTGAAGTCATTCCTTTTGTACCTCTTTAATGCAATTTCGCTTGTTGAAAAAAGAAAAAGAGAATCTTATTTAAGTTCATAATTCCTCGAGGATAACTAAATGTATCCACTCTTTTGTTGACCTTCAGTGGTCCGTTCTACTTAAATCACCCTTTGTATGACAAAGTTAAAAAATCTTTGAAAGAATCCATAGATCTGAGAGTGTAACACACACACAACACAGCGAAGCACCAACGATTAAAAAAAAATGCGACAACCCTCACTTCTATAATCAGCAAATTACCCTAAGAAAAATAATGTACATAACTTTAAATTTTTATTTTCCTTATTTTATTATTATTATTATTTTTAATAAGTAAAAATACATTCATAATATAATGCAATAATTATTGAATTTACGATGTATTTTGCAACAAAAATTTGTAAAAATGAAGTCTCTTTATTTATTAAAAAATTTCATTTGGATGCTAAAAATATTTATTTTTCTCAGTAGATATGTCTGCGACCTTGACTTATAACAAAAACGATATTACTGTTACAAATTACTTAAATTTGTCGTTTTATTCTAACCCAGGGGTTTTGTCGCGTAGTAGTTCTGTAGTTTTGTGTAGATTCGGAGTCTCTCTTGGATTTGCTTTCGAAAATTGTTTCCCTATCCCTCTAAGAGAATGTCACCCTATGTAGACTTATCAGTAAACAAATTTAAAAGAAAAAAATATCTAAACTTATTTTGGTAAAAAGTCTGGGTTTTTTTAAAAATTAATTCCAAAGTGATTGATCCTTGAGGGGAAAAAATCTGTTGTTAGATATGGCTATTTTTTTTTCTTCCCCCCCCCCCTGTTTTAAAAGAAATTAAATTTATTTGTCTTCTGTTGTTTTTCTGAAGCGACTTCCCGTTTTCTTTTGTATTGAGGTATGTGCTTTATTCGGTTTTGAGGACGTTTTTATGTGTGAACCTAGGCATTAAAAAACAAAAACAACCGGTTATATTATTCTAAAATGCCTAACGACAATTCACTGACTTTTAAGTGATCGATCGTACTACATTGAGACGCTTTAAACATTTATAATTCAGCAACCAATCTAGGTCCTTATAAAGATAAACCTGTTTATTACTTTTTTTTAATCATTGGAGAATAGGGTTTTTAAAGGAAGAAAAGTGAGGATTTTCGAATATATAATGACAACTTAAAACGTAATGAGTAATCAACTTGGAATATGTTTATTGTCGTTAACTAATGATTTTTTTAAATATCAATACGAATAAATTACCGTATATACTAGTGTATAGGTGGAATTTTGAAAAAAAAATTGGCATCGACCTCATATACAAATGAAATAATTTTGTAAGGTTGAAATTCAAACAATGGGAAAGACTAGGATCAACCCTTGGATTCAAAGATTAATTCCATAAATTAACCCTTTACTTACTGAGGGTGTGAACGGCACCCCCACAACCAGACGTGCAGGCTGAAAACCTTTATCTGCATCCTTTGCATACTAGAACATTAGAAGCTACACGATACTTCACAATAGTTTTCTAAGCAATTTAACTCGAGACCGGTGATTGGATTAAGGATTTGTGAAAGTCAGTCTGGATCAGTAGGTAAGAGGTTAATGATTTCGTGACCATAAATCAAAGTGTGGAGAGCGGGGGGCAACCTATACAAGTATATACGGTATTTAATTATTAAATGTTGCAAATTGCTTGGCTCAGTTTTGCTCGTGGATTTCTACAATATTTCGGCCGAAATTCTTTGTGCAAAGACAAATGAGCCAAAACAACAACAACAATAAAAACTTGACCAGATTTTAAAACTAATCATAACAACGATAATTTATACGTTTGATAGTACATTAGCATTCTTGTAAAAATCCCTAATAAAAGCTGAAGCGATATTTTGTTTCTTGAAGGGTGCATGTCGAGTGAGTGACCTGGAGTGGGAAGACAGAAGAACAAGCCGACCCCCTTTGCTGACCACTGATTCTCTCAGTGAAGTTGTGATCTCAGGTCTACGAAACGAGAACTGAGTGATAATTACATGAACAGTGTTCTTGTTCTACACAAAACTGCTACATACTTTCGCTTTGCTATTTTTCGTTCTCAGATGTAATGTGTCTAAAAAAAAAAAAAAAAAAAAAAAAAATTTTATATATATATATAATAAAATTTTTTAAAAAGTAGCAGAACATGAACCAGATGACCTGGGAAAGAATGAATTGACTAATTAAATTAAGCGTTTAATAATTTCTTGTTTAATTTTTCTATTTCTTTCCCCTACTTTTTGATAAGTGCCTCCGTTTTTTTCCTCTGCTCCATTCTCCAAAGTTAAACAAATGATGTATCCGGTCAGTATTAAATGAATGTTAAAGTTTTAAAAAAAAATCCATCTTTTTGAATCCTCTTACATACATACATACATGTGTGTATATGTATGTATGTATGTAAATGTTATTACAGCTGACCGTACTCATACGAAACCCTTGACTGCTACAAATGATTTCATATCTCTTGCATTAGCTACGGCTTTTGTCATCGAATATCAATGGGCTGTATATGCACTTGGAAGATTAGACATCTCGGAGATGGCCTATTATTTTAGGCGCCTGCCGTTGTGGCAGGTAGCAAACTTTCTTCGCAGACTTGCTATTGCATTTATCTTTCACTAGACGCTTCTTTTTTGTAACGCTGTGCCAGTCTAAGCAAAGTGAATATCTACACGTGGATGATCTATTTATCTCTCTACGAAGGAGCGGTGGTTCCCTTGGTGATAATATCAGCCCATCTTGTCAAACGATTCCGTTTCAGTTCAAGAAGTTTGCTTCTTAAGGAAATCTTTTCAACCTCTTGTTTACGCTATTCATCAATAAAGTGTGGGCAACGATACTTTTATATACACTCATTGATTTTTTTTTTTTTTTTTTTTTTTTTTTTTTTTTTTCTAAGAATTTTAAGCTTGAATTGGAAATCTTAATCAACATTCCACACTTGGTTCGTTGAGGTCAGTGTGTGTATATATATTTATTTGTGTGCGTGTTATTTAAAACAGTTACGATGCCTACTATAGTCGGGTGTGGTTTTTAACGGCTGGTCATAGTGGATTTTAGGAGTTGCTTTCCTAGATGAGTACCAGTTTAGTATTGGTTTCTTCAAGAATGTTCACAATAAATTGTAACGTTGCACATTGTTGTATACAATATGGAAATTTTTTTTTTCTTTTTTTTTTTTTTTTTAATAATTTTTTTACTGAAATGAAATCAACCTTTACCTAATCCAGAGGGCAACATTATCAAACAAAATAGAATTTATATTTTTTAGATACAAGAAATGTAAATCATTTTTATTATTTTTTTTTTTTTTTTTTTTGTAAATTTTCTCCCAAGAGAACAGAGCATAATAATACAATCTTTTTTCAATATCAAACAAAAAATATTAATTTTTTTTTTTTTCATAGACTCCACCTTATATATATAAATAAAATCTCAATTAGTATCTCATCTTATGTCATTAAGTTTCACTTATTTTCTATTTCATCAAAAAAACATGAAACTATTAGTCATGAAACAATAGTAAAACGGTGGCATCCTAATTCCTTTTAGTTTTTATACTGCTCTGCTGGCCAGTATTTGAGCACTTTTTTAATCTATCAAACGCTTCTTAAACGATTGTTTATTTTCACCTGTATACTTATATCCACTCATCTCTACGTATCTCTGGTTGCGTTTAGGGCTGTCAAAGTAAAAGACACCCCTAGGACGAAGAAATATTTTGGTTGTATTGTAGTCACCTCTTTGACGCTCAAATCCGTAGCAGATGGAAATACAAATGTCGTCGTCTGCTTCTTTGTATTTAAACATAGTACACAAAAATGTGGACATCATAATTCGTTGTGGACATTCTTGAGCAGATATCAATTCTAAACTTGTATCATAAGATCTTTTACTTGATTACTAAAAAAACACACATTATACTGACTTCCTAAATATAACCAATCCTCTACATTGGTGGAGTGCGGGGGACGTGAGTTTGCAATAAAAGATATAAAAAAAAAAAAAACCTTCATTACGTAAGGTAGTAAATGATAAAATATATTAACAATGCGTACATGACTTAACGGTCGTCACTTTTAAAGTATTGGTTCCCACCAGATCATCGAAGGGAACAGTTCCTCTAAGTAATTTCAGGTACTGTACGGCCTGTGTACCAGACGAAGAAAAGCTTAGTAAATAACTTTTAACAAGTCTTCAAGATTGTCGGGTGCACAGTCTATGATTTCTTTGCAGTAGACTGTAGAACTAAATGAAATAATTTCCATTTAATTATTACTGGTAAACTTGCAAAAATGAAACCTGTGAAAATCGAAGTTCGACTGTAAAAATATCCCTTATCAGTTAATGATGTGTATTCCTTGTACATTTCAACAAGTGGAAAGATGTCCTCCCCTTTTTAATGATATTTTAAAGATATTTGGCGTTGGGTAAACAAATAAGGCAGAAAAAAAATCTTTCATCTGCTTGAATTAAAGAGACGATTTTATTTTAAAGTTTTCTTTATTTTAAGAAGTTATAATTCGAGGGTACTGATTTGACTGAAAAAAAAACCAACAACTTGTTACGTTATTATATTACGGCTCACAAAGCTATCTCTGCAAAATTCTCAATCTATATTTCACTGGCTTCAAGCTAGATCAAAGTGGAGTACGTGTTTCCGCCTCCTCTCTCAGCTGTGTTCTTTTCTTTGGAAGCACCTCATTTCCCCAAAGTAATCGCTGTGTCTATTTTTGGTTTTGCCCATGCGACCTCTCGTTAAACTATGCAACGCACCCCAGAAGATGCGGTTAAATAGGGCCATAAGTTTGGAGAATATACGACAAAACAACCCTACAAAATCATACATAGAATTTTTTATTTTAAAAATTGTTATTTTATTAATTCTTTCATAGAATTTTACTCGGTTTACAATAATCAATGGGTTTAACTTAAATTCTGTGTAGTTGTAAAGTAAAGAGTACACTGGGAGTATCAAACTTGCGAACAATACGTGAGGTATTCCAAATTCTTGGGATAAGTAAAGTTGGCGACCTTAGTCGAGGGTGACCTGAAGGCTCCCCTTTTCAATAGCTACCACACCGAGGTGTAGGGGAGGGCGCTACTTCATTCTCAAGATTGCTCCAATTTACCCTTGATCCTAACCTTATAATGCTGAGTGTTAGGCAAGGCGGCATCAAGTACCATTTTTTGAGTCTTTGGTATGACTCGACCTGGGATTGAACTCCGGTCTCCCGGACTATTGGCGAACTCTCTTCTCATTAGGCCAATGGCCCTGTTAAATTCTCGGTATAGTTTATAACAAAAATTTATGGAAATAGATTTAAGTCAATCAATCCTCTATTTATTCATTTCTATAAAATATCTCTACAAAATATTTGGATTCTAAAAAAAATATTCACTTTTCTATGATGTAGCATTAACCTTATCAGTAACAAAAAAAAAAAAAAAATAGAAAATAAAAATAAAATAAGTACTTTCACCAATTACTTAAACTTTTGTCATACTTTGATTTAATCTGAGAACTTTGGTCCCGAATTTTGGAAACTCAATAATAATGAACCTAATTTTAACAGTCTTGCGAGTTTTGTTTGCCAATGGTGATTGCTCCAAATGATCCCCACTTAATCGATATCATTTTGGCAGTGACGTCACAATTTAAATTTATTTTATAATTAAGGAGCTAGCGATACTGGGGCATTCAAATCCCTTTACAAATATTTTTGGAAATTTTTCTCTTCCTTTGGTCTGCGTTTAAATTCATCCCGGTGGCTTAAATCAACGTTTGCAATCATGAATTAAAAGTTGCGTGCGTAGGTGACAAGATTAGATTAAACGTGACCTGTGACGTCGAATTTGGTTGAATATGGCGGAATTCGAAAATGGTTGGAAATGCGTTCGTTACAAATTGCTCTGGAAAAAAATCGTAAAGAGACCTCCTCAATGGGTGCTTTACACTTCTGGCCTGTTGCTACAGCTAAGCTTAGTAAATAACTGCATTTCGGGGTTATTTTGTCACTTTTCTAAGGCTATTTATTAAAAAGAATAAAAATAATGGATTGGGAGGTGTCAAAGTTTTCGAATATGTAAATCAGATCAATGACCCGGTTCGCTATTTTCGAGGAGTAGATATCAAATTTTATACCCTTTATCATTTAAGGAGACACGCTTAGCGTAACGGTAATTGTTGGAAATGGAATTTGTGACCAAAGTTTAAACCCTAGACAAGGCTGTTTCACTTCGTGTAAATACCCACGGAGAAAGGCATCAACCTATCTATATGAAAATAGTAGACAAGACCTCTTCTTTTTTTTTTTTTGCAAGCGGTCTTCGAGGAGGAAAACTGAATTCAAATCAACAGTACTTCGCTTAAAGAGTGACTATGTCACATCCTGCTTGTAGCGGAGGAGTTTAGCAAATACATACACAATTTATCATTGATATGAAAACGATAAGAAAGAACTACCCTTGCAGCAAAAAAACGTTAGGGTGCCTTTGTATTTGTAGTGCACACCTTAATCAAAGTCACGAGCACATGAATAAAAAAGGCAGGTCAGTTCTGTGTTGGTTTGCATCGTAGAAAACATGCATGTCATATCTATATATTAGGACAACACGGCGTAACCCGTAACAGTATAATAAGGAATGTTTTCTGTATTTCTTTTCGGATTAATTTTATTTGTTTCTTTCCTTAAAAGTGAATCTTCGTGAAATCTATATCAAAGTAGTTTCATCTCGTTGCTAAATGAACAAAATTTATTTTTCCACACAGAATTTTTTTTTTTTTTTTTTAAAGAAAGTTCCAAAAATCAAATGGGTCGGGTTAACATGACTTCTGGGGAAGCTTGTTATGTTGTAATGGTTCACATAAGCGAGCTAGTCTCGTAGATCAGTTTTTACTTGTTACAAGTTCTATCCTCATTAGGTGCCCATACTTTTGGTATTGTGTCAGACTAAGCTACTTTGAAAATGACAACTTTGGGCACAACTCTATAAATTCGAGTGAAAAAAAAATCACACTTAAAGGAAGCCAAGGAAACATTTGCTGAAAAGTTGAGATAAAAACAAACATACAATCTGAGTAATATTTCGTCACGGTATAATTATTAACAAGCTAGTCTCGTAAACTAATACTAGATATCGAGATCTATCCTCACTAAGTGCTCCATACTTGCTAGACTTAAGTTACGCTTAATTTTTAATATTTACTGTCAAGTTACACTGAAAACATCGGTTGTCGAGCTAACCTAAGTTAAGCAATGATATGCCTACTAATTACATGAATGGAGGTTCGTTTCGTAGCAACAGGTATTACAAGCAATCAGTGTGTAAGTAAAGTTGTCTCCCTTTAGTCGAGGGTGACCAGAAGGTTCCCTTTTCAATAGCTAATACACCGAGGTATAGGGGAGGGCGCTACTCCTTTCCCTGGATTGCTCCACTTTACCCTCGATACATACATTATATTGCCGAGTGTTAAACAAGGAGGTATCAAGTACCATTTTTAAAGTCTTTGGTATGACGCGACCTGGGATTGAACCCAGGTCTCCCGGACCATTGGCGAACACGACCTAGCAAAACTTTGTAAATTACAAATGTAGAGTTAGAATAAATGGAAAAACGAGTACTTCACTTCGGAAGATTAGACCCGGACTTCTTAAAGTGGTCCATATAGACCCCCTAAGAGGTGAATTTACTAGTTTGCAATTAGAAATAACGACTTGTTTATCATATTATAAGTTTTCAAGAAGACTTTAAAGCTCGACTCAAAAGATCTTTTCAACATTGAAATTCCTAAATGGGTTCTTTCTCCATTTGATGTTGAATTGGAAAGTGTAAATTTAGACACTTTTCTTAAGAATCTTTTAAAAGGACTTTTGATCTTGAAATAAAGTATATTTACACATTTAAAATGGAATGGATATTACTAGATGAACAAAGAAATAATAAATAAAAACATTCCAAGCTTTGTGTAACTGTTGATCCTGTTTTACTAGTTTTTCCAAGTTTATACATGGTGAAATCTGGGTTAAGCCATGTGCATTATTTATAAAGCAAACTGAGAAACACTTTGAACATAGAATAGGATGATTTGTGGCTTAAACTCACAAATATGAAAGCTAATATTCTTGATCTCCCCACAGTCCACCGAACCAATCGCTCCCATTAAAAAGATAATTCAAGAATTAGAAGGTCCATTTGTATTAATAGTTTACTGATACTTTTCATGTAAATTGCATTAAACACGGGTAAATTAATCATGTTCCTTCCCCCCTTCTTGCTTTTTGTCGGTCACTGCTCAAAATTTGAATTCCCCATATTTTAACTCTAGTATCACGAGTGTTCGCCAATGGTCCGGGAGACAAGGATTCAATCCTAGGTCGAGTCATACCAAAAGACTTAAAAAATGGTACTTGATATCTCCTTGCTTAACACTCAGCATTATAAAGGTACTATCAAGGGTAAAGGGGAACAATCTAGGAGAAGGAGTAGCGCCCTCTCCTACACCTTTGAGTAGTAGCTATTGAAAAGGGAGCCTTTGGGTCGCCCTCAACAACAGTCGCCAGTTTTACTTATTCTACATACTTATCTCGGTTACAGTTCTCTGAAAAGACGTGATCGAAACAAACTGTCCCTTTTAAAATATTTTAAACATGAGTACGCTATCAAAAGCATTATTTAAATTATGTTTCTGTAATTAATTGTTCAATAAATGTATTTGAGAGTGAATGGAAATTAAATTTGGTTACATGGGATTTATCAAGTAAAAAGTTTGAGAAACCCTGGTATTGACAACAAAACATGTAAAGGAAATATCGACTATTAGAATAAAAAGATGTGCCCGTGGTGTAATGGTTATCGTCGTAGTAAATGGACACGGCGACTCGTGTTCAATTCCTGTACTAGATTGATTGTATTTCACATAGCACTAATACCCTTGGGAAAGGTATGAATCCAATAATTCTGCCTCCAGCTATAGGTAAATAGGACAGACTGGATTCTTCAGCCTTGGTGAGGCAACTAGTCTAGGAGAAGGAAAACTCTGAATTCAAACCTGTTAAAACTCCGCTAAAAAAATTGACCTTGTGTCATATCCTGCCCGAGCGGAGGGTAAATAGGATTAGAATAAAAACGATACCAATCATTATGTATTATGATCAAGATCTTAAATCATTAGATTCTTGCTTATGCTTTTTAATGCGAGTAATTAACGTAAAATCGTAGCTTAAACATATCTACTTCAAACGCAATTAGATGGTTTGAACTTTTGGCTAAAGGTTGTACTTAACCAAGTTTTTTTTCTCAGTGTAAAGATTCAAATGCAAACCATATTTTGTGGAAAAAAAAAAGTTTAGTGTTTAATTTAATAGAAATACGAATTAAATCTAGAATAATAATTCTAATAAATTTAAGTGGGTAATTGATTGCAGAAATACGGTTGATTTGAGCTCTAAACTGAAACGGCATTTCTTTATGGTGGAACAAGAGGAACAATCAGTGTATGGCAGTCATGGGTAAACTGCTGTGCTTACTGAATGGCCCGCCTAATTTCACTTCGATACACGGATCAGATTCCTATCGAGTACATTGATTTTTCAAAGATTCATTTTTTTTTTTCTTAAAATTATTCCGTAATATATCACGGCTGCATTGATATCACTAATATTATCCCAAAACTTCATTTTTTTTAAGGAAAAGATCTTTTTACCGAAGGAAAAAAAACCAAACAAAAAACAAATTTTTCCCTCTTTCTAAGGTTGATGCTTATGTGTATGGTCTTTTGTTGTGAAAATAGTTGAGGTATCTTAGTGGGTAGAGTGTTCGCTAATGGTCTGTGAGACCTGGGTTCAATCCCAGGTCGAGTCATACCAAAGACATTAAAAATGGTACTTGATACCTCCTTGCTTAGCATTCAGCAATATAAGGTACGTATCAAGGGTAAAGTAGAGCAATCCTGAGAAAGAAGTAGTGCCCTCCTCTACACCTCGGTGTAGTAGCTATTGAAAAGGGAGCCTTCCGGTTGCCCTCGACTACAGTCGCCAACTTTACTACTTATCTTCAACGAAAAATTACCTTGAATTTTTGGTGAGGAGCTATGTCTAATACAGCTTGCTCTTTGAAAAAGATTGCCCATACCAGTTGTATAACATGTCAGATACCCTACAGTATTAGATTTTTTTTTCAGCGAACGCGTAGGTTTAACTATCATTAGACACCGTTTTTCATCACAGACAACATGAAGGACTTATTTGAAAATATCGACATGGATAAGATTTTGCCTTTGAGAGAAATGAAATTATACCAAAAATTATAAACGTAAATATAATCATACCCAAAATGTAATAATTAAAAAAACTATCTCAAAGGAAATGAAAATGAAATATTAAAAAAAACACTCTTAAACAGCTACACAAAAAAGTAAATATAAACGTAATATGTACGCAATTCTCTAACCACTCGTCATAAAATAACTCCAGACGGGTTGAAATGCCGTTAAATTCAATCATGAAATTGTAATTAAGTCCCCTGTACCGGCTCATTGGCCAACTGGTTAGAGTGTTCGCCAATGGTCAGGAAGACCTGGGTCTAATCCCAGATCGCGTCATACCAAAGACTTTAAAACTGGTACTCGATACCTTCTTGCATAACTCTTAGCAATATAAGTACGTATCAAGGGTAAAGTGGAGCAATCCAGGGAAAGGTGTAGCGCCCTCCCCTACATCTCGGTGTAGTAGCTACTGAAAAAGGAGCCTTCTGGTCGCCCTCAACTACGGTCGCCAACTTTACTTATAATCCTTAAGTTTTAGTGTCTCGTTTAGAACAGTGGTCTACAAATAACAGAGTAAAGTTTGGGGGGTAGGCCGGAAGCATAAATAATCTTGATGGCCACTGGTTTAAAATGCATATTAAAAATGACCTCTGCCAAGCAATTAGAAATTTAATGTGAAATATTCAATTCTCACTTAATGAAAACTCTCCTGACTGTGTCGAATGAATATAAATATCATTTATTGAAGATCGAAGCTTTGTGGACAACAAAAGAGGTATGTAGTTTTTAAATAAATCAATTCTTATAGTGTTTATTTGCCATTACTAACTTGAAAGGTAATAATTACATGGTGATAAAAAATAGTCCGTTCATTTTATTATTATTGATTTTTAACTCGTGTTTTTTTTTAGTTGATTTTTATTGAATTTTATTTGGAAAAAAAAAAGCAACAAAACATTTAAAGGAAAAAAAAAAAAAATTAATGAAAGAAAATGTTTAATCTAAAATGGATAAAACGTTGGTTGACTTTTTGTAAATCTAACCGCTCATGGACGTCACGTGTGGTGTAATGGTTAGTAAGGTAAACTATGACTCGTGAGTTCGAGTTTCACTCGGTGCCTAATACATCCGGCCTTGTTTCATAATTAAGCGCTCCTAGCGTAGTGTAATGGTTAACGAACAAAGATAATAGGCCATTGTAGTGAGTTCGATTCTCACTGGATACCACAGACTTCTAGCCAAGTGGTAAACTAAACTGTGCTAGGTTGAAAAATAGAAATAATGGACACCTCCATATGGTGTAATGGTTAGCAAATTAGACTAGCTGACCATTAGTTGTGAGTTTACTTCTCAGTGGGTGCCCCCATACGTCTGGTTTTATGCCACATCTCAGTTAAGCCGAGTAAATCTGGCCAATCAGTTGTTCGGGTCATGACAATCTTTTCCTATTCATGATTTCTTCCTTCAATTCTCTTACTGTTAAAAAAAGAATCAGCTTTTAAACAACTATCGGATCGTCAAGTTGCATAGAACAATATATTGCAATATATATGTTCTCAATTAGGCTCGGCACCTCTCAAGGACGGCTCTGTGACACTCAATAATCAATTTAATTACCCCGCCATCTTATTTTATTCTATTTTTTTTTTTTTTGTCAATTTTATTTCAATACTGTATGAGGCGGCGAGTACAGCGTAACGGTTATTGTCGTAGGAAATGGGCTCGGCAAGCCAAATCTTTATCTTGGTGATAAAATTCTGTACGATGACCCGGTTCAAGTTCATGAAATGAAAAAAAATATTGTCATTTAAAAAAATTGTTTATTTTGGAACTTAGAATTAATTAGATCCTCAAACTCACCGCATTTTTTTCTTCTTCGAAAAAGAAAAAAGTACATTTTATTAGAGTTTTAATTCAATGTGTTGGAAAAGACAAATTACCAGACCGAATTATCTTAACTTTTTTTTTTTTTTTTACGGAGGTGAGGATTTTTTGAAATAATTTTTTCCGAAAATGAGTGGTCATTCTACATTGAATTAGAACGTAAAAGTGACCCCCCTCTTATAAAATGTAAAATTAAAAAATTGCCGTGAATTTGAGCGTCTAATTAGTTCAAATCGTACACAAAAAATTACTTGAATTTTTTTTTTTCCTAGTGAACTTAAATGGGTGTACGGGTAGAATTTTACTGATGAATGCTGTTTGCATTTTACTTCACACGCTTACCTTTGGAGAGGGGGGGGGAAAGGCATGAATCCATCTTTCCCACAATGGATAAATAGTTGTACACTTCTTTCTTTTTGTAGTCAAGGCACGGCAATCGATTTTACACAAGGAAAACATTGGATTAAAAAATCAACTGTACTGTGCTTAAAAAAATGACGTACGAGTTGGGCCAATATAGGATCACATATCTATTTGATAAATATAACTTCGACTAAGATCTTAAAAACAAAACAAAAGATGCTGTCAAAATATTTACATAGAAATATATTCGCCGAATCAAGATAATATCAAAGACGGAGAGTTAACGTTTTTAATATCGGACAAAAAGTGTGAGAAGAAAATTATCTTTTTGTTTCTTTACACGGATAGAAATAAAATAA
This sequence comes from Sepioteuthis lessoniana, assembly GCA_963585895.1. NCBI lineage: Eukaryota > Metazoa > Mollusca > Cephalopoda > Myopsida > Loliginidae > Sepioteuthis > Sepioteuthis lessoniana. The sequence continues at coordinate 59,411,785 of OY757925.1, read as the reverse complement.
AAAAAACACCAACATTGGCAGACCGAGTTCCAGATTCGTCTAATGTTATCTTCGCGTTTAACTCTTGGCCTGATTGTTATATTTCTCTCTAAAAAATGCTTCACCACTTGTTTGTCACGGAAGAGAGTTGATGAGTGAAAATTTGGACAAACCACTCCCCTGTTATTACGTACTTTCCCTAACCAGGCAGCAGCAGCAAGAAGTTGTTACTTTTATCATATCATATTTACCAACCCCTCCGCTCGGGCAGGATATGACACAAGGTCAATTTTTAAGCGGAGTTTAACAGGTTTGAATTCAGAGTTTTCCTTCCTCTAGACTAGTTGTCTCACCAAGGCTGAAGAAATCAGTCTGTCCTATTTACCCATAGCTGGAGGGAGAATAATTGGATTCATACCTTTCCCAAGGGTATTAGTGCTATGTGAAATGCAGTCTCGTCCAGGATTTGAACTCTTATCGTCGTGTCCAATTCCTACGACGGTAACCATTACACCACGGGCACCTCCTTGTTACTTTTATAGTCAGCCTCAACAGGGGTCCAATCGCAGTGATTTTATATCTGAGTAGGTATAATTGTTTATGAGTAATAGATGGATTTTTCCCCTTGATTTAAGTTTACAGAGCCGAAAATATTTACTTGGAAAAAGAAACATTGGCTTGGCGTCGGAAATATAGCCAATTACCCAAATCCTTACTTGAATAAATAAGAAATACAATGGAAACGGTACCTACAAGAATTGTAATGTCTTAATTATTATTTTTCTGGCTCAAGATTGAGGTTTTCTAGAATTAACCGAGTCTGTCGGTAGGGTTTAGAATACGCTGGCTGTACTTCTTGCAGAGGTGTAAGCTCCCCCCCCACCACCAAAAGGGTGGTCTTGGTATGAAACTAAACTGCATCCAATAGTGAGGCTCCAGTTTTAAAGCTCTGTGGAGTGTGAAGTAATCCTTCATTGCCATTACTCCCATGTCCACTCTGACCCAGAGTAGTGGTATTAGTTAGGGTCCAGTCTATGGATCAAATATGTTTGAAAATTATCCGTATAGGGAATACTTTAAACAATATAACTGTGTGCAACAAAATAATCTTAAGAAACTACACAAAAAATGCAAATATAGACGTACAACGTTCACAATTCCCAAACCTCGAAACATGAAATAACTCCAGACGGGTCGACATGGCGTAAAAATCAATTAAACAATGTGCGAGCCTAGAAAAATGGCTGACTAGGTTGAAGTGATCATCGAGCAGAATTAAAACCTTTCATGTTTTATTTTTGGCCAGTAATCAATTTTTGTGGTTGTTTTACCTACAAATATCAAAATAATTCTTGAAACATTGAAACTGCTTACCGAGATAAACGAAGAACTCTATCGAACTACTGATATTTTATTTATTTTATTTTAAAAAAAATGTTTTTTTCATTTTTTGTGAGTTAAATTTAAACACTTGAGAGCGACGAGACGGTTTACTTGGTCGACTTAAGTCAAATATGAAATAAGTTCTTAAAAATCGATCTCGCTTCATATACGGGGTATATCTATCAAGTAATGAAACTGATTGAATAATTTACTGACGTAGTGGCTAACGTGCTGGACTGAAACATCGTAGCCAGCGAGTTCGAACTCTAGTTGTGCTATTACATTCACTTTCAGACTAATACCCTTCGGAAAGGTATGAACCCTCTTATCCCCGACAGCTAAGGATTAAATAGTACTCTCCACATTAAATGGTGTTTTTCTAAAACAAGTGGACAAGTTCCCCTACTTCGGAAACAGCGTCTCATCTACAGAAAATGACATCAATACGCAACTAGCGAAGGCATGGACAGCTAGCGATAGCTATCGGTCATAAGGAAGTCAGATCTATCCGATAAAATGAAACTCAATTTTTTCCAAGCAGCGGTCGTGTCCATATTACTATATGGATGCACCATATGGGAGCTGACAAAACGTTTAGAGAAAAAAATTTTAACGGCAACTGAACAAGAATGCTTCGAGATATATTGAACAAATCCTAGAAGCAACATCCCACAAACCAGCAGATGTACGGCCACCAACCTCCCATCGCAAAACCGTCCAAATTAGACGAACAAGACATGCGGGACACTGGAAGAGAAGTAAGGACGAATTCATAAGCAACGTTCTCCAATGGACCCCTTCATATGGATCTGCGGTATTTGTCGACGGTCCCATCAAGCGGACGAGTGTGGCACAAGGCCTTTTTTTAGGTTGGTTCAGGCACAGGGGTGTCGACTAGACGTGACGGCGGCTCCAAAAATGCCTCTGGCCCCGTCATCATTCCCCTAAAGAGGGCGCCTCAGGCGCCAGGAAATAAACCCAGCCCCCTCCAAGGAGGGTTAGAGTCTAGGGGGACGGCTCTCTGAGATTTGAGGATGTCGGCCAAGGTGCACCTCGACCGACTGCCCGCGAAAACCAGGACAAACCAGACCAGATGCGTGCTAGGCCGAATACAGCCGATCGAAGTGTGACCCTATGAACGGTGACGCAACGTCTGTCATACCAACGGGCGAGCCTATGTTGGACGACCAGCTACAATAGCTCTGTACGGACACTGGATATTGTCTAGGACACCTGCCAGAAGCGATGGACGATTGAGACGAATAGCGAAAGAGAGGGAATTAGGGAGATCCGTGCTAGCGCTACGACATGGTGATGACTGTTCTTCTACAAGGATGTATTTGGCATTAAATAACCCATGAAGGTTGATTTATGACATTAAAACAACCAAACCAAACCTTTTATTATCAACTTTATTTCTTTCAAAGCAGTTCCCAAGGGAATCCCCGTAGCGTAGTTGCTGACATAGTGGACTACGACATCATAAGTTTGTCCCCCAGTCGCCCTATTACGTTCACTTTCGGACTAATACACCTGGGAAAGGTAATAACCCCCTTTTATCACTCATCATGCTATGGGTTATAGAGTACAACTACCGTTCTACAAGGATGGCTTTGGCATTAAATAACCCACGAAGGTTGATATGCCATTTAAAAAATAAAATAAAATAGTTCTCTAGGCAAGTCACAACTACAACGAAAACATTATCCTACTCCGAAAAATCGTACTAAAAGTCTTCAACTGGCACTGCCCTCAATTGGTCTGCCACTACCTGTTCTATGTTCCTAACAGTTCTTAAATGACGACAACAACAGAACTGTTTATTAATTTAAAGGAACATGAAGTAGTTACAAAGACTCAAATAGGGAAGAAAAGGAGACGACCTGGGATATCAGAACTATTCTCTTTGGTCCCAAACACGTTTACAGTTTGATGAGAGGGGGGCGTTATCATTATGTCCATTTTCGTGGCACACAATAAATTAATTTTGCAATAATCTCAGATGAACGTGAATTCTGAGAGGCAAATATAAACTGATTTCCAGTCAGGGTTACCAACCTGAAAAATGATCAGTCTCGTTACCTTTCTAAGCCGACTTCGTACGCACAATTTTCAAAAGTTATTCCACCGTCCATAACCACTATTTTATAAAAGGTGTATCCAAACTATTAAAAACTATACATCGACTCTTGTAAATTAGCATACTTTTAATATCTTAATAGTAAGCACGTCAACAAATAAAATAAAGCATACTGAATTTGTTAGGAAGATACTGATTTTTTTGTCAATTGCGTGCTTTTTTAAAAAAATAATTTCCAAGTTGAGTTGAAAAAAAAAGGCCCTCCTAAAACTTAACATTTCTTTCTCGAGGTGGAACTGAAAAAGAATTTAAAATCTACGCTTGAGGATGCATTACACTATCTTTTTCGTTTTCTTCTCCCCACCCTTTTTCTTCTACTGTCCAAGTAGGACTAGCCTGAAGTTTTTTTTCTTTAAAGTAGCCGACCCTCTGTTTCTTGAAGAGCGTTTCACTACCCGAGGTCTCTTGCCGTTTATATATTCAGTATGTAGTAGGATCTCCAAAATTTGTATCTCATAAAACCTAAAATAGTTTCTTGTTTATCTTATTCCATTTGTTAGTTTCAGTCGTTGCAATTACAAATGTTTTGCCAAAAAGAGACTGTCATTGTTTAATAAACAAGTAATCCTTTCATGTCACTAAATGTTTTATTTCGTGATCGAAAGGAATGCTTGTCTTTTTCTCTTTTTCTTTGCGTTATAACAATTTTTCTTCCGTCTAATTAAGCAAGCTTCAAGCTTTGACATGAATTTTTAAATAGAAATGGTTAATAAAGCTGCATATATGTAAATTAAACCAACCACGATGCCACGGACAGGATGTGACACATGGGCAATTTTAAGGAGAAATGCAGCTGCTTTGAATTCAGTTATCCTTCTCCTAGATAAGTTGTTAAACCAAGGCTAAAGAACGTAATCTATTATCCTATTTATCCATAGTTGGTCGGGTGGGGGAGAAAAGATAGTCTTATACCCCTTCCCTCGGGGCATTAACATGAAGTGAAACACAGATAGCCTCGTCCAGGATTTGAACTCGGGTCGCCGATTCCATTTACTTCGTCGATAACCGTTATGCTAAGATTTGGGAGGTGCTCCCTAATCTACAGTAATGAATCTTGTGCAAACAAATGAAATCCTGCTAATAGAAAATTTTTACCTACCTTAATATTCGTTTTGAAATCTTTGGTTGAATATGTATGTATATATCGACAGAATTTGGCGTTAAATGACCCACAAAGGTTGATATGCCATAAAAGCCACACAACCAAACCAAACCAACTAATCTACAGTAATAATGGTGCCCTGCATCCTCCCCTACCACTCAAAAAAAAGTTTGCTAATTATTGTTCCAGTGAGATGCGTTACTACTTAGTCTGTCACAAGGACACAAGTGCTTGCCACTCTGTGAAGCTTGAACTTGCTGCTGCTTTGAGAGACGAACTTGATAATCTAGCCCAGTCGGCTGGGGCTGTAGAATACACCGACTGCATCTATGCAGAGGGGATAGGACCCCCACCAACGACTGTGCTTCATATGACACTAAACAATCTGACGATGAGGCTTCAGTCCTGGAGCTTTGGGGAATGGGGGTGGTACTCCTTCATTGCTATTGCTCCCAGGTCCACTCTGGCTCGGAGTGGTAGCTCCTTATAGGATCCTATCAATGGTTCAAATAGAACTATTTCACATTTGTGTGCAAACAAATGACTTATGCTAAATTGAATTGTTGTAAATAGAACTACTTGACCATTTAACTGTATATAAACAAATGATTGATGTTTAATTGAATTGTTAGTGATACATTGCAATACTTGGAACCATTTGACTGTATGCAAATGAATTAATCATGTTGAATAGAATTATTAGTGCTAAATAGCTATACTTGTAACCACTTCACTGTGTGCAAACAAATGACTGAAATTAAATTCTTAGTGTTAGATAGAAAAACTTGAAACCATTTAGCTGCGTACAAACAAATAAGCTCTGGCCCGTGGAAAATTGCTACCTACAAACTATGCGTTAGGTATTAACCTACAAGGGTGGATATGACATAAAATCCCACCCAACTCAACTAACTTGATTATCAAATGTTTCACGTTGCTCTACCTTTTATTTATTAAGCTTATCATAGTTACATGTAAGGCACCAAGTGACGATCAAACTCATTATTTTAGTTATGTCCTGCTAGACCTGCTTGCGAACCGTGACTCAACTGATTTCGTATGTGTCCTCAACAGCGAGGCGTCTCAGATGTGATTCTAACACTATTTTTTAAAAATCCTTTTTCTACCAAGTCAATTGAAAATAATTAATTCAACCAATTTTAAGTCCCAAGCGCCTTGTGTGGTATAAAGATTAATGAGCAAAGCTAGCAGACACTTTTGTTAGTGAGTTCGATTCTCACTGGGTGCCTCATACTTCTGGCCTTGTATCAAACTATGCTTAGCAAATGACTATCACTTTCTCAGTCTATTATATTTCTTAAGATTGTGCATTCACAAGATACGAAGCCAGACACGGAGATCTCACCAAAAGATTTAAATGATACTTCGGTTACTGTCACATACATTAGGGTCTTACCATGACCATATCTATCCCGATGAAAAAGGACTGTGCTGTCAGGTCGGGTGTTGAAGGTCGATTTCCAGTCAGCAGTTAATGTTACGTGAACGTAAATTTTGCGACCTTAATCGAGGATGACCCGAAAGCTCTCTTTTCAATAGCTACAACACCGAGGTGTAGGAGAGGGCGCTACTCCATTCCCTGGATTTCTCCACTTTACCCTTGATCCGTACCTTATAATGCTGAGTGTTGAGCAAAGCCGCACCAAGTACCATTTTTTTTTTTTTAAGTCTTTGGTATGACTCAACCTGGGATTGAACCCTGGTCTCCCGGACTATTGGTGAACACTCTACTCATCAGGCCAATGTTACGTAGTCAGACCTATGATAATTGCAGATGGGAGCGACAATCAGCTACAACTATAAGATTTATTTCTTCTCTTCTTGTCGTTCGAGAAGTGGAATCCAAAATTAGTGTAACGGTTATCGTCAGTGGAAATGGAATCGGTGATCCGAGTTCAAATCCTGGACGAGACTGTTAGCGTTTCACTTCGCACTAAGGCGTGAATGAATCTGTTCTTTCTCCAGCTGTGGGTATATAGTAGGACAAACTAAGCTCCCTGGTTAAGCAATCAGCCAAGAAGAAAAACCCTGAATTCAAACCTGCTGTACTCCACTTAAAAATTGACCTTTTGCCACATCCTGGCCTTGGCGGATGGGTTGGGTAAGTACATACAAGTCACTTGAGCTGAAGGTATATTTCGTACTCAGAAAGACGAGGCATTTTGAAGGCAAATCAGTCACTAGTTCTTGAGAGTTCGTATCTTCGATATTTCCCTTCGATTGATGTAGTTTCACACTGCTTGAGAATATCTATATTAAGAAGAGACATTTCAATTTTGAGCTTAGAAATTTGTTTTAACTTTTGACATCCTTGTTTATTTAGTGTTATCTGTCTACAGGTTACCTTAACACACTTCTGTCATTTCAATAAACCATGTTTATAAAACGGGCTGCTTGACGCAAGAAATCATGTCTATATTGCTAGACTTCTTATATATATAGGAAAGTTAATTAAAAAATCAGATAAAATTCACTGATGAGAAATAACTAAGAAAAGTGCCCGATATGTAAATCATAGTACGAATATAATTCTAAAATACAAACTTTTTTCTACTTCTCTCAGTTTCACGCCTTACTATGATCATCAGTCGGGGTATGAAAATATATTCCCTGCTTAATGATCCCAACAACGCACGTAACCTTCATAATTAAAAACATATATAATGTAACTTAACCCAGCAAAAATAGCACATCACAGTAAGAAGTTAATCAACACACTTAAAATGCTCTGAGAATAATTCCATTTCCAGTCAAATTTGCAAGTAAATGATAATTTTGTGAGTTCTTCCTGTGTATCGAACATTATTCGTTAACTATCGAAATTTTCGATTTAATTGAAAGGACTAAAAAATGCCAATTAGAATCTTTCACTCCTTCTAAAATACGCCCTGCCAGTGGGGCTAAGAGTATGCTGACTGTATCCCCAACAGAGGAGTAAGAACTCTTCCCCCCTTAAAAAGGGGGTTGTCTTGAGTATGAAACTAAATTGTACATAATGGCGAGGCTCCAGTTCTAGATTTTTGGTGAGGGTGGAGTATCCTTTCTTTGTTTTTACTCCCAGGTTCACTCAGACTCGGACCTGTCAAAAAGATGTTTGAAAATTATTCGAATGAAAAAAAAAAACAACAACTGCACAAAAAATGTATGTACGCGATTCCCTAAACAGTAGGCATAAAATAAAACTAGACGAATTGACATACCGTTAAAATCGATCAATCACTCAATCCTTCCTTAATAGAAGCATCAGTATCATCATGGACCATTGTTACTACGGGAACCCAACATGTACACGGGGTGTCTAGTCATAATTAGAATTTTTTTCTGTATGCCTTTCGTGGTGAATCTGATTTTTATCGATTTTTCAAGGATGAAAACCCCAACTTCAACGATTTTCAACATGTAACTGAAATTTGTGTTCTACTGTTATATTCGCAACTTGAGCAGTAATTAAACTTTAATTAAGGCTAAATGAATCGGTCATTATGTAAAAATTGAGTAGGACATAAAGACCACTCTCAAGTTCTTAGAGCTGTCACTGTTGTGGATATTGTTAATCACATTCAGACACTTTCCACAATGAATTGATCTCGGATAACAGAACAGCAATTCAGGCCGCCTGAGCGACTCTTGAAAAGCAGACAGAACTTTGATCTTTCAAGCTGGAATCAATGATGGGCGAATAAAAAATTTACTTTGAATTCTTTTTACCGATGTTGGCAATAATCTTCCTTTTTTTTTTTAATCTCACAAATTTCTTTGATTGATTTTTTTTTTTTTTTTTTTTTTTTTTTTTTTTAATAGCATGTCAACCCGTTTAGGATTATTTTTTGCTTAGAGAATTGCTTTCGTTGTAAATTTATATTTACATTTTTTGTGTAGTTGTTTCTTAAGATCCCCCCACCCCACAGTTATTTGATATCAAGTATTATCTAATATAAGTAATTTGGTTAGTTGGTCGTGTTTTACGGCATATCAACCCTTTTAGGTTATTTAATGATAAAGCCTGTTCATACATATATATTAAATATGATTCGTAAACAAATAGTTTGTTGGTAAAATTATTTTAAAACAAGTCAGAGCTCATTGTTTTGCACACTATTCCTATCTAATACTAATAGTTTTATTTTCACAAGATAATGGTTTCAAGGATTGCAATGAAACAATAACAGTTTTATTTGCACACAGTTAAAGGGTTTCAAGTATTACTATTTAACACTAGTTGGTTGTTTTATGGTGTATCAACCCTTTTCGGCTCATTTATCGCCGAAGTATCTAACACTAGAAATTCTATTTAAAATAAATAGTTTCAAGTCTAGTAAGTGATTAAACAGTTCTATTTGACTCAAAGATGGGACTCTAACAGTTACTATCAATCTGGGCCCGTGTGTACCTGGCAGAAATGGCAATGAAGGTGTATTCCATAGTATCCAAAACTCTAGGACTGGAGCCACACGATCAGATGCAGTTTCGTGTTATATCCAGGACACTTGTTGGTGGTAAGATCTTACTCCTCGGCAGAGATTCAGTTGACTGTATTCTACAGTCACAGTCAAATGGGCAACAAATAATTTCCACACCTATCGAATACTAATAGTTATATGGTTTTAAGTAATTATTTCTATCCACCATGGTAATGCTCCATCGTAGTTATAATAATAATAATAATAAGTAAACTAAAGTTGGCGACCTTAGTCGAGAATGTCCCGAAGGCTCCCTTTTCGATAGCGACTACACCACAGTTTAGAGGAAGGCGCTACTCCTTTCTCAGGATTGTTCCACTATCTTTGATTCCGACCTTATATTGCTGAGTGTTAAGCAAGACTGCATCAAGTACCATTTTTTTAATGAGTCTTTGGTATGACTCGACTTGGGATTGAACCCAGGTCTCCCGTGCCATTGGCGAACACTCTAGCCATCATGCTAATGTCCGAAATAACCCTTAATAAACAATTTTAGCTGAAATTAACAATTCTTAATACAAATAATTTACAGTTATTTGGCATCAAGAATTCCAAACAGTTTTTAAACATTTATTTGACTCATAAATGGGGGACCTTAATAGGTATCACGCCTTTCGGATTCGAGTGAATCTAGGAATTGGCCCAGCGGTTAGAGTGTTCGCCAATGGCCCGGGAGACCTGGGTTCAATCCCAGGTCGAGTCATACCAAAGACTTTAAAAATGGAACTTGATACCACCTTGCTTAACACTCAGCATTATAAGGTACGGTTCAAGGGTAAAGTGGAGCAATCCAGGGAATGGAGTAGCGCCCTCCCCTACACCTTGGTGTAGTAGCTATCGAAAAGGAAGCCTTCGGGTCACCCTCGACTATGGTCGCTAACTTTACTTTACTTACTCCACACTCAAGGTCCCCAGAACTGGAGGTTCAGCATTGGGTGCAGTTTAGTGTCATACACAGGACACCCCTTATAGGGCAAGGAGTCTTACTTCTTAGCAGGAGATACAGCCAGCGTATTGGAAACCACGCCTACAGTCCAGACAAATTTTTTAGATTTCAATGAAATATACGAGAGATGCTAAGTTCCTTGTTCTCTTTCATCCCTTCCCACTCTGAAGTATATCTTCGGAACATGTGTAATATATATATATATATATATATATATATATATATAGTTTGGATTGCGGAGATACAGTCAACAGTGTTTGGTGACTGTTAGTGGTCACCACTAGGTCTGATGATCGCTTAGACGTGAAACTGATAGTCACCAAGCGCTGTTGACACAGTGTCGACGCTATCCAAACTTTATAATCAGATCGAACCGTTTTTCTTTATCACGCCACATAGCCTTTAAATTTCTATTTTGAGATTTGGAAATCCTCGTATTTTGATATAAGCATAATTATCTATACAATGTAACAGGTCACCCAACAACCTTTACATACCTCGCCTATTTCAACAAATTATGCTTAGTAAACTCTGCATTTTGTAGCTATCAACCGCATCAAAATGCTAATAAACGATCGAGAGTTTGATCCAAATTTTTCCTATTAAGAATAACTCGTAAGAATAAATCTAGCGATAAATGAAAATGAATGGTTTAGTGTTCTCGCAAATTTTCATATTAAAAATAAAAACGTTTATCGACATTCAGGAAACGTTACGTATATATTAGACTGAAACTTAATGAAGAGAGAATTCGATCTTCAAGAGGCTGGGATATATTTTAACAACTTTGAACTTTTCACTGAAGATTCGCAGATGTCAATCCCCCACAGAAAGCAATAACGATTTCTTAAAAATAAGATCGTATTTTTTCAGTACTCTTTGTTCACAGACGAATGGGGTCATATGCATTTCATTTTTAACTTTCATATTATTGACTAGACAATATTATTCAAGAGTAATATGCCAGTGCTTCCAGTTTAGTGTCTTTTTCAATAGGCCTTCTGCAAAGTCTGTAAGACATGAAGGCTAAAATGCCTAAACCTGCCACACTGGCCGATGACGTTAGTAGCCGGTTTGAATTCAGTTGTTTTTATGATCTGCTTTCCTACCACGGCTTGAGGGCTCTGACCTCCATATTTTATCCATTGCTGGAAGAAGAAATAGATTCATGAATTTCCCGAAGGCATTAATGCATCGACAAAAATTTGAATTCGACGTGCCGATTCCATTTTCATGGTATCATTTGTTTTTTTAATCGAAATAAAAAAATTTTTTTTTTCTACGAGAAAATTAACAGTGAATCTGGCCCTTTCGGGATGTATCCAAGAACCCTTGATTATCAGTTATATTGCCATATTCCTTATTTTTCCAGAAACTTAAGATGCTGCTTTCTTTGTTTACATAACACTATTCGAATTAGTTGTAAGATCATAAAAATTTCTTATGAGCCTCGCTTCTTTCTTTCCAAACCCCCAAACAAAATGATTACTAGTATGCAGGCTTAGCATATTGTCCATCATTGTAGGAAGTGGAATCGACGAGCCGAGTTCAAACCCTGGACGAGGCTGTTTGTGTTTCACTTCCCACTCATGCCCTTGCAAAAGGCATGAATCCATATGTTCTACTACCAGTTATGGGTAAATAGTGGAGCAAACTGCACTCTTTAGTCTTCGTTAGACAACCAGTCTTGGAGAAGAAAAACAGCTTTAGTTCGCTTAATAATTGACCTTGTGTCACATGGTGTCTGTAGCGGAGGGGTTGGGTAAATAAATTTGATACTTACTGCGTTCTCAACAATTATGACCTTGTGCCAGACTATGTTTAGTGTATATATATATATATATATATATATATACTTAAACGGAATTATCCAAATTGAGTGCTCAATGTAAAGTTTATAATATATGTAAACATATAAGCTTACGCAAAGCAAAATATCATTGAGAAACAAGAAAATATACTTATTGATTTTCTTGTTTTTTCAATGATATGTTATATTTGGTTCCAATTGATCTTTTTATTTATTTTATAGTTTGTATGCTTCTTATCATAATCAGAACAGTAATCCCAAAGTTACCACCTCCGGTGATGCATTGGGTTGGGAGCTCATCTCGCAGACCGTTTCGCTATTGTAGTGAGTTCAATCACTTTTATTCACATTTGCAGCTTTGTCTCAAATTAAATTTAAGAAACACCAGTGCTCGCTTGGCTGTGGGGCAAGCTAGTCTCGAAAGTCATTAATACTGTAGTGCACTTGATTCTCATTCGTTGTCCATATTTTTTAGCTAAGTCTGAAAATATGTATGATCAACTCACCGTGAAGAAGTGGTTTTCAAGCTAGTCTCGAAATGCCGTAGTCAGTCCAATCTTCATTGGATGTTTAAAAGTTGTAATCTTGTGCCAAACCGAGCAAATATCTTTAAATACGCAAAGCGCTTCGCCATGTTGTACTTGTCAGCAACCTCATTTGTTATAACTGTTGTGAGTTCTATCCCCATAGGGGTCGACTACTATATGTATTTATCCATATACTCTAGCATGAGCAGTATGTGACACATGGACGATTTTTTTAAAGTGGTTAGAATTCAGTTTTCCCTTTTCTAGATAGGCCACCTTACAAAGGAGGCACTCGTGATGTAACGATTACGGTCGTAAGAAATGGCAACTCGTGTTCAAATCTTTGACTAGGTCCTTTGCATTTCACATAGCGATAATACAATTAAGAAAGGTATGCATCCAACTATTCTCTCACCAGCTATATGTCAAATAGTGGAGCAAATTATGCACTTTAAAATTAACATGACACTCAGTCTAGGAGAAGGAAAACTCTGAATTCAAACCTGTTAAACACCGCTTAAAAGCTGACCTCGCACCGCATCCTGCTCTTGGGTAAGTGTTGGATAAATACATATCAAGGCTAAAAAAAACCCAGTTTTCTCTACTATTTACCCATAGCTGGAGAAAGAACAGATGGATTCATGCCAATCCTCAAAGCACGAGCACGTAATGCGACACAATCATCTTCGTCCAGGATTTGAACTCTGATCGCCCGTTCCATTTACTACGACGATAACCGTTACGCTAAGCTAGACCAACCATAACAACTCCATACCAAAAGAAAAACCGCATACCTTTTTGAAGTTTTTTTTTTCCTTTTACCTTCACTTTAAAATCTAGTCACTCAAAAATAATAAAAACCATTTTAAATAAATCGATAAAACAAGATTTATTTGTAGTGCATTTGAACTGGACAGGAGGGAATTTACCAAATGGTCAACCACTTTGTTTTCTTCTTGTGCAGTTAAGCGTCTATAGGTCAATAGGTTCAGTAATGGAAGCTACAGCCGAGCAACTAAAGATGCTTGAACCAGTATCATGCACTTAACACCTTCAGTGCCAATTTTTCGTTGACGTATTTAAGTCAATATTAGATCAATGCAGATTCCCTACAGGGTAGAAAATAAAGGTAAAATAAAGACAAGTCATGATTTTCTAAAAGGGTGACGTTGCATGATCAACATCGTTTACTGCTAAACGGGTTAAGTCGTGAAAATGTGAATCAACAATATTTGACAATCAACGTGAGAATAATGGACTAGATGAAGTACAAGAGAAGGCATGACTGGATGGGGAAGTTTATTCACTGGGAATTGTGCAAGCGACTAAAATTTGGTCATACAGACAAACCAGAATCTGTCCTGAAAAATAAGACCTCAAAGTTCTCCGAGTCTTTGAGATACAAACAAATCACCCAATTCCGGCCAGGAGACCAAACCTGGTATTAATTAACGGGAAGAAAAGAACTTGTTAACACGAGGGTTTTTGCGTTCCAGCCGACCATAGTGAAAGTATAAAAGAAAGTAAAAGGGTAAACAAAATACTTATCTCTTGCCAGAGATTTGAAAAAACAAAAAACAAACAAAAACTGTGTAACCTGAAGCTGGCAGTGATATCAAATGCAGTTGGTAATCTTAGAACGGTCTCCAAAGGCCTGGCGGGGTCCCATTGGCGAAATGGCTCACTTGTTGTACTACGAAATCATGGTGAGTGTGTTCGAATTCCATTCACGCTATTTCTTTCACTTTCGGACTAATACTCTTGAGAGAGATATGCAACCTCTTTTTAAATAGCACCACTACTGTTCTTAAACAAGGATGGCTTTGACACCACTTAGTTATTCCTATAATTGCCTTTTCCATTAATCTTTGCGTAGCACCGTCGTTTCTGATGACCGAGATGACACCACACTCAACAAATCTCCAGAACGGAAGCTTCACCATCGGATACGATTTAGTGAAATACCCAGGACATTCTTTTTTGGCAGAATCTTAACCCACTGTGAGGGGATGCAATCAATTTATTCTATCTTAGGGACCATTTTTGTTGTCCCTTTGTTCCATTTATTATCCTGTTTTCTCGGTAGGTTTTCTGCTCATTATCTATTTTTATTGTAAATAATTTCTCTGATATCTTATCTGAATCTGCTCTCTGATTCATATTGATATCATTTTATCACTTAGATATGCTGTTAAACAAAAGAAACTAAACTAAGCCTTTTTAAGAAAAGGTGAAGAAGTCTAATTTAGATTTCATGATTTTTTTCTTAATTTTATCGAGAATTTAGATGACATTCAGTCCGAACGGATTCCCCAAAAAATTATCATAGAAAGTGTGTCATTCTCTTAGTGAACAGAAGTCTCAATACTGGATGCAGTTTAATATCATAATAAAGATACCTTTTCTGTGTGGTGGGGTCTTAATCTTCTGCTGGCCCAGTCGTATACACCAACTGCACCTCTGTAGTGGGGTAAGATGAGTATCCTGGATATGACACTAATGAATCTGATGGTGAGACTCCAGTAATACTGGAGTTTTGAGGAACGCAAAGTACTTCTTTATTGCCATCGCTCCGAGATCCACTCTGGTCCGGAGTTGTAGCACCTGATAGGGTCCTATCTGTGGGTCAAATAGAACTAAATTGTGTTCTTATGCTAAACTGTTTGAAATAGAACTGTTTATATGTTTAAAAATGGATTTGGCATTAAATAACAAATAACATTATGTAAACAAAAAACCTGTATTTATGCAAATTATTTGAAATAGAACTGTTTTTGCGTTTAACTGTGTATTCGTATTAGATAGAAATAAGTGAAACCATTTAACTGTGTGCAAAAAAAGTGAGCTTAGGCTCGTTTAAAAACGTCATCAACAAAATGTGTTTAGAAATCATATATTTAATATATAAGCATAAAAAGGATTTGGCATTAAATAACCAAGAAGGGTTGATATGCCATAAAACCAATAACAATCCTCTGCCGGGGATATAGTCAGTATATGATCCATTAACAGAACAGACGATAGGTTTGGAAGACGTTTAATAAAAATAGGGACATATTGGCAGGCTCCTTATCAATGTATAATGCCAGCTATAATATATGATTGTGAAACATGGAAATTAACTCAATCACTAGAAAAGACAGTGCTACGCAAAGATCAATGGAAAAGGCAATCATAGGAATAAATCGAAGTGATAAAATGATATCAATATGAATCAGAGAGCAGATTCAGGTAAGATATCATAGAAATTATTTACAATAAAAATAGATAATGAGCAGAAAACCTACCGAGAAAACAGGATAATGAATGGAACAAAAGGACAACAAAAATGGTTTCTAAGAAATAAGAAGCATAGGAAGATGAGAACTGACAAAAGAAAGAGATGAAATATTAAAGTCGTGGTGGAAGATAAAGCAATAAATGTCTTTATGGAAGGATGCCCCATTGTTTGATGCAGTGACTCGCTGTCACTTGACTCCATATGATGAAAAAGCTGAAAAATTATATAATCTTATAATATTATCCGTGGCGTAATGGTCACCGTCGTAGGAAATCGACAGTGATCCTTATTGGGATTTTTTTTATCATTAAAAGTTTTCGGACTATTGTTTTCATCTTTATTGTTATTTCCACAACGTTTCGGCCGATGTCCTCTGGCCTTATTCAGGTGTTTGTCGCACTCGGGAACCTTCACGGAACTTCGAACTACGTCCTTTATTGAATCCATGGGGGTCGCCTGTTCTGATTCCGTTAGCCATAACTGGATACAAGTGTTAAGTATTCCTGTATTGTTACTCGCCTGCAGTCAGGATTGAACCTGCAACCTCCAGACGATTGTCTCCTTAGAAGCTTAGGGAACCAACGCCAGTAACCGTTAAAGATGAAGACAATAGTCCGAAAACCCTTATTGATAAAAATCATCAAACTTCGTCTCAGAAATTTAGACAACCTTATTGAAGCTGTTTGCATTTCACATAGCGTTTCTATCCTTATAGGTAAATAATATGGCAAACTGAGCTCTGTTAATCTTGGTACAGAATGTATTAACCAATCAGGGTCCAAACTCCCACTCATAATTCCAGCTTATTGTTTCACTGTTGAATTCTCAGGGCTTTATGCCGGAAATGTTTACAACTTTGATCTCTAGCTTGTCACTCATCAAAACAGGAACCATATCCTTGGGCCATATTCATTGGTATACAATATCACAAGGATTTGGGAAAAGTTTTCCGCTAGTAGTGAAAACAAAATGGCTACTGTTGGTAATGGCGACGACGAGGATGATGATCTGTATTTCATTAACATAAGAGGAGAGACTATGCAAAACTGTGTGATGATAGAAAAATTCAACAAACACTTTGAAATTTACCTTACAGAGGTGTAGCTCAATGAGAGAGGCACAATTAAAAAAATACTCCTCTTCTCTAGCCTTCAAGAGAGAGGCAGCCTAATCGGCTGAGGCTGTAGAAGACAACGCCTGCATCTATGCAGAGGGGTAAGACCCACCTCAACGAGTGTCCTGGATATGACACAAAACTGCATCTGATGGTGAGGCTCCAGTTTTGAAGCTTTGGAAATGCTTAACCCCTTCATTGCCATTGCTCCCAGCTCCACTCTGATCCAGAGTGGTGTCACCTGATTGGGTCCAATCAATGGGTTAAATAGAACTAACTGCATACTTATGCTAAACTGAATTGTTTTTGAATTAGAACTGTTTGACTAAACTGAATAGCTTGAAATAGATATGTTTTTGACAAGTAAACCGTACTTACATTTAAACTGCGTGTTTATGTTAAACTGAATTATTTGAAATGGAACTGTTTTTGGTCATTGAAACTGTACTTACACTAAACTGAATTGTTTAATATAGAACTGTTTTGACATTTAACTGTGTATAAAGAAAATCTGTACTTATACTAAACTGAATTAGCCGAATTATAACAGCTTGATTAAACTGAATAGCTTAAAATAGAAATGTTTTTCACAATTAAACAGTACTTACATTTAAACTGCGTACTTATGCTAAACTGAATTGTTTGAAATAGAACTATTTTCATAAAAATGGATTTGGCGTTAGATAACCTACAAAGGTTGATATGCCATAAAACCATGTGTGTGTTCCAGTTTTGAAGCTTTAGAAATGCTTAACCCCTTCATTGCTATTGCTCCCAGCTCCACTTAGATCCGGAGTGGTGTCACCTGATTGGGTCCGATCTATGGGTCAGACAGAACTTTTTGACATTTAAATTGTGTGCAAACAAATGACTTATGCTAAATTAAATTGTTAGAAATAGAACTGTTTGATCATTTAGCTGTGCGTAAACAAATGACTGATATTTAATTGAATTGTTAGTGTTAAATAGTAATACTTGCAACCGTTTCACTGTGTGTCTTGTTTAAAAATGTTATCATCAAAATGTATTTGCTAATCATATATTTAATATATATGTATAGAGAAGATTTGGCATTAAATAACCTAAAATGGTTTGACATGCCATAAAACCCAACCAAACCATCAGGAGAGGGGAGCCTTAAAGACTTTACAAATAGAAGTTCGCTTATTGCATATAAACTGAGATTATACAATAACAACTCTCACTGAATGTTGGACAGGTCCTTCAAAGTGTCCCGACTCACAGGACCCCCAAATCTCTAATTACGTCTTTGCTATTTCATTTCTGAACTCTGACCTAATCCAATCATTCAAGCAGTCGATGTCTTTAGTGTATGCATCATGATTTCATAATCCAGAAAATTCGAAATATTTGAATGCAGTCGGTATCGTACAAGTGCAAGACTAACTACTTTGTTATGGACTTATTAACTACTTTGGTAGAGACTTACTCAATGTAGTCGTCTTAAGTAGTGACGCCCTATTGGTGGGGCCTAGAAATTAAATCGTATCCAATGGTGAAGCTTCAGTTCTGAAGATCTGCTGAGTGTGGTGTCGTCTCTTCGTTGTCATTACTCCCAGGCCCATTCTGACTCGAAGTGGTAGTACCTATTAGGGTTCCATATATGGTTCAAATAAGTCTTTGAGATAATGAAGTGTTTACCTATTCAAAATGACTGTCGATACATTTTGTGTGTGTGTGTGTGTATATATATATATATATATATATATATATATATATATATATATATAGTGCAATTAGAAGGAAACTCAAACCTGGTTAGGCTGTCATTATAAATTAATTTCAACGGAGAATATTTTTATACTCTCCGTCTCATCAGATGACTTTACATGTTAGACTTGAGGTTATTCCTCATATATTCTATACAAGAATAATCCACACCCGCTGTCTTCGGACGCTGACTGGATATTACGAACAAACACACACACACACACACACATATTGGAGATTATAATTGTTAAACTCATTTGGCCATAAAATGACTAAACAAGGATTCACATACCGTAAAACCAGTCGACCAACCTTATAATAGATTGCAAAAAGAAAATAGAAAAAATAAAGAAAAAAATGAAGGGTTGACTTGTGCATAAAATAACTTAACAATTGTTGACATACTGTAAAATCAATCACCCATATAATTGCTTGCAAAAAAAAAAAATAAACTTACGTATAAAATAATCTAACAAGGCTTGACGAGCCGTAAAACCAACCAACTATATAATTACTTGCGCAAAAAGGCTGATTTTGGCTTTAGATAACCTAACAAGGGTTGACATGCTTTAAAGCCTGCCAAATAAGCAACCAAAGTGAGCAAATGAAAACGAGTTTCACCGACCTAGTACCGAGAATAAAACTAGGGTCACTAACACTTCTTAAATCTTGTGCTTTTACCATGAAGCCTCTAATCGCAAATTCAAACGTTGAATTTGCATTAATAAGATTTTTTTATTCTTTAAATAGCTGCATTTCTGATTTGCTATGCTCGTAAAATGGCAACAAATTTTACTAATACCAAGTTTGACCTTTGTGAACATTTATTTGCAAAAAAAAAAAAAAAACGATTCACGAATGTAAACAAACTCTGTATGACCTCATCTGCGCATGTGCCAAGAACTACGAAAGTCTTGCTTTAGAAATATCAAAAAAAAAAAAAAAAAAAAAAAAAAACGGGGGGAATAAACAAGTAATAGTACGATTTTATGGAGCAGCTTTTTATCAGTATTCATGAAGCTTCTTAGTCTGGCAAAAGGCCAAATGTGGAATTAGGTATTGGGAATCATATATAAATAAGTCCGTTGCTAAAACCTAAAACATATTTCACACAACAAACATTTTTTAAACATAATCTCCTTCCTTAACGATGGTAATTTACTAAGCTTTTTGCTTAGATGTGGCACAAAGCCATATGAAAGGGGCACCCAATGAGACTCTCCTTCCTTAACGATGTCTTTAAACAAATGCTTCTCAATTAATCAAAGAACATTATATACAGAAATTTTCAGATCAAAATTCGGAAAAAAATTGTGTACTATGATGTCATGAACATAACTCGGTTTGTAAATGTGAGTTATTGAAATAAAAAAAAAACATTATGGTTGAATAATCTTGGATGTGACTGTAAGTGTTTCACTTCGCGTTAATGCTCTCGGGAAAAGCATGAAACCATTTTTCCCTCTCAGCAGTGGGTAAATTGTTTGATTGGCTAGGTTCTTTATCGTTAGTACAACAACCAGTCTAGAAGGTAAACTCTGCGGTCAAACCAGCTCTGCTCCTCTTTAAAAACTGACCCTGTGTCACATCGGTTAGAGTGTTCGCCAATGGCCCGGGAGACCTGGGTTCAATCCCAGGTCGAGTCATACCAAAGACTTTAAAAATGGAACTTGATACCACCTTGCTTAACACTCAGCATTATAAGGTACGGTTCAAGGGTAAAGTGGAGCAATCCAGGGAATGGAGTAGCGCCCTCCCCTACACCTTGGTGTATTAGCTATCGAAAAGGGAGCCTTCGGGTCACCCTCGACTATGGTCGCTAACTTTACTTTACTTATATATATATATATATATATATAAAATGTCGTTTATATCGGTGATGGAGCATATGTATATATGTTAGGATAGCGTAAGCAGTGCCAACGGCGCTTGGTGACTATCATTTTCTCGCCTATGCGATCAGCAGATAGTTACCAAGCGCCGTAGAAGGTGTCTACGCTATTTTAACTTATATATAATTTTCATTTAACAATTGGATATTTTACATCACTTGTTCATTTTTCGTCGCCTCTCTTATAGCATTTAAATCCTTTTAAAAACTCTTAACTTTCCACCTAAAAAGTATATTTTGGCAAAAAAAAACTTTTCTCTTGACGATGACCTAAATCCAAAACTTGTTGGGAACAATAAAAACTTACACAAAATAAAAAAAAAAAATCCTGTTTATCTAACTATTTTTGTTCATTTTATATATTTCTCATTGTTTCTTTGTCTGAAGATGACGATCTAATATTTGAGAAAAAAGGGTTTGCTGAAATAAATATTATCACAAACAAATGTGAGTGATTTTTTATTTATTTATTTTTTTAAGGTTTTTCTTTTATATGGAATTGTTTGCTTCCTATTTTAATTTATTATTTTACATTGAGTTCTCAATTGAATTTTGAATTACATGGATATTGAAAAAGAAAATAACCTAAAATAGAATCTTTCACACAATCGGCTGACTTGACTTTGGATTATATATATATATATATATATATATATATATATATCTCATTCAAGTCTGTGAATAGTCTTAAAATGAATAATCCAAATAGTGCTCAATGCACGACTAAACAGTATATAGGGAAAAATATATTTAAAAATTCACATGCAGAAGAAAAAATATCATTAATATCAAGGAAAATCAATAGATTTCTATTCGAATTTTGATCTGATGATCCAGTTATTTACTCTAAATAGCTGGTGAAATAAACTTATAATGGATTATATCTATTGATTTTTCTTGATAGTAATAATATATAGTGTAGATGAATAGTTAGGTAACTATGTAAATTTTGAATATGTTTCCTCGTACAGAATAAATGCAAGAACAATCCATGACTGATTAACAAAATATTTTATTGCCTGAACTCGCTTAATAGAATGAATACAAGAATGACGTAAAATATAAAAGAACATAAAGAAATGTCCAAAATGTAGGGACGTGCAAGAGATATATAAGTTCTGGATAAAGTCTTACGTGTTTAAATGTATTGTTCTATTGTGTCGTGTTCAATGCGACTCGGTTTGTTGGAGATGAAGAGCCACTGTTTCTGGGGACGGAATCTGTCTGTTATCAAGGCATGCTACGAAGACGGTATTTGTCGCACACTCCACCAAACGGGCGAGTATGTCTCGAGGCTTTTTAAGGTAAGTCCAGGCGCAGGAACGTAGTCCAGATTTGGCCGGCATTCCCAAAAATGCCTCAGGCCCTGTCACCATTCCCCGAAAAAAGGGGAACCTCAGGCGCTAGGCGATAAACTTGGCCCTGCCTCGGAGGGTTAGAGCCTGGGGAACTGCCTCCTGAGGCCCGAGAAGTCAGTCAGTCTCGGCCGCGTGATGCGAATGTTAGGCCTCCTCGGCACTCGCGTCAGGCAGCCCCGACCGACTAGCGTCTCTATCAGGCACTACATCCGACTAGATCCGTGCTGTCATCACCAGGACCGGTCGAAGTGTAACTTACACTAGTACAACGATGACTGGCATGCTATAAAGACGAAGCTTTGACTTTCGTGTGCCTTTTCTATAAACAGGTTTGACAAAGCCACCAAGTAGACATTAACAGAAGTCTTTAGCAGACAAGGGAAGTAATGACCTTTTTATTTTTTATATATGCAAGATGCTGTTGCTACGATTATATGTGTTAAAACACGACAGCAAGAACATACTGGATAGGGGCTCAGACAAGTGGTCGGTGTTTCAAAGGAGAGGGTAGAAAATCAGAGGAGACTTGGAAGAAATGAATGCCCCCAAATTAGCACCCCCCACCGCCCAGTGCGTTTTTTTCACATCAAATCTCACGAACACAAAATATTATGCCTTCATCTCAGATGATTTGTAATCCCACGATTCTTTTTTTTCTTATAAATTCTAAGAATATAAATAACACGAGTCCAGTTTAACTATGAGTTGTGGCTGAATCACTTATCTCATTGAAATCAGCCGTGTTCCTTCAAAACATGTGTTAAGTTATGGAGATATTGATTAGGTGAAAACTAAGTTGATCAAATAAGTTTTCGTTTCGTTTTTACATATAGGATACACATTTCTTAAGTTTTAGATCAATCAACTCAGAACACGTAGATAGGAATATTCCAGAAAAAAAATCAAAATCTCACTTAGATAGAATTTATATTCTTATATATTTTTAACCAATCAGCGAATATTCTAGAAAAAGCGGATCAATAACTAATTTGTAGAAAATATTGTCACGGAAACAAATAGTTTGGTTCCAAAATAAATCAGTAATATCTGTGAATCTGATTGGTTAAGACAAGTCACGGGTTGCGTTTTTGCCGACGTCTGTGCATTTGAACTTTATTCGACCCGAAATAAACTTAAAATATTTTACTTTGATCCCCTTTTATTTTACCTAAAAGTATAACTAGCGAAGTTTTTTAGTTCAAAGCGAGCACATCACGTCACGATAGTGATGTCATATGACCCGCTAACATACACAACGGTTCGGAGAGTTGGCCGAAAAACTCATACTATGACACACGGATATAAATACACATACAAATGTATGTTAGTACAAGTCTATCTTCTCTTTTTAGTGCAGGCATACACATACACACACTCAATTTAGTAGACAATATTCGTGTTTTACACACACACGCGCGCATATGAATACCTTTTGAATAATCATTGCCATTGTTGAATTGATAAAATATAAAGTTGTTTTTCTTTTAAGGTTTTTGCTTTTTGTCAAATTTCTCGTGTCTACGTTGCTTGTGCAAATTTGTGTTGTATTATTGTGGAACTAACACCCGAAGTTTTACTTTTCGCGGAACCTCGGGAAATCCTATTCCTCCACACACAGACAACTGCGGAAGACCGAAGGGTGCATCGGTCGAAATGTTGTTTGAATAATATCGAAAATGAGGAAATGAGACAGAATCATTGCTTTATCTATTAATTTGGAATTGGAAGTGATAGTTTTATAAAAATGATTGGTTTGGTTTTATTTATTTAGAGGCATATCAAACCCTTACGTGTTATTTAATGCTAAAATTTGATTTATTTGTGAATGTTTGATTACATTCATATCAATATTTTCAATGTTTATTATATTTTTTTTAAATTTCACTTTTTTTGTCTTTTAATCATTTGTTTGCACACAGTTATTAGATATTAATTATTCCTAATTAATGTAAAAGATTTGCACACAGTAGTGTGGTTTCAAGTATTCCTATCTAATACTAATAATTTATACATAGTTATATAGCTTTAAGTAACTATTCCTATTTTAAAATACTACTAATTTGTTTACATAGTTATATGGATTCAAGTATTCCTTTCAAACACAAATAATTTGGTAGCAATAATATGGTTTCAAGCAACTAACGATATTTTGCAAATAATTATAGTAATTATTCTAAACAGAAGTAATTGGCATATATTTGAATGGTTTCAAGTATTCCTATCTAAAACTTATAATTTCATTTGATAATAATAATTTGTTTGCACAGTTATAGGGATTCATGTATACAATAGTTTTTCAAACAGATCTATTTAGATTTAACTCTAAAAAGTACTACCATTCTAGGTCAGAGTGAAGCTGGCTGTAAAGGCAATGGAGAAGTGCTTCACACGCCTCAGAGCTCTGGAACCAGAGCCTTATCATCGGATATAGGACTTTTTTAGGGGATGGCGGCTTATCTCTCATCAGAGGATGCCGTCAGGGTATTCTAAGCCTCGCTGACAAGGCTGAAATATTTGACTAATCATAATGGGCACACGGTCGTAGTGTAATGGCTAACAAGCTAGTGTTGCAAATAAATAAATATTGAATGTTGAGTTCAGTCCTCAATGGGTATCCCATATTTGTGGCCTGCGTCAAAGTTTCGTGAAAGTGCGTTTTGTGGTGCAATGGTCCGCCAGCTGGGCCAATCGACCAAGTAAACTTAATTCACTGCATCTTGACTTGCATCCAGTAATTTACTAAAAAAAGCTTAGTAAATGGCTACTAGAGAGATGTTCGAATCTCAGTAGGTCCTCGATATTTCTGACTTTTGCCTAGTCGGCTGGGGCTGTAGAATATACCGATTGCACCTCTGCAGAGGGGGTAAGACCCCCCCCCCCCAATGAGAGTCCTGGATATGACACTAAACAATCTGATGGTGAGGTTCCAGTGATACTGAAGCTTTAGGGAATGCGGGGCACCCCTTCTTTGCCTTTACTCCCAGATCCACTCTGGCCCGGAATGGTAGCATCTGATAGGGCCCTATCAATAGGTTAAATAGAACTAACTGCATACTTATGCTAAACTGAATTGTTTGAATTAGAACTGTTTGACTTAACTGAAATGCTTGAAATAGAAATGTTTTTTTACAATTGAACTGTGTACTTGCATTAAAACAGCATGCTTATGCTAAACTGAATTGTTTGAACTGTAACTGTACTTACACTAAACTGAATTGTTTAATATAGAACTGTTTTGACACTTAACTGTATGTAAACAAAACCTCTTCTTATACTAAACTGAATAAGCTGAATTTGAACTGTGAATAAACTGAATAGCCTGAAATAGAAATATTTTTAACAATGTGTTCTTGTCATTGAACTGACGTGCTTGATAATAATTTTACCTGTTTAGCATCCCAGATACTTAAGTCGTCAAAATACATGAAGATTCGGCGCTTTTTTGTCTCTAATTACTGTTTAGGATTTACTATCGAGTAGAATTAAGGTTTTATCATTTCAGACATGCGGGGTTCAGAAAATTCTCAGCCTTACCAAGATTTTAGTTTGGTCGCGCAGCTCTGATTTGTATAGGCCTCACCTGCATGGAAATTTGGACAAAAATCTTTAACTAGTTTTCTAAGAAATGATAAGTGTTGCCACAACAAAAATGTTCAATTACGGCTCATTTCTTGACATTTGAACGACCCTTGAGCGTGTAATATATATTTCGAATTTGCAAATCGGCAGTTAAAATAGTTTGAATGCCATTAGTTTATTTTCAAAGTTGGACCGTTTATAGTTCCTTTGTAGGTATTTAAACAACTGAGCGGGTTTTTTTTTCTTCGTTAGTCTGCCTTTTCACGGCCCCAGTCTGTAAGACAGTGGGAAGTTGAAGCCTGTATGCCGGCCAGCCAATTATCCTATTTACCCAACCCCTCCGCACGGGCAGGATATGACACAAGGTCAATTTTTAAGCGGAGTTTAACAGGTTTGAATTCAGAGTTTTCCTTCTCCTAGACTAGTTGCCTCACCAAGGCTGAAGAACCCAGTCTGTCCTACTATTTACCCATAGCTGGAGGGAGAATAATTGGATTCGTACCTTTCCCAAGGGTATTAGTGCTATGTGAAATGCAATCAGTCTCGTCCAGGATTTGAACTCGTGTCGCCGTGTTCATTTCCTACGACGATAACGACTACACCACGGGCACAGCCAACTATGATGGGTTGAAAGTAAGGTTTGCCTTTTTTTTTCTTTTTTTACAGATTCCACCGTCCGCCAGAAACGGTGTAAAATTTGCAATTAACTAAGTGAGAATTAATTGGTTTCTGCAGTAGAAAGGAAGCCTAGCAGTGGTTTCTTTTCGTAAGAAACAAAACTTTCTATGCTCTCCCGACTATTTGAGAATAAGTCTTGGGAGATATTTTTTCTAAGAAGAAAGGACTGTAGTAGAAATTTTAAGGAAAAACGTTAAATTCCTCAGCACCATCCTCAAAATTGTCTAGAAACCCCTGAGTAAAATATACCGCTAATAGGAAGAGAGAAGAAAATTATAACAGTCTGTGAAAATCATGCACTGGAAATTTGAAACAAAAAAAGAAAAAAACCCCAAAGAACTCTGAATTCAGACTCCATATTGGTATTTCGGTAAAAGAAAATTGTTTTGAAATGTACAGCTTTTCTTTGTTTCGTTCCAACGTCGGGTAAGTCCATTTGACTTTCGATTCAATACTTTTTATTAATTTTTTTATATTAAATCAAGTGTGCTTTTAGCTCAACTATTCACGGCGAAATTTGTGCAATGTCCGTCTAAATGTATTTGTTAAATTTATTTTCTTCGAAATAAATTCTTTGTAATGGGATGTTTGTCTCATATATATATATTGTATGGTAATTGTTTAGTTACTCCTCCCCTTCTCCTCTTCTTATACACTTTTTAAAAATTACTTTTCTTTTTCTTTCCTACTCTACGAAGATATTCAGTTCACTGCTATCTAGTACGGCAACATTCTAGGCTTCGTTAACCTCCCTCACTTTATTTTTGTGCCCACGGGTGATACGAACGGGGTAATTCGAAAAATATATCACAGAGAGAGAGAGAGAGAGAGAGAGAGAAATGAAAGGAATAGAAATAAAGTAACTATTTTATACATTTTTTTTTTTTTTTGTTTCTTACAAATCAGAACTCAAGCTCTGAGTGATCTTTATAAAACCACATATGATATACTCGTGTTGTATAAATGAATGAATAATTTTTTTTTTAAATATTAAAAATAAAAACGACAGCTGTGCAGCTAACAAAGCCCTCATCAGATGACCTTGACATAGTTTCGGGGTCAAAGCATCATCTCCACAAGTTCAGAGCACGTTGGTAGTACCAGACAATGTTGATTGTTGATTGATGAATTTCAACGGCGAGGGTTATTTTATGCTTACAGGCGAGGGAATCGCGTTAATTGTACATGTATTTTTGTGTAGTTGTTACGAGGGGTGTGTTTTTTTCCCCCCACCGTCCAATCGAATACGAATAATCTTTAACAGATCTATTTAACCCATAGATGAGACCCTAACTGGTACTATCAATTCGGGTCAGAGTGGACCTGTTAGTAATAGTAATGAGGGGGTTACTCCACACTTTCAGAACAGGAACCTCACTATCAAATAGTTTAGTGTCATACTTAAGATAGCCTTTTTTTTTATAGGCACGAGGTCTTATTTCTCACTGTAGGGGATAGTCAGGGTATCTTAAGCCCCACTGACAGAGCAATTAGATGCTTTGAAATGAAGCAGATGCTTTATTCGAGTCTTTACTCTCCAAGGACCAACTTTAACAATAGTATATCCGTGACATATTATTTATAGTATCTTTACAAGTACGTATATATTCTTGAGTCAAACTTGTTACTCTGGCTTGTTTGCTATCACTTCCAGATAAGTGCTTTCAGTACGACGAAATCAAATTCTAAATGCTGGGCAGATAAATATGTGTTGTCTATAATGCCAGAGTAGCGAACATATCTACGAAATTTTTTTTTTAAGAGGACGTTATGCTAACTTGAATCATTCACTTTGAGAGCTGAGATTCTCTTTTGCGGTACTCTACATTAATTATCGATTCTAGAACGTTACTTCGTATCGCAAGATATTTTCCCCTCTTTCTGAAAAGGGGAAGTAGGACTTGGGTAAGGTCCTTACCGCTCGTTTTTCCGGTGAATAATCGGAAACCATTCCCGTAAATGAGAAATATTTTTGATACATTTCACCCCTTGTTCATCTCACTGACAAAGCGAGCCCTCATTTCCTCGGACTGAACAAATATTCAGGTTTTGAATTTCAAACGAAAGCTTTAGATTTATACCCAAGCCATTACAGATCTATTTTAAAATTATTCGTCTTCGATAGGACCATGTAGAAAAATACCCTGAAGAAACAATTTTACACAAAAATGTAAACATGAACGAGATTCCCTAGATTCTTGGTATAAAATAACTAGATGGGTTGACACGGTGTTTAAAATAAGTCAATCAATCACTTGTATATTTATCGCTGCCTCCCAACAGACAGAATTTGACACAAGGTCTTTTTTATAATGGGGGTTTTAGGGAAGGGAGTAGGGCTATGTTGGTCATAGGCTCACTTAGTGCAATGTAAGCCAGATAACCCTGTGGGGACTTGGACTCGTTAAGTGAGTCCTGCACGAATGCCTGTTCATAGCTTGAATAAGACCAGAAGGTCTTGTGCTATCATCGCCCACCCAAAAGTGGCCCGGCCGATGTCGAGGGTCATTCGACCTCCAGTCTATCATTGGTTTTGAAGCCCCATTCGGCGCGAATGCCAGATAGCCTGGCTGAAAAGCCAGAAGCAGCAAACATGTGTACCTGTCACGCTCCAGTGTGGGAGATTCGTCCGCAGCTAATGCATTTCCGGCTGCATAATCTCTCACCCTCGTTGCACTGTCTTTCTCTGCAGACTCTAGTCGAAATGCACGAGTCCAAGACCAGCCCACATAGGAAGAAAAGGGCGAAAATAAAAAGCTGAATAAATTTTGTTTAATAGAAGAGGAGCTGTGTGTGACGCTTCAGAAAATGGCCAATTGTGGAGTTCTCACTTTCGCTACGTAGGCAGCTGGCAAAATTCCCTAAACTAAATCTGACTGCTAGGTTTTCTGGCTTGACGTCGGCTGCCCTCTCCCCCTCTGTGTCTCTCTGGTCCTCTCTGTATCTGTGGTCCGCTCTCCTCTATATACCTTCTGTTCTCTCACTCCATCTCTTCTATTTGTATTCCTTCTGCGGTCTCCTCCTAGCAGAATGACCTTACTTGTATACATGCAAGGGTGAACATCCCCTACTTGCGGATTTTCGGCCACCCATAGACTGGACATAAAAATATTGCCAGACTGTATGTCCACAGAAGACTCTAAAAGATGTGCTAATAAAATCTTTTAACTTGCCGCCCCACGTTTATCTCACCATCGCCACTTATATTCTCTGGGCAGAATTTGGGGTTCCTGCACAAAACACATACGGTCACACACTCAACATAACCACGCAAATGTCTCGGTCCCTATATGGACACGCACATATATACACATACGCATGATTAACTCAAAACCATACACATGTACACACCCGTACGTACATACATACATACATGTACTCACACCTACTCATGTGTCCACACATATGCACACACATATAGCCAAGTCTGTAAACCACCACACCAGCGTCAATAGTGTCATACCAGACTTAGAGCGCCTCCCTGATACAGTGATGAACAAGCCAGTCTCGAAGACCATTACAACTACATAGAAGCAGGGCTTCTCAAAATGGCCCATGTGATTGAATAAAGTTTTTTAGCAGGGTGAATAAAAGCATAGGGAACCATAGGAGGTAAATTTACTAGTTTGCATTTATAAACCTCTTTTTAACAAAAAAAATGGTGTAATGGTTAAAGCGTTGGACTGCGGAATCGCAGTACGCGAGTTCGTACTCCAGTCTCGCTATTACGTTCACTTTCGGGCAAATACCCTTGGGAAAGGTATGAACCCCCTTATCCTCCCAGCTATGGGTTAAATAGTACCACAACTGTTCTTCTAGGAGAATAGCATTGGCATTAAATAACCTACAAAGGTTGATATGCCATTAAACAAAGAAACCAACCAACCAACAAAAGAACAGAAATCGCTGGATCTTATAGATACCTGATTGAGTGTGATGGCCACAAGTGATATATCGTTCACATACGACCCCTTCAAAACATACTGGTCATTTAATATTAACGAACGATGTTGAAGTGGAGAGTGCAAATTTAGTGCCAACTTAAACACTTTTCTTGAATTTATTGAAATGACCTTCGATCTTGAATCGAAGTCTATGTACTTACTTGAAGGAATTTTATATCAATGGATAAACGAAAAAAAAAAAAAACTATAGCAAAATACTTCAATCTTTGTGTAACCGCTGAACCCATTTTATCATTGCTTTTAAGTTCGTATAGGATGGAATTTGGGTTTAGTCATGTGCAATATTTTCTAAAGAAACAAGAAAACACTTTGAACATAAAACATGGTGATTTATCGCTAAAACTCACAAACCTGCAATCTAATATTCTTGATTTCAGTGGTCACCAAAACTATCCTTCCCGATAAAAATTGTTTTTTAAGCTTTGCTTTGTTGTGGTGAAAAACCCGATATATGGGTGTGATGGTGATATACCCCATGACCTCACTGCATGGATCTTCTATAACACTATAAATAGTGACTGACTCGATAAACGAGTCAAGCTATTCTAGTCAGTTACCGGTAACCGTTACTGTCTGTATTTCCGTAAATATATAATGCTGTAAACCTTACACCTCTCTGTTATTCATTTTGGGCCCTTCAAGGTCACAATAATGGGGCATCTAGTGAGACTCAAACTCACTTGTAATGGTTTGCCAGCCAAGGTTTATGGCATTACACCACACGACTCCGACCCCTACCAAAAATTATTTAAGAGTTAAAGGTACATTTACATTTCTAGTACGGTTATTTAGTTGTTTGGTAATTTAAAACGTTCAATGCACTAGGACTGACCTGTTGATCAGTCCGATGTTGGTGTTTTTTCAATTCCTTGCAAAGACTGTAAATTGAAATATTGGCGAAACGTTGAGAAATATTTATAAATGTCGATACGAACATAAACACGATTAGACAATCTCAATAATACTCTTTTTCAACATGTATCTAAAACTGATCACAACTTTACCCTCCGTTAATGCACAACCTGGATTTTTCAATCTATCCTCTTTCTTATGTAAATTAGTCTTGAATAGCTACCACATAACAAACGTTAACTATCTTTCCATGTAAATTTATTCTTTTTTCAGCCCCATGAACTTAACATTCTGAATTTTATCCTCTTACATATTCTTCATGATCTTACGTCAATATTTTTCAATCGCTTTCCCCTTTCTTTGATATATATTTGTTTATGACAACTGCATTATTCATTTTAAACCTTCACTAAGCATCTCTCCCTCATATTTTCTTTAGTCACATTATATAACTTATTATTTCACTAATAGATATAACAATTTACATACGGTTGATATTAATATGGATATTAATGATTTATCCCTATTTATTTATTTACATATGATATTTTTGTTTTGTTTTCTTTCTTTTCTTTTTTCTTTTCAATCCGTTGTGTCTCCTATAAGTTCCGTACATTTAAACATCATTGCCGGTGCAATAGTTTTTCATTTTTCACCAAATAACAATATGCATTTTCCGAACTATTTCGCCTCTGGCAGGATGCGACACATGGTCAGTTTTTTTAAACGAAGTAAAGCTTTGATTTCAGAGTTTCCTTTCCAAGGTTAAAGAGCTAGGTCTAATTTACTATTTACCTATAGCTAGGAGTAGAGAAAAAATGGGTTCATGCCTCTACCAAGAGTATTGGGGGAACATGAAACTAGGGCCATGCACTCGCAAAATTAAAATGAACGCCGCGTGGTTTGTTTTACTGGCTCTCAGCAAATTGAGTCGAAGTGCATGAGTCCCAGATGTTCCCACCAGGAAAGAGCATGAAGAAAACGAAAAGTTGAATAAAGTTTTTTTTAAAGGAAGAAATTCGTGTGACACGATTCGTTGATTTGTGGCGTCTTTTTTTTTTTTTTTTGCTTAACTAAAAATAAGAACAGCTAGATTTTCGGCTCTCTGTATTTTTAGCCGTTTCTTCCTTGTCTCTCTTTGTTTCTCTGTAGCGGACTGATTCCTTCTTTCTGGCTCGCTCGTCCCACTGGCGTGTCCCTTCTAACTGCCCCTCGCGGTAGCCACACTCTCATTACATGTCCAGTGAGGGAAGATCCTATTTTTGACCACCCAGCTTTTGAACATAAAAATAAAGAAACTAGCCAACGAGTCTCCAAGAGATACTTAAAGGTGTGATCATAATTTTTTAAAAAGTCGCTGAACCATT
Source organism: Sepioteuthis lessoniana (assembly GCA_963585895.1). Taxonomy (NCBI): domain Eukaryota; kingdom Metazoa; phylum Mollusca; class Cephalopoda; order Myopsida; family Loliginidae; genus Sepioteuthis; species Sepioteuthis lessoniana. The sequence continues at coordinate 59,379,602 of OY757925.1, read as the reverse complement.
TTTATGAGTTTTTACTAGCCGGGAAGAATTAGTAATCTCACGCAAATATGTCTCGGCCCATATATACACACACATACGTATATTCATATTGATAGTCAAACCATATACATATATACACCCGTACGCACACACAAGCACTCACGCCCACCCGTAGAGCGCTAGTCTGTATACGACCATCAATAGTGTCACATTATTAATGTAAAGCGAAACGCTAAAATCTGCGTCAAAGATTTGAACTTGACTCGTCAATCCATGGTGCCGTAAGGCTAATGGATGCCACACCACAAATGAGTTTTACTTATACTGAGTGCTCTATACTTCTGGCCTTGTGCTACACTAATCCTAACCATGATGTCCAAGAATGCATTAATAACGCATAAGAAAGATTCACGATCGAGGTTAAAGAGCATGGTATAAAAAAAAAATGCGCGAATACGTCAATCTTTTGATTGGTAGACTGGTCAGAAGACCAGTCTTTTCTAGAATAGACTTTTCTTTTCAGCGCACTTCGAGCACAACCATCAACAAAGAAACTTCTCAAATTTCTAAATCTCTCTCACAAACTTTCATATCTCTTAGAAACTTTTATACACATGTTCACACGATAAGTATCTTTTCTGCATATACATCTTAATTCACTCTTTTTTGTATTTCATTTTTAAAAATGTATTTTCTTTGCCAATGGCCCGGAAGACCAGGGTTCAATCCCAGGTCGATATTTGACGCCGCTTTGCTCAACACTCAGCATTATAAAGTAAAGATCAAGGGTAAAGTGGAGCAATCCAGGGAATAGAGTAGCACTCTCCCCTACACCTGGGTGTAGTAACAATTGAAAAAGGGATCTTTCGGGTCACCCTCGACTAATGTCGCCAACTTTACTTACCCTTTTCTATTTAGTTTTCTCGGGCAGTAAAATGTGTTGAATTTGTTCGTGTTAATTTTGTATTAATTATTCAGTAGAAACTTTATTTAATCTTCTATGACTATATTCCTGCTACAAAACAGTATCCCAATCGTCAAATACAGGGCTAACTTACATTCAAAACCTTCAACAAAATCTACAACTCTAATGAGAGACCTCTACATTTCTAAGAAGAAAACTTATGAGCAATGGTTAACCCCCTCCCATATTTCCTACAGTTTAATACGTGTCTATAAGAGTTCGAAAATCTGTCAACCTGAGCCACCCACGTACTTACAACCATATCAAGCTAAATTCACTGGTTCTCCTTCAATCACCGAAGGTTAGTAAAGTCAAGCTTGGTCAGTACAGCTAACGGTTTAGGAATACCAGATTCTATGAGTAAAGTCATTATTTGACTTCATGTCACCGACTCACTAGCAAATCACCGACGATAATCAACGGTAAGCCTGTTCAGTAATTAGCTGGGTGACCACTGAGGAAGAGCTGCGGTTGTAAGCAAAACTTTGTAAATTTAAGGACTTACGGTCGTGTCGTATGGTGCATAATTGTATATACATTTTTAGTTTTAGTGTTATAAATAAGCATGTGGTTGCAAGAGACAACGGACGAGAGGAATAGATTTAATTCGTTTATTTTAAATAAATAAAATTTGATATGTCGAGAGAGATACGGGCCTTCTTATTCCGCCAGATAACGAGCCAGGAGGAGAGTGGGTGTAAGTCGTTCTCGAGCGGCTGGGTTGGTACTGTGGCACGGTGTGTAACATGAGTCGGTAAGCTATAAACCGTCCGTGGTAGCGTTGGAATGCGGGCTTGATTGGTAGGGCGTCTGGTTCTTTGTTCTTGTCCGAATGCGATGCGTGTCGATCTTCTTTCTCGGAGTCGACTGCTGGTTTGAATTTTCGTTGACCATTTCATAGTCGCTCTATTTGTCACTGCCTCCCACCATTTTATAGTCTCGTTTGGGTCGAATCGGCTCCAAAAATCCTTGGAGGGGAAAAGTTGCTGATTGGGTGAAAAAAGAAAAGGGGTCGTTTAAATTGTAAATATAAAGTTACATTTCAACCGGATGTACGGCGCCTACCTGCGCAGCGACGTGTTTTATTCATTTTGGTCTCGGCCATCGTCTAGACAACATTTGGCTTTTGAAATATAAGTTCGCGGTGTTTTATTTGTTTGTTTTAATATTGATTTTGCTTGTGAGTTAATTTGGAATGTATAAGCAAATCGGAATGGATTTCTGTATATAACATTAGCTAAGAATACTTGAACCCTTACAACTGAAAGCAAATTATTTGTATTAAATAGCAATACTTGAAACCATGTAACTGTGGGCAAACAAACGATTATAGACAAATAAAAAGTTCAATTTAAACAAATGCAATTGAACATTTGAAAATATAGTTATAATTGTAATGAATCATTTAGAAATGAATCAAATTTCAGCATTAAATAACCCATAAGAAATTGATATGCCGTTAAACAAATGAACCAACCCACACAGCCTTGAGTCAAACTATGCGCACCTTAGTAAAAACAAAACAAAAAAAAAAAACCAACTCCGATTTAGTAAACAAAATATAGAGCGTTTAGCGTGATGGTCAAGTTTGACGGTGTGAACTGGTTCTCGTCTGTTCACCAAAGTTAAGCAGCTATGAGCCTGTTCAGTTTTAAGATGGGTGGTGGACACATTGTTAAAAATCTGGTTATGTAAACAACTTTAGGCCGGTATTGAGTGTGCCAAAGTAAGCGAGCCGCCCGCGCCATCCTTGGGAGTATTTCGAGATTATTAAAATGGTTCATATAATTGTACTTTTTTTTTTTTTTTTTTTTTAGGCCTGCTTACACACCCATGTATTAAGTCAGTCAGCTTGCCAAGTAGGTAAATGGCGAAATAGTATAAAGACTTGAATGAATAACACTAAAAAGTAAACAAATAAAATGACGTTTTTTTTTCTTTCCTTTCTTCCTTTTCGAGTCAATCCTTCCTTCCTTCCTTCCTTCCGACAAATAAACCACAAAATGGTATTTAAAAGGGAGTGCAGGTGTTACACATAAACAGGAGTGTAAATCGGAAATATTTCTCTTTTGTCCCATTTGTAACCGAGGTTGGTTGATTATTTAAATCCACGCAAACTTTTCACTCCTACGAATTAGAAAATCGAGTTGTTGTTCGAAACGATATAATAGAATTCTCAAATCGTACTTTTTGTTTTGTCTTATTTAAAACTTTTTAGTGTTTAACCCACGTGCCGTAATTTAATAAACTTGGCCTTGTCTGGCACAAAGGTTGACTACCGCACCTGTTGTTACAGTGATCACCCATTTAAATACTGAACAGGTTTGTCATTGCTTAACTAGTGATATGACGGAACCAATGCGTTGAACAGGACTTGATGAGCCACCAGTTAAAAGTAGACTTGACCAAATAACAGAAAATCTTGCCTTGTGTACAAGGGACTCTCCGAAAGTATTACCTCCTGTTTACACAAAACGACAACAAATACAAGGAGGAAAATAACAATGGACCGCGAAAGTTTTCAACTACTAAACATATTTTCACATAGTCACCACCACTGGCTATGTATTTTGCCAGCTATGAAGAAAAGGTTGTATACCTTATTCGTAAGAGGATTGCTCCCAAAGTCAAGCCTCCTATCTATAGTATCTCCGATGAATAAATAAACCCCAAACAATTTTTAAAGAAAAAGTTAATTTTTCCTCGAGGCTGTCCCCGTGGCGTTATGGCTAAAGCGCTTTACTGAAACCTCGTAGTAAACGGGTTCAAGCTCCAGTCACGCTATTACGTTCGCTTTCAGATTAATACCCTTGAAAAAAGTATGAACCCCACCTTATCCCTACAGGCTATAGTTTAGATAGTGCCACTACTGACCTTCTACAAGGACGGATTTGACATTAGATAACACACGAAGGTTGATATGCCATTAAACAATTTCTTCACTTACTCAACACCCTTGGATAGGTATGTCGCATGAGAAAGTTGAATGAGAAAATTCAACTAAGGAAGGCCGAAGAACAAATGGTAGGCCAAAAAGTTCATAGGGTGACCCAAATACTCTGATGGCATGAGACTAAATGAGGTTTATTTTTCGATATAGTCCCCTTGCGGTCTACAGACTTCTTCCATCGATGTTACAGTACTTAAATCCCATTTATGAAAAAAAACAAAACAAAACAACGGCAGATATAACAACATATGACCTTTTCATCCTCCTACCTCATACAGGTGAGTTCTGGCTCGTTTGCAATGTTATCTACTAAGTGTTCGTTTGGAAATCTTAGGTTCAATATATGTATAAACAAGGTTTAGCATTGAGTGGCTTGTCGGAGTTGATGTGCCATAAAACCTAGCAAACCAAAGAAATCAAACAAGAGAACATCTTGAGTTTTCAAAATATTTTCACCAATATCAGGCCAAATATGATAAAATACTATCATAAAACCTCATACCCTAAAACCCACATAAGAGACAAAACCAATCTAAATTTTCTTGGCATTAAATGACCCACAGAGGTTAGTATGCCGTTAAATAAAATTCAAACTCGAACCCACCTCATAAGATGCTCTTTCGATCCCCAAAACCGGTAAAAAAATTGTACACGTGATTTATTTATTAAGCTTTGCTTAATTGTGGCACAAGGCCTGATATATGAGGCAGCCAGTGAGAATCGATCTTCCTAGAGAGGGTTTGTGAGTCAACCTTTCTAGCTATTACACCACCCCTCGCTCTTAATTGTACATGTGATTTCGTATCTTTCCTGAGTAATATCGAGCCATAGCTGTTCTGATTCATTGTCATAGAAGAAACAAAACGACGCACGCGGGTTGAGAATCAGGTCATTGCCGGGTGGGCAGAGATAGAGAAAGAGAGAAAATCGAAAATGTCTTTCTTTGTCATTTCATAGCCACGGCTGATGTCACTGCCTTTGTTAATGCCGTCTCTCGGGTGTCCTTAGATCGTGAGATTCACCTGAGGAGACATCGATGACGTTCATTCAAACTAATAATTGATTATTTATCGATTGTTCGATCTACGTGCAGAATTTGTGTCATCAAAGACACTGAAGTCAAATGGGTTGTCGCAGATGATTGGCGGGTTTCTCGAATGGGGGAGGGGTCTTTAGAAAATTAAAATTAAATCAAGCAAAATGTGAGCAAATTTTGTTTTATTGTTACTGGTTTTTTTTTTTTTGTATTGGGCTTGTTTTGTCGAATTTTATAAGCACAGTTAAATAAATTCTTACTCATTACGAAGAAGTCACACTTATATATATATATATATACACACACACATATATATATATATATATACATACATATATATATATATATATATACACATACACATACATACATATATATATATATATATATATATATATATATATATATATATATATATATATACACACACATACATACATATATATACATACACACACACACACATACATACATATATATATACATACACGCACATATATATATATATATATATATATATATATATATATATATATATATATATAAGATGTAGAAAATGTAAAAGTAAGGCAGGGTAAAAACTCAGGACTCAGAGTTATGATCGACAAGTGAGCCGGTAATCTACACGACTGACATATGCATCTAACAAACCCCTCCACACAAGCAGGATATGATACGGGGTCAATTTTTGAGGGGAGCTTAACAGGTTTTAATTCAGTTTTCCTTCTCCCAGATTGGTTGCCATACAAAAATTAAAGAGCCTAGTCTGGCCTACTATTTACCCATTGCTAGAGGGAGAATAGTTGGATTCATATTTTTCTCAAGATTCGCCGTATCCATTTCTTACAACGATAACCATTACACCATGAGCGCCTTCATGACTTCCCAAAGCTTTACCTCTCTGATTTCTTATTGTTGCTATTAATTTTGCCTGCCCGTTTTTTAAATCAGGAAACTCAGCCGTTGCTATGGTCAACGACTGGCTTAGAAAGTCAGTAAGCAGTGTAGCTTTGAAAGACGACTTAGCAGTAGGAGCCGGTTTGTTATAATATCAATTAATGAGAATATGGCATCTATATGGGAACAGATAGAAATGAACTGTAGCGTCGGAGATACTGGTCGTCACTTTGCTTCTGGAAGAGCAAAATGTAAAGCAAAGGCAGAAAAAGAGTTTGAAAGATATTTAAACGGCATTTCAACCAGTCAAGAGAAATTTTATGCGTAGAGGTTAAGGAATTGTGTTCATGTACATTTACATTTTTTGTGCTGTCGTATTTTTGCACACAATTATCAAGTGTTCCAATTTAATACAATATGTGCACAGTTTTATGGTTTCAAGTATTAATATCTAATACAAATACTTATATAGTTTCAAGTAATTATTTCCATTTGATAATATTGATTTGTTAGCACACAGTGATATGGTCTCAAGTAACTAATAATAATAATCCTTTGTAAATCAATATTGCTTCAAGAAACTGTCCTTTTAAACAAATAATTTACAGTTACATGGCATAAAGTATTCCTATCTCTAGATCAGAGTGGACCTGGGAGTAAGTGCATTGAAGGGATACTCCACACTACCCAGGGTTCCAGGATTAGAGCCTTACCGCCTGATGCAACTTAGTATCATATTTAGGAATACCCCCTTTTTTGTGAGGAGGGCTTACCTCTCTACAGGGGATGCAGTCAGCGTATTCTAAGTCTCAATGACCGGGCGAAATTTTTGATGGAAACAAAAAATTTAGAAATAATTTTGTAAGGTTGAAATGTAAACATAATGGGTAGGACAGGGAGCAACTCTCGAATTTAAAAAGAAATTACAAAAATTTATGAGCCCTGTCGGTTGGGGCTGTAGGATACACTGACTGCATCTCTGCAGAGAGGTAAGACTCCTCCCCACCCACACACAATAAGATATGACGCAATACAATCTGATATTGAGGCTCAAGTAATACTGGAGCTTTCGGGAATGTAGAGTGCCCCTTTATTGCCATTGCTCTCAGGTCCACTGTAGCCCGGAGTAGTAGCACCTAATAGGATCCTATCTACGGATCAAATAGAACTGTTTGCTATTTAAACTGTGAAAATAAATGACTTATGATAAATTGAATTGTTAGAAATAGATCTGATTGATCATTTAACTGTGTGTAAACAAATGGTTGATGTTTAATTGAATTACATTGGCATGATGGTTAGAGTGTTCGCCAATGGCCCGGGAGACCTGAGTTCAATACCAAAGACTCAAAAATGGTACTTGCCTCCTTGCTTAACACTCAGCATTATAAGGTATGGATCAAGGGTAAAGTGGAGCAATCCAGGGAAAGGAGTAGCGCCCTCCCCTACACCTTGGTGAAGTAGCTATCCAAAAGGGAGCCTTCGGGTCACCCTTGACTATGGTCACCAACTTTACTTACTACTTAATTGTGCGCAAACAAATCAGCTCTAGCTCGTTTAAAGTTTATCTACAAAGTGTTCGTTTACAAATCATATGTTTATACATATATTAAATAGGATTTGGCATTAAATAATCTACAAAGGTTGATATGCCATAAAATCCAATGAACTAACGTATGATTTTTATACCATATATCATGGCTTAGGCATTGGCAGTTTTTTTTTTTTTTTTTTTTTTTTCGAGAAGTGGGCCACATGCGACATGCTTCAGAATCAGGAAAACCACACGACTAAAAAAAACGTGGTAATTTTACGCTGAAGGTTCGGTTCAGTTTAATGGCATATCAACTTTCGTGGGATATTTTATGTCAAAACCATCCCTGTAGAAATGGTGCTATCTAACCCATAGCTGGGGTGTTCATACTTTCCTAACGAAAGTATATGTAATAACGTAACTGGAGTTCGAACTCGCTTACTACGATGTCGCAGTCAAGCACATGAGCTACTACACCGCGGGGACTTTATCCTGAAGGTACTTCAGCCATTTTAAATACAGATGACCATACGCCTAAGCATCTGCTTTAGAAAATGGGAAAATTTGATTTTCCCCCACTCTTCAGTAAAAAGATCTTTTCGATAAAAAAAAAAATTGAAGTCGGAAGTTGGCCATTCAGAAAGCACCATGGGTCACATTCGGCCCTAAGGCCGCAGTTTGTCCATGACTGTTCACACTATACCTTAGATCGGCTTATAGAAATTGCAAAACATTTTTTTTTTTTTTTTTTTTTGGTCTGGCACACGGGTCTGAGTTGGCATTTGCTGTTTCTACGTAGATACCTATCTAAATTCTGAACTGGTTCATAGCAGCTTAAGTTTTTGGGGAGTCAGGTGCTATAAGTACCACTTGACCGGAAATCACGAGATCGAATTATACATTAGTGCGTGTGTGTGTATATATATATATATATATATATATATATATATATATCGTCTTAACCAAATAAGCTATATGACTCACCAGTTATTTATTTTGGTGTTGACCAGGTGAGCAATGGAAGATTATCGATTCTCATCTAACACTCACTGTAAAGGAAGGGTCATCATTGATGTTTATTTTCATACCCACGCTTTTATGATACGTTTAATTCTCACATTTAAAGAAAGGGGAAAAAGAGATTATTTTATCGGGCCAGTCATTCCTCTTCCGAACTATAATCTTTTGTACTTTTCTTTTGGTGTAAACAACTTTAACACACATTAGGTGCTTCATGTGGTAATATGGTAAGAAGATAATTGTTAGGGATTGTCTGACTGATTGATTTTAACGCCATGTCAACCCGTCTAATAGTAGAGTGAGTCAAAAGTTTTGCAATATTTTGGTACACTCCAGTTTTCGGTGCGTACATATATGACTGAAACAGTTCAAGCTGAATGAGGTATTCGCTGTGGTTGGTAGTATCATGGTAGTTGGTGAACTTACAAGTTGTCTTGCTTCACTCCGTGTGTAATTTGAAAGCCGCACGGATGAACGTCCAGTGTAATTTAATTCGGGAACTTATGCTTAACGAGTTTGAACTGATCCATGGTTAAAGAAATCTCGCTCGAGTTACAAGAATCTCGACGATCAGGTAAGGTCAGGTTGGTCTAAAACCGTTACATCGTCAGTGTAGACCTTGAAGAAAGGGCAATGAAGGGATACTCCACACTACCCAGAAATCCAGAATCGTAGCCTTACCAACAGATGTAGTTTATTGTCTTACCTAAGACACCAAATTTTTTTGATGGTGAGGAGAGGGGTCTTACCTCCATTGCAGGGGATACAGTCGGTGTATTCTAAGCCCTGTCGACAAGGTAACATTGTTTGTGAGTTCAGTCATCACTTTGTTTAGCTAAGGAAATGACAACACTAATAACAATATTAACCAGCTTGGTATGGCACAAGGTTATTAAAAAGTGATAAAATATCTTATTAACGGTCATGTGGAGAACATAAAATCCGATGATGAAGTTAACGACATTTTCCTCCTAGTCCGGATTTTTAACGAAAATGAACAGCTCAGTTTGAAAGGCCTTTCCCCCTCCCCACAGTCAACACACTCCCCCCAGCTTAGAAGGGGTAAGGTCTGGGTTGATCACCCAGTGTCTAAGGCGTCCCTGAATTGAAATGCTGAAGAGACATGAGCAAGTTTTTCCCTCGGGAGACTCGCTTTCGGCGGAGCACCCTCCAGATTAAACCGACTTTGTATCAAACGCGAATGAATCCAACTATTCTCCCTCCATCAATGGGTAAATAATATAGTTGACTGGGATCTTTAATCTTGGTATAGCAACCGGTCTAGGAGAAGGAAAATTCTGAATTCAAACCGCTTAAAAATTGACCTTGTGTCACATCCTGTTCATGGCGGAAAAGCTGGGTAAAGCTTAAGTTTTGGTCAAAGCTGATTCGTATCACTTCGCACTGATGTCCTTGGGGAATACATCACAAAATTAACTTAAGTTTTATGAAGTTAAAATTTACCATAAAGACTTATTAATCGTAATATTTGGTATAAAAATGTATAAAAGCTAAAAAAAAAAAATGATTTTTGCAATAATAAAAGTAAATCGTTAAGTGAAAACGTAGAGAAAGTTTCAAAGGTCATAACACACTGATAGGAACTGTCTGTCATTCCTGTTCATGGCTCGTTTAACCACCTCGGCTGAGCTAAATATTCCCCGCTTCAAAAACCGTCGAAAATCTATATTTTTCAAATCTGATAAATTGTTTGAGTAGATGAAGGTGTAGCGGAAATATAGAGACAAAGACAAGATGTTGAAATGATGAGGTTGATCATATCAGGAAAGGAAAATTATGACTCGTGGTCACAAAATTTCCATTTACTTTATTGTCGATATTACTTTCCTCTACACCAGTCTCATAAACGGAAAAACGTGAAGTGGCATTTCAAATCGGTCGAGGAAAGATCTACTTTTAACAAATCGCCAGGTTGTTACTTGTCGCTCTCTTGGTAACTAGTTGAAAAAGCCCCCTACTTTTTTTTTTTAAATCCCAAATTATCATGCTAAACCGTCTCTCGCACTTAGTGATTGACTTTTTGTTGTTGGGCACCCAGCAGGGCACAAGGTTACTGGCGGTGGAAGGCAGCAACTACATTACAGAAGGTCTTCTGGATGCTAATCGACAAAAATTAGTCGCGAAAATTTTTTTTTAGACCGGATCCATCTACTTGAGATATGCAGACACCCCTTTTTATGAATATAAACGCCAAACTTTGATTTTCATATTTTTTTGTGGCATCTGCTGGTCTCACGAGATCTCCTGGATCAGTCGAGGCATAAAAATGTTCTATGGATGATCGGCAGTTGCTCATGATTCAAGTCTTCCTTCCATAGATGGTAATTGTCAAAGGCTGCAACTTGGCATCAGTGTCGCTGCAGAAGTTGTCTGAATGAGGTTGAGCACAACGTCTCACTGACCTACGAACTCCAACTCCTGGTTTTGTGTCCTTGGTGTGACACAAAACTGTATCTGGTGGTGAGGCTCCAGTTCTGGGGCTTTGGAAAATCTGAAGTGCTCCTTCATTGTTATCACTTCATATCTACTCTGACTCGGAGCGGTGGTGCCTGTTAGGGTTCCATCTATGGGTCAAATAGATCTGTTTAAAAATTACTAGTATTGGATTGGAATACTTGATATCATACAACTATGCGCAAACAAATGCTTATAGACAAATAGAAAAGTACAATTTAAAAAAAAATGTAATGGAACATTGAAAATATAGTTATGACTATAATAAAGCATTTAGAAGTTAATTTTGACCTAAAATAACCCATAAGGAGTTGTGATGCCGTTAAACAAATAAACCAAACACCCCACTGCTGCAAGTTATCCTGCCACGCTTGTAATTTTTTCCTTCTCCTAGATTAGATATTGTTACTAAGTTGGAGAGTCCAGTCTACTATATACTCATCGCAGAAGGATGTGAGAAGAGATGGTTCCATGCCTTTTCCCAAAGGAATTAACGAACAGCATTTTCCAAAATTTATACCTGGATCGTTGTTTTTTTTTTTTGTTTTTTTTTTTTTACGACGAATAACCACTCGGCTGTCTGCGTCTCTACAGCAGAACAACTCGAGAGAGAGGAAGCACGAACTTTTTTGGTTAATAATATACCTCGAATCAAGCTCGTGACAATTGTAATACATTCAATCATTACCTCTTATAAAACCCAAGATTAAAAATAGACTTGTGAATTATTCTATCATAGCAAATGGTTGACCAAACAATTCATCTTTCTTCTCAAGTTCTTTTTTTGTCTCTCGAGACATCACCGCCATCTTGGTGGCATTGATGAAAAAAAAGTTAAAGAAAACAAAAAGAAAAAGGTAATCAGGTTGGCTTTTGTTTGAAGAAGCGTTCATTTCTTTGTACTTTTCAAACCTTTGGCATCCAAATATTTATATCAACCGGATAGCATTGTTCTATTAGTACTCAAAAGACAACTCTTTATCTAATAATAAGTAGGCACTAATTTCGCCGTAATGTCATAGTGGGTTTGTATTTACCCCCCACCCCCCGACAGGGGCTGAATGTGACCCAACACCATTTTTAAGCGGGTTAAAAGCTGGGTTGAACTCAGTTTTCCTTCTCTCAGATTGGTTGCCAAACATAAGCTAAAGAACCGAGCCGGTCCTTCTATTTACCAATACCTACGGGAGAAGATATGGATTCGTGCCTTTCCAAAGGGTATTAGCGGGAAGTACAACGCAAACAGTGTTGTCCAGGATTTGGATTCGGGTCACCGATTCCATTATCTTACGACAATAACCGTTGCGCTAACTTCGCTGTCATGGTGGGTTGGGATTTTCTGACTGAATGCGTACTGCACAGGAATTGTACAGCTTATCTTGTGGCAGTGTTGTATGCGGTTCGCACAGTTTTTCCTGCTAATCTAGCTAAACCCCACGTTGTGTTAAGAAAATTTTAGCTAGCAATAGGTTTTAGTCGAGACTGTATAAGCTACGGGTCAACTCCACAAAGGAAAAAAAAAAAATGAACCCGAGAATATACATGTATAATCGTTTTTATTCACTGTGCTGGTTTATCGGAATAGATTAATACTACTGGGATATGGAGGACAGACGAAGACTTGGTCTCATTCTGACCATCGGTTAACTTCTAATTCTGCTATGTTGTTCTTTTGACCAATTATGGAGAAAGGAGTCCAACCCGGCTCGACCTGGCAAAAATAGGGACTGATGTAAACCAATTATAGAAAATAGTTTCATTAAAAAAATTAGCGTTAATGTTTTTTTTTTAACGACCACATTCCTAATAAAAATATTTTTTAAAAATTGGCTTTGAGATAAGCAATTTTAGCGATAGGATTTATTGTTATTACTTTTGGCGAAGAAATGTGTTCTTGCGTGTGTGTGTTATTTCCTCGCTAAGTGTTGTTGTAAAATAAAGGAGAATGAAGATGCCGTTAGCTTTTATATGAAGTTTTTTTAATGGTAGCATGGAATAAAGAGTTTACGTTTATGCTGCAAATCTCGTAGGAAGAAAAGAAGTAAGGGAACGATTTGAAGTTATGAGAGAGTGGAGAAAACAGCGCGTGTTATTGGACGTGCGAGGGAGATATGTTCGCAATAATGTAGCAAAAGTCGTGTTTGATGTTTGAGGAGAGAAACGTTGAAGTCACCGTGAGTTTTGTGATTCTGGTTGTTTCGGGGAGAAGTGTGAATGTCTCCAGAAAATGTTGCCTAGAGGTGAAGTCGCTAGGTGTCGGAGCGAAATTCTGCATCGCCGTAGACATAGCCAATTTAGGGGGTTACGTAAAGTTGTTTCTGTATGTGGCGTATTGAATTTATCTAATTCATATTCTACTGGGAACCCTTGGTCTAAGAGAAAGAGACGCAAGTGGTCCATAAATTAGATAGTTTCCCTCATGGTGGTTGAGGCTGCTGCTGCTGCTGCTATTGAAGAGCAGACAGTGAGACGTTTGCACTGAACGAAGTTGTTCAGCCAAAGAGGGTGTTTGACGGTTTTCCGAATTTGTGCTGCGCAGAAAGGTGAATCGGGATGAATAGGATAAGTCATCCTGATTGGGTGAAATTATGCATCGACCCTAACGGTCGAATTAAATTACGCGCCAAACAAAAATACGAAATTTCTTCTGCTACACAATATTTGCTTCGAGTTTTCCTGTTCCAAAAGTAAGGCTTCCGTTTATAAACAATTATCTTTTCTTTTTCTTCTCTCTCTCTCTCTCTCTCTCTCTCTCTCTCTCTCTCTCTCTTCTTTTCTTTATTTCTTTTCCTTTCTCTTTTCTTTTCTTTTTCTTTCTTCTCTTCTTTTCTCAGGAGAGTTTTGGCAAATTTTTGCTCTTTTCATCTTTCCACCCGTTTTATCTCCAAGAAGTTCCACATATTTAAACACCATTACCTATGCCAATCACGTGATAGTTTTTCAAAAAAGAACGCTGATTGAACGGTTATATGATCTACCTTTTGTATATATATATTTTTCTTTTCCCTAGTTATTTTATTAAAACATTCATCGATGTTATAGGACTGCAGCAACATTTTTTCATCATCTTAAAGTCTTGAAGGTTTACTAAAACTGAAATGCTTTAACTTTCTTTTAATAATAAATTCATCACTTTTGGATTACTTTGTTTTTCGATTTTCTTCATACTTTAGCCTGAGTTTTTGTAGGATGATTTTAGCTGGAGAAGTTGGTTTGTGTTTAGCGAGGAAGAAGGTTGTGTTTACGTATGTGTGTTTACGTTGAGTTGTTTCCTCGCTTAGTGTTGTTAGTCCCCTCGCTAAGTTTGTAAGGAAATAAAAGGAGTATGATGAAGAAGTAAGATGGCGAGAGTCGAAATGGGTTTTTGTGAATAGGTTTTTATTTGCAGCATGGAATATTGGGTTTGCTTTTGTGCTGCAAGACTCGTGAAGGGTTGTGAGTATCGAGACGAAATTGAGTTATGAGATGTTGAGAAGGTTGAAATGGCAGCGTGTGTCGTCGGACGTGTGAGGGATTGTGTTCGTTGGATTTTGACGAAAGACATTGTTGCAGTTGTAGGAATTGAACTTTGGATGTCACCGTGTAGTTTTGTGAGTTTTGGGGAGAGTATGCGTTATCTCCATTACGGTGGACCAGAGGTGAATTGAGAGCTAGCGTGTCGAGAGCGGGATTACGCTCAGATCGACATAGCCAAATTTTGGGGTGACATAAAGTTGTGCCTGTGCGAGGCTTGTTGAATGTATCTAATTTATGTTCAACTGGGATTCCTTGTAAGGAATCCATAAATTAGATGGATTCCCTCGAGTGTCCATGTTGCTGCTGCTATACTAGAGCCGCAGTGAGATGTCTGCACTGGGCGGCATTGTCCAGCTAAAAAGCATTGCTATTGAAGAACGGCCAGTGTGACGTCTGCACTGGTCGGCGTTCTCCAGCCAAAGAGACTGTGTTTGGCAGCTTACAAGATTTGGTGGCCGGAAATGAAGGTCCGGGCTGAATAGGATAAGTCATCCTGATTGGGTGAAATTAAGTGTCGAATTAAATTGCGCGCCAAACCAAAATACAGAATTTTTTCCCCTTCTCTACAATACTGTCGGATTCATTTCTATCACTTACTTTCAATCACCTGGTAAACGAAACGTATTTATCCACTGAATTATTGTTTTTTAATGTAAAATTACCCTCTCAGTTTGATTTTTTTTTTTTTTAAATCATCCTTTCATTTTAATAAAAAAAATTATTCTTGAACTTGAAATTCTAAAAAAGATATTCTCTTACTTTGATTAAAAAATATGTAAATTAATGGTTGGTTAGCACACATATGTGGGATTTGAAGGCTTTTGAAGGTCAGGGGCTAAGGGCAAGGCTGTGTTGCCGTAAGATATCTGACTCCATATTTTAGTTACACTCTTTCACCCCACGTTGACAGGCTGGCGCAATGCCTTGCCCAAAGAAAGTCCCAAAAGAAATATACAAAAAAAAGATAGAAAAAAAGATAAGAGACGAAAACATTTCTTCTATACTTTCCTTTATTTATTGGGTGAAGGGACTAACCAATGCTACGTCTTGTGACGTAGCGTGTGCCCAAAACACCAGACAGAAAAATTGGTGCTGTTGGTTCGACTGACACTGCCTGAAAAAAAGAAAGAATACTTTGCTCCCTTTATCAAGAGGAAATCCTTTTTTCTTTTTACGCATGCGTC
Organism: Sepioteuthis lessoniana; assembly: GCA_963585895.1. Taxonomy (NCBI): domain Eukaryota; kingdom Metazoa; phylum Mollusca; class Cephalopoda; order Myopsida; family Loliginidae; genus Sepioteuthis; species Sepioteuthis lessoniana. The sequence continues at coordinate 59,364,047 of OY757925.1, read as the reverse complement.
ATGTCCTTTTCTGTTAGAGACCTCTGGGAGTTTCTTCAAATTTAATAGTTTTCTTTTTATCTATTTATTTATTTTTTTAAATCTAATTTTTTATTTATTTATTCGTTCCCTACACATGCACACGGAGTTGGAGTAGCTTATCCATTGTTTAAAGAAGAACGTTTTCGGATCAAAGTGCTTTTAATTGTTTATATATATATATATATATATATATATATATATATATATATATATGAGTGTGTTTCTGTGGTGTGTACACACCTGTTTAACGTGTTTTTATTCTGTTTGAGTGGAGTGCGTTTCAAATTAGCCGTGACTTAACCGGCTAGTTTGTTTATGTGGATTTTTTATGGCTGTCCTGTGTTATTTTCAGGTAAAAAGAGCTTTTAAGTTAGCAGTGACTTATTGCCGGGTTTATTTGTTCGTATAGATGTTTGTGGCTGTCTAATTTTTATTTCAAGGCCAGGTAATTAAGTTTCATATTGTTTCATATTCGTTAGTTTGAAAACGAAAAATAAATACGAACAATACAAATCAATCCAACTTCTAACACTTAACCTGCTCAAAGATTAAAAAAAAAAAAAAACAAAAAAAAAACGTCGGTACTTAAATAACAAAACCTAGGTAAGCACTCTCAGGCCCCAATGACTACATATCACTACTCAAATAAACAAACAACAAAAACAAGGAGACGCCCAACCAATGCACTTGGAAGAGGGGACACAAAATGTTTTAACAACAAAAAAAGCCTTCGAAATTTTGTGAAACAACTTCGAAAGCCTTTCAGATTTAAAAATGACCCACATGGACGAGTAACAAATCTATGAATCTGTAAAGACGACAACGAATTTAAAAGACAAAACAATAAATTTAAACAACAGTTATTGGCATTGGGATATTTCCATACGTTAGTCGAAAACCAGATAACCAAAGCCATCTCCACCCCGAAGCCATCTCCACCCCGAAGCCAGACACTCTAAGACAAAAACTGAAAATGGAGATAAATCGCATCCGCCTCGTAACAACATTTAATAACACATTCCCAGCACTAACTAAAATAATCAATAACCGTTGAGACGTTTTCAAGGAAAACCCCCGACTTGATGTTTTCCAAAAACTAAGCATGCTAACCTATCATCGACCAGATAACCTCAGAGAAATTATTTGTGGCAACATCATACTAAGTAATAAAATAATCCAGAGGAAACTTGCCTAGTCGACTGGGGCTGTAGAATACACCGACTGTACCTCTGCAGAGGGGTAAGACCCTCCCCAGGAGTGTCCTGGATATGACACTAAAAAATCTGATGGAGAGGTTCCAGTGATGCTGGAGCTCTGGGGAATGTGGAGCACTCCTTCATTGCCATTACTCCCAGGTCCACTCTGGTCCAGAATGGTAGCACCTGATAGGGCCCTATCTATGGGTTAAATAGAACTAACTGCATACTTTTGCTCAACTGAATTGTTTGATATAGAAGTGTTTTGCCATTTAACTGTGTGTAAACAAAATCTTTACTTATACTAAACTGAATTAGCTGAATTAGATCTATTTGACTAAACTGAATAGCTTGAAATAAAATGTTTTTGACAATTAAACTGTGTAGTCATGCTAAACTGAATTGTATGAAATAAAACTGACTATTTGCATAAAAATGGATTTTGCGTTATATAACCTACAAACGTTGTTATGCCGTAAAACCCAAACAACCAACCAACAATCAGAGGAAACCCACCATAAAATCCACTAAATTTTGCCAACTATGCCAATATTAGGAACGACTAATCCAGCGAACCCTTCAATTCAACCAATTCATTCGCTAGTTTCACAATTTAAAAGACTTTTAAATTACTACGAATCAAATCACAAAAGCAAAAATGTAATTTATTTACAGTAATGCAAACGTCACCAAAAACCATATGTCGGAAAGTCAGAACGGCCTTTTTATTTTAGATTAAATAACTACAGACACAGGACCAAATCTATGGATTAGAACAATTTAATATTAGAACAACATGTCAGCTCAAACGGTCATGACTTCAACAGATACTGAAATTTCACTATCATAGAAAAAATTGAGAAAGATGTACACATAAAATCAATTATTGGAAAAAAAAGCAAAAACAAATGGGTAAAATGTTTGAAAACATGGGCCATTTGGATTTGATATAGAACTTTATCAATCAGCCTTGAAATAGAAATTTGACAGCCACAAACATCTATTGAAGAAATTAAACAGGACAATAGGTCACTGTTAATTTGAAACCCACCCCTCCTTGAAAATAACACTGGACAGCCACAAAAAAATCAGCATAAACAAAACCGGTCTAGTTAAGGCTAATTTGAAACTATAGCGATGGGGATAACATTATTATTATTATTATTATTATTATTGGGTTTTTGGTTTAAGATTTAAGTTGGTTTTGTTGGTATTACTTTGGTTGCGTTGGTTTTACGTTGGTAGCGTTATCCCCTCGCTAAATGTTGATGGAAAATAAAGGTAGTGGAGAAGAACGAAGATGTCGTTAGGTTTTGTATCAAGGTTTTAATGGCAGCATGAAGTAAGGGATTTACGCTGGTATGCTGCGAGTCTCGTAGTAAGGAAAGAAGGTAGGAAGTTGTTAGAGTGTATCATCTAATTTGTTTTTAACAAGGATCCCTTGGTCTAGAAGAATAGACCCAAGGGGTCCATAAACTAGACGGCTCTCCTCATAGTGTATGATGCTGCTACTGCTATTCAGTAGCAGACGAATAGACGTCCGTTCCCATTGAGGATTTCTGAGGGAGAGAGAGTTTCGCGGGCTTTCTTCAATTTTTGGTGCTGCTAGGAAATATGGTTCGGACTGAATAGGACAGGTCATCCTGATTGGGTAAAAATGTTCGGCGACTCTAACGGTCAAATTAAATTACGCGCCAAACAAAAATACAAGTCTCTTTCTGCTACAAAACGCACTCCTCCCAAACCTAATAAAAATACATTAAACAGGTTCTCATTCCAGATATATAAATACCAATTAAAGACACTTTGATCAGAAAACATTCTTCATAAGACAAATGGATATGCTATGCCAACAGTACATTTTTTATCGCATTTCAACTACTTAAAAAACATATAAACCTTTTAAACAGTCGTTCTTAATTTTGTTTTAAATTGTAAAAATAAAATTTTAGGTTTGGTTTGGTTTAATGGCATATCAACTCTTTGTAGGTTATTTAATGCCAAAGCCATTCTCCTAGAGAGAACAGTAGAGGTACTATTCAACCCATAGCTGGGAGATAAAATTTTAGAAACAATAAGTTTTAGGATTTCCTGCAAAACCAAAAAGAATATAAAGTATTTTATATTCTCTTTGTATTCATTTGTATCTAAATTAAATCTCGTATCAGGATATGAATTTTTTTATATACTGTGGTGATAAAGGAAGGAACTATATAATCTCCCTTACTTTCCGGGAACGATTTGTTCCGCTTTTATTTAGTTTACTGGTTGGTGGCCGTTTTTGCCGTGACTACCTCCAAGACCAGTTCTTTGTTGAATAAGGCTTTTCTTCAAGCTTATCTGACTGACCTCTTCAATTAATTGCAAGCTCTAACATATCATTTATTACATATATATTTTTGATAAATAATAGGATTGATTTTTATTTTTCTCATTATTTATGGAATTTTAAAATCTTTCTTTTTGAACATGTTTTTTTTTTTAGCTGTTGGAGCGCAGCGGTTAGAAAGAGCCCGGCGCCAATAGATTATTAACGATACATTATCTTCAGAAGAAAAAACAAACTTTAAACAAAAAAGGTGGCTGTGGAATATAAATACATCTTCGATTTATCAGAAAATAGGGAGAAAGAGCGAATAAAATAGAAATAAGAAATGACATTTTATGGTCAGCTTCCAGGAAGCGAATAGAGTCCATATCCGAATACCGTTGCCAAAATATTGGTTGGCAATAAATGATCTCAGCCCTCGACTTTCATCAAATGTCTATCGATTCCTAATCAATGCCAAACCAAAGGGGAAGTTACCCTCTTTCCACTCATTTCAATTTTCACGTACGCCAACCGCCCCATAGCCTCAAGCACACGAAACAGTGGGGGATTTGTCTCATATGATAAATATACAGATTCTTTACATAACTATCTTAGGTTCGAGCGTTCTTTTTCATTCCTGCATAAACTTTGTTGTTTCGAAAAGTTTTAATGGTATGACCTCGCTGAAGCTTGTGCGTTAGTGAGTATTGCTTTCTACAGAGTTTCACAAATTTTGAAACAAAATGATAAAGCATAAATGTAGGACCACAAATGATAGAGTAATGAGAATTACATTTATTGAAAGATCATCATCATCATCATCAGGTCGTGCCGCCAGCACGGATATCCCTGACCCTCTCTCGCCACTTCTCCCTATCACTCATCGCCTCCGGCAGGTCTTCAGGATTACATCCTGTGTCCTCACATAGTTGCTGAATATAAGTTCGAGCTGGTCGTCCTGCTTTTGCACGGCCATATGTGGGGGTCCATAGGAGTACATCACTTATGAGCTCGTCCTTGCTTCTCCAGCAGTGTCCCGCGTGTCTGGTTCGTTTAACTTGTATAGTTTTCGTGATGGGGGGCAAGTGTCCGTATAAAGGATACCATTTTAGGATCTGCAACCATTTAGTCTCAAACATGAACCAAAAATCTCAGGAGTCAAAGATGTCTGCTGTTCAGTTGAAGGTGCTTTTAAATGCGACGTGCAAAATTGCTGTTAATATGTGCACATTCCTACTGGCCCAGATTGTGAGGGACACGTTGCTCTACGATCCTCATAAGTGCCATGGGCTTTAAAGATTTTGACCAACTAGAAAATCTGTCTTCTGTTTGGAAATGTGTTGAAATTGATCTTCCTTCTCTATTTTGCTTCAACAATCTGGAAAGATTTAGTTTCGTAATGTCTTCACACAAAAGATCTTCTCCATTGTCCAAGGCATGCTTTTGCTATATTTGGTTGAATATATAAAAATGTATTTCCCAGCAATATTCTGAAAAGAGGATAGAATCAACTGGGAAGATCTGAGAGGCCGCTGCTTCATGAAACACACTGTATGTGGCAATGCACATAAAGGTTATACTACTCATAAGTGTTTGAACTAGAAACAACTCTGTTGTATAAGATTTCAGATTTTGAGTAGGGGCCCCAAATAATCTTAAGTGTTCAACAACTCTGCCAAACAACCATGAGAGTTTAGTGTTCTGAACAAGGTTTTAGAAAGATATGTTGTCTTTTTTAATTTGATATTGTAATTCTATTTTCAAAAATTCCAACTATTTGGCATACAGTACCACAAAATGTCGCTAAATACATGACTTGTTATGTTAATTGAAATAAAATTTGGTTTATTGTGCAATGTTCCGCTATTATTAATTATCTCCTCACATGTTTTTCGCACCAGCGTTAGCTTGTGGTCTTTTGCAGGAGTCTTATAAATCTGAAGTCTGGATTGTCACGATTCTTCCTCTGATCTTCAATTTCTCCAGTCTTTCTTTCAGACCTTTATGAATCATCCTAAGTGCACCAATTAAAATTGGCATTACCGTCACTCTTATGTTCCACAGCTTCTTTTTTTCATTCTGTTGCCCACTGAAACAGCAAAGTCCACTACACAGAAAGTTGTCACAAATTTTTTTTTCTTTGTTACTAGGTTTGGTCTTTTGGTCGGGGTTAGGTGATCCGTTTGTAACTCAAAATCCCAGAGAATTTTATGCGTCTCGTTCACGGGAAAGGATTCGGGTTTGTGCATATAACATTTGGTAATATGGTAAAATTTCAATCTCTTACACAATTTCCTGTGAATCACCTTTTCCACCCAGTCATGCCTCGTCTGGTATTCCTTTTGCGTTTGTCTGCTAAATTCGCTTAAGTGATTAATAGTTTCATCGCTTTCTCCGCATAACCCACACTTTCCAAAAATAGGTCAAGTAGTATTGGTGTTATTCTTCTGGGAGGACGGCTTTGGCATCAAATAACCTACAGAGGTTGATATGCCATCAAACAAAGAAGCATAACCCACACTTACTATTCTGTTGCGTATTATCAATTTTCGCTTTTATATGATTGGTCCTTATGGCGTTGTTTTGTGCTACTATTTGAAGAGATTCGGTTTCTTTCTGGAGATTTCCCTTTTGTAGTCATGTCCATGTCTTCTCGTGTGCAATCTCATTAATTTGTCACTTGAAATATCCATACAGTTATTTTTCTTTCCATTTCTGCTTCTTAGTTTTTATTGTTGTTTTTGTCTGTATTTATGTTGCCAATGCGGTTATTGGCTATGGTAATTGGTCTTTCTTTGCTTTTTTAATGTAGTCCTCGAGTCCTTGTATTGATGCATCTACGCAATCTCCAAAGTTGGCGTGTCATCTTCCTTCTTTTTTTCTTGACACATACTGTCTATGTCAACTCTCGGATGTAAAGCCTTGTGCATATTCATTAACTTTCCTCCTTTGTCCATATTAAGAATGTTTCTGAGTATCTTACTAGGGGGACTGCCCAGGTGTTAATCCCTTTTATGAGATTTCTGCTGCAGAGCTTAGTTTCGAGAAGCTTTCTTGTTTTTCTAGGGTACTCTTTTTAATTTTTTTCCGTCATCTCCGCTTATTTGATGATGTCTGCTTTCAATATACCCAAATACTTGGAGTTTTCCTTTTCTCCAAGCGGTCTAAAACTTTCCTAATTTGATAGTTCTATTACTTCCGTTGTTTTATTATGAGCATGGCAAATTTTTCAATGCTGCATTCAATTCCTCTATCTTGGCTGTATATTCTTATTGTTTGTGTCAAGGGTTTCAGTTCTTTTTCATTTTTGTAAATACTCTTATATCCTTAAGCGAATTAATCTCTTGTGATTTTGTAAATTTGTACCCCCACCGTGCACTTTCTAAATACATGGTTGCGTGGCATTATTGCATAACCAATAGCAGTGGCAAAAGTAAGTCTCCTAGGAAGATGCCTCCTTGAATTTTTACCTCTGTTAGGGTTGGTTCTCCCTCTATCAATTTCACCCTCCGGTTTTTCATGGCATTCGTGATGAAGTTTATGATTTTGGCAGGTATTTTGCACATTTTCAGGCATCTATTATCCAAGTTTCCGAGATCATATCATAAGCCTTTTTGTAGTCAATCCACACTATTGCTACATTTTCCCGTCTCGTTTTGATTTCTTTGAATATGTGCTGGTATATATATATAGATATATAGTAGTTCATTTGTTCCTCTTGTTTCCTTACAGCATCTTTTTTGTTCTTCCGAAAATAGTCAGCAGCATTCAAGCGAGAAATAGATTTCTTCTCTAGGCTATGAACTCAGGATTTTTTACATCACATGTAAACACTTTATTGACCTGAAGTTACTGGAGATGGTCCCTTTTTTTTTTTTTTTTTTTTAACAGGATAATTTTTCCCTTGTCATCCATTCGGTTATGTAAGCTTCTTGTAAGTATTTACTCATTAGCAGAGTCAATCTGTCATGTATGAACATGAATTTTTATAACCAGAATCTATGAATACCATTATGGCCTGGCATTTTCCAATTTGGTATTTTCTAGCGAGTTAAGGTGTATGCTTGCCTCAGGGCCTTCCCCAAGTTCAGCTAATTCTTTTATCATGTAATATACCGATTCAGCATTTCGGTTATGTTTTTTCCGTTTCGTTATTTTGGAAGGACCTGTCATGTTTGTTTACGTGACCCTACCCCAGTATCTTTTGAGGCTCCCTTTTGCCATTATCTTTTGATTATGTTGTCTGCGGTTGTCTTTTCGAGATCTTTTCATTCCGTTTGGATTTTGTGTTTAACCTTCCTTACCAGTTTCCCTTGTTTTCATAGTTTCCTCATTTGTCCTTCAATCTACATTTCCTATCTAGGTTTTGTATTTTTGTTCGGATTTCTTTGAGGGATTCCTATTTCATCTCGAAGTAGTTATGCTCCTACGTAGATTAACTCACTCAGTTCGGCGACGTTGTCCGCTGGGATACGTTTTAGTAATTTATTTACTTTTCAGTTTCTACGTTGCCTTTTTTCCAGTCTTGATTCCTTAGGGCTGGTAATGTAATCTTCTGTTTATTAATGATCTTTTAAAAATTAATTCAACACTTATTCTTTCTTCTTGTGTTAACATTGATGCTGTGGTGCTGGGTTCTGTGATAGTTTATTTTGTAATGTTCGATGAGGGGAGGTAATTTTGTCCGATACTTAAAATCTCTTCATTCTCATACGATGCCGAATACTGAGTACGGAATGCCAAACAATACTAACTTGCAATGTTATATTTCACCTCTACTTTGCATACGTCTTTCTCTCGTCAGACCTCTGTCTGGCCCATTTTTATGTCCACCACTTCTAGTCACGTGAACTCCAGTAACACAATCCATTTCAACACTTGTTTGTTGGCTGGGGATCCGTGTTCGACCCACGAGTCGGTATCAGCACATTCTTCTACGGAACAGTTTAATTTTCAATATTTAGTGTTACAACTCGTTTTAGAGGCTCTCTTTGAGTATATTCTGCATGATTTACCAGTCCATATAATTCTATTATCTCGAGGTCAGAAAACTAATCTTAAAAAAAAAAAATTAACCTCACTTAGTCGGCAAGTATTGACTTGTATAAAAATTAGCAGATTCTGTTCAGATCTCGACCATCCGTTTCCACTATCCTCTGTAGGATTGTTTTTAAAATAACGGTGGATTACATTTTTGTTATATTTTCAAGTCCATTTTTTCCTTTGGTGTATCTCAATTGAATTGCTGTTGTGTGTGTGTGTGTGTGTGTGAGTAGGAAATTAGGACAGCCAATATTCGTAGGATGTCTATTCAAAAATCCTCAAGTCGTCTCAGCTGTCTTTGATTTTATAAGTGTTTTCGGACTGCCTTTTTAATTAATTTTACATATATTCCGGTCGTATTAGCTTACAGAGGCTGTTGGGTGATTCCTTTTCTTGGGTATCCTGATTTTCTCCAGTGAGTGGGTGGTTGGGGGTCCTTCAGATTTTAATTATAAAAAAGACTGCAAATTTCTACTTAAAAAAAAACTATTAGCTGTTTCTTTTATGATGGTTTCATGCAACTATTGTTACAATTATTAAACAGCTTTTCAGGTTGAGTTACAGGAATGAGTTGCCAAGTTTATTAAAAAGGTTTTCTTTAATTATTCACCCCTCTGTCGGAGACAACGTAGAGTTATCAATATGTTATTCAAACGAGCCAAATGCTCATAACAGCATTTCACAGTAACAGTTTGTTCATATTCCAACAACTGGTAATATAGAATGCCTTTTGATTTTTACCAAACACAGAGCACGTATATTCCATTTAGATTGTGATGCTCGTGGCAGTACTGGATCTAGCCATGATTTCGTTCGTTTTGGATTCTCTTAATAAATTCATTTGTCGTCATTAGTGTCTATCTTGTAACTATTCTATTCTTACAGTCAAGTCTCACTTAATGCACTGGTTAAGCAATGATGAGTCTCCGCAGTAGTCAGATGAGTGACTACTTAAGAACAACACTATGTAATCTGAGGCCTGTGTGCCTGAGTAGCAAAGTTTAGTAAATAACAATCATTCTATTTGCTACAAATGTAGATACTTATTAATTTTATGTAGTCTGGCACAAGGTCACATTAGCAGAGAGCCAAAAAAGAATCAAACAAGAAAAGCATTTAACCTATCTTCTTAAATTCTACATTTTTTCTGGTTTGTAAACAATGAGTAATTATTTACTAATCTTAGTTTGACCCATAGCCGGAAGTATGGAGAACTCGGTGTGAATCGAACTCAAAAGGGTTCACTAGCCTAGCTCATTAAACATTATACTTAGTGAGGCTCCCATGAACTACTCTAGGGTATGTATTTAATCAACCCCTCCGCAACGAATAAGATGCGACAAAAGGTAGGCAACCGGTCTAGGAGAAGGAATGAACTTCAAGGTTAAAGAGCCCAGTTCATGTCCCAGGAGAAGAAAATTAACTACTAATACCCCCCCCAAAAAAAACAGTCTGCCTTAGATTTTTTACACATAGCTGGAGGAGAGAAGAGATTCAACGCTTTTCCTAAGAGCATTAGCGCGAATTGAAACGCAAACAACCTCGTCCAGAATTCGAACTCGGCTCGCCTGGTCCATTTCTTAACCACGATAAATGTTATGCCACAAGCGCCTCTAAATTTCATGAGTAATAATTTCGCAAAGTTGGAATTTAAACACAGTGGGAAGGATCAAGATCAGTCCTTAGTTTTAAAAAATGATTCCACAAAATAATTTCTCGACTATAAATTATTTACTTTAGATCGATTTATACTTGAGTATATACGGTGATTTTTTTCCCTTGGATTAAATAAGAAAGTCTCCCTGTTGGCAGGGCTTAGAATACGCTGTGTCCCCTGAAGAAGGATACCCACCAAAAGGGGATGTCCTCGGTATGACACTAAACTACATCTGATGGTTAGGCTCCAGATATGGAGATCTGTTGAGTGGAGAGAACCCCTTCATTGTTATTACTCCCTGGTCAACTCTTACCAGGAATGGTCGTACCTGTTAGGATCCTATATATGGGTCCAATAGATATGTTTTAAGATTATTTTATTAGATCAGAATATTTGTTGCCGTTTGCAAAAACTTTAAGAAACTAAACAAAAACTGTAAATATAAACCTACAATGTACACAATTCCCTAAAATCTAAGTATAAAATAGCCTCAGACGGGTTGACGTGCCGTTAAAATCAACGAATCAATAAGAAAATTATGTAATAAGAGCATATCCTAATGTCTGTAGTTTCCCGCCAAGTTTAGCAACCGTTTGTTAGGAGCATGCTTGTGGCAACGATAATATTACCTGTAATTTCAGAACTGGCCGATCGGTCGACCTGGCCCAAAATTCGTTTGCAGCCTTTTCTGTATATCGTGTGGTCTGATACTTCCCGCCAGCCGCTCTTCCATCTGAAGAATTGTATGATTAAAACCTGGAAGTAATTTAGTTTGGGGTGCCTAGAATATTTGGTCCGTGTAAGGAATATTTGGTGGATCTGAAGGAGGAAACGAGGAAAGAGCAGTTTGGTTAGAGCTTTCCGTGAGGCATATAATTGAGTCTGGCATTCAGGCAACGGAATTAGTCCACGTCTACTGCAAGATTTCATGAATTACGAAACTTATAACAAAACCCTCTCGTTTCCAGATTGATAGATATTTACTACGTCTAGCTTAAGGCGCTAGTGTAGGCCAGAACAAAGAATGCGCTATGTGGACCTGCGATTCCGACAGGGGTCTGCTCTCCCTGATCCTGATAATGGCAAAAAGGAAATCCTTTGGCAAAAAACACCTTCTAAAGAGAGTCGAGGATATCCGGAGAAGGCTCTGTAGCGTAATGGCTAAAGCGTTAGACTACAGCTTCAAAGTAAGTGAGTTCGAGCTCCAGTTGCGTTATTTCGTTTACTTTCAGATTAATAACCTTGGGAAAGGTATTAACCCCTTTGTCCCCCCCTATCTATGAGTAAACTAGTATCACTACTTTTCTACAAGAATGGGTTTGGCATTAAATAACCCACGAAGGTTGATATGTCATTAAGCAAAGAAACCAAATCAAGGATATCCTTTGTTTAAAAAAATGCTGATATTTTAAAGAGTCAAATGAACCTAAAATTTCCATCTGCCCAGGGTCTATTACCACTTTTGTATGGACTGCAAAGGTGCTGCGCGCTCAGTAAAAACTGAACTTAGAGCTGTTAATGGTTTACCGGAGTGATTGTGCTAACCGCTGTCCATTTTTTTTTTTTTTTTACGTCGACTCGTAAGAAATATCGATCTTTAAAATTCACTAACGTAAATTGCGGCGTACAAGTCGACCTCAAAATTTTTAACTTTGACCAATATCTGCTATATACAGTAGACTACAGATGACGGACAAAATTTGATGATTGTCAAAAATTATTTTTAAACATATTAAAGTTGAAATTGAACTTTTAAAATGTATATGAGCAAATACTTTTAAAATTACAGAGCGGTAACTTAGAATCTAAGTTTTAATCAACAATAAAATAACATTCAAGTAACCTTTTTTTAAAATGTGTCACATACAGCCAGTTTGAAGCTGTACAAATAAACGTCAATAATTCCAAAAGTTCTGAACTAATAGTTGTTAAATTTAAATTCGTCAATTTCCACCCTTAAAAAATATTTATCTACATTTTCTGCCGTTTTTAATGGTTGGTTTTTGAGATATTTGGAATTTACGAAAATGGACTGACTGAAATTAGAAGCAGATTAAACTAATATTAGCTGAAGACCTCTGAAATTTAATAAAAACTTTTTTTTTTCTTTTTGTCGATAATATATGTTCAAACATGGGTAAAAGGAAGCACTATGAATTTGAAAGGTGGAAGAAGTTTAAAGAAAATTTTGAAAGTTTAAATGAGTGCATTTGAAAAAAGAAAATCCTTACAAGAATCAACTTAAAGGACTTCAAAGAACTGAAATTAAAGAAAGAAATAGTTTAAAAGAGTAAATTTGAAAAGAGAAGGTGGTTTAAAAGAGTGAATTTAACGAGAAGGAAAAGTTTTTAAATGACCGAAGAAAAAATATTTAAAAGAAAAAATGGAAGAAAAAAAAAAAATAAATAAAAAAATAAAAAATTTGTTTTTAAAGGAAAAAAATCAAACGGAAGGAGTTAGAAACAAATAGAGAAGGGGACTTTTAAAAATAGACGCTATAAAAGAAAGAAAACTCCAAAGACAATCGTAATTGCAAAGTAATAATTAAATTTAAGCGGAAAACTTGGAATTTTATAAAGAAAAAAAATCAGATGACTCTTTTAAAACAAAACAAGAATCACTAAAAATTTGTTGGCTTACGAAGATGTAAAAATAGAAATTCTTTGGGGCTTGAGGATATTGCGATACTGATTTTTTTCTTTTTTTTTTTCTTTTTTTTTCTTTTTTTTTTTTTTTTTTTATCTCGTGACCAAATTTGCTTATTTCTCAAAATATTTGCCAGCTAGGATCTGACATTTTACCTCTGCGGCGAGCAAACTGTTAACATTGCAAAAGTTAAATAAATAAAGAGGAAACGCTCACCAAAATAACTCATTACCAAATTTGTAAAACCAACACAATCTATATATTCTATGCTGAGGGTACTTCGCGTGATCTAATGGTTAGTGGGCTAGATGCTAATCAGTTTGATTCTCACTGGGTGCCACATATTTCTGGCTTTGTGCCAAACTAAGCTTATTAGATAATTATCCTTATCGAAGTGGTATTCATCACGTAGTAATAATAAACATAAACATACCAGATACCTCAACTTTAAATATAAAACTCGGGAGATATCTTTGGAATAGGGAGTCATTCTTTTGTTTCCATTACTTCCAGATCCACTCTAGTGTTGTTATTTGTTAGGGTTCCATCTATAGTTCGTGTATATATATATGTATATATTATAAGAGTGTTGGTTGTCACTAAATCACTTTGTGGGTATGTGTCGGACCAAGTGCAATATAATATGGAGAGTGCACAATATCTAGGATAGAGCTATTATATATATATATATATATATATATATATATATATATATATATATATATATGTTTAATTCATGGAACACAGACTGCGACCCTGGGTTTCATGGAGTTTTTTGAAAAACATCAATCATCAGGCAGTTAAGATGGAATGAATAGAAAATATGAAAAAATACAAACAAAAAACCGTTGGAATTTCGTTTACGTGTGGTTGTAAGTGTGTGGGTGTATGTGGGTGTGTGCGTATGCATGTATGTGTTATAGTTACGTATGGATGCGTGTTTTTATGAGGTTGAGTCAGGCTACGAACGTAGCGCGTTGGGTAAGGGTTTTTTCTTTGTAAAGTTAGTTCATCTGACCTTAAAAGGTCTTCATTCTATTCGGAGGAAAAGAAAAGTTAAAACAAGATCAGTGTCATTTATATACATCTGTATGTGTACATATATATATATGTATATATATATAGTCATTAGAGTTTTTCACATCAGCGTTAGCTCATGGTCTTTCACTGGAGTTTGAGTGACAACAAGTCTCCTCGACTCTTCTCAATATTCTGGCTGTTCTAAATAATCCTGTAGTTTGGATGGTCTCTACTCGTTTGCCAACTTCTAAGTCCTCCAGTCCCTTGAATAGTCCTTTAGTTAAAGTACCAAAAGCACCAATCACAATTGGTATAATTGTTACCATCATGTTCCATATTTTTTTTAATTCCCTAGCAAGGTCGAGGTATTTATCCTTTTCACATTCTTTCAGTTTTATTCTGTGGTCAGCCAGTACAGCAAAGTCGACAATTTTGCAAATTCTCTTTTTTTTGTTGAGTATTATTAGGTCTGGTGTTCTGACCGAGATTAGGTGATCCGTCTGTATGTCAAAATCCCATGGGAGTTTATGTGTGTCATTTTCTGGGATAGATACTGGGTTATGCATATACCATTTGTTCGTATGGTCAAATTTAAATTTCTTGCACATCTCCCAGTGGATCACCTTACCCTCCAGTCGTGTCTAGTCTTATGCTCCTTCTGTGCTAATTTGCTGCCTTCGCTTATCATGTGATTGATGGTTTCATCTGTCCCTGCATAGCCTACATTAACTATCTTGTTGCGTCTTATCTATTCTCGCTTTGATATGATTGGTTCTTATGGTGTTGTTTTGTGCTGCCAATTGGAGAGGTTCTGTTTCTCTCTTAAAGTTTCCTTTTCTTTGTCAGGTTTACGTATTCTCGTGTGAGATGTTGTTTATTAGTCGTTTAAAACGTCCATAGAGTTGTCTTTCTTCCGATTTTTGTTTCCTAGTTATTGTGATTCTCTTGTTCATCGTGTTGTCAGTAGAGTTTCTGATGGCTGTAATCAGTCTTCCTTCGTGTTTTTCTATATAGTCTTCGAGTCGTTGTATGGATGCGTCAACGCTGTCTTCAATGCTGGCAAATCCTCTTCCTCCCTCTTTTCTGGATACATATAGACTGTCAACGTCGTCTCTGGGATGTAACACCTTATGCATGGTCATTAATTTTCTTGTCCATTTGTCTAAGTTCGTCTCTGATCCACTTCAGAAAGGGTCCCGAATATCTAACGAGGGGTACAGCCCAGGTATTTATTCCTTTGATAAGGTTTCTGCTAGGCATTTTGTCTCGTAGTTTTTTAGTTCTCCTGAAATATTCTTTTCGAATTTTGTCTTTCATTTCCACTTGTTTGATGGTGTCAGCCTCCAAGATGTCCAAGTATTTGTAGGCTTCCTTTTCTCCGAACATTCTAATTTTGTCTTGATTTGGTAGTTCCATTCCGTCAGTTATATGTAGTTTGCCACTTTTCATTACTAGCAAGGCACATTTTTCTATGCCAAATCCCATTACTATGCCCTGACTGTATATTCTAACTGTGTGTATTAGAGTTTCCAGTTCTTTTTCATTTTTTGCAAATAGTTTGATGTCATCCATGTACATTAGGTGATTGATCTTTTCCAGCGATATACTAAATTTGCATCCGGCTGTGCATTTTCTGAGTATGTGGTTAAGTGGCATCATGGCAATTATGAATAATAGTGGTGATAGTGCATCTCCTTGAAAAATACCTCTTTGGATCTTTGTTTCAGCTAAGCTTCTTCATCCTGCTGTCAATTCCACTCTCCAGGTTTTCATGGTTTTCTCGTTGAAGTTTATGACTTCATGTGATATTTTGTACATTTTGAGGCAGTTTATTATCAAGCTTTGCGGAACCATATCATATGCCATTTTGTAATCAATCCAGGCCATAGCTAGATTTTTCCGTCTGGTTTTGCTCTTGTTTAGGATGTGCTGATCTATGTAAAGTAACCCTGCTTTGCCTCTCGATCCTTTACGGCATCCTTTCTGTTCCTCAGGGAACAATCCGCGGCTTGTTAGCGAGTAGTAAATCTCTTCCCTGATTTGTGCTGTTAATATTTTCACCACATCGGTAGACAAGTTATGGGTCTGTAATTGTTAGGAGCGATTCCTTTGCTTGAGTCCTTTTGGATCAGTGTGGTCCTTCCTTTAGTCACCCATTCGGGTAAGTGTGCTTTTTGTAGGCATTTGTTCATTTCTAATGCTAGTCTGTCGTAAATGGAGGTGAACTTCTTGAACCAGAAACCATGTATTCCATCATGGCCTGGCGTTTTCCATTTTTTAGTGTCGTTTTGAGTAAACCGATGTGTATTTCCGCTTTCGGACCTTCTTCGAACACTTCTAGTTCTCTTGTCATATTGTTTATCCATTCAACCATTTCGTTATGTTTTTTGGTTGCCGTATTTTAGTCCAAAATAGTTCGGTTTCTTTTGCATCCAGTTGTTGGTATGTTTTCGTGTCATCTCCTCCCAGTTGTTGATAGAATTCTCTTTCGTAGTTTTAGAATGTCCTGTTTTGTCTGCATTGTTTCACCCTTTTACCCTTTGTCGATATTTTCTTTTAGCAATAAGTCAATCTTTTTCGGCAATAAAACTTAAGAGTTAAAACAATAAAACATTTACTAACTAACAACTGTTTATTCTTTAAACAGTAACAATACGGCTGAAGTATTTCAGCAAAGTCTTAGTTGCGTCAATACTACTGTATGGATGCATCACTTGGGCGTTAACAAAACTAATCGAGAAAAGGTTTGTTGGGAACTACACAAGAATGCTGCGTGTTATCTTGAACAAATCCTAGGAGTGATACCACATAAAAACAGCAGTTATATAGCCACGTACCTCTCATCTCACAAACCATTCGAGTAAGACAAACAAGACATGCAGGTCACTGCTGGAGAAGTAGAGACAAACTCATAAATGATGGTCTTTTATGAATTCTTACACATGGACACATCAGTGTTGGCCAGCCAGTAAAAATCTACAAACGTCAGGAAGTACCGGTGATGCAATAGTTATCATCGAAGGAAATGGACACGGTGATACGTTCAAATCCTGGATGAAGCTGATTGCATTTCACAAAGCACAAATACTCTTGGGAAAGGTATGAATCCTCTTATTCTCCCTCCAGCTACGGGTAAATAGCAGGGTAGACTGTGTTCTTCAGGCTTGGGACAAGTACTGTAGCGAAGTCGTAACGGGGAAAGCTGATGGGATACGAAAAAAATCAGTATGGTCACCCATAACGAAATATGTTCGGAGGACAGCATTCACTTAAACGAAATACATCAAATAAAGAGAAAGAAAAATGGCATATAAACCTTTGTGGGTTATTTAATGCCAGAGCCATTCTTGTAGAAGAATAGTAGTGGTACAATATAACCCATAGCTGGTGGGATAAGAAGGTTCATATATTTCCCGAAGGTGTTAGTCTAAAAGTGAACATAATAGCGTGATAGGGGTTCGGACTCGCTTACTTTGATGTCACAATCCAGCGCGTTAGCCATCACGCCATGTGGACTTCCGCGATTGATTTTTCGTTTTTTTTTTTTTTTTTGCTATTTTTATTTTTTGGCTGAGGGTGGGGGGACGCTCCAACGAAACGGTCGGGCGCCAGATTCGAAATTTGTAACCGACTTTTTGATTAATTGATTTTTGAAAAAATTAATAATGAGTTCCTATTTCCTGATTTGAAGTTGCCAAGTAGCACGGAATTTCCAAAGTGTGCAACTTCCAACTCTTCTTGATTTAACATGAAATGAATGCCATAGAAATGATTCTCGTTAAGACAATGATCACCACTTGTGCTCTACATACCCCCCCTATATATGGAGGTGCTCGTGGTGTAATGGTTATCGTCAGAGAAAATGGACACGGTGACACTAGTTCACATCCTGGACGAGGCTGATTGCATTTAATATAGAACTGATATCCTTGAGAAAGGTATTTTTCCAATTATTCTCCCACCAGCTATGAGTAAATTGTAGGGCAGACTGGGTTCTCTAGCCTTGATTAGGAAACCAGTCTAGAAGGAAAATCTGAATTCAAATCTATTAAATTCTGCTTAAAAATCGACCTTATGTCACATCCTGCTTGTGCTGAGGGGTTGGCAAATACATACATAGATCACATCTAGCTCAAATTCCTGGATCCGTCCTTGGAGAAAGTATTGATTTTTTTAAATAAACATTAAAGAAGGCAAGGAGACGTGTACTTTCTTCCTTTGTAGCTTTGCAAACGATCTGGATGCATCATGTGGTATGGTGATAAGTGAGCTAGGCTAGCGGACCATTGTTAGTGAGTTCGATTCTCACTGAATGCCCTATAATTTTGACCTTGTGCCAGACTAATTTAAGCTTAAATAAATGACAACAGAATATAAAGATCCCCAGTACACATTTTCGGAGTCGGCGAAGAGTCAGGTCATGATCACTAGTGAATTTCAAGACAGAAATTGAACGATTCATAGAAATTAATACATAATCAACGTTGGGGAATAGAACGAAATATGAAAGGCAGATCCTTTGAGAACATTCCCAAGATGAACATATAGCGTTTGAAGCCAAGCAGACTTGCGTAGTGGTAAGAGATATGGCGAGCAAATAAAGGAATAAATAAATAATAAAACAGACAAGATCAAAATAAGCTAAAAGCGAATAATACGAGGAGGCATTGAAAAGTTCTCAGCCTGACCAAGATCAGGACCACATTAGACCTTCTAAAGAATCAAGTATGGCACTCCAGTCTTGTTAAAAGACTAATTCAAATTGCACACATCCACTGGTATCCCAATGCTTTTCACACCAAATAGCAATCTCAAAAAGGTAATTAAAATGTCAATAAAGTTTTCATTTCTTATAAGGTATGTGTAAATCATATTAGTCATTACGTTTCTTTGTTGAATAGAGAATCAACCTTCGTGGGTTATTCAGTGACCAATCCATCTTTATAGAAAAAACAGAAGTTGTACTATCTAACCCATAGCTGGCTGGATAAGGGGGGGGGCGGTTACACCTTTCCTAAGGGTATCATTTCGAAAGTTAACGTAATAGCGCAACTGGAGTTCGAACTCGCTTACTATGATGACATAGTCCAGCACGTTGACCACTACGTCACGGAAGCCCAGTCGCCTGGGGCCGTTGAATAGATCGACTGCATCTCTGTAGAGGGTTAAGACCCTCACCCAATGAATGTCCAGAATATGATATTGAACCATCTGATGGCGAGGCTCCAGCCTTGGAGATTTGGGGAATGTGAAGTACCTTTTCATTGCCATTGCTCCCAGGTCTACTCTGCCCCAGAGTGGTAGCACCAGATAGGGTCCTATCCGTGGGTCAAATAGAACAAACTATGTGTGCAAACAAATGATGTTAAATTGTGACTGTTATATAGCATAACTTGAAACCATTTAAATGTGGGCAAAAAAGAGCTCAGGCTCGTTTAGGAATATTATCTACATATATCTAATATATGATTTGTAAAGAGGATTTGGCATTAGATAACCAAAATGCTTGATATGCCATAAAACCTAACCCAACCAAACAACTACATCACAGGAACTTCTAAGTTGAAAGTTTAAATTTTAGACGTTGTTGTAAATATGCAAAAATTCATTGAGTATACCCTTACGAGTTGACAATAAATTTAAATGTGGCTTTTAAACATGAGAAGATTCGTAACTTTTGATCTAGATTAGGGGTCCCGAACCCGTAGCCCACATGCCATCCTCGTGGCCCAGCCATGTAACCCTACACTAAACTTTCAAAATTTTCTCTTCGCCTTTTGATGTTGACTATGAAGAAGCATTACAAATCTAGATGGAACTCATTAATCTTCAGTGTTCAGAAGATTTGAAGACCAAGTTTCTTACTTACCACATCCTCAATTTCTATAAGAACCATATGCTTCCATCTGGATGTTTCCTCAACCTTATCACCCACACCCAGCAAGTCGTGAGCATGTTTAGTTGTTCTCTAAAATGAAGCATGCTTAGAGGAAGATGCAATCGTAACAGTTAAATCATCATTTGTCTGATGTTCTCTTTTTCTGAAGCCCTTCATTCAACTTTATATTATTGCAAACAACAGATGTCTCATTAATTAATCAATAATAATTTATCAAAAATAATTAATATTGTTATCTTTTGATTTTAGCTGGTAAATCAAACTTCTTGGGTTAGTTAACACCAAAGTTATCCTTTTTGAAGAACAGCAGTGATACTATTTAACCCATAGCTGGAGGGGATTTTTTTGGGGGGTGGGGGGAGTCATACCTTCCCAAAAGAATATTAGTTCGAATGTGAACGTAATTGCGTTTCGAACTCGCATACTTCGAGGATGTAGCAGAGCACTCTAGGCTTTGCACCACGGAGACTCTACCCACACAATAAAGATAAGGATACTAGACCGAATGACTGCTAGTATGAAAGTAATACATCAATGAGAGAATTTCAGCCAGCGTTTTTTTTAAATCAATATACATGTTTACCAACCCCTCCGCTCGGGAAAGATATGACACAAGGTCAATTTTTTAAGCGGAGTTTAACAGGTTTGAATTCACAGTTTTCCTTCTCCTAGACTAGTCACCTCACCAAGGCTGAAGAACCTAGTCTGTCCTACTATTTACCCATAGCTGGAGGGAGAATATTTGGATTCATACCTTTCCCAAGGGTATTAGTGCTATGTGAAATGCAATCAATCTCGTCCAGGATTTGAACTCGTGTC
Organism: Sepioteuthis lessoniana; assembly: GCA_963585895.1. Lineage (NCBI taxonomy): Eukaryota > Metazoa > Mollusca > Cephalopoda > Myopsida > Loliginidae > Sepioteuthis > Sepioteuthis lessoniana. Next base: position 59,343,435 of record OY757925.1, on the reverse strand, counting down.
ACCGTGTCCATTTACTACGACAATACACCACGGGCACCCCCTTCTTTTTTTTTCTTTTAAAAATCAATATAGTTTATTTTATTTATTCGTTTATCCTTTGAGCGGGTAAAGTGAAAAGAATCTCACCCTGAAAGGATTAAATTAATTAAATTGATAAATTAATTTATGGAATTATTTCTAAAACAAAAAGTTTGCTTCTGATCCTTCCCATTGTATTTGAATTCTAAATTAAAACTCATAAAGTTTGGAGACGCTTGTAGCATAACGATTATCGTCCAAAGAAAATGGATTTGGCGAACCAAGTTCAAAAACTGGACGAGGCTGCTTGCATTTCATTTCGCGCTAATGCCCTTGAAAAAGGCATAAATCCTTCCCTTCTCCCTCCAGCTATGGGTAAATAGTAGAGTTAACGATTCTCCTTAACTTTGGAACAGCAAAACAACAAACATTGGAGAAGGAAAAACTCTGAACTCAAACATGCTTCACTTCACTTAAAAACTGAACATTGCAAATGTACAAAAAAAAAAAAAAAATTTGATAAACCATACAATGGGTACACGTTTATGGGTCAGAATTTAACCAGGAATCAGTTTATGACTTGCAAATGGTCCTATTTTTATATTAGGCTTTTACTATACACTTAATGGCAAAAGTTACATTTAAAACCAAACTTTGACGGAGTATTGATAGCACATGGCTAAATGAAATGAGTACACACAATTTGACTTGAACTTTTGCATTTAACAATTGATAATATTCATGTCTTGTACCTGGTATTGAAATTGGAAATTAACACGGGCGACAAAATATTGACAATTTATTGGAAAATTAGATTTTTGTTCGGGGCTGAGGAGTTACACCCGAGAAAAAAAAATTGAAATTCGTACTCCAGACCCTCTGTTTTACCTCTTGAGATATGTCCGAGTGCATCTTATAAAAGTTTGTATGTTCAGCTGGCATTGCTTGATTAAAAAAAAATAAAATAAAATAAACTTTAAAAAACGACACAAAACAAAGTAGCCAATCCCACGCTGTTCTTGAAGGAATGAATTTATGCCTAGCGGAGAAAAAGCAAACTATTAATCAAATGACCGTAATGCAAATAGGAAAGCATTTATTAAGAAAACCTCACAACGCATTGAGTTTCTTTCTTTCTTTCTGTTGTTGTTGTTTTCTTTTTCTTTTAATTCTATGCTGGTAATCTTTCTTTCTTTCTTTTAATTCTATGCAGATGATCTTTCTTTCTTTCTTTCTCTTTCGTTTTTTCTTTTGTTTCCTTTTTTTTTTTTAATTCTATGTTGATGATCTTTTTTTTTCTTTCTTTCTTTTCTTTTCTTAATTCTATACTGATGATCTTTCTTTCTTTTCTGATAAAACTTGCGCTTATTCTTCACCACCTCTGCCCCAGGTAGCCTTCCAGCTCTTCATCAGGATTTTTGAAATACGTTGTCAATGATTTTACTGCACCAAAGGACATGTTTACGCAAGAAAATTAAAAAAGAAAAGAAAAAGCAATAGAAATTGCAGTAATAGTTGCAGTGGTAATCAACGTAGTCGTTACACTGTTCAGTGAAGTTACAACTACAGACCTACCATTATATACAGATTGATGCACATACACACACACTCATATATATTTGACGGGGATTAGGTAAGAGGGAAGGTGATAAGTAGAGCTACGGGAGATATATATATATATATATATATATCTCCAACGCCACCGCTCAAAAAGGATGTGACACAAGGTTAGTTTTTTAGTAGAGGTTAAAAATTTAAATTCAGAGCTTTCCTTCTCAAAAACCGGTTGTCATTCCCAGGTTAAAGAACCCAGTCTGCACAACTATTTACCCATAGCTGGAGGATGAATAGCTGGATTTATACCCTTTCATAAGGGTATTATTATATGAAATGCAAATAAGCCTAGTCTAGGAGTTTAATTCGGATCACCGTGTCAATTTCCTACGACGATAAACATTACATTACGACCGCCTCCATATATATAAATATATACGTGGATATATCATCATTATCATCATGTCGTGTCGCTAGCACGGATATCCCTGACCCTCTCTCGCCACTTCTCCCTATCATTCATCGCCTCTGGCAGGTCTTCAGGGCTACATCCCGTATCCTCACATAGCTTCTGTATGTATGTTCGAGCTGGTCGTCCAGCTTTTGCTAGGCCATATGCGGGGGTCCATAGGAGTATATCACTTATGAGCTCGTCCTTGCTTCTCCAGCAGTGTCCTGCGTGTCTGGTTCGTCTAGCTTGGATAGTTTTCGTGATGGGAGGCAAGTGGCCGTATAGTTGGTGCCTTGTGGGGTGTTGCCGCCAGGGCTTGTTCAATATTGCTCGCAACATTCTCGTGTAGTTGTCGTCTAGCTTCTTCTTCAGCCGTTTAGTTAGCGTCCAAATAGTGCATCCATATAGCAGTATCGATATGAACGCTGCCAGCAGAAACTGTGTTTCATTTTATCGGTCAGGTCTGATTTCCATATGATCGATAGCCTATCGATAGCTGTCCATGCGTTCGTTAGCCGTGAGTCGATGTCTTTTTCGGTTGATGAGACGCTGCTTCCTAGATTGGTGAATTTGCCTACTAGTTTCAGAGAGGTTCCGTCTAGTGTGGAAATGTCGCCTGTTTGGTTATAGCACATACATTCAGTTTTGTATGCATTGACATGGAGGCCAATGCCTGCGGCGGCTCGTTCCAAACTATGAAGTAGTGTTTCGGCTTGGTTGGGTGTATTTGCCAGTAACGCTATGTCATCGGCGTTGTCGGCGTCGGTAATTGTTTTTGCGGGGTACCTTCTGCTTCTTTTCTTTGTCAGCTCAAAGCCATTTTCTCTGATTTTGTCGATTGAAGTTCTAAGCACGTAGTCTAGATAGATGATAAAGAGGTATGGGGCTACCGTGTCCCCTTGAAGTACTCCTGCTACAATGTCGAAGTATTCTGTGTCTCCATCCGGTGAACGTACTTTCACTTTGGTGTTTCTGTAGAGGATTGTTATTGCTGCTACGGTTTCTTTTGGTAGGCCGTATGCTAGTAGGATTTGTTCCATCTTCCCTCTGTGAATGGGATCGAAGTCCTTGGTAAAGTCGACAAATGTCACCCGTGTGTTTTTTGCCCGTACGCCTTCAAGGATTCTACGGATGGTCAATATTTGTGAGGTCATGGATCTATTTCTTCGGAAGCCATTTTGGTTTTTCCTAAGGATGTTGTCGATTTTGGATTCTATGCGGTTTCGTAGTAGGGCATTGTAGATTTTGGCTGCTATGGGTGTAAGTGTTATACCTCGGTAGTTCTTGGCTAATCCGAGGTCACCCTTTTTAGGGAAAGGGAGATTGCATCCCTTCATCCATCTGTCTATCGGATTTTGATTATAGACTGCGTTGCAGTATCAGAGCAGTATGTCGTCGAATTGTCTGGTCTTCCATACTTCTGGGGGGATCTCGTCAAGCCCTGCAGGTTTCCTATTTTTAATTTTTCTAAGAACTGAGTCGAGTTCTTCTTTGGTGAACAGACCTAGTTTAATGTCTAATTGCTTACTGATAAATCTGGTGATCGGTTCATGCGTTACTTTCGGTGGGTTTCCTAGTAAATTTTCGAAATGCTGTTTCTACAGTTTTATTCTTTCTTGTTGGTTTGCAGCTTTCAATTTTGCTTTGGCTGTGCTCCTCCTTCTACTCACTTCGTTTATCCTAGATTGCCTATCTTCCACCGAGTCTCTAATCTTATCTATCTGATTTTGTATGTATTCCGTCTGTTCTTTTAGAACTAACTGATATTGTGCCTTTTCTAGTTTTCGGGCATTTGTGTTTGTTGGGTTCTTCCTATAGCTTTTGGGGGCAGTTTTCACTAGTGCATTTTTTTCTCTAACCGCTAACGTTTCCCATGGGACTCTATATTTAGTTCTAGGTTTTGTTGGAATACACTTCGCTGCCGCCTCGAGGTGCGCGTTGACGAAATTCTCATATTCGTCATTTGGGGTACCTTTTTCTGTCTTCTTTTGTAGTGTCTCGAATCTGTTTCTCAATTCTAATACATATTTATTTCTAATATCTGTGTTGTTAAGAAGGGCCTAGTCATAGTGTTTGCTGGCCGCTGTTTGTGTGGCGTTTTTTCGTAGGCTTAGTCGTATTTTTGTTTTGACTATTCAGTGATCGGAGGACACACCCTCGAAAGAGGAGTATGCCTCGCAATTCATTGCGCTATTTTTCCATTTCTTGTTTATAAAGACGTAGTCTATCTGTGTTTTACTATTGTTCGCGTATGTGCAGGTCCATAATTTTCCCTCCCTTTTTTGATAGTTTGTATTGAGGCATGTTAATCTATTTTCTATCATGAAATCAGTTAGATGTTGTCCATTCCTATTTGACGTGTTGTGTAGGCAGTATTTATTGTTTCCATTTTTCCCGATTTGGGCATTCATATCCCCGCCAATGACTAGCAGGTTGTGTTTCGGAATGCTACGCACTAGAGAGGATAGCTCCTCGTATAAGGTGACTAGTTCGGTTTCTGTACTAACATTGGTAGGGCTGTAGCAGGAGATGATTGTTGCTCTGGGATTGCCATTAAACGTAGCTGCCATCATCCTCGATTGTTTTCTCTCAATGCTATTAAGTGTTTTTAACGCTCTTGGTCCTATAAGCATTCCTACCCCTCCTACCGTGGCATTGACATAGTTTTTCCACGCTGATACAGTGGCTAGCATCCATCCATTGCCAGTTTCGTGATATTTGATATCTTTGGTGTGAGTGTATCTGTGTTCTTGTATGCAAATTATGTCTATCTTATGTTCTACGGCCGATGCAGTTAGCTCTGGTAGTTGACCTATTCTATTTAGGGTTCTAACGTTAAATGTCGCTATTTGTATTGTTTGTTTGAATTTTAATAGTTTTTGTTGTTTGAGCTCTGTAGCTGATTTTTCGAACACTGAGGCCGGGGCTCCAACCTCAGCAGGACGCGCCCCTTTTTTACCCGCGCGAAGAGCGATGCGGTTTATCTATGTGGTTTGAGTATAGGTCATGGTTATCTTCCGATGGCTGTTTTTATTCTCATCTATAGAAGCCACTCTTATAGATGAGCAGCAGTAGTTCCGCGATCGAACTGACAATCCTGAGCGTTAAGCCGAAAGACTCACACGTCCAGGACAAGGTTAGGCATTGCGTTTAGTGGTCAAAGGGTTTATTCGCATACCTTTACGTCCATCATGCTGCTTCCCATTTGTGCGTAAAAAGAGGGGGGGGGCTTTCTTTTCCCTTAAGTTTTAACTTAAAGTCCAGGACCAATATCTATTTATAAGAATTTTTGGGTATATTTTCTCCTGTCTTCCGATACTGGCCCTAAAATGTGTGTTTTTTGTTGTTTTTTTTTGGCATTTGGACGGTTACTTGGGTTGTTTTGTTTTCTTATTAACTGCTATGGGGGTGGGCAAACTGTGAGACTTCTACATCTTTCTACTCCTTTCATTGATAGGGAATTTTGCATCGCTATTTTTTGGAACCAATTAATGACTCAGTTGGGGCAGTAGAATACACTGACTGCATCTCTACAGTGGGGTAATACTCCCCGCCACAAAAAGTGTCCTGATTATGACATTAAACAATCTGATTGTGAGGCTCCAGTAATGCAGGAGCTTTGGGGAATACAAAGTACCACTTCATGGTTATCGCTATCTAAGGATCAAATAAAACAGTTTGACGTTTACGAATAGATGACTAAATTGAGTTTGTTAGAAATACAACTGTTTGATCATTTAACTGTGTGTAAAGAAATGACTGATGTTTGAATGAATTGTTAGTGATACTATCTACCCAACCCCTCCGCTCGGGCAGGATATGACACAAGGTCAATTTTTAAGCGGAGTTTAACAGGTTTGAATTCAGAGTTTTCCTTCTCCTAGACTAGTTGCCTAATCAAGGCTGAAGAACCTAGTCTGCCCTACTATTTACCCATAGCTGGAGGGAGGATAATTGGATTCATACCTTTCCCAAAGAATAATTGGATTCATACCTTTCTGCTATGTGAAATGCAATCAGTCTAGTCCAGGATTTGAACTCGTGTCGCCGTGTCCATTTCCTACGACGATAACGACTACACCACGGGCACCTCCTGAATTGTTAGTGATACATAGTAATACTTAGAACCATTTAACTGCGTGCAAACAAATAAGAAATGTTGAATCAAATAATCAGTGTTAAATAACAATACTTGTAACCACTTCACTTTGTGCCAACAAATGATTAATATTGAATAGAATTATTAGTGTTAGATAGCCTGGTCGTCCCACTCTTGCACATCCATGTGTGGGGGTCCACAGGAGTACATCGCTTATGAGCTCGTCCTTGCTTCTCCAGCAGTGTCCTGCGTGTCTGGTTCGTCGAACTCGTATAGTTTTTGTGATGGGGGGCAAGTGTCCGTATAGTTGGGGTCTCGTGGGGTGTTGTCGCCAGGACTTGTTTAATACTGCTCTCAACATTCTTGTATAATTTCCGTCCAGCCTCCTCTCCAGCCGCTTCGTAAGCGTCCATGTGGTGCATCCATATAGCAGTATCGACACAACCGCTGCCTGGAAGAAACTGCGTTTCATTTTATCAGTTAGGTCCGACTTCCATATGATCGAGAGCCTATCGATAGCTGTCCATGCCTTCGTCAGTCGTGTGTCGATGTCTTTCTCGGTTGATGAGACGCTGCTTCCTAGGTAGGTGAATTTAACTGCGTGCAAACAAATAAGAAATGTTGAATCAAATAATCAGTGTTAAATAACAATACTTGTAACCACTTCACTTTGTGCCAACAAATGATTAATATTGAATAGAATTATTAGTGTTAGATAGCAATAATTGAAACCATTTAATTGTCTAGAAACAATAGCAAAACTAGTGTGCAAACAAATTCGTTCTAACTCATTTAAAAATGAAATTACCGACAAACTAATCTTACACATCATATATATCTATTTAATTGTGTGTAAACAAATGACTTTAAAATTGTGATTGTTATACGGCAATACTTGAAACCATTTCACTGTATGCAAACAAATGATTAATGATAAATAGAATTATTAGTATTAGATAGCAATACTTGAAACCATTTAAATGTGTGCAAAAAATGAGCAATGATTCTTTCAAAAACGTTAGCAAAAAATGTGCTTAAAAATCATATATATTTAATATATATGTACAAAGAGGAGTTGGCATTAAATAACCTATAATGGTGGATATGCCATAAAATCCAAACCAACCAAACCAAAACAATTAATGACGTAAGGTTGTGTATGACTGTATTGACAGCAAAATATTAACAAAGGCACCTAATTCTTCAAGAATATCCCTACTGCAAAAGAATTAAAAACTTCCCCAACAGCTGATGTGTCAAGTCCTATCTATCAGTGATGCAATTTCCAATCCTGTTTACGCTTCCCTTTGCGATAAATTTATCTGTTCTCTTTCCAGCTATGAGTACATAGAAGAGAAGACTGGGTTCTTTAGCATGGCTACAACCTGTCTAGAAGAAAAACTGAATTCACACCAGTTTTACCCCGCTTAAAAATTGATCTTCTATCACATTCTTCT
>OY757925.1:59265146-59335656 GCA_963585895.1 Sepioteuthis lessoniana | reverse complement strand
TGTGTGTGTGTGTGAGACAGAGAGGGAGTGATATAATATATATATATATATATATATATGCATGTGTATATATATATATATATATATATGCATGTGTATATATATATATATATATATGCATGTGTATATATATATATATATGCATGTGTATATATATATATATATATGCATGTGTATATATATATATATATTATATATATATATATATATATATATATATATATGCATGTGTATATATATATATATATATATATATGCATGTGTATATATATATATATATATATATATGCATGTGTATATATATATATATATATATATATATGCATGTGTATATATATATATATATATATATATGCATGTGTATATATATATATATATATATGCATGTGTATATATATATATATATATGCATGTGTATATATATATATATATATATATGCATGTGTATATATATATATATATATATATATATGCATGTGTATATATATATATATATATGCATGTGTATATATATATATATATATATGCATGTGTATATATATATATATATATGCATGTGTGTATATATATATATATATTATGCATGTGTATATGTATATATATATATTATATATATAATATGCATGTGTATATGTATATTATATATATATATATATATATATATATATTAAATGAGCAGGTCCACGAAGATATTTTTTATTTTTTATGATTTATTCTTTATTTTTTAAATCGTTTTTAACACGCACATAAAAAAGAAGTTTTTTTTTTCACTTAACATTTCCGTTTTTATTAAAACTAATCTCAAAAGTTATGGTGGAAATGAATTTTAAAAACTAAGAACCGCTTCGACCAGATGAAATTAATTATTAATTCTTCTTACGTATATGTAACACTTACAACTGTACTTTTACTAGAGTGCGACTGCTAGTTTCAGTTTTAACTATCACACTAGTTACTTTAAATAACTTTCAATTTGTACATTTCGAAATGCTGAGAAAAGAAAATTGTATATCATCTTTCACGTCACACACACACACATATATATATATATAGTATATATATAATATATATACTATATATATATATATATATATATATATATATAATTTCATAGCAGTAGTAAAAATGTTTCTAGTCTTCGTCAAACAATACTGTCAGCTTTTTCAACTACAAATTTTTCAGAAGCAGCACCTGCTACTTTGCATTAAGGCCAAAAATAACCGAGAGGCCTGATTCACCATCCGAGATGCCGGTTGGGTGATACTCCTTACTATATTACTAATTTAAAAAAAACTGTTTTGAATTGGATTTAAGGATTTTATAAGTTGGTAATGAGTGGTGTGGTAGTATAAAGGTATGTCAATCCTGCTGAAGTACTGTGTAGATAAGGTTTGTTATCATATCCTCGCGAACTTTTTTTGTGAAGAACTTACATACATTCAATATATTGGTGTTAGATATGAACGACTATTACACACATCCGGTATTTCTTGCCGGTATCATTTGCTGAATATTAAAAAAGAAAAAAAAAAAAAAAAGAAGTATTATGTCAATATGGGAACATTAAGAAATAGTTCTCCTTTTAATCGACAAAGAAAGCTAAAATCAATAATCTTTACGGACCTCATTGATCAGTCCTTTTTTTCTACAAGTGATAAACAATGCTTCTAAGTTATCGCTGACAAAAAATAATTAAATTCACAGATACAAAATACAGGCATTACTAAGTCTTTTTAAAAATTATTTACTCGGCATAATTATGAGTATTCATTTAGAATGAATTAATACACTTTTTTATTGAACAAGTTGTGACACTTAAAAAAACAATAAATTCAGGTATTTTGAACGATTTTTTCTCGAAAAAATGGAGGGAAAAACAACTTTAAAAATGTAGGTTTTATTGTATAGGCAAAAAGGATATTTACAAACTTTTATGCGGTTATTCCGGGTATTAGAGGCCTCTAAACACCTACTTCTTGATTTAATATCTCAAAACCAAACTAGCAGATAAGCATAAATAAAAGTACCCATGTCCCTCTTTTCCTTTTTTAAAACCGTGGGCAATGACAGCTGCAATTCATTTGAATTTTTTTTCCATTCGAAGGAATAGTTAATATAGTACATTTATTTGTGTTCTTCATTTAATTTATTTTCTTATATCTCAGCAGGAAGTAAATAGAGTCATACTAAGCCTCAGCTTTTTATAGCACACGGCCAAAAGTAAGGGAAAGAAAAATGCGGAAACCAACTTTTACATCAACCAAATAAAGTAAAAATCGCCATACTAAATTCAAAGTGTCAAATTTTGCTTACAGGTTGTTATACATACAGCTACTTAAATCTATTTTGTGGTATTGATGAATCAGTATGTAAGCTACCTGCCAACTACTTTTATCAACCAAGTTAATCACTACCACCAACCTACTAGTCTACTGAAAGATAAGCATTCTTTTAAGTTGGATAAAACCTAAGCGTGGTCACAGCTGATCCCCAAAGAAATCGAAGCAAGGAAATAATTTGATGCACGCTTTACTTACCTTGAGTAAAAAACATGATTTATTATCTTGTAAAAGCTGCTTTTCTTCAATCACCTTAAGACAATTAACACGTTTCTACGTGGTATCGTCGTTAAAGACATTTTATCATTTTTAAGACTGAATAATCGTTTTAGTGTCTCTAAAGAACTCTGAGGAAAACATCAATGGTATTGTACGTAATTAATTAATATATGATAAATATAAAATCTATCATTGCCTTTGGGTCACTAAAGTTAAGTATTAATGAACCTATTCAGTTCATAAATAAGTGACCACAGAACTGCAGGTTGTGTAACTAAACGTTCTGAAGTCTGTATGTTAGACTAAGAAAAGCTTAGAAAATTCTAAAGAAATTTATGGCTATTTCGTTTTAAAGATTGTATGTGTGTGTGTGTGTGTGTGTGAGAGAGAGAGAGAGAGAGAGAGAGCGTGTTTATTTATTTTGATTTAAAAAATGTCTGATGAACCAACAAAATATATAATTACACAGCCCTTGTTGGGAAATTAAATAGTCGCATATTTTTTTTAATAAGGTAATCTTTCTACTTCACCAACTTTCTTGTGATTTTTTAAAGTGTATGTTCGACACAAACATGTTCTGGAAGCATCTTTAACGATAGTGTTCATTTCAATTTTAAAATGAAGTCAAATAGATAGCCCATGTCATTGTCATACTGAAGAAAAAAAAAGTCTCCATTCATTCTCTTTATCTTATTATTTTTCTTCGCTCTAATCCTTTAAAATATCTTTCTTCCTTCTTTTTCCCTCCCTTTTTTTCAATAACTTCCTTCCATTTTCCCCCTAAAAGCCACTTGTTCATGTGAAGGACTGTCTAGCTGAGGGAGATGGTTGCATTTTTCCCAATGGTGCTAGCGATCAGTATTAAAAAAAAAAAAAAAAAAAAGAACAAAAAACGCAAGATTTCAAACGCTGATTTTCTGGTTGGCAGCACCTCAATTGTAATATTGGTGTGGCTCTTCTCAATCTGATACTCATCCCCCACCCCAAGGTAATTTCATCTTGATCCGGATGAAGATTAGCAAAAAGATTTCTAAAGATTTCTTCAATCTCATTCTCACAGTTTTACACATTTTCTGCTCTTCTTTCATAGATCAAAGGATGCTGAAAAGTTTCCTGCTCAACTAAAGAGGGAGGGAATTAACTTTTAATTATTTATTTTTCCTTTACTTGGAATTTTGGCGGGAAGGGTTAAAGAAACTTGAAAAACGATGAGTCACTTGTGCTGAACTTTGAGATGAATATATGGAATACTATGTAGATTTCTTTTCTCATCTTGGTCAAAGCAAAAACTTTTCGATACATCTTCAAATATGAGAATTTGTCAAATTGTTATGGTGCTAATGCATCTCTTTACATTATATATATATATATATATATATATATATATATATATAATATATATATATATATATATATGTATGAAGATATATATATGTATGTATGTATGTATGTATGTATGTATGTATGTATGAAGATATATATATATATATATATATATGTATGTATGTATGAAGATATATATTTGTATGCATGAAGATATATATATGTATGTATGTATGTATGAAGATATATATATATATATATATGTATATATATATATATATATATATATATATATCTATATATATATATAAAGATATATGTATTAAGATATATATATATATATATGTTTTAAGGAAAGCCCAGAATACAGCATTCAATCTCCTTTTTTCCTCATATGAATTTCTCCTCTCTCTCTCTCTCTCTCTCTCTCTCTCTCTCTCATCTCTTCTCTCTCTCTCTCTCTCTCACTTCTTTTTTTAAAACTTCACAAACTTGGGTTCACACACACACACACACACACACTCACACACACACACACACACACACACACACACACACACACACACACACACACACACACACACTCACATCCTAAGCTTATTTTAGTTGGAGCATTCACCGAGAATCAACTGTTAAATGAAGTTTTCTTACAAGTTTTTTTCTTATCTGAAAAATGAAAATAAAAAAGATTTAATTTACTAAACTCTGTATATATTAATCTGATTATAATTTAAGAATATCTTTAAAAAGTAATTGAAAGTAACAGAAAAACAAATTGAACATGTCGCCATCAACTACAGTCACCAACTTTACTTAATTTATATATATATATATATATATATATATATATATATATATATATATATATATATATAGTGATTTTTCAAAATGCAAACATATGAACTGCAACTATTAATTCACATTTTAATAATCATCATGCCATAATGAAAGCTTTTTGTTTTGTTTGGTTTAGTTTGGTTTTATGGCATATAAACCCTTAGAGGTTATTAAATGCCAAATCTTCTTCATACATATATATTAAATATATACAGGGTGTCTTGAAATAGATGCAACACATTAATATGATAATGATTTATTTCTAAGACAAGTGCAATGGCAGTCATTTGGAATACGTTCTGTAAAAAATACATCCTTGAGCTAGAGACATCAAATTAATATTTTTCTAATTGTTATTATATCAGCTTCCAGGACATGCAATCTTTTTTGAGTTTCTTGTTTCAGTAATAAATCATTATCATATTAATGGTTGCATCTATTTTGAGACAGTTTTGAATGATTTTTTGTCTCCAAATAAGTTGTGATGCAAAATATTTTTTCCTCTCTTGTCCAAGGCATTGTGATCAAGGATTAATTGTTTTATAGTATACTATTTTCAAATCTGAAGCAAAAAGAACACAACATTATTATTAATTGGGTTATTAGCAGTCACATGGGTCCTAAGTATATTGAGACACCCTATATATGATTTGTGAACACATTTTGTAGATAACATTCTTAAATGAGCCTGAGCTCTTTTTTACTCAAATGGTTTCAAGTATTGCTATATAACAGTCACAATTTGATATCAGTCATTTGTTTGCACATGTAGTTTGTTATATTTGACCCATAGACAGGACCCTATTAGGTGCTACCACTCTGGGACAGAGTGAAACTAGGAGCAATGAAGATTACCTCCACATTCCTCAAATCTCAAAGGCTGGAGCCTCACCATCAGATGGTTTAATATCATATCCAGGACACTTGTTGGGGTGGGAGTCTTAACCCTCTTCATAGATGCAGTCGGTGTATTCTACAACCCCAGGTGACTGGACTGCTTTTTGCTTTCTATTCAGAGTGAATTCAAAGGCTTTCATTACCATCCAATGAGAGTGAAAATCTGAAACTGACAGCTGTGGTTGATATGCTTGCATTTCGAAATTCCACTCTACAAGTAGCCTTATCTTATATATTGATTGTCAGACAACAATAATGTTTCTTTTATCAAGGATAAAGTGGAGCAATCCAGAGAAAAGAATAGCACACTCCCCTACACCTTGGTGTAGTAGCTAATGAAAAGGGAGCCTTAGGGTTGCCCTCTACTACAATTGTTAACTCTACTTTTTTACTATTATATATATATATATATATATATATATATTATATATATATATATATATATATAAAATTTATATGCTCGGTTGATTTTATTTACATTGAGCTCTTTACCAGGAATATTTAAATTTAATATTCTATTTTTGAATATTTTTTTTCATTTGTCCTGATTGGAATTATTCCCTATTCCGGATTTACTGGATTGAATAAAATTCTATATATATATATATATATATATATATATATAAATCTATAGTCCAGTGATGGAAAAAGCAAATTGTTTACAAAAACAATTATTGCTCAACATGATATCCTTCTTATAACTTAGATCAAAAATTATGATGACAAATTTTCTGATTAAATTTCAACTCATAACTGTCTGGCCATGGATTTACTGATCCACAACCAAAATATATAATATTCCCACACACACATACACACGTGCGCGCACACACACACCACACCCACACACCCACCCACCCACACTCACAGACTTACACGCACACACACTCATACATGTACACACACACATCACACACACACACACACTCCCACACACACATACACACACACCCACACACACACAGAGACTCACACATGCTAAACATGCTGAAAAGTTCTCAGACCAACTTAGAATAGAAGACCCAGAGCCCTGAAACATATATGCTATTTGACATATTTATCCTGCACAACCATACATGCATACACACATGTCAATCCATGCATACATACTTAGATACATACATACTGGGGAGTCTCTATAGTGTAATGATTAAAGTGCTGAGTTGTGAGATCATAATGTATATATATATATATATATATATATATATATATGTATATATATATATATATATATATATATATATATATACAAAGAAACATTTTTCCCTTGAAAAATCTGCAAAAATCTGATTTCAATTTAAAAATATGCAGTCACATATACATACACATATATACATCTACATATGCACATACACATGTATACATGCACACACACACACACACACGCACATATATATATATAATATATAGAAAAATATATACATACATGCACATATATACATATGTATATAACATACCACACATATAATTACACATATATACATGTACATATATACATTCTCATATATATATACATACATATATACATACATATATATATACACCATATATACTATATATATTATATATATATATATACACATATATACATACACATATATAGGACTGAGATTTAATCCAGGTCGAGTCATACCAAAGACTCAAAAAATGGTACTTGACACTGCCTTGCTTAGCACTCAGCACTATAAGGTAAGTATCAAGGATAAAGTGGAGCAATCCAGGAAATGGAATAACACCCTCCCCTTACACCTCAGTGTAGTAGCTATTGAAAGAGGAGCTTCAGATTACCTTAACTAAGATCACCAACTTTACTTATATACATATATATGAATTTATCTGACCCCCCACCAAGTCAAATTTGACAGAAGGTCATTTCATAGTGAATGGTTATTCATGAATTATAACTCATTTGTGGCCATCACAAAAAATACTTAATCCTCTCAGCACTCCCCTTTTGAGGCACCTCAGGGTGTCAAGCAATAAACTCAGCCCTACCAAGCAAGCATTGCCAGAGGGGCATTGCCAGAGGGTGGGAAGAACCCTGAGACCAGGCCAATCACTTAATATCACCTAGTGTAAATGCCATATGGGCTGCCTGAGAGCAGGTAAGTCTACATACAGAAATATATATATATATATATATATATATATATATATATACACATACAAAAGTCTGGAAACTTATCATATGCACCTTGTATATATGTGTATATATACGAGGTGCATATGATAAGTTTCCAGACTTTTTCATATGGGCACTTTTATTGATAGTACACACATGAAACTCTAGTCCCCTTTGAAGTAATCTCCTCCGGCTGCAATGCACTTGTACCATTCCAACAACTTCTGGAAGGCCCCATGGAAGTATGAGCATGTCAATGACCTTCGTCACTGCCTCTTTCATCTCCTCAATTGTCTCATAACGACAGCCTCTGAGCTTAGGGAATAACCAAAAGTCACAGGAGAAAGGTCTGGACTATAGGGAGGGTGAGGAACTGTCTTGATGCCCATCTTGGTCAAATAGTCTGTGACAAGAATAGAGTTGTGGACTGCTGCATTGTCCTGCTAGAAATGCCACTGACCCGATTTGAAGAGTGCTGGCCTCTTCTGACGGAATCTCTTAGTGAACTCCCTTAAAATCTCAACATAGTAACCCTAACCCTAAAATCTAACCCTAACCCTTTGACCAATTAACTTTGGTGTATTGACTTCCTTACTCCTCCCACACCTCTCATCATCCCTCACAGACTTCCTCTGCCTTCCTTGAATCTCTTATGCCACTCAAAAACTGATTCTCGATTCATGCAAGATGCAGTGTGAAGCATTCCATATGTTTCTGTGGCATTTTTTCCAAGTTTGAAACAGATTTTTATTGCATATTGTTCTTCTAAAGTGTCAGATTGCATTTTTGAAATTCACTAGCTATGACAATCAGACTTTAGTAGGGTGTATTCCGATTCCTGCTGTAGCTGTTCATTTGAACCTGAAATCATAAAGATTAGTCAGTCATCTCATAAGATGTATAGCAATAACATAGTGAATTTTCAAGAGTCTACGATAATTTTAAATGCCCATACGAAAAAAAGTCTGGAAATTCATCGTATGCCCCTTGTATATACATAAGTATACACATACATGGATACATACAAATGCTACATACATGCATAAATATACACATACACACATACATATATATTTATATATATATATATATATGCATATACACATACATAAGTTGGGCACCTCAGGTGGTGTAATGGTTAGGAAGCTAAACTAGCAAACCTTTAGAGTGAGTTTGAGTTTCATTGGGTGCCTCATTCATTTGGCCTTGTGTTACATCTAAGCAAACGCTTAGTAAAATACTAGATTAGTATGCACATGCATATATACATTCACACACACACACACACACACACACACACACACACACACACACACACACACATATATATATATATATATATATATATATATATATATGCATATACAAAGCTATACACACATATATACATGTATGAATATACACAAGTGTCCACATACATACAAATATTTGCAAGTATGCATATTCATATATACATATATACTTACAAAGAAACATTAAGTTTTTTTCTCCATTAAAAATTTGGATAGATTTTTGAATTTCTTATTAAAAAACTAAAAGAAAAACTAAAATTTGAATTCTTTGTTCAAACAGTTTTTTTTTTTTGTTTTTTTTTATAAAAGATTTTCTGCTTTGAAGGAAATGAAATCACAGCTGAAAAGACATTAATTACTGATAAAGATTAAGATAATCTTTTTGTCTCAATTGTACTAAAAATAATCTGTACTCTCTTTTTTTTTTGTTTTAAAGTTAAATCTTTTCTTTTTTTTTTTCCTTTTATAATTAACTTAATCAACATTCTCATAATTAACAACACACTCTTTTCGTTTGTTTACTTTTTTTTAATTGACAAATATCTTTTTTTCACATTTATTGTAAATACAAACACTGAAATCTTCATCTTTGCAGCTAATGCAATTACAGTTGGCCTCTTCACATTTTTGAGGGCTAAGGTTTTCTTGGAAAAAAGAAAAGTGCTCCTTAGCCCCACCCCATCGAGCTTGAACCATTATAATTGTTGACCTTAATTAATGCCTAAAAAATTGTGCTGGGAGGCAAATAAAAATAAAAGCACTTGCTCCTTGTCTAAAACAAGGTAAGGGTTGGACTTATTATCTGCTGCCTGAGGTGCCCTTAAAGAGGAATGTCAATTGAAGTAAGCAATTTTTAGCACCCTGCCTCAAAAGTTGCTTCCTACAGGTTACTTATATTAAAGTAACCTTGTGTCATATATCAACACCAAGGTGGGTTGGTTAGATAGCATCACCAATGTATACATTTATCCAACCCTTCTGCCAAGTGCAGGATGTTACACAAAGTCAATCTGGTTTGAATCAGAGTTTTCCTTCTCTTAGACTGGTTGTCATATTAAAGTTAAAGATCTTAGTCTAACTTAAAACAGATAATATGAGAGATGTGTTTGAGAATGTCCACATGGATGATGTTCTCTCTTTCTTGAAAGATACAGGGTTATACTTAAAATTATAACACCTTTTCACAATTCTGGAAAATTCAACCATCCAACTTACCAATCAACTAAGTACAAATAAATTATTATTGAATATCAATACTTGAAACCATTAAGTCTTTACGAATAAAGCTGTAGTGAGAAATAACTACTTGGCTGTGCAAACAAATTATATCAAATAAACTAACTCATGATAGATAGAAATACTTGAAACCATTTACTTGTGTGCAAATAAATAAGCTATGTTCTTCACAATATATGTGTTTGCAGATCACACATATCTAATATATGTGAACTGGATTTGGCATTAAATAACTCATAGTAATCGATATGCCGTAAAACCCAAACAACCAACCAACCTAGTGTAACCTACTATTTACCCATTGCTAGGTGGACTCATGCCTTTCCCAAGAGCATTAACTCAAAGTGAAATATGAACAGCCTGGTGCAGGATTTGAAGGATTGCCAATTCCATTTACTATGAAAATAACTGTTATGCCACAAAAGCCTCCAATTTAGCATCAACAATGCCAGCTAAGACAAAAGAGAAGCAACACAGTCATAAATTGTCAGTGCTGCTAAAAGCAGTGGTGTGCTCTTGGGATAGAGCTGCATAGTGTCTCTAGTCGGATCTAGGAGTAGAGCTGTTGTTAGAAGTTCAAGGAATAGAGTCCCTGGAAAATTTGGATTTTGAGCAATATTAATGTCTTGATATCCCAAAGTTATGTCTTAATGAACTGATTTCCTTTGGGAAATCCGTCAGAAACAAAGGCCTTTAACAATCAATAATATGATTTTGAGAAAAGAAAATCTCTTCATTTAATTGGATAATCTATGAAAGTTTAAATGTAGTATCAAGAATGACGACCGAGTCATGTAAACATGTACGCAATATATATATATTACACTTTGTTTCTCTGTTTAATGGCATATCAACCTTGGTGGGTTATTCAATAGTAAAGCCTTCATTGTAGAAGAACAGCAATGATACTATTTTATCTATAGCTGGAGGGGATACGGGGGTTCATACCTTTCCCAAGGGTATTAGTCCAAAGGTGAAGGTAATAGTGTGACTGCAGTTTGACTTCACTTACTTTGAAGCAGCAGTCCAGTACTTTAGTCATTATGCCTCAGGAATTTCCCCAATATATATATATATATATATATATATATATTATCTCACAAAGGAATTAATGGTAGCCACTCAGGTAATGCAAAGCTCTTCTAAAGAATTGAACACTCTGGTCTCCGTAAAAGTTAACAAATATAAACAAATGGAAAAATTTAATACACATACATTAAATATAATCCTATTTACCCAACCCCTCCACTCGGGCAGGATATGACACAAGGTAAATTTTTAAGCGGAGTTTAACAGGTTTGAATTCAGAGTTTTCCTTCTCCTAGACTAGTCGCCTCACCAAGGCTGAAGAAACCAGTCTGTCCTACTATTTACCAATAGCTGGAGGGAGAATAATTGGATTCATACCTTTCCCAAGGGTATTAGTGCTATGTGAAATGCAATCATTCTCATCCAGGATTTGAACTCAAGTCGCCGTGTCTATTTTTTACGATGATAACCATTACACCACGGGCACCTCCTTTTTTTTTTTCACCAACCCCTCCGCTTGGGCAGGATATAACACAAGGTCAATTTTTAAGCAGACTTTAACAGGTTTGAATTCAGAGTTTTCCTTCTCCTAGTCTAGTTGCCTCACCAAGGCTGAAGAACTCAGTCTGTCCTACTATTTACCCATAGCTGGAGGGAGAATAATTGGATACATTAAATATAATACATTTAATACATATACATTAAATTAAATTGATTTAATTAATTGATTTATTTGATATATATACATTAAATTAAATTGATTTAATTAATTGATTCATTTAATATATATACATTAAATTAAATTGATTTAATTAATTAATTTATTTAATATATATACATTTAATTAAATTGATTTAATTAATTAATCTATTTAATATATATACATTAAATTAAATTGATTTAATTAATTGATTCATTTAATATATATACATTAAATTAAATTGATTTAATTGATTGATTTATTCAATACATATACATTAAATTAAATTCAATACATATACATTAAATTTTTAAATAAACGGAAAAATTTAATACATAATACATTAAATTCTCTTGCTTATGTTGAGATTGCTAGTGGCTGTGAGGTTATGTTATCAGGATGACGTAAGGTTGGCTGGGTTTCAATCTCAGCTTGAGGCATCTTGTGTGTCTAGCCACACTGATGAGTTGTGATACAATGGAACTGTCTGTCTGTGGATGAATATATATATATATATATAGTGTAGACACAGAGTAAATGGTGCTTAGTAGCAGCTAGTTTCTCACCTATCAGATTATCAGACCAAGAGGCTCCCACATGGTGTGTATCCATTTATATAATATGTGGAGTATTATGCAAAGGATAATCAAATTTGTGGGACATTCTGGGAAGGGTGAAATGCAAACAGCCTCATTCAGAATTTAAACTCAGGTAGGTGAGTTCACTTTCTACAACAATGACCATTATGCTACAAGTACCTCTGAGCAGGTTGACTTGCCATTAAAATCAATCAATCACTCTGACATGTGCAGTAAGGTCCCCTCTGATTGACTGACAAGATACTTCAAGGCTGTGCTGTCAGTTATTGAGATATTTGAAATGGGTGGATATTTTCTGCACAGATCTTGCATATAGAAAAATATTAGACACAGTAAGGAGGGTTTTTTTTTTTTGTTTTTTTAAAATCTGGTTTTAGATCAGAATTTTATTTTCAATGACTAATGGCTAATGAGTTTTACTCTCTTTCGGTATTGAACAGTAAATATTTTGGTCACCAGTTCAACCCTCTAAAACAAATAAAAATATTTTAGATCAGAATTTTATTTTCAATGACTAATGGCTAATGAGTTTTACTCTCTTTCGATATTGAACAGTAAATATTTTGGTTGCCAGTTCAACCCTCTAACCAGTGAGATAACGTGATATTCGGTTCTATAAGACATCAATCATATAATATATGATTTTGCTAAGCTTTACATAGAATTCATAAAACTGATCCTCCATTGTCACTTGGCAAAGAGAATTATCAAGATTATTGTCACAAAAGACATACATTTCTAATCAGTATTTCTCAGTGTCCCCCATGTCCGTAGTATCATTTATATGTACTTTGAAAGTATAGCAAAATATCTGCCTTTCATTTATTCCAGAAGGATTTCATTATTTTATCTATTTTCATTTTGTAGATAAAGCATTGTTAAACTTTCTTCTTATTAAATTTGTCAAGTTATTGCAACTCTCTTAAGTCATCATGGATCAGAAATGATAAACAATGAGCTCTTGAGGAGATTTGAACTCATGTCCTTTTTGCCTCCGGGAAGCCTGGCCTTCAATAGCTTAAATCAAACCTATAAATCAATATTTCTGAACCTTTTTTTTTTGCAAAATGCCCACCCAAAACACTTGGATGCTTTCTACCGCCCCCAAATCATATACCCTGATATAAGTTACCAGTCCTTCATAACTTCTAATGTCTCTCTTAGCAGTTGGTATAGATCTCATTTGGAAGCATAATGAAGTGTCATTATTTGTGGATGGATCAGCTTCAATTTGCACATGTGAAAGATGATGATTAGTGCTACACAATTCTTGAATTTTGTATCAATATGTCCTGCTGTTATGAGTGAGAAAGCAGGTGCCCATGGTGTAATGGTTATCGTCGTAGGAAATGGACACAGCGACATGAGTTCAAATCCTGGACGAGACTGATTGCATTTCACATTGCACTAATACCCTTGGGAAAGGTATGAATCCAATAATTCTCCCTTCAGCTATGGGTAAATAGTAGGGCAGACTAGGTTCTTCAGCCTTGGTGAGGCAACTAGTCTAGGAGAAGGAAAACTCTGAATTCAAACCTGTTAAACTCCACTTAAAAATTGACCTTGTGTCATATTCTGCCCGAGTGGAAGGGTTGGGTATATATGGTTATGAGTGAGAAAGAAAGAAAGGTTCATTATCATTATAAAATGATGATACAAGATTTTTTGAATTTGACCTAAACGCCCTCTCCTCCCTCTCCATGTGAGGTAATTTTATTCACCATCTCCTCGTAACTCATCACACCCTCTTGAGGTTATGGACCCCATTTGGAAATACTGTTATTTACTTTCTTGATTTCTCTCGGTGCCATGTTATTATATTTTAGACAAGCAGTATTCATAGCCTCTTTCATTCATTTTTATTTTTAAATGAACCATTGTCAACTATTATTGATTTTGCATTTTCTTTCATC
The DNA here is from genome assembly GCA_963585895.1 of Sepioteuthis lessoniana. Lineage (NCBI taxonomy): Eukaryota > Metazoa > Mollusca > Cephalopoda > Myopsida > Loliginidae > Sepioteuthis > Sepioteuthis lessoniana. The sequence continues at coordinate 59,321,150 of OY757925.1, read as the reverse complement.
TTTTAATTTTAATTGCTTTTTTATCGCAACTTGCTTGGACCATCATTTGAGCGACAGCATGGATTGGAAATAACAAGCTCATGACGAGACTCAAACTCATGTTCTAATTGCATGTGCAGCTGCTCTACCAACTGAACTACAAAGAACCATTGGTCTGTAGAAGCCCAAATATGACCTTTAAACCCAATCTCTCTCTGATTAATTATTTCTACTTTTGACTAGTATTTTCTTTTATCTACTTTTAAGATTTTTTAGTTGCTTTTTCTTTATTACAAATCAATCAGTTAACTCATATCCCCTTTGCCTCAAGAAAGTTTGTATAAATGTAAATGCTGCTTTACCAAATGAGCTATGAAGAGCAATTGGTTTGTAGAATTTCAAATCAAATCTATAAACTTTTCTATTAATAGCATCTTATTTATTTCTATTTTTAGATGAAACATTATCAACCATGTTTTTATTAATTTGGACAAGTATTTTCTTTCATGTTTGAAAAAGACATGTTGCTGCTTTTTCTTTATCACAAATCATCTGATTTGTTATTCTATCATAGTGAGGAAGTGCACAGATTGGAAATAATAATAATAATAATAATAATAATAATAGAACATGAAGGTGACAATTATACCAATTGTGATAGGTGCTTTTGATGCAGTAACTAAAGGATTATTAAAGGAACTGGAGGACTTGGAAGTTGGCGGACGAGTGGAGACCATCCAAACTACAGCATTATTGAGAATGGCCAGAATACTGAGAAGAGTCCTGGAAACTTGAGGAGACTTGCTGTCACTCAAACTCCAGTGAAAGACCATCAGCTAATGCTGATGTGGAAAACTCTCAAGGAGTAAATAATAATACAAACTTCTCTGGGATTTTGAGATACAAATGGATTACCTAATTTCAGCCAGACAACCAGATCTAGTGATTGTCAACAAAAAAAAGTGAACCTGCCGAATAGTGAACTTTGCAGCTGACCACAGGGTAAAACTGAAAGGAAGTGAAAAGAGGGATAAGTACCTAGAGCTTGTTAGAGAGTTGAAAAAACTATGGAACATGAAAGTGACAGTGATACTAATTGTAACTGGTGTGCTTGGTACAGTCACCAAAAGATTGGTACAGGGACTGGATGACTTGGAAATAAGAGGTCAAGTGGAGACCATCCAAACTACAGCATTATTAAGATTGGCCAGAATACTGTGGGGAATCCTGGAGACTAGAAGACTTGCTATCACTCAGTGAGAAACCATCAGCTAATGCTGGTGTGAAAACCTCTCAAAGGAGTAAATAATAATTATAATAATAGTGGGTATGATCAAGAAAAGAAAAGATAAATACATTAAGAAGATACCTGGGAATCCTGGCCTTTATGAAATACAAAAGATTGCAATTTAGGGAACTGCACACTTTAGGAGAGTACTAACAATCTGATTGGAAAAGTAACACCCAAAAGAGGCAGCAAAAAGCATAGAATTACATAGAATTCATATAATCATTACCTTTCCTCATTCTAGATTTGGGGTAAAGATCTGGTGAAGGATTGTGAGAAACTGAAAGTAAAACTGAAAATAAATAATAATAATAATAATGAAGGAAATGTTGCTTTGATATTGAAACTCACTCAGGGCATTATTATATGACAATGAAAAAATGCACAGGGTGGAAAAAATAAATAAGTTCTTGGTGAGACCTAAACTTGAGTCTTCTTTGTCTTAAGGTTGCCCACTTAAACACACCAGTTGTTCTTCAGACTGATAACCCACAAAGGTTGATATGCTATCAAATAAAGAAACCAAATCTACAAACAGAACTACTAAGAATCATTGGTCAGCAGAAGCCCAGAACAGAATTTTGAACTAATCCCTTATCATATTTACCCAACCCCTCCACTCGGGCAGGATATGACACAGGGTCAATTTTTAAGCCGAGTTTAACAGGTTTGAATTGAGAGTATTCCTTCTCCTAGACTAGTCGCCTCACCAAGGCTGAAGAACTCAGTCTGTCCTACTATTTACCCAGAGCTGGAGGGAGAATAATTGGATTCATACCTTTCCCAAGGGTATTAGTGCTATGTGAAATGCAATCAGTCTCGCCCAGGATTTGAACTCGTGTCGCCATGTCCATTTCCTATGACGATAACCATTACACCATGGGCACCTTTGAACTAATCCCTTATTCTGTTTCTTGATTTTTTGCAGCATTATATTTGCTGTTATTTGTTGTTGTTGTTGTTTTACATTTGTTGTATTAATAGCATCTTTTATTTATTTTTAGATTTAGAAAACTGTTATTATTTTACAATTTGAAAGTTTTTTACATCAGCACTAGCTGATGATCTTTCACTGGAATTTGAGTGACAGCAAGTCTCCTCAACTCTCCAGGACTCTTCTCAGCATTCTGGCCGAACTCAATAATGCAGTCGTTTGGATGGTCTCCATTCGTCCTGTAATTTTGAGTCCTCCAATCCTTGTACCAATCCTTTGGTACTGTTTACCCAACCCCTCCGCTCAGGCAGGATATGACACAAGGTCAATTTTTAAGCGGAGTACCAATCCTTTGGTGACTGTACCAAGAGTACCAATTACAATTGTTATAACCATTACTTTCATGTTCTACAGTTTTTTCAGTTCCTGAGAAAGGTCCAGATTATTATCATTATTAATTTTGACCGCTATCCTCTTTCATCTTTAATTCAAAAAGATTAAAGAATAAAAAATAAAAAATTAGAAGATAAAAGAAAATACAAGTCAAAATTTATAAGAATGGTCAATTTTCTTATTGTCTTTTAATAGTGCCAAAAGTGTAAGGAATTTTCCACACAACTGCAGACAAATAAACAGCTGGTGATGACTGGAATGAAATCAGATAAACATTGATTAGTTGAGCTAACAATTATGTGATGGTAACAACAGAACTGTAGTTTTCGCTAACGAGGTTCATTGGAGTGCACAACTATTTTGATGTCTTATATTTACTTATACAAAATTAGCAGAACAGTGAAATAGTGTTCTAAAAACTAGATGTTCTGATTGTTTGAATTGACTCACAGTTCATGTCTTAGTGAAAGCCTTCTTGATTTATGCATTGAGCAAGAAATTGGTATACCTAAGAAGATTATGGTTCTGTTGTATCATGGATGCTGAGTTTGTGATGCTCATTATCGTATCTAATGAATAAGAAGTTAAGAGTAAGATTTTAGGACATTATAAGTGTAATATTAAGGACAGGCGCTGTCGTCAATCAGTGAAGGTGTCACGAGACTAGCGTGTGCCAGCAGAATGACCTGTAAAGTTAGACGTGATTTTAAAATAATCACAGATGTAATATCATGTGTTTCACTAGTGACATCGAACATTCGCGGATCTTTGATTTGTTCTCCAAAATCTCTATATAAGAAAACAGGAATGAGATTTTTGGCAGAGTTGAAGGCAGTTGTCAAAACGAGTGCGTTAAAGGCTCCGGAGGCCCCGACCCGTCATACCCCAGTCTGCTATAACCTACCTGCTGTGACAGGCGTGTGTCAAACAGCCAGCTCTCACACACACACCCCATCACCACCAAGAGGAAGGGAGAAGAAGGAACTTTTCAAGTTGCAGTGATCATAGCTGAATAAAAACAACTGCTATATTTTTTCCCTTACCTTCGAGTTTGAGTATTTCTTTTTCTGCGGACTTCTTTCTTTACAGCACAAAACGTTGGTCCTATGGTACATAAGAAATACGAGGGCAAAAACTGACACCATATCAAAAGAAGAGTTTCAGAGGTGTTCTGACCAATAGAAAACTCAATGGAATGACTGTTGAATTACAAGGGAACTCTTTTGAAGAAAATTAATGTTTCATTCACTGTTCAATTTTTTGGGGTAAATACAGCTTCAGTTTTGATACCTTATGAATAGACCTCATATATTCAGGATTATGACTTTTGACAGATGAAGCTGAAGCATCTCTGTAGAGTATAGGACTTTATAGTTTGTTTTAGTTCCTCAGCCAACCACGCACCATAGGGGATTGAAAACATGGTTAGAAATACTGCAAGGTCAGTTTTATAAAATATGTATTTGCTATAAGTTGGATACAATAAAAGGTTAATTTTTAATGAATTTGATAATTTCAAGCAACTATTATAGGAATTTATAGTGTGTGGTATACACTGAGACTACCACCAGAATTTTCCTATAATGTATTAGGCTATCTTGATGATAACCTAACACTGAATATTTTGGTAAGGAAAAAACGCCAAGTTAATTAAGACTAAAATAACATATTTTATATACATAAATTTACACATAATTGTAAAACATGTTAAATGTCCCAAACTATAAAAAGGTTACAAATGCTTTTCCGAAGAACAAGAAGTGCTGAATAGCAGTGCTTAAACACTTACGGTTTTCTGGTGTAGGAAAAATTCTCAGAAGAGAATTTGCATGCACATGCTTCTCAAAGAGCAGAGACGAAAGTCAGGGGTTTCTCTCCAACCGATGTCAGCTGCTAAAAAGAGTTAGAACTAGCCTCTGGAAATGTCAAATGACCATTGGTCATGTGGTTGTGTTATGGTCAAGGGGAGGTTCAAATGATGACACGACACAGAAATAAGTAATAAGAAATATATTGAAGGCAATTAGTATCTACAAAAACGATAGCTGGGAGAAACCCCTCCTCAGCTTAACAATCAGGAATATTACCGCTCTTGGTAATGGCTCGCTGAGACAGAACCGAGACTGCGACCGAGCACAAGAGAGCTCAGTTGGTAAATGTCACATGAGGACGAATCCATCTATAGGGGACACCCTAACAGGTTGTTAGAACCTCTGCTCATAAATCCCACAAAAGAGAAACAACTATGTTTTTACCCACGAAAACTATTTCTATTCAATTATAATAATAATTTGTTTGCACACAGTTATATGGTTTCAAGTAAAAATATTCCACTTAACTTTATATGGGTTTAAATGGTTAGAATAACAAAAACTTTAATGTACCATTTAATCATAATTTATTGCTAAAAATATTTCACTTCACACACAACATTAATCATATTTACCAACCCCTCCACTCGGGCAGGATATGACACAAGGTCAATTTTTAAGCAGAGTTTAACAGGTTTGAATTCAGAGTTTTCCTTCTCCTAGACTAGTCGCCTCACCAAGGCTGAAGAACCTAGTCTGTCCTACTATTTACCCATAGCTGGAGGGAAAATAATTGGATTCATACCTTTCCCAAGAGTATTACTGCTATGTGAAATGCAATCAGTCTCGTCCAGGATTTGAACTCGAGTCACCGTGTCCATTTCCTACGACAATAACCATTACACCACAACATTAATATTTTCAAATCCTTTAATTCAGAGCTTAATTAATGGACATAAACACAATATTCAAAGTTTTTTAAAGTTTCATAATAATTGGTTTTTCTTTATTAAGTTACAATGGCAACTTCATTGATATTTATTAGGTTTCTTTATATTTTTTCTAAAATCAAAAAAAATCTTCTAAATCACTATCCGATGAAACATGTTCTGAGCAAAACATCCTAATAGATATATAAATAATGTACCAAATTTTTTTTAGGAGGGGGAAGGGGTTAAGTCCCGGTGGAGTAGTGGTTAATGCGTTGAGTTAAGACATGATAGTAAACAAGTTCAAACGCAAGTCATGTTATTCCATTCATTTTCAGACTAATACACTTGAAATTAGTATGAACCTAATTTCTCTCCCCTCTCCCCACTATGGGTTAAATAGTAATACTACTGTTCTTTTACGTGAATGGCTTTGGCATGAATTAACCCATGAAGATTGAGATGCCATCAAACAAAGAAACAGAAACCAAAACTAAAATTATTAATCATGCCTGCTTTCTTTTCCATTCTAACGGATATTTTTTCTCCATTCTAACAGATATTTCTTTTCCGTTCTATTAGATATTTCTTTTCCATTCTAACAGATATTTCTTTTCCATTCTAACAGATATTTCTTTTCCATTCTATTAGATATTTCTTTTCCGTTCAAACAGATATTTCTTTTCCATTCTATTAGATATTTCTTTTCCGTTCAATCAGATATTTCTTTTCCATTCTAATAGATATTTCTTTTCCATTCTATTAGATATTTCTTTTCCATTCTATTAGATATTTCTTTTCCATTCTATCAGATATTTCTTTTCCATTCTAACAGATATTTCTTTTCCGTTCTATCAGATATTTCTTTTCCATTCAAACAGATATTTCTTTTCCATTCTAACAGATATTTCTTTTCCATTCTACCAGATATTTGTTTTTCATTCTAACAGATATTTCTTCTCCATTCTATCATATATTTCTTTTCCATTCTTATAGATATTTCTTTTCCATTCAAACAGATATTTTATCCATATATTTATTCTTATTGATTTGTTTAATGTTTGTTTTTTCTATTGCACTGATAGCAAAAATTTGCCCAACCACTTCTACCACAGTAGGATGTGTGACACAAGGTCAATTTATAAGTTTAGTACTGCTGGTTCAAATTCAGAATTTTCCTTCTCCTTGGCTGGTTGTTGTACATATCTCTCCTACTTACTCATATCTAGGGTGAGAAAAGATGGATTCATGCCTTTCTTGAGAGCATCAGTGTGAAGGGAAACACAATTAGATTCATTCAGGATCTGAACTTGGCTTACCAAATTCAAATCCTACAGTGCTAACCATTACACCATGTGTGCCTAATTGGTTTCATAAAGAAATGTTTTTTCAAAGCCATGTAGACCTCAGGTTGGTTACAGTACATACTTTTACGAAATAGTCTCTCATCTAAGCACTAAAGAGGCTCATTGCTGCTTAACTTTTATGATATGACAGAAACTAGAGCTTTAAACATGACGTGATCATAACTGAACTATTGAAAGTTGTTATCTATTAAGCTTTACTTAGTCTGGCATGCATGACTTCAGTTGCTTACAGAACATGCTTTTACTAAATGGTCACCCATCTAAGCACTGAACAGGCTCATTGCTGTATAACTTTCATCATATGGCAGGAAGCAGTGCTTTCAGTTTTGTTTTGTCTGGTATGCAATACTTGCTTTTACAAAATGGTCACTCATCTCAGAACTGTAATGGCCTATTACTGCTTAGAATTTATTTGTAATATAATTGCCGAGGGATTTCGTTTTATATATCTTGCCTTTTGGTTTAGTTAGGCTGAGAACCTTTCGCTTAGCGCATGGGTTAGTTAGGTGCAACATTAACACAGGTGTTCACATGCGTGCAGAGAGGATGTGTCATTCAGAGATATCAAAATAAAAATCCCAGATAGGAATTGGGACCAGGGTATTTGGGTGACGTTACGCACCGGAAGCATGGGCTGAGATTTGAGAAAAAGCAGTTAGTTGAGTTCCTGCCTCGGAAGAAGAAGGTTGACTTTTAGAGCTGGGCAAGGCCAGATGACTTTGTGCACGACGGGCACTGCGCGTTGGTTGGGTTGAGAGCTGATGATGTAAAAGCAGTCAGCATAGAAAGATTTTGTCTCTCTCTCCTCATGTTGAAAAACCTTTAAACTCAAAAAGGTGAATAAAAGTTTTGTACCTGAATCAATTTTGTGTTTTTAGATTCCCTATGTCTATTTCACACATCCATGTAACATATTGAACTTTGCACTGTAGATCTCTTAGGCTGTTTACAGTACATACTGATATAAAGCTGTCACCAGTCTAAATACCAAACATACCTTAATCGTAAATCCATGGTAAATTTGTTGTTCTAATAAAGCTAATGTTGCAATTTAAATACCTGTCTGTTTGTTTTTTGCTTTATTAATCAAATTATTTTTTGTGACTTAATTTAGCATAGTTTGGCACAAGGCTATATTCGTGACACACCGGTGAGAATGACACTTTATAGACCACAAGGGTTGACAGAAAAGTTCAAAGGCTGACCAAGATACTCTCATGCAATGCGACCAAATGAGGTTTATTTTTCAATATAGTCCTTCTCTCCAGTTCACACTCTTCTTCAATCGCTGATACAGTTCTTGTGTTATATTTTGACCTTCGCCCCGGCCCAAAAATGCTATTCCAAGGTGATACACCGGAAGGAAGTGACACATTCCAATGGCCAGTAATCGAAAGAGATCGCGTGGGCGGATTAAGGCTTATGATATGGGACAACGTGAAGGTCCTATTGTGCCATTACAGTGATGCACCGGAAGAGAGTAACCTCTGAACTGCATGACAGTTATTTCCGCTTGATGACGATTAAACATTCGATTTCAAAGATCCAGTAGGCGATCGTGTGGGCGTTGAATTATTATTTAACTCAGTTGAGTTTGGGGTGCCAAAGCAGTTGCCAGCAGACTTCCAGACAGTAGAGACCAGATGTAGTAGGGAAGGCCACACCCGACCGAGGGGGCACTCGGAAAACCCCCGATGCAGTTGCCAGCAGACTTCCAGAGAGTTAGAGACGAGATGTGGTAAGGAAAGCCACACCAGGCCGATGGGGCTTGAAGCCCTGATGAGCTGGGGTCCAGAGAAGATGCTAAGATGCAGTAAAGAAAGCCAGCATCCAGCAGTGGACCCTAAAGACCTCTGGTTGAGCATCTAAGAGAACAAGAAAGACACAACGTGACGGTCATAACAGTGGGGTCAAAATATGAAGTTAATGTTTGGTCTCCAGTACCCTCTCACATGCAAACCTTGAACAACCCTTTCGAATCCTTGCAATAAAGTGAGAGGTGAATATTTTTTTAAAAGAAGTCTTCTTGCGTCATTGTTACTGCATCTTTATCATGCGTCCTTTATTCATGCGTCTGTCTTTGATGTTGTGTCGTTGTGATGCATGAATGTTTAAATAACTATACAACACTTGGATCCCATCGGTCAAAAAATTCATCAGTAGTAGATATGACAACATCACATGAACTTTTCAGCTCACTCTCATAAAGTAGAGATCTGCAAACTATGGCCTGCAGGCTAAATCTTGCTTGTCACAAGTTTTTATTTCACCCAGCAATTTGAAACACCCATTAATGAATAACCTGCTTTTCTCATCTGTAATTAATTAATTAATTATTTTGCAGAACATTTGCTGTTTTGTCATTTTTACTCATTCTCTTAACAGCCACCTTTGGAGGCTATTAAGCTTAGTATCAAATTATATGATAGAATTTATATCATATAAAGGGATATTGAAAAGTTCTTGGCCTAACCAAGAAAGAATAACCTTTTTTTAATCCTATTTATTTATTTTTTTATTTTTATTTTTTTGAAGCATTAAAAAATTTTGAGAAACAATGTATCAAGCATGCTAAATTTTAGGATGAACATTTTTTTTGTTTTTTTGTTTTTTTGTTTTTTTAATTGTGTGAGTGCGTATGGTATTAGTTTTAACTAGGGAGCAAATTATCATCATTGCATAATTAAGAAAATTGTGTTAATGTTATATAACGTATACATATAGAATTTCAGATTTTTTGTTTAGCAGAATGTTTTCTGATGGATGGGTAATAATTGCAAGCTTCTCGTGGAGGCAAAGAAGGCATTTTTTATGTCTTGCTGTAGGCGGGTGCTAGTTTTAGTATTTCAAAGGTGATGGCGGGTGAGATGATAATTTGCTCCTTTGTAAAAATCATCACCATACAGACTCACACTCATAAAAATAAACAAAAAAAATCGACATAGCCAATACAAACAATTATTGCAATGTCTGAACACAATATATTCACTATATTCCTTAGGTACATACAATCATGGATTACAATGATCTATATGCAATATATCATCAACACATCATAACTGATACAAATTATTATTGCAATCTAACACAAATCATATTCCAGCATAAAATACTAATATTGCATAATATTCCATAGTATATTGCAATATAACATATCTCATCACAATGATATTTATTACGATCTGACCCACCATACTCCTTCATCTATTATGCTAACAAATCAAAACTTTATTTTCTTCATAATGCAATGATGATGATATTTTTTCCTTAGTTAAAATCATCACCAAATACACACACACACACACACGAATATAAAATTTTTTTTTATCTCAGTCAATCTGTCACGACTTTGGCTACACATCACAACTCATTTATCCTGGAGACAACCTCAAATTTGCTACACAGCACATGTATCTTCATACACATACTAAATATCACTTATATGACCACACACGATAATATACAAATATAACCTACACAAACACACACACACATAAAGAGTTGTACACAATCCAAATGTTCTTTTGACTGTATCTTTCGATTTCTCCAATATCTTTTATTCTCTGCTTGATGATTATCATTTATAAGACGGCATGAAGGCTGTGGTCGCAGACAAGCTTCCATGCAATTAAATATATATAAAAACTAATATGTATTTACTTATTATTATATAATAGTTCTATCACAGATATTGAGCACTCTCCAAATCATACTGCATTTAGTCTGCCATAAACCCACAAAGTGAGATAGCAACAACCAATAGTGTTATATATATATATATATATATATATATATATATATGTAAAGTAAAGTTGGTGACTGTAGTTGAGGGTGACCCAAATGCTCCCTTTTCAATCATTACAACACCGAGGTGTAGGGGAGGGTGCTACTCCTTTCCCAGGATTACTCCACTTTACTCTTGATACATAACTTATAGTGCCATGATATGTACTTTATCGTGCTAAGTGATATATATATATATATGTATATATATATACAGTATTCTCCATTGTCATAATACATAATGATAAAAATCATGTTTATATCTGGTGCTTATCAGCCTTCAAATGTTTTGTGTGTTGTGTATTTTTTTATCTAATTTCAAACCAAAACACTGATTAGATTTTTCTTCTCTATTCAAGTTTATTAAATATTGCTGAACATTTGTAACATCATGTGACAAGCAGAAAAGTTCACAATTCTATTATATTAATTGCAGGCAAATTATTTATACTTAAATGTGTCTGCCTGTCAGTCTGTCACATTTTAAGCAATGTGCCAAATTTATATCAGTACTCTTTACAAATCTATAAACTTATTTACTTGTATCAACTATACTTAGCTTAGTTTGGCACAAGGCCAATTTTATGGGTCACTGAATGAAGATTGAACTTACTACAGTTGTACTTGTCCAATAAATGAACTTAGTGACCCTCTCTCTCTGTCTTTCTCTATTTGTCAATCTATCTGACCTTTCAAATCTGTTTCTGATCTTGTTATTTTTAGTCAACTTATTTTTCTTTCTTTCACACACACTCTATGTATCTCAGTTTGTTAATATCTATCTATCTATCTATCTATCTATCTATCTATCTCAGTTTTTTAAAATCTATCTATCTATCTATAGCCCAGTCAGCTAGGGCAGTGGAATATGCCAACTGCATCTCTACAGAGGGGTAAGATGTCCCCAATGAGCGTCCTGGACATGACAATAATCTGATGGTAAGGCTTCAGTCCTGGAACTCTGGAGAACATGGAGTATCCCTTTATTGCCCTTACTCCCAGGTCCACTGTAAACCAGAGTGGTAGTCCATCTTAGGGTCCCATCAAGGAGTCCAGCAGAGCGGTTTAACCATGTAACTCTGTGTAAACAAATAACTGATGTTAAATTGAATTGTTAGTGTTACATAGCAATATTTGAAACCATTTAACTGTGTGCAAACAAATGATTGATACTAATAGAATTGTGTTTGATAGAAATACTTGAAATCATTCAACCGTGTGCAAACAAATAAGCTCTGGCTTATTAAAAATGTCACCTACAAACTATTCATTTATAAATTATTTATATTCAATATATATGAGTATAAACAGGATTTGGCATTAAATAACCTACAAGGATTGATATGCCATTAAACCCATCTATCTATATATGTCACACCACTCATATATATATCTTGCCAACTAACTTTTTATTCCTTGATGAGCATTATCAAATAATCTCCATTACTCTATAAGATGCTTGCCCAGTCGGCTGGGGCTGTAGAATACACCGACTACACCTCTGCAGAGGGGTAAGACCCCCCCCGAACGAGTGTCCTGGGTATGACACTAAACAGTCTGATGGTGAGGTTTCAGTGATGCTAGGGCTTTGGGGAATGTAGAGTACCCCTTCATTGCCATTGCTCCTAGGTCCACTCTGGCCCAGCGTGGTAGCACCTGATAGGGCCCTATCTATGAGTTAAAAAGAACTAACGGCATACTTATGCTAAACTGAATTGTTTGATTAAACTGAATAGCTTGAAATAGAGATGTTTTTGACAATTAAACCGTACTTACATTTAAACTGTGTGCTTATGCTAAACTGAATTATTTAAAATGGAACTGTTTTTTGACATTGAAACTGTATTCACACTAAACTGATTTGTTTAATATAGAACTGTTTTGACATTTAACTGTGCAAACAAAATCTGTAATTAACTGAATCATCTGAATTAGAACTGTTTGACTAAAAAATAAACTGTACTTACATTTAAACAGTGTGTTTAGGCTAAACTGAATTATTTGAAATGAAAGTGTTTTTTGACATAGCTGAATTAGAACTGCTTGACTAAATTGAATACCTTGAAATAGAAGTGTTTTTCACAACTAACCTGTACTTACATTTAAACTTCGTACTTACATTTAAACTTCATATTTATGCTAAACTGAATTGTTTGAAATAGAACTGTTTTCATAAAAATGGATTTGGCGTTAAATAATCTACAAAGGTTGATATGCCATAAAATCCTAACAACCAACCAACCAATCTGTAAGATGCTATGAGAGGGAATTACTCAGTATAGTAGTACCACAAGAAACTTTGATCCTTCCTTTACTTGCTGATATTGATAAAATCTTTATCAGTATAATTGATAGATGTTTTTATTGTGCCCCGCCAGCATCAGTGCTTTGAGTTCAAGCCCAGATAGAGATAAAAAAATCCACATTTTTAAATGTTTCCTTTTAACTTAGGCAAGCTCTGCAAAGATTGACACAATAAATTCTTCCTACTTCACATCCAAACTCATTTAACTTTTTACCAGATGAAGTTTTGTAAATAACACATCTTAACTGTTTTATATTGATTTACTAGATTATTTGCAAATACATTGGGTTACTTTTATAACTGCAGTCCATGATGATAGTGATGCTCCTATTTAAGGAGTAAAGGATTCTAATTTGCATTTCATAATCCTCTCTAATATATCAAGAATTTTGATGATTAAAAATGGCATTCAGTATGAATGCAACAGCCTCAAAGTAATCATTCAATTGCAAATCGGACAGGAAATTGCTTTATTCTTTAAATTCAGGCATCTTAAATTCATTGCTCTAATAAATGTCATGCTATGATGTGCCATTTTTGCTGGGCTTGAATTATTGTTATATTTAATACTTATATGCTTCTGTATTACACATGAATAAGTACACCCTTACCAAATTTTTATTAGCCCAGTTGGTTGGGGCTGTAGAATACATCAACTGCATCTCTACAGAGGGGTAACCCCCCCCCCCAGCAAGTGTTCTGGGTATGACATTAAAAAACCTTATAGTAAGGCTCCAGTAATGCTGGAGCTTTAAGGAATGTTAAGTACCTCTTCATTGCCATCACTTCCAGGTCCACTTGGGCCCAAAGTAGTTGCACCTGATAGGGTCCTATCTATGGGTCAAATAGAACTGTTTGATTTTTAAACTGTGTGAAAACAAATGACTTATGATAAATTAAATTGTTTGAAATAGAACTGTTTGATCATTTAACTGTGTGTAAACAAATGACTGATGTTTAATTGAATTGTTCATTATACATAACAATACTTGGAACCATTTACATTTGTTGATTTATGCTAAACTGAATTGTTAGAAATAGAACTGTTCGATCATTTAACTATGTGTATCTACAGAATGTGTTTTCGAATATACTTAATATATGTGTAAAAACAGGATTTGGTATTAAATAACCAACAATGTTTGATATGTTATGAAACCAAACCAATCCAAACTAAATTTTTATAAAAAGTTAATTTTCTTTTAAAACAAAGGTACCAGGATTTTATCATTTCTAGTCAAATGTTATACAATCAAAATGGATATAAATATGTAACAGTCCAAAAATAAGTACATCCCTTATATATATTTATGGAATGTTATTTTTGGTACAGTGATGTTGTAATTTCATTTGGCAAGAGTTTCAATACTGTAGTGTTTGACAGTAAATAATACCTAATGATATCCATTTTGATTGCATTAGGTTCAACCACCGCCAACTAGTAAATACGGCCCCACATGTCACATTTCCAGGCTAAAAGCTAATAGGCCAATCTAATGTAAACAAAAAATAACCCATTCATAGCCACATGTGAAATTAATCTACAAAGTGAATTAACTTTAAAAACTGAGTAGATAAAATGATATAATCATGTTGGTAGAATCTATCTGTCGTTATTTTTATTCCTTTTAACATTAAAATGAGTATTTACACTTTGTCTTTTACTAATCCGGAAATTATAAACGGCTGAGAGTTACCTTGCTTTTATGATTTTCAATCGCCTCTACACCCTGTTTTGGTTATAGATGCTGTTCAGTAAATTTGCATTGAATTTTAAAATTTTTGGTGATATTTTGTTTAACAAAAATGGTTAACAAATGTGTTGCATTTGACTGTTCTAGTGGATATCATACCGATTGAGAAAAAGTATCGATATATTCTTTTCCTCTTGGAAAATCTAATCTCCTTGAGAAAAGGGTGAAATTTGTAAGCCGTAATGATTGGTTTCCTATGAAAAATTCAGTTCTCTGTATCAAACATTTTGTTGGAATTATTCTATTGTAATGGGAACATCTTCATGGAAGGGATTTTTATGGTTGTCATCACCGGAAGGAAATGACACTGCCTGCAGAGAGAATTACCCTTTTTTTGTAGTCCTGTGAAGTTTCATAGGATGTGCTAGTTTTTAAACCTTGCAGTTTCCTACAGTTAAGGGAAAATAGTGAATAGGGAGTAAATCCCTCAAATAATTTTACTGCTGTGCTGGACCTCTCTAGGAGAAATATGCTATTACCTATATCTGTGAATTTGTGCTGTCTTGACATTAAACACGAGCTGTCCCAGAACTACCCGGCTATATTGTATTCTTCCTGGCAAAATGTGCTGTTGCCTAAATCTGAGAATTTGTGCTGTTTTGACTCAGACCATGATTGAATTTGCTGTCCTATACAAGTGCTGAAAGATTTGTTGAATGGACCCCATGTGTCTGCATTATTCGCTGTTTTATTGATGGAAAAGTGAACAGGTTTTCCCATGAGATGTTTTTCACCTAAGAGACTCATCCAAATCTTTTTTTATTTTTTCATTCATACAACACCCTTTTTTTATTTGTGAGTACAAGCACCTTTGTACGTTGAAGACGTATCAGTTCCTTGTAATTCATGAGAGACCAAGTGTTTTTTCGAAACAATTTGTATCATTGTTACTTGATTCAGTTGTTTTAATTGATGGCTAAAATAGCAATTTATTCTAGCAACTAATGTTTTTCTTCAAAACTTTTTAACTCCTTTTTATTTATTTTCATTTACTTTGTAATAAATAGTTCTTAATTGTACGTATGAGGCACGTTTGCCTTTTTATTTTTTCCTTTCTTTTTTTAAGTACTGTTTTATTTTCCATGACAGAATTGTTTTGTTTTTTTTTTTCTATAAAAATTAATCCTTTTAATTCTGATGAAAAATTTATTTTGAGAGGAAAGTGAAACAAACTGAATAGGGATTTACATCTATAACGTAGAAGGTGATTAAGTTACCCTCTCCGTTATAACAAAAGGAAAATAAATAAGTCGAAACGAAGATACCGAAAGGTCTTCAATTTAGAATTTTGATAAAGGCTTGAGTTGAGAGGTAGCCTTTGTGCTGGTCGTCGCAGGGGGAAGAAAATAGTTTAAAGGTGATAAGCAGGCATTTGGCGTTCAGCCTGGAATAAGGCAGCTGGGTGTCTGTGCGCGATTTGCATCGTTACAGTCATAGCAAAAGTCGTGTTGCTGAATAAGGACAGGAATGATGTGGTCAGCCATAAGTTGTGGTCCTGTAATGTAGGAGGAATGAGGGTATTCTAAAAGGTTGATCAGGAAAGAAATTGCTGAGTGTCTGAGCGAAATTACGTGTCGCTGTAGACATTGCAAGGGTTAGAGGCGACATAAAAGTGTTCCTGTAAGTGGCGGAATAATTACATTTAATTCATATTCAACTGGGAACCTTTGGTCTAGAAGGGTAGACTCAAAGGTCCATAAATTAGATGGCTTTCCTCATGGTGTTGTGATTCTGCTGCTAGGAAAGGAGTGGACAGAAAGACGTTTGTCCTGCTCGAAAGATTCTGAGGACGAGAAAGTTTGCTGGGCTTTCTCCATGTTTATGTTTCCCGGGAAAAATGGTCCGGGCAGAATAGGATAAGTCATCCTCATTGGGTGAAAATCTGCGACGACCTTAACGCTCAAATTAATTTACGCGCCAAACAAAAATACGAAGTTCTTTCTGCTACACATCCAATTCCTACAATTCATTCAAAAAAAAAAAAAAATTAGAAAACCGTCTCTTTTGCCGACTACAAAAGAGTTAAGAAAGCCTCCGAAAACTCCGACGAATAATTCCTCAACCAGATAAGTTATACGGTTTTCTTTCAGCTAACACGATATAGGATTTTAATCATTTAGAAAAAGAAAAGTTTTGTCTTAACGGTTTTGAATAAAAAACAAAAAACGGAAGATTATATTCAAATTTATGGAATAATCTTTGAACCTGAAACACATTTTCCATCTATAAAAGAATGTATTCGCATTGATCGAAATCTACACATTCAGCTCCACTGTGTAGTGGGATGTGAGTGAAAGAATTTATGGTCCCCGACTATTTTATGTTGATATTTTTGTATATTTAGTTTGTTTTGAAAAAAGGTAAAAAGGCATAATATAGACATGATATAGGCACATGGATAAATTAGTAAATGAAGGAAGCCAATGAAACAAATGAGTAAAAGATATGAAACAAATGAAACAAATAAAGGTTGTAAAACGGCGTGGACAAAAAGAACATTTAAAACAAGGCAACGAACAAAAACAGATTTATATTCCACAACAATAAAACTTACATTGATACATAAAAAATATTTCTAATTCTACTAACAAAATAATAGTGTGTGTACATGTGTGTGTGTGTGTGTGTGTGTGTGTGTGTCTAACACAACTAAGCTACAAAAGAATTACATATTTAAAATGTCCTTTTTTATGATTAGAAACGGGCAGTTTCTCTGAGACTGGAAAGCGTCTCATAGTCAATGTATATGAATGTCTGCGAGGCCCATCCATGTTGTTGCTTTTCTCTCCTGTTGATTCATGCTGAAGGGAGTGTGTTGCTGCTGCGAAGAAATTTGGTAAAAGAGAACAAGTGTGTTTGAAGACGACGTATTTATAGAAAATACAAGTCTTGTAGGTGGCTCAAAAACGCAGGACTAGAATTTACGTGCGGACGTAGTTTTAAGCATGTCACGTGGTCCTCCTGGCCAATGGTTTCCCGAGACTGAATATGTGAGCGTCCGCCATCTTTGTGGGAACAAGTGGCATACCGCCCAAAATAATTTATAGGAGTGTAAAGTCCTATAAGTGTGATTGAAACCCTATACGTTTATCACAGTGGTTTATACATGGACACAATGTTAAACTTACAAGATTTATAACATGTTAAAAACTTTTCCAAACTACATAGAAAATATGATGGAAGAAGAACCATACTCAATTCTAAAAGAGTTACAAAAAAAGACAACATTACAAAGAGGTTGTCCTTCCTTTTCTGCAGAGCTTATACATTATGCCTTACTTCTGCGTTATATGTCTAAACAAGCCTACAAATTACTTCTGGAAAAGTTTCCATTACCATTTTTTCTTTATTTATGAAAATTCCAATAGGTTACGTCGGATCAATTCCAGCTGCAAAATCGCTCTTGGAAAAAGTTTATCTTTCTCAAGACTGTGTCTTAATGGTAGGTAAAATGTACCTTCAAAAAGAACACAATTTCATAGTGAGAAGTAAATTGGTGCAAATGAATAATGGTATTTATGATCACTGGTTTTAGAAATAACATACCATTGGTCATTAAAGCCTGCCCTGAAGTAACAGTTAATGGTGAGTGACTTTCTCAAGAGATTCTAAAATGTATTTTTCAAGTTATAAATACTGAATTTGTTATTAGGGCTGTTGTTGCAGACAATCATTCAGCCAATGTGAATGCATTTAATATTCTACTTGATAAGTTCGAGGGTGACAAAAAGTACTACATAATTACTCCCAATTTTTAAAAAAAATTGTTTTTTGACTCTGTACATATATCAAAAAATATTCGGAATAGTTTACAGAGCAGAAAGAAGTTTGTATTTCCTAGTTTTACATTTGAAATATCAAATATTCATATTTCTTCCAAGAATAGATATATCGCTTGGTCTGACATACGCAAAATATATGATGAGGATAACATTCTAGATGCTAAATTACATAAGGTCTCAAAGCTAACATTCAAAGCACAACATCTTTGTGAAAATAAACGAAATGTTAATTTGCCTATTGCTATTTTTCATGAGACAACTATTGCAATTTGAGAGAGCTACTTTCCAAATCGAACTTATAGAATACACATTTTTTTTTTTGCATTAAAATAATCAACTCCAAAAACATGAATAAGAACATTCAAAAAATTTCGGATCAAAATCGTACTAACATTAAAGTTACATTTTTATATTTTTCAACCAATCAGCTAAAAACACAGAATAAGAACATTCTAGAAATTTCGGATCAAAATCGCATTAATATTGAAGTTACACATTTATATTTTTCAATCAATCAGCTAAAAAAAAAAAAAAAACTAGATAAGAACATTCTAGCAAATCCGGCTCAGAAACTAATTAACAGAAAAATACTTAGACTCCAAAATAAATAAGTAAATATACGGATCTGATTGGTCAAGAAATATCTGCGTGCTTGAATTTTAGGACCCGCAATAAAACCTGAAGCAGAAAGAATTTAAAATTATTGTCTGGCGCAGGAATATTTTGACTATTTTGAGAATATTTCATGCCATTCTACCCGGGTCACTTCCCCAGGCAACTATAAAAAGGCGAGGTAATATTCTTTCACCCTCTTCCACGCAGGCCTTTCGAGCAAGACAGACCTGTCCTGTTTTTCTCTCTCTTCGCTTCCTAGCAGCAGGAAGGACCAGCCAACATGAGAGACCACATTCAATCTTCTTCACTGACTCTTCTTCACTGACTCTCTCTCACATATTTCGAGCAGTCCGTTAAGCACCATGAGGAGACCTCATCCAACTTATAGATCATTGGTGTCTGGGAAATAATTCTTTCATCATTCATCTTTCCTTCTAAACCAACGGATCCGCGGAGAAACAAATTGGATATTTTCAACTCCTGCTTTAACTTCTGCATTTTAATCCCTGTCCTAGCGACAGCATTTCAACTCCAGCTTGGACTCCAGCATTTAATTCCTGTCCTGACGATAGCGTCTTAATACCGGCTCTATCATTTACAACCGTTGCTTCTTCCCCTGCGACTTACAGCACAAGGGTTCCTCTTGTCTCAAGCTGTTAATAAAATTTCCAAATTGAAAACTATCAATATCTTCGTCGACTCATTTGTTCTTCTTTTTAATATAACAAGAGGCGACAGAACTCTATAACCTCCACTGCCATTTTTGTACAAATGGTAAGAGTATCGGCCCTATTGTTATAAACCTAACAACATCCTATTTTTGATTCACTTTAATGATCCCCAAAAATATAAATGACGAAGAATTTAATTAACTAGTTCCTTCCACTACCAAAAGACTTTCCACTACGGGAGGCCAGGACGGACAGCAGAAAGCCACGCCATAAGACTCAAAGCGGAAAGTCATGCAACCTTCTTTTGCCGACTACTAGCATGCGACACATTGTCGCCAAAGATCATAAAAAACGCACGTGTGGACTTAAGAAAACAAAAGGCTCATACTTACGGTCCATCACTTATATACACACATGCGTACACATTTAACTAAGTAAAGTCAACTTTTTATCCTCTTTACTTCGGCCAACTATGGACGCATTGTTTCAATAGACTTTACTAACATGTAAACACACACACACACACACACACACACACGGGCGAACAGTCTTCTTTTCATTCAACTGGCCATTGCTGTATTTTCTACAAAAGCCGCTCGTACATAACATGAACATTGTATTTCTAATTATTTTTATCCTGTTTATTATGATTATTAAATTGTTTGTTTCTTAATTTTCATTGTTGTCATATTCCATTTGTTTACTTGCTTGTAAAATCTGTGCTGTATTTGTGGAACTAAACCTGAAAGTAACTCGCGTAACTACAGAACTAACTCATTCACTACAAACTGACATGTCAAACTTCTTTAGATTGATAGTATGCTGATGAATATCAACAAATTAAAAAAAAAAAAAAATACGCATTTAATTTTTTGAACAAGGCAGTAAATTTACATGATGGAAAAATTAATTATCTGATTGGGTTGAGTCTTAGACACAGATTTCAGATTTTTCTCTAACAAAGCAAACTTTCGAAGCTTTTGTTGTAACTTTGAGAGCACAGGCTATATTTATGCAAGAACTTTTAGAGGAAGGATATGAGTACATTTTCACCCGTAGATTATAAAGTGATCCACTTGAAAATAGAATTTCACAGTATCGACAGATGAGTCGAGGTAGGTTTTTGGTGAGCCTCCGTGAAGTATCCAATACTGAAAGAATACTGACCTGTCGATCTCTTTAAAAAAATTACATCAACTTTTGGGAGGAAGGCATCAAGCCAGTTCAAAAGAATAACAACTCAATACTTCTTGATATTTTAGCTCAACATGAATCGGTAATACATGAACTCTCTTTGTCAATAGATAGCAAAGAAGTGGCAACACAATTTCAGGTTATATAAAAAAATTAATAAACCGTTTTCAAAATGAAATGTGTTTCGTGGTCATGGTAGACAATGAAAGTTATGATGCTATAGAGAAGCAGTATTTTGACTTCCTTTCTTGAGGAGGATTTATGGTTCCATCTTGACAAATGGCACATTTTCTTTGTGCTTGTTTTGCTATACTTGATTATGCAAATAAATTTATTGTAAGACATAATTAATCCACTAAAAAGAATTTGCTGAAAGAATTTTGCAAACTTATTCTCCAAAATATATTTTTACTTATGAACAACACACTGAAAAGGGGCTTAAATTTGTAACAAAAATTGTTGCGAATATTTTTTACAACAAACAAAAGCTTGAATAGGATGAAGTTCGAAAACAAACTGTAAAATGTTTTAAAAAAGAAAATTTATTTATAGAGAAATTATTGGCAAGTTTTTTTTTTACTAGCATTTGTTTTGTTTTGCTGCAAAATTTTTAATAACTATTTTTTTGTTTATTTACAATCTTTTATAATTGTATTTCTGAAGAAAAAAAAAACAGTTTGCGTCTATAAATAAAACAGGCCATATAGGAAATTGAAAATCGTAAAAGCAAGGTAACTCATAGTCATTCATAATTTGCAGATTATCAAAAGACATAGTGTCTTTTTTTTGCATTTTAATGTTGAAAGGAATAAAAATAACGACAATTCTACCAACATGATTATATCATTTTATCTACTCAGTTTTTAAAGTTAATTCTCTTTGTAGATTAATTTTACATGTGGCTATGAATGGGTTATTTTTTGTTTACATTAGATTGGCCTGTTAGCTTTTAGCCTGGAAATGTGACATGTGGGGCTGTATTTACTAGTTGACCGTGGTTCAACTAGAAATAATAAAATCCTAGTATCTTTGCTTTTGAAGGAAATTAACATTTTTTTGTACAAAAATTAGTAGATGTGTATTTATTTATTTATTTATTTATTTAAGATCGATTGATTGATTTTAACAACATATCAACCAGAATAGGGTGATTTTATGCCTAGAAGAAAGGGAATTGCATTCATTGTATGTTCATATTTACATTTTTTGTGTATTTATTTCTTGAGAGTTTTTTTTGCATACAGTCCTATCAAATATGAATAATTTTCAAATAAATCTATCAGACCCATAGATGAAACACTAAAAGGTACTACCCTTCTAGTTCAGAGCGAACCTGAGAGTAATTACAATGAAGGAGCACTCTACACTTCTCTGATCTCCAGAATAGGGACCTCACTATCTGATGCAGTTTTGGATCAAGACACCCCATTTGGAGAGGGTCTAATTCCTTTACAGGGGATACAGTCAGTACATTCTAAGCTCTGCTGACAGGGTAAGTACTTATTCATAGGCGATACTGTATAAACATAAATACATACTATAATGTGAATTTTTGTAATATATAGATTTATATCATTGTACATTTCCTAATTGAAAGGTTCATTGCCAAAGAATTTAACACTTACTGTACAGCAATTAACTTGATATAAGCCAAGGATTTTTTACAAAAAAAAACAATCACAGATGTACTTGTGCCATGCAAAGCTTTTTTTAGTGGTCGGTGGACCATAAAAAATGCTGATAAGCTGTTTGTTTTTTGTTTTGTTTATTTTTTAAATATAAGTAAGAGATTAGTATAACAGAAAGCCTAACTCTTTACACAGTTTTTATCTGGATCCTCTGGTTCTTACAATTCATTACCTCTTTAATACTGGAGGTAGAAAGAATTCTACAAGGTGGAGATCATCATCATCATCATCATCATTATTATTTTGGGCGGTATGCCACTTGTTCCCACAAAGATGGCGGACGCTCAATATTCAGTTTCGGGAAACCATTGGCCAGGAGGACCACGTGACATGTTTAAAACTAGGTCCGCGCGTAAATTCAAGTCCTGCGTTTTTGAGCCACCTACAAGACGCGTATTTTTTATAAATACGTCGTCTTTTGTTCTCTTTGGCCAAATTTCTTCGCAGCAGCAACACACTCCCTTCAGCGTGAGTTGACAAGAGAGAAAAGCAACACCATGAATGGGCCTCGCAGACATTCATATACAAGGACTATGAGACGCTTTCCCGTCTCTGAGAAACTGCCCGTTTCTAACCATAGAAAAAGGACATTTTAAACTTGCAATTCTTTTTGTAGCTTAGTTGTGTTAAACACACACACACACGAGCTCACACATATACACACACTATTATTTTATTAGTCGAGTTAGTAATATTTTTTATGTATCAATGTAAGATTTAATTGTTGTAGAATATAAATTTGTTTTTGTTCGTTGCCTTGTTTTAAATGTTCATTTTGTCCGCGCCGTTTTACAACCATTATTTGTTTCATATCTTTTACTCATTTGTTGCATATGCTTTATTTATTTATTTACCACTTTATCCATGTGACTATAATATGTGCTTATAATATGCCTATATCAAACTAATTTTAAACTAAACATCAAAACAGTTGGGGAAAATAAATACATTCACCCACTCACCTACAAGATGAAGCATTGTCAACTATTTTTAATATTAATTTTGACTACTTTTATTTACTTTGCCTCTCCATTAAAGGAATATTTGACACAAAGTTAATTCTTAAAGCAAAGTCCCTAATGTGTATAAATAAATGGCTGAGGGTGGTACCAAAATAGCTTAGCATTCCCTTTTTAGTAAGCTTGAAGCATCAGACAAATGAACATGACCTTAGCTCTTTTGAATAAAGGGATTGGTGCTGCCTGGGAGTCAGTCCCTTGCAGCTAAGTCCATTTAATTTTGCTTGGTTGGCTGTGTCTTTTTGGCATATCAACCCTTGTAGATTATTTAATGCCAAATCCTGTTTATGCATCTATATATCATATACATATATATTTTTTCTAAACGATTAGTTTATAGGTAACATTTTAAAATGAATCAAAGTTCATTTGTTTGCACACAGATAAATGGTTTCAAGTGTTGCTGTCTAACACTAATAGTTTTATTTGCACGCAGTTGAATGGTTTCAAATTAAAGTAAAGTTGGCGACCTTACTTGAGGACAACCAGAAGGCTCCCTTTTCGATAGCTACTACACTGAAGTGTAGGGGAGGACGCTACTCCTTTCCATGGATTGTTACGTGCCTTGATACGTGCCTTATATTGCTGAGTGTTAAGCAAGGTGGTATCAAGTACCATTTTAAAAGTCTTTGGTACGACGTGACCTGGGATTGAACCCACTGGCGAACACTCTACCCTCTCAGCCAATGAGCCGGTTTCAAATAGTGTAAATGATTAAACAGCTATTACCACTTCAGGTCAGAGTGGACCTAGGAGTAATGGCAATGAAGGGATACCCCTCATTCCTCAAAGCTCCAAGACAAGAGCCTCACTATCAAATGGTTTTATGTGATATCCAGGACACTTGTTGGGTGAGGGGTTCTTACCCCTCTGCATAGGTGCAGTCAGCATATTCTACATCCCCAGCCAACTGGGCTTCGTCAATTTAAAATAAGGAACAACCCGTTGAATAGTGGACTTTGCCATCCTGGAGGACCACAGAGTGAAATAAAAGAAAGCAAAAAAAAAAAAAAAAAAAAAAAAGAGATGAATACTTAGACCTTGCAAGAGAACTAAAAAACTATAGAACATGGTGACGGCGGTACCAATTCTTATTGGTGTGATTGGAACAATCTTCAAAGGCTTGGTAAAAAGACTGGAGGAATGGGTAATCAGACAAAGAATGAAGACCACATGAACCTCAACATAGTTAAGATCAGCTACAATACTTAGAAGAGTCCTGAAGGCTTGAAGTGACTTGTGCCACTCAGACTTCTGTGAAAAACCATCAGCCAACGCTGGTGTGAAAAAATCTCAAAGAGTGAAGAAGTAATGATAATAGTAAAATACCTCAGCAAGAATTTATTAATTATTTACGATTTGCATTGTTCCTTGCTGTAATATATTGATAAACTGGGTGAGTTGCAATAAAACCAAAATCAACTAAAAATCAATAAGGGGAAAAAATAGTAGATAATATTTTAATAATAATGTCTAACTGTGCTTTATCTAACAATAAATAGAATATAATATTAATACTACTTATGTAAAAAGCAATAAAAACAAATATGACACTGAGAAAGATTGGAAAATAGAATGAGGGGTGAGTTTATAGGTTTGATTTGTGCAATGCATTTCAGTCAGTAGAGCAGCTAGTATGTTTCTCTTAAGCGTCTCCAAGACAAAGTCAGGGTCCCACAAAGAACTTATCTTTTATTATTTCCAATCTGTGCCATTGTTCATTGTCATAGAATGATGACCTTATGATCAAGTTATGATGAGTTACAATTAAAAAAATAAGCGACTAAAAATTTAAAGAATAAAAATGAATAATAATGACTTCCAATGCTTCATCTAAAAATAAAGATAACCAAACGATGCCATTAAGACTAATAGTCTAAAAGTACAGTTCTGTTGTTACCATCACATAATTGTTAGCCTAACTAATCATTATTTACCTGATTTCATTCCAGTCATCACCAACTGTTTATTTGTCTGCAGTTGTGAGGAAAATTCCTTACACTTTTGACACTATTAAAAGACAATAAGAAAATTGACCATTCTTATAAATTTTGACTTGTATTTTTTTTTATCTTCTAATTTTATATCCTTTTATTCTTTAATCTTTTTAAATTAAAAATGAAAAAGGATAGCGGTCAAAATTAACAATAATAATAATAATAATGGTTTAAAAAATTCACCTCCATACACGACAGACTTGCTATGGAAATGAATAAATGCATACAGAAAACTGAGATACCTGAATGGATAACGAAAGCGAAGACCAATCTAATAAAAAAAGACACTGTCAAAGGAGCTGCCCTAACCAACTATAGACCCATAATGTGCCTACCGATGATGTGGAAAATACTAATGGCACAAATTAGGGAGAAGATCTACTACTCATTGATAAGCCGCGAAATCTTTCTCGACAAACAGAAAGGATGCCGCAAGAGAACCAGAGGCACAGAGGACCTATATATACAGATCAACACATCCTCAACGAAAGTAAAAACGAAACGGAAAAAAAATCTAGCTATGGCCTGCAAAAAAGCTTATGATATGGTCCCCCAAAGCTGGATACAACACTGTCTTAAAATGTATAAAATACCTGACCAAGTTGTTCAGTTTATCGAGAAGACCATGGGAACCTGGAAAGTGGAATTGACAGCAAAAGGAAAGTTTCATAGAAGTAAAGATCCAAAGAGGCATATTCTATGGAGATGCACTATCACCATTACTATTTGTGATAGCCACGATGCCACTCAACCACATTTTTAGGAAATGCATAGCCAGTTACAAACTCAGTAAATCGCAGGAAAAAATCAGCCACTTGATGTACATGGACGACACCAAACATTTTTCCAAAAACGAAAAAGGATTGGAAACCCTAATACAAACTGTGAGAATATAGATATAGGAATGGAATTTGGCATAGAAAAATGCACCATGCTAGTAATGAAAAGTGGCAAATGACACATGACAAAAGGAGTCGAACTACAAAATCAAGTAGTCAGAATGCTCAGAGAAAAGGAAACCTACAAATACTTGGCGATATTTGAAGCTAACACCATCAAACAAGTGGAAATGAAAGAAAAATTTTTTAAAAGTATCTTACAAGAACCAGAAAGCTACTCAAGACAAAACTCTATAGCAGGAACCTTGTCAAAGGGATAAATACTTGGGCTGTCACCCTGATAAAATACTCTGTACCATTCCTGAAGTGGACCAGGGAAGAACTTAAATGGATCAAAGAACAAGAAAATGACAATGCATAAGACATTGTATCCAAGAGATAACGTTGATAGACTCTATGTGTCAAGAAGAGAGGGAAGAAGAGGAAATGCCTGCATTGAAGACAACATTGATGCATTGATACAACGACTCAAAGACTACATACAAAAGCACAGAGGAAAACTGATTGCAGCCACCAGAGACAATACTAACGACACGAGGACCAGCGGAACGACAATAACCAGAAAACAAAAGTGGGAAGAAAAACAACTCTATGGACGCTTTAAGCCACTAAAAAACAACATGTCACACAAAAAAATTGTGGACATGGCTAAGAAAAGGAAACTTTAAGAAACTCCTCTGCGATTTTGAGATACAAACAGATCACCTAATCTCGGTCAGATGACCAGACCTTATAATAATCAATAACAAAGAGAGAACTTGCAGGATTGTGGACTTTGCTGTCCCGGCGGACTATAGAGTAAAACTGAAAGAATGCGAAAAGAGGGATAAGTACCTTGAACTTGCAAGGGAATTGAAAAAACTGTGGAACATGAATGTGACGATTATACCAATTGTAATTGGTGGACTTGGTACAGTCACCAAAGGATTGGTACAAGAACTGGAAGACTTGTAAATAACTGGATGGGGGGAGACTGTCCAGGTCAGCCAGAATACTGAGAAGAATCCTGGAGAGTTGAGGAGATTTGCGGTCACTCAAACTCCAGAGGAAAACCATCAGCTAAAGCTGATGAGAAAAATTCTCAAGGAGTAAAATAATAATAATAAATAAAAGATGTAAATTAATACTACTAGAAGCGGCCCATTGGCCTATTGGGTAGATTGTTCACCAATGGCCCGGGAGATTGGGGTTCAATCTCAGGTCAAATCATACCAAAGACTCAAAAAATGGTACTTGATATTTCCTTGCTTAACACTCACGATTATAAGGTATGTATCAAGGATAAAGTGGAGCAATCCAAGGAAAGGAGTAGCACCCTTCTCTACACCTCAGTGTAGTAGCTTTTGAAAAGGGAGCCTTCGGGTTGCCCTTGACTACAGTCGCTAACTTTACTTACAATACTACAGGGTGGATCGATAAAATTGTCGTCCTAGAAAAGACGACATGATTCCATTTCCGTTTAATGAAAACCGGTTTTCTTTTTTTGTTGCAGACCATCTACTAGTTGGACAGTTGTGTACAAATCCCAAGAGCGATAGGAGCCTTCTATCACGTCTGAAAGTGATACAATGTTCAACGAGTGATATCGGAGATGCGCTGCGGTACAACTCATGCTCTCTACTGATCCAAGTTATGACAACAGGACCATTGCCAGCACCCTTAAAATGCAAATTTGGATTGCCACGAATAACAGGGATGTGCCCAGGGTGATGAAAACAAAGTTTCCAGCTACGGTTATGGTCTTTGGTGTGGTTTCAAGTGAGGGCCACATCATGCCACCACACATCTTCGAAGTCGGCTTGAAAGTCAACACCAAAATGTACCTGGAAGAGTGTGGTGATCCCCTGGTGCAATCAGGTGGCCGGTGGCAGACCCTAGGTGTGGCAGCAAGACTCGGCGTCGGTCCACAAGTCCAAGGAGACCCAGGCTTGGCTTCAGAAGGAGTGCTACGACTTTGTAGCCTTCTCTCACTGGCCCTCTCCTCCCCCGACCTGAACCCGCTGGACTAATTCGTTTGGTCATACGAGAACATCACCAACATTACCTCCAACAACACCAAGGCCAGCCTGATCGCCACCATCCGCCGAGTTCCCGCTGACACTTGTGGAAAAGGCATGCTCCCAGTTCCGGATCCGTATCGAGGCGGTGATTGAGGCTGAAGGCGGCTACATTGAATAGATGTCAGCTCTACTACATAATCAAGTTAGCTGAATTGATTTTTTCAATAAAAGTTTTAAAATAAAGCTGTAGCGTTGTTTTCCTTAGGACGACAATTTTATCGTTTCACCCTATAGTATTGTAAAAAACAATAGCAGTAAGTTTGGTGCCAAAAGAGGTCACGAAACAGAATAAAAGATTTTTTTAATAAGTTTGATTTGAGTTTTGCTGACTAATAGCACTTCATAGGTCTATTGGTTGAACTGTTAGTGCATTTAACCAAGATTTCCTGAGCCAAGAAGGGAAGAGTGAGTTTGAGTCACACCGAGAACTTTTCCATTATTTAAATCCTGGTGAGTTTTTCAAACCTGCATTTGCTAGTAGATTTTCCCAGGAATCTAAGTGACAACAAATCTCCTCAGGTCTCCAGGACTCTTCTCAGTATTCTTAAGAAGGCTGTGTTTTGCATGGTCTCAATTCTTCCTCTAATTTCTAATTCCTCTCATCTCTTTACCAAACCTTTTAGGACTGTTCCAAGTATTTATTATTATTATTATTATTATTATTATTTACTCATTAGAGTTTTTCACATCAGCTAACGCTGATGGTCTTTCACTGGAGTTAGAGTGACAGCAAGTCCTCTCAAGTCTCCAGGACTCTTCTCAGTATTCTGGCTGTTCTTAATAATGTAGTCGATTGTATGTTCTTCACTCCTCCGCCAACTTCAAAGTCCTTCAGTCCCTTTAGTAATCCTTTAGTTACTGTTCCAAACGCACCAATTACAAATGGTATAATTGTCACCTGCATGTTCCAAATTTTTTTCAATTCCTTAGCAAAGTCGAGATACTTATCCTTCTTTTCACATTCTCTCAGTTTTATTCTGTGGTCAGCCGGGACAGCAATGTCGACAATTTTACAAGTTCTCTTTTTTTTGTTGATTATTATTAGGTCTGGTCTTCTGGCCGAGATTAGGTGATCCGTGTGTATGTCAAAGTCCCATAGGAGTTTAGGTGTGTCATTTTCTAGGATAGGTGCAGGGTTGTGCATTTGTTCGTTTGGTCAAATTTAAATTTCTTGTACATCTCCCAGTGGGTCACCTTCCTGACCTAGTCGTGTCTAGTCTTATACTCCTGCTGCATTCGCTTATTATGTGATTGAGGGATTCATCTCTGTCACCGCATAGCCTACATTTGCTATTTTGTTGCGTCTTATCTATTCTCGCTTTGATATGATTGGTTCTTACGGCATTGTTTTGTGCTGCTATTTGGAGAGATTCTGTTTCTCTCTTAAAGTTTCCTTTACTTAGCCATGTCCAGTTTTTGTCGTGTGAGATGTTGTTTATTAGTTGTTTAAAACACTCATAGAGTTATTTCCCTTCCCATTTTCGTTTCCTAGTTATTGTAATTCTGTTGTCCATCGTGTTATCAGTATCGTTTCTGCTGGTTGTAATGAGTCCACCATCGTGCTTTTGTATATAGTCTTCGAGTCGTTGTATTGATGCGTCAACGCAGTCTTCAATGCTGGCAAGTCCTCAACCTCCCTCTTTTCTTGATACATATAGTCTGTCAATGTCGTCTCTGGGAGGTAATGCCTTATGCATGGTCATAAGTTTTTTTGTTCTTTGGTCCATTTGTTTAAGTTCATCACAAGTCTACTTCCGAAAGGGTCCGGAATATCTAACGAGGGGTACAACCCAAGTATTTGTTCCTATTATAAGGTTTCAGCTTGAGATTTTTGTCTCTTGTAGTTTTCTAGTCCTCCTGAGATATTCTTTTTGAATTTAGCTTTTCATTTCCACTTGTTTGATGGTGTCAGCCTCCAAGATGTCCAAGTGTTTGTTGATTTCGTTTTCTGCGAGCGTTCTAATTTTGTCTTGATTTGGTAGTTCTATTCCGTCAGTTATATGTCGTTTGCCACTTTTCATTACTAGCATGGCACATTTTTCTATGCCAAATTCCATTCCTATGTCCTGACTGTATATTCGAACTGCGTGTATTAGAGTTTCCAGTTCTTTTTCATTTTTTGAAAATAGTTTGATGTCATCTATGTACATTAGGTGATTGATCTTTTCCTGCGGTCTACTAAGTTTGTATCCAACTGTTCATTTTCTGAGTATGTGGTTAAGTGGCATCATGGCAATTAGTGGTGATAGTGCATCTCCTTGAAAAATACCTCTTTGGATCTTTGCTTCAGCTAAGATTCTTCCTCCCGCTGTCAATTCCACTCTCCAGGTTTTCATAGTTTCCTTGATAAATTTTATGACTTCATGTGATATTTTGTACATTTTGAGGCAGTTTATTATCCAGCTTTGCGGAACCATGTCATATGCCTTTTTGTAGGCAATCCAGGCCATAGCTAAATTTTTCCGTCTGGTTTTGCTCTCATTTAAGATGTGTTGATCTATGTAGAGTAACTCTGCTGTGCCTCTGGTTCCTTTGCAGCATCCTTTCTATTCATCAGGAAACAAACCACGGCTGGTTAACGAGTAGTAAATCTCCTTCCTTATTTGTGCTGTTAATATTTTCCACATCATCGGTAGGCAAGTTATAGGTCTGTAATTGTTTGGGGCAGTTCCTTTACTTGGTTCCTTTTGGATCAATGTGGTATTTCCTTTGGTCATCCATTCGGTACGTGTGCTCTTTGTAGGCATTTGTTCATTTCTAGTGCTAATCTGTCGTGAATGGAGGTGAATTTCTTGAACCAGAAACCATGTATTCCTTCATGGCTAGGCATTTTCCAATTTGATATTTTTTTTAGTGTTGTTTTGAGTAAATCGATTATCATCATCATTATTATTATCATTTCTAGTCTGTGCTTTTTTTTCACTATGATAAAATGACAAATCAAATGATCTGTGATAAGGAAAAAAGTAACAAAGACTTAAAAAGGATGAAAAAAATACAAGTCCAAATTGAAAAAAACAAGGTTGATTATGTTTCATCTAAAATTAAAAATAAATAAGATGCTATTGATGGATGAATTTATAGATTTGATTTTGGATTTTATATACCAATTGCTCCTCATAGCTCAGTTGATAGAGCAGCTGGTGTGCTTAACCAGGCTTCCTTAAAGCTATGGGGATGTGAGTTTCAGTCTCACTAAGAACTTATCCTTTAATATTCCCAGTCCATGCAGTAACCTGAGTGAGTTGCAATAAAAAAAAAGAAAGAAGTAACTTAGAATTAAAAGATAAAAAAATCCTTGTCAAAACGATTTTTTTTCTTTCAAAAAATCAAAAAGGTCTAAAAATTCATTTGTGTTTATCATGTCTGATAACTGAAAAACAAAAAAAAAATTTTTGTCTGTTACAAGAGGAAATTGTTCTCTTCTTAATTGAACTTGGGCCCCTGAATTCAAATTTTGATGTGTTAGAACAATTCTAAATGTGGATTTAGAATCAGCTCAATCGATTTAGTCTTAAAGCAAATGTTTTTACCTCAGTAGAAAAACTTTTATTGAACAGTGTATTCAAAGCTGTTTTGTTCTATTTTAACTCATTTGACTAATTCAAAATTTATTTTGAAAAAAAGAAGATGCCAAATAAATAATAAAAAAGATATGAAATTGAAAAAATATTTTACTTTATAATCAATCTCACAAAGAAAATATTTCTTTCTTCATTTTTTAAAATACAATTCAGTAAAATGAATAAGAAAAAACAATATGAAATTTATTGTTTTTCATTATCTGTTTCCAAAGACAGGAAGCAGAAAGATAAATATACATGTTTATTTTTAAACTTATTGTAACAAAACTTTTTTTAAATTCTGAAAGGAGTGTTTTATGATGCAAGGTGAAATCAATATATGTTTGTTATGACCAATTATTAATGGTCAATAAATAAATAACTCAACACGGAGATATAAGGTGCCAGGCAAATGTATCCAAGTCTCTGAGGAGGGTTTCCTTGGTTCAACGTATACGAAGACAGTCAAGGTGCTTACTATGGCTACTGCTGCTCTCCAGCTCTACCAGGTTAGTTCTTGATTAATATACCCTTTGGGTAAGTCCATTATTCTGGTCATAGGTGAGTCACCTACAATAATGTTCAAGTTTGTGCTTCTTTTTCTAAACAACACCTTTATGTAATGGTCTACAGAGATATGATGAAAGTATTCATCAATGTTTTTTATTCATATTTACCAACTCCTCCGCTCAGGCAGGATATGACACAAGGTCAATTTTTAAGCGGAGTTTAACAGGTTTCAATTCAGAGTTTTCCTTCTCCTAGACTAGTTGTCTCAACAAGGCTGAAGAACCTAGTCTGCCCTACTATTTATCCATAGCTGGAGGGAGAATAATTGGATTCATACCTTTCCCAAGGGTATTAGTGCTACGTGAAATGCAATCAGTCTTGTCCTGGATTTGAACTTGTGTCGGCATGTCCATTTCCTACGACGATAACCATTACACCATGAAGACCTCCACAAAATTAGTTATCAATGTTTTTTATTTAATGTTTTACTGAGATATAAAAAAATGAGTTATCAATGTTTTTATTTAATGAGTGACAGAGATAAGTAGTCTTTAATATTTTTTATTCAATAAACTATGAGATATAACCAAAGTAAATAAATACCTAATAAAGGTATTTATTTATTCTGATTATATCTCAATAGTTTATTGAATAAAAAATATTAAAGACTACTTATCTCTGTCACTCATTAAATAAAATTTGTTTTGATACTATCCAGCAATTCTTAAAAGGAGCATTTTATGATAACAACTTAAACATGTTTTTTTAAAAAATCTGCTTATCTTTCAGAACCATCAAAGATTATTTTGATATCACAAAATGGCTGGATTCCAAATTTCAAAGTAGGAATGTCATTTACAACAAGGAATGCGACACATGATAACCTTTCTATTACTGTAGACTGTAGTGTAATTTTTTTAAATCTAGAAGTACCTCTATTTTTCTCATTTTTTGTCACATCTGGCGAGTTTTCATCAAAGATTGAAAGTACTGTATTATATACAAGTGGACAGTGTTTTTTCTTGAAATTAGTGGTGTGCATTGTGCATGCATGTGCGGTATATAAAGCAGTTTATCATATTTACCCGACCCCTCTGCTCGGGCAGGATATGACACAAGGTCAATTTTTTTTTTTAAGCGGAGTTTAACAGGTTTGAATTCAGAGTTTTCCTTCTCCTAGACTAGTTGCTCCACCAAGGCTGAAGAACCTAGTCTGCCCTACTATTTACCCATAGCTGGAGGGAGAATAATTGGATTCATACCTTTTCCAAGGGTATTAGTGCTATGTGAAATGCAATCAGTCTCGTCCAGGATTTGAACTTTTTGTTGCCGTGTCCATTCCTTACGACGATAACCATTACACCAGTTTAAGGTGCATTACATTGGCGTAGTGGGTAGAGTGTGCACCAATGGTCCGCGAGACCTGGGTTCAATCCCTGGTCATGTCATACCATAGACTTTAAAAATGGTACTTGATATCTCCTTGCTTAACACTCAGCAATATAAGGTACGTATCAAGGGTAAAGTGGAGCAATCCAGGGAAAGGAGTAGCACCTCCCCCAACACCCCAGAGTAGTAGCTATTTAAAAGGGAGCCTTCTGGTCGCCCTCGACCAAGGTCAACAACTTACATTAGTATGAATGATTTTAAGACTGAAGTCTTGATCTGGCATCTAGTTTTCAGCCCAATCAGTTTCTTTATTTAAACAATGTGTTTACCATTGAATATTTAAAAAAAATCTATATTTCAAAAAAATGTTTAAAATAGTTGCCATGGTTTAAAATCTAATAATGACTACAATTAAAAAAAAGTTACAACAAAACTCTCAATAAAATCTGTACTGTTCAATATCGGATGTAAGTAGACACATTTTCAACAAGGGCTTCTATTCATCAATCTAAAGAATTCAAGAATATTTCATAAGGCAAATTAAAAATTTGCTATTCTCATCCTTAACAGGAGCATTTTGATTATAAGATTTTTCAAATCTCTAGTGGGATTTCCACAGGCCCATTACTTAGGAGGACAGAAATAGAAGCCTATCTCTCTATGAAAACTATTGGCCCCTATCCTCAAATCTAATTTAAACTAATCTTTGTGTGTTAATTCTTACAACATAAACCATTCTTACACCCACCCCCACCAATTTGTGCTCACTGTCTCCCTTCAAAACAATGAATATCCACACCACTCAGAAACCCTGGCAAAGAGACTGGGTATCTGGTCAGGCTGCAAACAAAACACTTAAAAAAAAGATCTCCTTTTAACAAATTTTATAAGATATTTTCTTCTGATCTGAAATAGCTGAGACATGAAACTGTTGCCAAAAATATAAATGTATTAGTAAAGCAAGTAAAGTTGTCTCCCTTTAGTCAAGGGCAACCCGAGGGCTCCCTTTTCAATAGCTACTACACCAAGGTGTAGAGGAGGTTACTACTCCATTCCATGGATTGCTCTACTTTACCCTTGATCCTTACCTTATAGTGCTGAGTGTTAAGCAAGGCAGCATCAAGTACCATTTTTTTGAGTCTTTGGTATGATTTGATCTGGGATTGAACTCCGGTCTCCCAGACCATTGGTGAACACTCTCCTCATTAGAACAAATATGTTAATTGTAACTGTCGACTTCACATTTTCATCCTCATCAGGGGATCATGAGAGTTTTTCTATTTTAAACATTTATCTGTTTAACAGATAAAATTAGTTTGAAATGGAAAAATTTTCTTGATCGAGTGATGATCATAAAAACATGGAACTGACAGCTGTGATTAACATGCTTGTATTGTAATATTGAATATACAAATAACTCTATCTTAAATATTGTGTACTGTTACCGAAAACACTGCCAGGCAACAGTAAGTGATTCTTTATATCTTCCAATAGTGAAAATTGAATATATAATAGGAAGATGATTGGTAAGATTTAAATTTTAATATTACCTTCATATATATGATGAACTATTCTATAAAAACCTGACAGATAAAATGAAACGCAGTTTCTTCCAAGCAGCAGTATCGATACTGCTATATGGATGCACTACTTGGACGCTAACAAAATGGCTGGAGAAAAAGCTAGGCAGCAATTACACAAGAATGCTGTGAGCAATATTGAACAAGTCCTGAAGGCAACACCCCACAAGGCACCAACTATACGGCCACCAACCTCCCATCACAAAAACTATCCAAGTTAGACAAACCAGACATGCAGGACACTGCTGGAAAAGTAGGGATGAGCTCATAAGTGATGGTCTCCTATGGACCCCCACATATGGCCAAGCAAAAGCAGGATGACCAGCTTGAACATACATACAGCAGCTCTGTGTGGATACAGAATGTAGCCCTGAAAATCTGCCAGAGGTGATGAACGATAGGGAGAAGAGGCGAGAGAGGGTCAGGGATATCTGTGCTGGCGGCACAACATCATGATGATGATTCTATAAATCTCAATATATGAGAGCTCTGGAGTTCAGTTAAAATGTGCACAGCTGGATAATCTTATAAGGTGATTTATTTGTAGTAGTAAAGGCAGCTAGACTTTTTGGATGAGCTGATAACAGAAGAATTGTGCACTAACTAAACTGCTTACAAAAGTGATTTGTTTATAGTGGTGAAGGCGTACGTAGAATCAGCTACACTTAGATGAGCTGATAACAGAAGAATTGTGCACTAATGTGCCACAAATTTATTTCAGCTAACTACTCAGAGTTTCCTCCTCCGAGATGGATTGCTTTACTAAAGCTGCCCTATTACTTACACATAGTAGGAAGTAGAATAAAAGCATTCATGGTATTTGTAAGAGTACCTTTGTGAAGTGAAATTCAAAAAATATTTGTTTAAGGGAACTTTAACTCCTTATGGGTTTTTAATGCTGAAATTTGATTCTTTTGTAAAAGTTTGTTTCTAATCATATTTTCAACATTCCATTGCATCTTTTAATGCACTTTTATTTGTCTATAATAATTTGTTTGCACACAGTTATATGATATCAAGTATTCCTATCTAATACAAATAATTTTCTCACAGTAGTATGGTTTTAAGTATTTCTATCTGATACTAATAATTCATACATGATTATACGATTTAAAGTAAATATTCTGATTTAATAATAATCCTTTATTTGTGTATAGTTATAAGGTTTCAAGTAACTAATAATAAACAATTTAGTTTCTCAATACAAATAATTAGCACAGTTATATGGTATCAAGTATTCTTATCTAACACAAATAATTTTCAAACAGATCTATCAAGACCCATTGATGGGGCCCTAACAGGTACAATAACTCCAGATCAAATTGGAACTTGGAGTAATAGCAATGAAGGGGTGATTTCATACTCCCAAAATCCAGAACTGGAACCTCACCACCAGATAGAGTTTCATGTCATTCAGACCCAGGATACGGGAGAACATAAAAAAAACAATTAGATGCATAGAATGTAAAAAAAGCTATATCAAGAGGAGAACTAAAAGAAATCTGCTTGGCATGTAAACCTTTTCATATATAATACTATGATTATTCCCAATAAAGAAAAGAAAAAGAATTAATGTAAAAATACTTCAGAGTGTGAGCCAATGACCTGAGAGACTGAGGTTCAATCCCAGGTCATGTCATACCAAAGACACAAAAAATAGTACTTGATAACGTCCTTGTTTAACACTCAGCATTATATAGTATGTATCAAGGGTAAAGTGAAGCAATCCAGGGAAAGGAGTAGTGCGCTCCTCTAAACCTCAACTGGCCCATTCATCTAGTGGGTAGAGTTTTCACAAATATCTAGAAAGAGATAAACGCTTACATTAATATCACTCAGATAAAGTTCTCGTAGATAAGTTGTATTGATGAAGATTAAGAAAATTTAATCAATATTCCATTTTTTCCTTTTTTACAACAAATATCTTTGATTGGTTTGGGTTGGTTTGGTTTTATGGCATATCGACCATTGTTAGTTATTTAACGCCAAATCCTGTTTTAACTAATATAGTAAATATATGATTTGAAAACACATTTTGTTGATGCACACAGTAAAAGATCGAACAGTTCTATTTCTAACAATTCAAATTACCATGAGTCAACAAAGTTAAATGGTTCCAACTATTGCTATGTATCACTAACTATTCAATCAAACATCAGTCATTTATTTACTTACAGTTAAACGGTCAAACAGTTCTATTTCTAACAATTCAATTTATCATAAGTTGTTTGTTTTCACAAAGTTTAAAAGTCTAACAGTTCTTATAGATAGGACCTGACCAGGTGCTACCACTCTGGGCCAGAGTGGATCTGGGAGTGAGGGCAGTGAAGCGGGTACTTCACATTCCCCAAAGCTCCAGCATTACTGGAACCTCACCATCAGGTTATTTAGTGTCTAGAACACTCGTTTGAAAGGAAGTGTCTTACCCCTCAGTAGAGATGCAGTCGGTGTATTCTACGGCCCCAGTTAACAAAATCTCTGAGTCACTATATATACATATCAATTAGATATATATACTTAATAAATCCTTCCAACAATATCCAATTCTCCTATCAGTGAAACTTTTAATACACCATCTGCACCCCTGAAAAAGGGTACATCCCTTGCAGATAGGTAAGACCCCCTGCCCACTAAACTGTATCTGGTGTTGAGGGTCAAGTTCAGGGCCTCCAGGAAGTGTGAACTGACCTCTTCATTGCCATTACTCTCTAGTCCACCCTGACCCAGAGTGATAGTATCTATTAGGGTTTCATTGTTGTATATGCATAATACAACTACACGTATACAAATACAAATACATAGCGTATATTAGCAGGAAACATAGTCAACAATAATGATGACTTCAACAAACGAACAAATACACTTCTTTACAAAAATATAAATCCCTCACATTTTATTTTCGAAAGGGTGATGTTCTGTTGTGTGTGAGAGATGAGTGGAGACAGGGATGGACTGCTATATTGACCCAAGTTCTTCTCTTGACCATAGCAGCACTTTTTTCACATCTTGGCTTGGGTTGCTCAATCGTGGGTCACTGAGGACCGCAAAGACCTCAGTCTGCAAGCTGATTCTCACTTTGGCATCCTGTCTCCGACTGCACTCGACGGCCACAAGCACCCTGTCTATATTCTTTCCTAACGCCCACCTGCCTCCGCTGTTCTTCCGCTTATTTACGCAGGTGCATCACTTGATTGATGGCTCGGTCGAGGGTCAATATATAACATCATCTATACTTGAAAATTATTAGTATTAAATCATAATTGTATACAATGTTTACCTTTTAAAAATGATCGCAAAATCCATTTTAGGAGTATATATAAAAACTCAAAACCATGACAATTAAACTGACTTCAGCATAAAATAAATCCAACTCGGGTTGAAATGTTTTGAAAGAAAGCAACCAACTAAACAAAAATGACAGCAAGATAACATAAACAGTGAGTTATCTTAATAATTTTGATCACCTAAGATTTTGTTGTATCATCAAGGTAAATGATACACAGAGAAGAATAAGTGCTTATATTTATTCAGCACCAGTATCGGGTGTTAATGGATATATACAAAAAGGCAGTACAATAAGTGACAAGCAATTAACAAGAGAACTCACAAGAAATAGAGGAGGGTCAAAATGCTGTATAGCCAAAGGAAGAAAGATCAGTCCGAATATTAATCAGCTTAATATCGACTTATTAACCCAATGTGAAGTCCTTAACCGTAGGTAATCTTAAGGCTGAGCAAGTCCATCTGGGAGAGTGCTGAAGAGGTGCTAGCTACTCTACATCACATTTCAACAAATCACATTGTATATTGATTAAGAATCAAGTGAACAAAGAAAAGCCGAGAAAAGCTGTACATTACATTGTGAATATTACAAATTAAAAAACAGAACAAAGAAGGACTATGTAAAAAAAAAAAAGAAAGTAAATGATTATCTATAATACTATGTATTTGCTCAAACCCTCTATCATAAACAGGGATGTGACACAAGGCAACTTTTTTAAGCAGAGTACAGTTGGTTTTAATTCAGAGTTTTCCTTCTCCTAAACCAGTTAATCTACCAAGGCTAAAGAATTAGCAAGAGAAGAGATGGATTCATGCCTTTCCCAAAAGCATTAGTACAAAGTGAAATGCAAACAGTTACACTCGGATTTGAACTCAGTTTGGCAGATCCTTTTATCAATCATTTTTTTAACCATTTAAACCTTCTCATATGTAATACTATAAGTGTGCCCAATAAAAAAAAGAAAAAACTCATAAAAAAGTACTTTATTTAAAAGAAATGTTTTTTCCTACAGTGTATTCATTCACCAGTTTTTAAAAGAGAAAGTTTAGAGACTTTAGTACATGTCCAGTATTATTCACCCATCTATCCATCTATATATATGAGAGGATTGTCATTAATGAACACTCTAACCATTATGGCAATGGGCCAGTGATATATGTATATATATATATATATATATATATATATATATATATGAAAAGTAAATAAAGGATTGTCATCCGACAATATGTAGAAAAATTGATAACAACGATCCAAGTGAAAGGAGAGATTTAAATGAATAAACAAATAAATAAATCTCTCCTTCCACTAGTATCACTGTTATCAATTTTTCTACACACATATATATATATATATATATATATACTTTATATGCGAACACTCTAACCATTATGCCTATATATATATATATATATATATATATATCACCAGCCCATTGGCATAATGGTTAGAGTGTTCACCAATGACCTGGGAGACTAGGGTTCAATCCCATGTCAAATCATACCAAAGACTCAAAAAATGGCATTTGATCCCTCCTTGCTTAACATTCAGCATTATAAGGTATGGATCAAGGATAAAGTGGACCAATCCAGGGAAAGGAGTAGCACCCTCACCTACACAGTAGTGTAGTAGCTATTGAAAAGGGTGCCTTCAGGTCACCCTTGACTACAGTTGCCAACAACTTTTATATACATATATATATATATATATGTATATAAAAGTTGTTGGCAACTGTAGTCTTGCTGCTCATATAACGCAAAGCTCTTCCAATAAACTGAGCACTTCATAGCCATTAAGCACATATATAAACTAAAGAAAAATGATACATGTGTTAAAATTCCTTTGTTTATGCTGAAATTGCTGATAGATGTGCAGTATATATAAATATCCAACTGGAGTAAAGTCAGCCAGGTTTCAGTCCCAGCCTGAAGCATCTCACGTGTCTACCTACAATGAAATAGTCTGTGGATGACAATATATATGCGCTGCCCTTAGGGATTGAGCACTCTTGCGAAGGAATTACTGGTTGGCATTCATGTAATGCAAAGCTCTTCTTATAAATTGAGCATTCAGTAGCCATTAAATGCATATTTAAACAAAAGAAAAAGGATATATATGTGTTAAAATTGCTTCACTTATGTTGAGATTGCAGATGGCGGTGTGGTAAGATATCTGACTGGCATAAAGTCAGCCAGGTTTTGATCCCAGCTGGAAGCATCTCACATGTCTATTCACACTGATGAGTTGTGATACAATGAAACAGTCTGTCTGTGGATGACAATATCTATATATATATATATATGTATTCTTCAGTCCAGTCAAACGGGAGTTGGGAATAATTCTGTCAGGACAATTAAATTATTCAAACATCTTAAAGGTATATATATATATATATATATATATATATATATATATATAACAGGCAGTTAGCACAATGATAAGAGTTCACCAATGGTCTGGGAGACCAGGGTTCAATCCCAGGTCGAGTCATACATAGCTCAAAAAATGGTATTTGATCCCTCTTTGCTTAACACCCAGCATTATAAGGCTAAGTGGAGCAATCTAGGGAAAAGTATAGTGCCCTCCCTAATGAAAAGGGAGCTTTCAATTCACCCTTGACTACAGTTGGCCAACTTATATATATATATATATATATCGTCATCCACAGACAAATCTGTTTCATTCTATCAGAACTCATCAGTGTGGCTAGATATTAGCTTCTCATAGCTGGGATCGAAACCCAGTTGGTTCAAACGTCAAGCCAAACTTCTAACCATTCAACTACGAGAAGCCATTAGCTGCGAAGTAAATTTTAAATGGTTATGAATCACAATTACTATTGTTTACATGCATCCGTTCAATGGCTTCCGAGACCTCAATTCATATATGAAGAGGCTTGCAATATACGCTAATGGCAACACGATTACTTCTTCACCAGAGAACTCAACCTTACGGGGGTAGGGGAGTATATATATATATATATATATACAACAGGCAATTAGCATATTGGTAAGAGTTCACCAATGGTCTGGGAGACCAGGGTTCAATCCCAGGTCGAGTCATACATAACTCAAAAAATGGTATTTGATGCCTCTTTGCTTAACACCCAGCATTATAAGACTAAGTGGAGCAATCTAGGAAAAGTATAGTGCCCTCCCTAATGAAAAGGGAGCCTTCGATTCACCCTTAACTACAGTCGACCAACTTATATATATATATATATATATATAGGTGTGTGTGTGTGTGTGTGTGTGTGTGTGTGTGTGTGTGTGTGTGCATTGATAAGAACAATTGTATTATCTAATGACAGATAGAAAAAAAAAGAATCTATTTATCACAACAAATACTTCCTTGAAAATGCACTTAACCCATTGATCAAACATTATATTGTTAAAATTTCAGATAAGTTTGTTTTGGCTCTGGATTTATTAATACATCCTCCTATATGTGTATATGTGTGTGAGTATTCATGTGTGTTTCCAAGTGTATGTGTATGTGTGTATTAATCACCTATTTTTTTTTGTGTGTGTGTGTTGTAATCTATCATTAATCTGTAAGAGAGACAACCCGTCCATGTATGTCTGATCATTCATAGTACTAATGGCTTCTTAACAAGGACAAGTGGTGAACAGACATGTGCTACAATGGGTGGAGATATAAATCAAAAGGAAAATAAAATTAAAAAAATATATATAACCAGAGGAATTACAATCAATGATATTGAAACAATTGAGAAATTAGCAAATGCTCAATTTGGAGATGGGAGTCGTGATTTGCCTCTCATGAACCAGGTGTGTCGATAGTCAAACCAAGCGTAGACTTGATAATCTTAATCTAGAGTTTATCCACTAAGGAGATTAGACTGATTGATGGATAATCCACATAAACCAGCCAACCAATCTGATCAATCAATTTTTTACTAAAATTCTTCTGTTTGAAATAATAGATTTGAGCAGAAATTAATATCAGTTCATCTTGAGGTTATGCATTGACAGCTTTGTGCCAAACACAAATCAAGAAAATAAAATAAATAAAAGCAAAGAAGTCATATGTACCACAAGTAAACAAAACTACTTTTGCAAAGCCGTGTGAAAAGCTTCAAAATGGAGATTTCCAATTTCTGATTCCCAATAAGAATAGGAGGTGTCCTCATTGTGTAATGGTTAAAGCGATGGACTGTGGAATTGTAGTAAGCTGCAGGGATAAGGGAGTTCATATCTTTCTCAAAGGTGTTAGACAGAAAGAAAACATAATAGGGTGTTTTGAGTTGGACCTTGCCACTATGCAAAGAGGACTTCTCCTCAGTGAAATATGTAATAAACATTTAATGCAAATTACATATGACATAAACAATTTCAATATTATTTTATATCATATTTACCAATCCCCTCTGCTCAGGAAGGATATGACACAAGGTCAATTTTTAAGCAGCGTTTAACAGGTTTGAATTCAGAGTATTCCTTCTCCAAGACTAGTTGCCTCACCAAGGCTGAAGAACCTAGTCTGCCCTACTATTTACCCATAGCTGGAATCAGAATAATTGGATTCATACCTTTCCCAAGGGTATTAGTGCTATGTGAAATGTAATCAGCCTCGTCCAGGATTTGAACTTGTATTGCTGTGTCCATTTCCTATGATGATCACTATTAAACCATAATAGGCAGGGTGGAACATAAGGTCAATTTTAAGCAGAGAACAGTTGATTTGAATTCAGTTTTCTTTCTCCAAGACTAGTTGCCACACCAAGACTGCCCTACTATTTATCCATAGCAGGGGGTATAAGAAAGGATTCATGCCTTTCCCAAGGGTATAAGTGCAAAGAAAAACTTTAGTAGCCTCATCCAGAATTTGAACTCAAGTTACCAAGTTCATTTTCCACAACAATAACTATCATGCTACACATGCCTTATTACCATAGTAATGTTCTATGAAATGAGCTTGCTAACCACTGCTCCATAGAGAGTTCAATTGTTTAGAAATTCATTATGACAAAGCTTCAAATGAATTTCAGTATGAAAATCAGTAAGGAATACATTGACAGTCATTTTTGTGTGATCAGGAGTATCCATAGATAAAACAAAGCTAATATTAACATCATTTTAAGGCAAGATAAATTTTTTTAAAGCATACATTGAGAATTTCCAAATTATTTTGGCATTTATTAAGCTTAGCTTAGTCAGGCACAAGACCATATATGTAAGGATCAGTTATCACACTAGTAATAATCAATGAGACTAACTTATGGTACTGTATATGATGGACTCCCTATCTTAAATAATGAGTGATATCAAATAAAACATAAAAGATATCAAATAAAATATATGTGATATCAAATAAAATATGAAAGATATTCAAATCCAATAAAACATAAGTGATACTGAATAAAATATGGTATCAAATTAAACATTAGTGGTATCAATTAGATTATGAAGTATATATAAAAATATTGGTGATATCAAATAAGATATGATACCAAATGAAACAAGTGATATCAAAACATGGCAACAAATAAAATGAGTGATATCAAATAAAATATGATAGTAAATAAAATATAAGTGATATCAAATAAAATATGTGTGATATCATATAAAGCATAAGTGATATCAAATAAAATATGAGTCGTATCAAATAAATATGAGTGGTATTGAATAAAATATGATATAAAATAAAATAAAAG
Organism: Sepioteuthis lessoniana; assembly: GCA_963585895.1. Classification (NCBI taxonomy): domain Eukaryota; kingdom Metazoa; phylum Mollusca; class Cephalopoda; order Myopsida; family Loliginidae; genus Sepioteuthis; species Sepioteuthis lessoniana. The sequence continues at coordinate 59,276,680 of OY757925.1, read as the reverse complement.
TGATATCATATCAAATATAAGTGATATGAAATAAAACATAAGTAATATCAAATAAAATATAATTCAGTTAATTGGCAAATTATTGTTGGAAAATGCTGCAAATTGAAAGAGACCTTAACTGCAAGATCATTACTGTGAGATATATATATTTTTATGCTAAGTATTCTGTCAAGTTCTTCCAAAATCTACATTACTGCTGCATTTTATATCTAGGGTATTGCTACCAGCTATTGGTTGTAATACAGTAACATGATAGAGGCAGCCATAGTGGTAAGAGAAGACTACAAACAATATCATTGATGACAATTCATGTGCTAAGGTTGTTGAGTGTGTTATTGTTAAGCTACAACTAGATCTGTCTTTTCCCAATCATTGCATCAATGGCAACACAGGTGTGTTGCAGAATTGACACGGTCACAAGTGAATGGCTGTCAAAGTAGACCAGGAATAAATATGGAATTTCATTACTTAAGTTGTTTGAGAATTCTACTACATGGCCTTCACAAGTAGAATTGAGATGCTTCTTTGTTTGAACAACATGACCTGCTCTGATAGCTCAATGATACAATAGCTGAGCTGAAGTTTTTGAGATGTATAGTTTAAAACCTTTGTGCCAAATTTTACATAAAATCCACGATAACCTGGCTGATAGCTCAGTAGTAAGACAACTGAGCTGAAGCTGTTGAGATAAATAGTTTCAAGGCCTTTGTGCCAATTTTATATAAAATCTATGATAATTTCACTGATAGCTCAGTAGTAAGACAACTGAGCTGAAGCTGTTGAGATGAATAATTTCAAGGCCTTTGTGCCAATTTTATATAAAATCTATGATAATTTCACTGATAGCTCAGTAGTAAGACAACTGAGCTGAAGCTGTTGAGATGAATAATTTCAAGGCCTTTGTGCCAATTTTATATAGAATCTATGATAATTTCACTGATAGCTCAGTAGTAAGACAACTGAGTTGAAGCTGTTGAGGTCAAGAGCTTCAAGCCCTTATGTTAAGTTCATATAAAACTAAAGATAACTCGTGGTAAATTCATAATTTTTTCTATAAATTAAGAATTTAAATGAAAACAACCTACAATCTTTTGAAGTGCTGAATATAATTGTCTTTAAAATTACTGAGCATGATTTAGAAACTCACCAAGTTCTCTTATATTGAAGCCTTGTGACACACCTGACATCATGAAATAAATTTAACAGCAACTATTTGATATCATAAGCTGCAATAAGTTGTTGATGCAAAAATTGCTTGTGCTACCTTTTGTATATTATTACAGATATCTTACAATTGCCAATAATCAGCCATATTTAGTTGGCCGTTTAGTATGTCAGAAGTGGAAAAAAAAAATGAGTTCCATACAAACTTTTGGCAAAGAACATTGGTGTGCATTTAAACATTTGTCTTTAACTTCCTTCAAGATATTGGAAAAAAATTCTTTTGGCAAAACTCCTGAGGAAAAATAGCTTCAACATTTATATTACTATATTAAAGTTTGTGTATGTGTCTCAGGATTAAAGCCATTCAGAAAGTCACGGGAACTGATATTTTTGCATGAATATTGACTTGATTCAGACTCCAATAGAGACTGTATGTAGTTTAAGTCCAAGGTGTATTTGAGATGTGGAAATGATCAGATGCTTGAATATGCCATTTTAGGCCAGAGATAGACTTTGATATAAAGTACTTTTTTACTTATCTTACCATTAAGCTCTTATCTTGTAAGCTCCAAAAACTTTTAGAAGATTCTAGGACTCAAATTAAAATTGAAATTTTAGAATGAAGAAAATTCTAAGGTGTTATTCATTACACTAGATACACTTTTGAATAGTAGAAACTTAATGTTTTATCATATATTTAATGTAGGGAACAATACCTTTTTGCAGCTAATAATTAAGGGTTGTGTAGAATAACAATAACACATACCTCAGTAAAGGGTCCAGCTGGCAGACAAAAATAAAGCAGGTCATGGCTCAGTGCTGTCCTCCTTACAATGCTAAACGGAAGCTGGTTTATATAATAAAATACTTTCACTTACTTACAAGCAGCCAATGACGATCTATGCAATGGAATAGTCCACTCGTGCACATGCAATATTTTTGCAGTAGTAGAAAGTCCATTCCCTCTTTGCTTCAATCTGGAGGTATGTGTTATTGTTATTCTACAGGTTGTTCTTTACACAAAGTTTATTACTAGAGTATATAAGGTATAGAGAAATCATGTCATTATCATTAATGCAGACCCCACAGTATTAAGTTAGAAATTATTTGCTTAGTGTATTTTAACACCTTTGTTTGAACAAAAATCTTTTTACAATGTGCCATTTTTACTGTGTTAAGGAAACATACAAAAGTCATATTATGATATTAGTAATTATTATGTGGTTTTACACTGGAGTCTGAGAGACAGCAAGTCTCCTCAGCTTTACAGGACTCCTCTTAGTATTCTAGCCAATTTTTAACACTGCTTGGTCTGAATGGTCTTGAGTCTTCCTAGATCAAATTCCCACTGTTTCTTTTTCCAAGCCTTTGGGAAGCATTCAAAAGCTGCCACCTACTGTTGGTATCACCTCCACCTTCATGTTCCACAGTTTTGTTTTGTTTTCTCAGGCAAGAATAAAGGTTTCTATCTATTTTTTTTTACTTTCTTTTATTTTCACTCTGCAGTCCACTTGAATCCTCAAGATGATAAGTTCTTTTCTTCTTGTCAATTAATACAAGGTCTAGTTTTTTGGCCATGATTTAGTGATTTATAAGTATCTCAAAGTCCCAGAGAATGCATCATATTTTCTCAAACATATTTCGGTTTGTGCATATACCATTTGTCAGTATGACTGAAATGACAGTTGCCAAGTAACTAGAGACATTTTATATCCACTTGACTATTGTTCACAATGAAAGACACCTGAAGAAGGCTGAAGAGTACAATGACTGAAACATTGTCGTTATAATAACTACCAAGATGAAGAAACAAGTCCAAGGTCATCAGTGAATGATAATAAAAGCACTTTTTTATCTGTGCAGAGAAACAGAATTTCAATCAGTTGGTGAAAGAATAAAAAGTAGTTTTATTATAAACCACTAATGTTCTTCAACTAGTATCTTCATCTTAGTTGTTAAAATAAAAGGGGTGTCATGGGTATGACACTAAACTTCATCTGATGGAGAGAATCCAGTTCTAGAGTTCTGGGGAGTATAGAGATTGTTTTTTCTTGTTAACTAATTCTAGGTCTGATTTTTAGCCTGGATTGGGTGATCTGTTAGTATCTTAGTCCCAGAGAATTTTATGCATCTCGTTTTCTCAAAGAGATTCTGGTTTGTGTATATACCATTTGTCAGCATGGTCAAATTTTAACCTCTTGCATGATTCCCAGTGGATCACCTATCCAACCTAGTCATTCCTAGTCTTGTATTCCTTTTGTGCCAGTTTTCTGCATTTGCTCATTATGTGATTAACTGTTACATCTCTCAGCTCTCCAGCACTCTTCTAAGTATGGTTGCTGATTTCAGTAGTGCTGCAATCTGGATGGTCTTAATTCTTCTTTGTATTTTCAGTTTCCCTAGTCTTTTTTTACTAGGTTGTGTTATATTTTGACCTTCGACCCGGCCGAAAATGCCATTCCAAGGTGATGCACCGGAAGGAGGTGACACATTCTTATGGCAGTTATGAGAGGAAATCGCGTGGTTGGAAATTGGCTGATGAAATGGGACGAGCTAAAATATTTCCCATGGTACACTCATAGACTGATGCACCGGAAGAGAGTGACCTGTGAACTGCATGACAGTTATTTCCATTTGATGACGATTAAACATTCAATTTCAAAGATCGAGTGGGTGATCGAGTGGGCGTTGAACTATTATATAACGCAGTCAAGACGACAGTTGAGTGCCGGTTCCAGTTGAGTTCGAGTGCCAGTTGGAGATGAGATGTGGTAGGGAAAGCCACACCTGGCCCTCGGGAAGCCCTGATGAGTTGGGGTCCAGAGAAGATGCTGATAAGATGCAGTAAAGAAAGCCAGCACCCAGCAGAGTGGACCCCAGGGCCTCTGGCTGAGCATCAGGAGGATGAGAAAGACACAACGTTGACGGCCATAACAGTGGGAGTCAAAATGTTTCAGTTCTGTTCTGTCTCCAGCTCCCTCTCACACGCAAACCTTGAGTAACCCTTTTCGAACCCTTGCAATAAAGTGAGAGGTAAATATTTTTATAAAGAAGTTTTCCTGCATCTTTATCCTTGTGTCTGTCTTTATCATTGCGTCTTTATTATTGTGTCATTATGATACTGTAGATGACAATATAACAGTTGTTCAGCATTGTTTCAAATAATCTATCTATGATTGGTATTATTGTCAGATATTATTGAACAGAAATGAAGAAAAAGGTCAGAAAGGACGACCTCAGAAAGACAAGAAAACTATTTGAAACAAAACTCTGCAAGAGAAACTTAAAAGAATAAATATCTGGGCTGTCTCCTTGGTAAGCACACTTTTTAAACTGGACAAAAGAAGAGCTTAGACCCACAAACCATAGATAAAGAAAATTGACAAGAATGCACAAGGTAAAACACTTAAGAAATGATATGAACAGACTGTATGTGATGAGAAAAGGAAGAATAGGATTCAAGTACACAGAGAGTTGCATGGGTGCAGTAATTCAGGGACTCAATGAATACAAAAAGAGATTTTATTACAGAAGTCAACAACAGCAAAAACAAAAACAACACAAGAACAAACAGGAAAATAGGAAATATGGAACCGAGAAAATAAAAACACAAAGAAAAATACCTTCATGGACACTTCAGAAGGAAATAGCTCATAAGATGAAATTCATAATTTTCTCAATCAAAAAATAGACACAGATAAAATAGTAATCTCTAACTTATACTATTGTTCTTAATTGATAGAAATACTTATACCTCATTGGTATTAGGGATTTTAGAAACACAAGAACCCGGCCGAATAGCTCAAATAAGTACAACTGTAACAGTGATGCTATTTCTTACAGGTATTAGGGATTAATGTTTGAATCAAGATCAAATTCAGGAATTTGAATGCTGATTTTCAAGGCAGGAAACTCTCCTCTCCTTGGAAACCCTAATTTGGCCTTATGCCATGCTAAGATAAACTTAACAAATATAATGATATAAATATAATGACTAATAAAGGGGATATGGGTTGGCTTAGTGGATGAGATAGTTATGTATTTTCTATTAGTACCAGTGGTTGGGGTCCAAACCCAGGTAAGAGTCAGGGATTTTGAATGCTGATTTTCAAGGTAAGCAGATGCTCCTTACTTGGGAAATGAGCATAATTGATCCTACTTCTAGTTGCCCAAATTTAGTGCTCATACAAAAATAACTTTAGTAAATAAAATAAACTAATTCTGTCTGAATTTTTGAGATGAAGAATTAACACTACCATAATTCTATTACACGGTCAAGATAACAAATAGTCACTTGATCCTGAACTGGACCCAAAAACCATTGATTATCAATTCTTGTGTACAATGGAAAGAAATAAACACATTGATTTTTAATTACCTTTTTTATTCATTATTTAGATTCAAACCAGCTCTCATAACATGAACTTTTGGACATTATTTCCACTGGAGGAGAAACAATGTGATGTTTTAAATGCTACTATTTTTTTTCTTTCCAATTCACATGTTTTGCATGGGGCAACTTTTATGTGAAGTTGCATGTCAAGAGAAACTGAATGACTTCAAAAAAAACTCTCTCTCTCTCACTCTCTCTCTCTCTTCCATCATATGACATTCCTCAGCCAATAAACAGGCACCATCTACTTTACAAAACCTTATTTCTCTTGGTTCATTTCTCAAAGCATGGATTAACATCATGACACTCACTTGCCTTCCTCACAAACTTCAGTTGCTGTCTTCCTCATGACTGTCAATTGTTGTCTTCCTCATGACCCTCTCTTGTTGTCTTCCTTGTGATGCCCACTTGTCTTTCTCAGGACCATCACATGTTGTCTTCCTTGGGACCCTCACATGTTGTCTTCCTTGTGACCCTTACTTGTTGTCTTCTCCAAAATCCTCACTTGTTGTCTTCTTTATAACCCTCACTTGTCTTCCTTGAGACCCTCACTTATCTTCCTTGTGACCCTCACTTGCTGTCTTCCTTGTGACCCTTACTTGTTTTCCTCATGATCCTCACTTGTTGTCTTTTTCATGACCCTCAGTTGCCTTCCTTTTATTGATAGTACACACATGGAACTCTAGTCCCCTTCAAAGTAATCTCCTCTGGCTACAATACACTTGTTGTACCATTCCAACAACTTCTGGAAGGCCCCATGGAAGTCTTCTTGTGTGAGTGTGTCAATAACCTTTGTCACAGCCTCTTTCATCTTCTCAATCTTTGTCAAATAGTCTGTGACAAACATGGAGTTGTAGACTGGTGCATTGTCCTGGTGGAAATGCCACTGACCCGATTGGAAGATTGCTGGCCTCTTCCGACAGAATCTCTTCCTGAACTCCCTTAAAACCTCAACATAGTATTCCTTGTTGACTGTCTGTCCAGTGGGAACCCAGTGCATATAGATCATACCAGTGCTGTCTAAAAAGGGATCATCAAAGGTTTTTGGGTCGATTTGCTCTGTCTGGCCTTCTTGGGTCTGGGAGAGCCAGCATGCTTCCACTGGGAACTCTGTCTCTTAGTCTCTGGGTCATAGCAGTAGATCCAGCTCTCATCGCATGGCATTTTTTCTAAGTTTAGAACAGAATTTTATTGTATATCATTCTTCTAAAGTCCAGATTGCATTTTTGAAATTCACCAGCGGTGACAATCTGGTTTTAGTAGGGTGTATTCCAATTGCTGCTGTAGCTGTTCATTTGGACCTGAAACTATAAAAATTGGTCAGTCATCTCATAAGATATATAGAAATAACATACTAAATTTTCAAGAGTCTATGACAATTTTAAATGCCTGTATAAAAAAATCTGGAAACTTATTAAAGGCACCACATATTTTATATCCACTTGACCATTGTTCACAATGAAAGACACCTGAAACATTGTGACTATAACAGCAACTAAGATCAATAGCTGAAACATTGTCACTATGAGGGCAACTAAGATACATATCCAAGAACATCTAAGATGAATGGCTGAAATATTGTCACTATAATAACAACTAAGATCAATGGCTGAAACATTGCTACTATAATAACAACTAAGATCAATGGCTGAAACATTTTCACTATAATAGCAACTAGGATCAATGGCTGAAACATTGTCACTATAATAGAAACTGAGATCAATGGCTGAAACATTGTCACTATAATAGCAACTAAGAACAATGGCTGAAACATTGTGGCTATAATAATAACTAAGATCAATGGCTGAAACATTGTAACTATAATAGCAACTAAGATCAATGGCTGAAACATTGTCACTATGAGAACGACTAAGATATATATCCAAGAACATCTAAGACGAATGGCTGAAACATTGTGACTATAATAACAACTAAAATCAATGGCTGACACATTGTGACTATAATAAAAACTAAGATCAATGGCTGAAATATTGTGACAATAATATCAATTAAGATCAATGGCTGAAATATTGAGACTATAATAACCACTAAGATAAATGGCTGAAACATTGTCACTATGAGAACAACTAAGATCAATGGCTGAAACATTGTCACTATAATAACAACTAAGATCAATGGCTGAAACATTTTCACTATAATAGCAACTAGGATCAATGGCTGAAACATTGTGACTATAATAGTAACTAGGATCAATGGCTGAAACATTGTGACAATAATAGCAACTAAGAACAATGGCTGAACATTGTGGCTATAAAAACAACTAAGATCAATGGCTGAAACATTGTAACTATATTAGCAACTAAGATCAATGGCTGAAACATTGTCACTATGAGAACAACTAAGATACATATCCAATAACATCTAAGATGAATGGCTGAAACATTGTGTCTACAACAACAACTGAGATCAATGGCTGAAACATTGTAAATATAATAACAACTAAGATCAATGGCTGAAACATTGTAACTATAGTAACAACTAAGATCAATGGCTGAAATATTGTGACTATAATAACAACTAAGATCAATGGCTGAAACATTGTTACTATAATAACAACTAAGTTCAATGGCTGAAACACTGAAACTATAATAACAACTAAGATTAATGGCTGAAACATTGTCACTATAATAACAACAAAGTCAATGGTTGAAACATTGTGACTAATAACAACCAAATAATTAGTATACTTGAAACCATATAACTGTGTGTAAATTATTAGTATATTAGTATATTCAAAACAATATAACTGTATGCAAATTATGGGAATACTTAAAGCCATATAACTGTATACAAATTATTAGATGGTTTGGTTTCTTTGTTTAATGGCATATCAACTCTTTTTAGGTTATTTAATGCCAAAGCCATTCTCCTAGAAGAACAGTAGTGGTACTATTTTACCCATAGCTGGGAGGATAAGGGGGTTCATACCTTTCCCAAGGGTATTTGCCCTAAAGTGAACATAATAGCGCGACTGGAGTACGAACTCGCATACTACGATTCCACAGTCCATTGCTTTAACCATTACACCACGAAGACACCCCCCACAAATTATTAGAATACTTGAAACCATATAACTGTGTGTAAATTATTAGTATATTCAAAACAATATCACTGTATGCAAATTATTATTACTAACAACAATTGCTTGAAAGTATATTTGTTTATGAATGATTATCATTTTGTTGTTGAAACCATAAATTGCTCTCAAAAATAAAAGACAATCAGCAACTCTGATAAGCATTGCACAAAATATGTTTGTAAATATTTCTTCTTATCATTTAATCTATTTTTTCTTCAATACTTTTATTGCTATTTATTTTGTTTCTTTATTGACAGTATGCAAATATACCAAAAATAAAGTAAAGTTGGCAACTGTAGTTGAAGGCTCCCTTTTCGATAGCTACTACACCAAGGTATAGGGGAGGGCGCTACTCCTTTCTCTGGATTGCTCCATTTTACCCTTGATCTGTACCTTATAATGCTGAGTGTTAAGCAAGGAGGCATCAAGTACCATTTTTAGATCTTTGGTATGACTCGACCTGGGATTGAACCCAGGTCTCCCAGGCCATTGGTGAACACTCTAACCATCATGCCAATGTCCGGTTCCAAATATAAATGTACAAAACCCTTTTTTCTTGATCATAAGTGATTATAAACAGAAAAAGAAATAATGCTATCTTATAGACAATAAAAATAATGCCATTTTTTATACCATAAAAATAATGCAAACTTTTTTGACTATACAAATGATACCACCTATTGGACTGATGCCACCTTTTAGACCATGAAAATGATACCATCATTTAGGTATGGCATGGTATGGTATCTTTGTTTAAGGACATATCAACCTTTGTGGTTTATTTAATGCTAAAGCTTTTCTTCTAGAAGAACAGCAGTGATGCTATTTAACCCATAGCCTGGGAGGATTAGGAGGTTCATACATTTCCCAAAGATATTTGTCTGAAAGTGAATGTAATAGCACAACTGGAGTTTGAACTCACTTACTATGATTCTGCAATCCAGCACTTTAATCATTTGACCACAAGGACACCCCTGTCATTATTTAGAATATAAAAATAATGCCATTTTATAAATCAGAAAAAAACACTTTATAGACCATAAAAATGCCACCTTTTTGACTATAACAATGATACCACCTTTAAGATCATAAAATAATGCCATCTTTTAGACTATAGAAAGAATCCACCTTTTAGACCATAAAGATAATGTCACCTTTTGGACCATAAAAATGATGCCATCCTTAAGACCATGAAAAGAATGCCACCTTTAAGATCACAACATAAGGCTACCTTTTAGACCTTGAAAATAATACCCCCTTGTAGATCATAAGAATGATACCATCTTTTAGACCATAAAAATAATGTTACTTTTTAAACCATAAAAATGATGGCACTTCAGAAATTCAACAGTTGTTTCCAACCACCTGACTGTCTGTCTACATTTCTTTTCTCACCATCTTGAATATTCTTAATTTCTAGAAGAACAGCAGTGATGCTATTTAACCCATAGCTGAGAGGATAAGGGGGTTCATACCTTTCACAAGGGTATTTGTCTGAAAGTGAACGTAATAGCATGACTGGAGTTTGAACTCGCTTACAACGATCCAGCAGGCTAGCGCTTTAACTGTTACACCATAAGGACACCCCCAATGCAGTTAATGTACTTATAATTTTATAAGGCTGAAATGCAAATGTAACAGGCAGGGAAGTTGAAGGAAACTGTTTCTTCGAAAATCAATACCATAAACTAATCAGTTCTTTTTTTTACCATAGATCAAAGATCACCTAATACATAAGTTTGAATTAAGTATATACAGTATTCAATAAATTTTGAAGAACAAAGTAAACAATTAGTGTCATGTGTAATAATTTTGGAAGATTGAAATTAAGAAATAATGAAAATATCTTAGTGCGACTTTTGGCTTAAAAAATGAATTCCATAAATTAATCATTTTATGACTATAGTATATCAAGGGTCAACCTATAATTACGTATATGTGTGAAAAGGAAAGTTTGAAAAAGGAGGATTAAAGGCTGAAAAAAAAACCCCAAAAAAACAAATAAAACTATCTTTTGGACTACAAAAAAAATACCACTTTTTAGATCAGAAAAATAATGCTACCTTTGAGACTACAAAAATAATGCTATCTTTTAGACCAGAAAAATAATGCTACCTTTTAAACAACAAAAAATGTTACCTTTTAAATCAGAAAAATTATTCCACTTTTTAGACCACAAAAATAATACTATCTTTTAAATCTCAAATAATAATGCTACGTTTTGGACAACAAAAATAATACTTCCTTTTAAACCATTAAAATTAATGCTTCCTTTTAGACAATTAATAAAAATGTCATCTTTTAAACTAGGAAAAATAGTGCCACTTTTTATATCATAAAATGTAATGTCAACTCTTAGACCATAAAAAAATGAAGGCACTTTTTAGACCATAAAAATAATACCATCTTTTAAACCATTAAAATAATGACTCTTTTGAGACTACTAAAAGCAATGCTATTTTTGGACCATCAAAACTAATACCATTTTTTAGACCATAAAATTTATGCCACATTATTTTGATATTCTAAAAAGTGGCATTAGTTTTTATGGTCTAAAAATAATACCAACTTTTATACCATAAAAAACAATGCCTCTTTTTTACCTCTAAAAATAATACCATCTTTTAGACCATAAAAAAGCCTCTTTTTTACCACTAAAAATAATACCATCTTTTAGACCATAAAAAACAATGCCTCTTTTTTACCACTTAAAATAATACCATCTTTTAGACCATACAGAATTGTAAAAAAACTTGGTAGCTAAATAGACTGAAGGTGAGAATAGGTATCGAAATATAAGCAAAATAAATTAATTACACTTTGTTAATGAAATAAATTTAAGTTAGTCACTTTCACATTAAATTAAATTTTCTATGG
>OY757925.1:59200146-59262646 GCA_963585895.1 Sepioteuthis lessoniana | reverse complement strand
TCTTCAGGAAAATCACAAGCCGGTCGTCACAAAAGGTGACATTTTTATCGTATTTCGTTAGCTTATTTATTTATTAGGTATCAATGTTGCAGACATCGTAGTAGGTCTCCATTTTACCGGCCCGTCTATTGATCTGATAGAAATGCAAATTCACAAGTTCCCAATCTTTCAGTAGAGTACATTTTAACACATTTATTGCAGATATAGTCTTCACATCTATCTATCTATCTATCTATCTCCTGCCCGTGGCGTATTGACTAACGTGCTTGACTCGCGGTAAACGAGTTCGAACTCTATTTGTACTATTACACATTCGGATTAATATCCCTGATAAAGGCATGAACCCTCTTATGAGGTACTACTGTTCTTCTTACAAGAATAGATCTTGCATTAAATCATCCACGAATGTTGGTATGCCATTGAACAAAGAAACTGAATCATAAACCAAATCTATCTATCTATCTCAGTCATATCTCTTATACAAGGCTCGGTCAAAAATGAATGTTATTTTTAATTAAAACAGATTTAATGCTCGATGCACACAACGCATACCGAAAAGAATACGAGTCTTAGGATTCTTAATCTTTTTGCTCAACATAGTCTCCTTCCTTTTTCAATTATGGTATTATTCCACCTTCTAAGTCTGTTCTAGGGATTGCAATTTCATAGGCGAAGTAGTTCTGGCTTCGGCACTTGTAGTTGGGGTTCGAGAACAGAAGAACATCAGCATTCCCTAAGATCTTTTTTTACAAAAAAAAAAAAATGATTTTATTTTTAAGGCCGGCTTGTCTTGCCCACTTCACTTGCACTTGGACGACTGTAGTAGGTACAACATATCTTCCTTACCTAACAGTTCATTCAGTACATTCTTTTACTTGTAAAATTTTGGTAATACCTACGTCTCATACGATGTAAATTTTAATGTAACTAAAGCAACTGCACACACACACACACACACACACACACACACACACACACACACACACACACACGCGCGCGTTCCAATTCTAAATTGTTATAATCAAACAAATGCCACAATTTGTAATGATATGCACACAGCGTAGTGTAATGGTTAACGAGCAAACAGCAGACCATTGCAAGCGATTTCGATTCTCATCCAGTATCCCATACTTCTGACCTTGTACCAAGCTTTGGTATAAGCCGAATAACTAAACACATTTGCAATATATACTATATGTGTGTGTGTGTGTGGTGTACTGTATGTATATTAATCGTTATTCTTGTATTCATAATGTCTTTATAAACTCACATACTCTCTAGCACACTTGATTTCATGTGCATTTCATATGCCCAGTGAGTTCTATCCTCACTGGGTGTCTCATACTTGTGACTTTGGGCCAGACTGAGTTCGACTTTGTAGACCTACTACGGAATATACACCTGTAGAGTTTAATGTCGTGTACAATGTAATACTTTACATGAGTGTAAATAAATATTATATAGATCCTTTTACATTTAATCTGAATTTATTCTTTTGTGCATATTGAATAAACATATTCCATAAAGAAAATAAAAACAATTATTATTCAAAAAAAAAAAAAAAAAAAAAAAAGACTGTTTTCAAAATTGAAAATGCACACACGCATTTCTGGGCGATATTCCCCTAGTATAGATGGACTGACACTTATATTTATATACTGAAATTATTCTTATCCAATATTTACAATGTTTGTGTTAGAATACAATATTTAACTTTTTTTTATAGCAACACAAATAAACACACGTGCACCCATAAACACCCTTTCCCACATAGGTAGATATTTACTACACTCGTGTTTATTAATTTATTTATTTTTACACTTTACCATTTGACCACATTAATACATTTACACATTGACAGTCCCATTAACATACAGTAATCATGAGTGCTCACACACACACACACACACACACACACACACACACACACACACACACACACACACACACACACATGCATGTGCACACACACATGCATGTGCACACACAGATATTTCCTTGAAAATATGCATGCAAATTTGCACACTGCGTTTTTTTTTGTTTGTTTTTGTTTTGTTTTGTTTTTTTGTCTCGCACATCGCTGACATAAGTATTTGGAGTCGTGCGTAAACAAACACAGTATTTTAATTTTTTTTTTTTTTAATTCACTCCTTGAAAAGGAATAATAATGCAATAGAGACATATAATAATGTTTCTTTATAGACTGCAATCACTTAAAATTACATGCACACGTGTGCATATATTAAAATAGGTAAATATGCAGGCCTCTCTCGCTCTGTCTATCTGTCTATCTGTCTCTCTCTCTCTCCACACACACACACACACACAGACACGCGTGCGAACACGTTAAAATTTCGTAATGTTTTGCACGGAAAAATACAGCCTGGAAATAATTGATTTTTTTTTTTTCAAATGCGTGTGTACGCATTACACATATAAAATGTGTATTTGTATACAGAATCAAAAAGAAAAAACAAAACAAAAAAACTAAACTAAAATAAAAAGCATGCATTTTAGTGCATATTACATATGTGTACGGTGTCACTCGACTGGAAGGAGAGAAAAAAATGTTTACACGTTTCTCTCTGGGTGTTTTTAATTCAGGTTAAGTGAACTTGCTTTGTTGTGCATTAAAACCGATGTTAAAATTTCGGTGCAGAAAAAAAAGCCTTGTCTGAGCGAGAAAAAAAAACAAAAAACAAACAAACAAAAAAAAAACAATAAAAAAAACAACAAACCAAAATGTGTGCATCTTCCGTGAGGCACATAAATATTCCTAAAACTAATATTGCATGAATTCAAGTTCAATCAGCGGTAGGGTCATTAATTCTTTAATGTATAAGAAGCAGTTTCATAATTACAGCTTCTTGTACGGTAAAAAATTAATGACTTTGACGTCGAGATAATTCATATTGTAAAAATTACACAACTACAACTCAAGATGCACAATGTATTAAACTGTCTATAAAAAGAAATGATTAATTGCATATACAAGGAAGAAGATATACACATCCTTTTGGTTTCTGGAGTCGGTATTCTAAGGTTCAAAAAATGTCCCGATTTTAAATAAGTTCTGATTCTCAAAGTAAACAAACCGTTTCCACAAGGGATTTTGACGTATCATAATCTTCCTATACTCATACCACTCTATTTCATCTCCATAAAACCTTGTGCAAGATTAAGTTAAAAAAAATGTCTTTAAAAATTGGTACGTGTATTTGATCTCGTCATCTCGGGCGGTGTAATGGTTAGCAGACCATTACTTGTGAGTTCAAGTCTCACTGGGTGCCTCATACTTCTGGCCTTGTGTCACAGCTAAGTAAAGTTTAGTAAATAACTACATGCATTTGATTTAAAAGGCGCATAGCGTAACGGTTATCGAGTTCAAATCCTGGACGAAGCCATTTGCACTTCACTGTCGTGCTTGTGGGAAAACATGAATCTGTTTCTTCTCCTCTCAGAAATAGGCAAATAGTAGAGCAGACTAGGCATTTTAGCCTTGGTACTGCAACCAGTCAAGGAGAAGGAAAACTCTAAACTTAAACCAGCTGAACTTCGGTTAAAAATGAAGCTTGTGTCATATCCTGCCTGTGGCAGAGGTGTTGGCAGAATGCATGCATTTGATTTGACAATATACTTTTTCTGGAAATATTTGCACACACACACACACACACACACACACACACACACACACACACACACACACACACAGAGTCTGTATGCACACTTTTTTTTAATGAAGAGATTTTTATCAGTATTTGTTTTGTATGAATGCATGTGTAAGTGTGGATGGAGACGTGGATGTAGGTGTAGGTCCAGGTGCTCTCAGACATGCAAACAGACAAACGTAACTTCAAAGATGCAGACACACACACACACACACACACACACACACACACACACACACACACACACACACACACACACACACACACACATGAGTACGTGCGCGTATAATACGATATCTTTTTTTTTTTATTTCTTTTGACACTGCTTTGTTAAAATAATGTGTCATCTGCTCAACAGAACACAGGCACACGCTGGATCCCACGAATAAAAAAGTGTTTACATAATTTTAATTCATATGCATACGGAAAAAAAATCTAATCTTAGACTTGCTTCAAAAAGTAATCAAATGAAAGGGGAAAAAAGGAGAAAAAAGAAAAAAATATATAATGCAAATATATGCAATTTTTATTCCCCGGAGTGAGAAGAGAGAGAGAGAGAGAGAGAGAGAGAGAGAGAGAGAGAGAGAGAGAGAGAGAGAGAGAGAGATATCTTTATTCTGACCTTGACATAGACTCAATTCTGGGAATCTTAATTCGTCTGCTTTGTAATTTCTTTAGTGATCCGTTTCTCCGTAAATTCTGGAGAAGGGAAAGAAACATTTCATTTTTGTGGCTTCCTTAAGAAACCAAGTATGCATAGACGTATGCGTGTGTACATATGTATGCGTGTACGTATGTGTACATGTATACTTATGCACGTCTGTGAAAGATGGCCGAGAGACGTAGAGAAAAGACAAAAAAAAAAAAAAGAGATAAGCTAGGAAGTAAAAAAAATGTATTAGATATCTCCCCCCCCCAAAAAAAAAGTATGCAGATTTTCTCACTTAGACACATCTGCCTACGCAATCTGAAGTACACACACACACACACACACACACACACACACACACACACACACACACACACACACACACACACACACAAATCCATAGACATGGGTTACATTGCCATGGAGCAATGGTTAGCAAGCTAGTCTCACATACCATTACTACTGTTGTGAGTTTTATCGTTACTGAATGCTCTATACTTGAGGCCTTGAGCCAAGTTAAGATAAATCCTGTAAATGTCAGAGATCAACTTTTGGAATAAGTTCCAATCTCACTGGCTGGCCCACACGTATAACTTTGGCATACTAAGTTAAGTTTATTAAATACACACTCACATACACGTATATATATATATATATATATATATATATATATATATATATATATATATATATATATATATATATAATGGCGGCTCTAGACTACTAAAAGTAGGGAGGCTGCAATTTGAGAAAATCTTTATTATAATTGAAATCTGTAACCGAAAGAACGTCACCACCGAAATTACAATTCCCTTAGTCATAAGCTGAGTTTGAGTTGCTTCACAATAGCCCATGTTATCAAAGAATTTATCCGACCTCCCACCAGACTAGATTTGACACTAAGTAACCGTCTCATGCACGGCTTTCACAAAAAAAAAATGCTTGAATCCCCCGGCATTCCTCCTTTGAAGGCATCAAATGATTAACTTAGCCTTACTATGTCAGTAGTGCCTGGGGGGGATGCCCCCGAGACTTGGTGATCAACTTAATTTCACCCGTGGCGGGAAGGCTAAGTGCTCCCCCACCCAAAAACCAGATGGGTAGCCCGTGTTATTAAAGGATTTATTTTAACTCTCACAAAGTCAGATTTGACATGAAGTCATTTTAATGTGGGAGGCCACGCTCAAATCGAGATTCACGAGTGACTATCACAATAAATGTTTGACACCATTGGCATTTCCCTTTTAGGTCGCTTCAGGCGCCAAGTGATTTAACAGCTCTGCTATGCAGATGGTGCCTAGGGCAAAATAGGCGATCAACTCAATAATGCAAACCTGGCATGTCCTTGGAAAAACCGGAGAGGGGATTTATGAGACAGCCAAGTTATATTTTTCTAGTTGGCAAACCAAGAAGTTTAAGCCCTTGGTATTAATGCATTTAAAATCCTGCAATGTGTTTTAAGAAAGGTTTACATAGTATATGATGTGGATAATTTTCATACTGGTTTTGACAAAATTGGGTTTAATAAATAATTACTTGGTGTTACTGATTTCTAATGTTATTGTTCAATTCTCCAGAAATCCTGTGTAAAATTTTATATAGAAATAAATTATTAAAAATAAGTGTAATTTTTTTTATATGGATTCTTATTTAGTTTCTTAGTCTTTTTAATTTAATATAATATCTTATTACGTTAAAAGTCAAATACTTGCACACAACGAAGGGCTCTTGTACTTATTAGGTACACAAAATAAGACAAATAACTTAATAAAATAATAGCTTTCTTTTTTAGCAAAAGAAAAAATTCAAGGGAGCAGATTGTTTTTATCAGTTTTAACAATAAATATTTTGATAAATTGATTTTGATATCAATGTAAAAGAAAATGATATAATGATATGAACAGAAGCAATATTTAAAAAAGCAGAAGAAATTGAATATAAAATCATATTAGGATGAATTTTAGATCTCTATTTCATTTAAGCTTTATACTTTCTTTAAATGATATTTTTGGGGCTGTTTTCTAACTATTTAAACCAAGAAAAAGTTTTAGAATGAACCTTTTGTATCTTCAATAACACTTTTAAAATAAGTCCATAAAAAATCAATCATATCTAAAATCATATATAAAAACAAGATTAGGTTAAATTATTTGATTTAATGGCATATCAACCCTTCATGGTTATTTAATGCCAAATCCTGTTTATAAATGATTTTTAAGCGATTAGTTTGTAGGTAACATTTTTAAATGAGCCAGAGCTCATTCATTTGTACACAGTTAAATAGTTTCAAGTATTGCTATTAATTATTTGCACACAGTTAAATAGTTTCAAGTATTGCTATTCATTGTTTGCACACAGTTAAATGGTTTCAAGTATTGCTATTCATTGTTTGCACACAGTTAAATAGTCTCAAGTTTAGTAAATGATTAAACAATTCTATTTGAACCATAAATGGGACTCTAACAAGTACAACCACTTCAGGTCAGAGCGGACCTGGGGGCAATAGCAATGAAAGAGTATTCCTTACTCCCCAGAGCTCCAGGATTAGAGTCTCACCATCAGATACAGTTTAGTGTCATATGCAGGACACTCATTGAGAGGGACTTTTATAACTCTGCAGAGATGCAGTTGGTGTATTCTACAGCCGCAGTCAACTGAGCAAAAAAGAAAAAGAATAACTAAAATAAAAACTAATATAGTTTGTATTTTTAGTCAATTGGAATGAAAATATATTTGTTCAGCAACATTTACTTACTAAATCAAATTAACCTCAGTTAAGGAAAAGATAACTTGTCTATATTATTATCATGGCCGGCAATTTCAGCAGCCTTGATTTCAGATATTTTGCAGCATATTATTATATTTAGGCTGAAGTAAAGCATAACTAGAAATATGTAATTTCTGACTCGCATTTTTTTAATGGTCCCTAACTCGCTAATGGCACTAAGATTTTACGGAGCAAATTGAGTTTTATATGAATTTGATTTCATTTTTTTTTTTTTAGGGTGAGAGTGTCAATCTTGATAAGTAGCTGAGAACTATATTACAAGGGACTTTGTATTACTCACTTAGCATTAAAGGTTGGATCAAAATTTACAATAATAACCGTTTATTAATCATTGTTTATCAGAACTTATATTTATTTTTGTTACTTTACAAATATATAACAATTAGTTTAGTTTAGAATCTCATTTTTTTGTTGGTTTAATACAACACTTTGCTAGAAGAGACAGATTATTCATCATTTTTGTTTGGGGTTCTGCATCCTAGCAGTCTCTATACTAGTGGTTTCCAACTGATTTTGGGCCATGCCCCACTTTGGTGTCTCTAAAATTCTGATACACGCCTCTATATAATATTTAATTCTTACACATTTAAAATTTTACGGCAATTCACGTGGCAGGCACTCAAAAGGCCACTAACTTGGTCTCTAAACAAGCCCCACCAATAAATATATTGCATGCCTCACCAAAATATTACCATGCCTCACCAGTGAGGCATGCACCCCATGTTCAGAATTACTGCTCCATGCTGAAGCAGCAACTACTAATATATATGGTGAATAAAAATCATTAAATGAACAAGAATAATATTTCTTTGTTTGGTTTGGTTTCATGACATATCAACTATTGTAGGTTATTTAAAGCCATTTTTATACATGTAAGTAAAGTTAGCAACCATCATTGAGGGCAACCCAAAGGTTGCCTTTTCAATAGTGTAGGGGAGGATGCTACTTCTTTCCCTGGATTGCTCCACTTTACCCTTGATATGTACCTTATAATGCTAAGTGTTAAGCAAGAAGGCATCAAGTACCATTTTTTGAGTCTTTGGTATGACTTTATGTGGGATTGAACCCAGGTCTCCCTGGTCACTTGTGAACACTCTACCCACTGGGCCAATGGGGTGGTCCATAGGAATGCAGTTTAATTCTATTTGACCCATAGATAGGACCCTTTCAGGTGCTACTTCACTAGGCCAGAATGGATCTGAGAGTGATGGCAATGAAGGGGTACCCTGCATTCCCCAGTGGTCCAGCATTGTTGGAGCCTCACCATGCGATTGTTTAGGGTCATATCTAGGACACTCATTGGGGGAGTCTTAACCATTTATAGAAATGCAGTCAGCGTATTCTAAGGTCCCAGCCAACTGGGCCATATTTCTTTGTAATCACTTCAATTATTCTCAACAAGTTTCGACTTTAGATCATTATCAGGAAAATTGCCTCAAAAGAATCAAGAAAAAGTGAACCAATAATGTTGCATATGGATTCATTTATATATATATATATATATATATATATATATATATATATATATATATATATATATATATTTTATTTTATTTTTATTTTTTTCTCTGAAGAAAGCAACAAGCTGGAAACATTCACATATATAATACGTATGTAAAAATAAATAAATAAATTTTAAAAAATACAAATCTCTTTGTGGACCTACCTATTTTAAAATATATTTTTATTCTTTCTTTAGACCTACAACAAACATATATATATATATATATATAAATAAAATATTATATTGATAAAGTGTGTATTTAAGTTAGGATAAGAGAGACACAGAATCAACAGTGCTTGATAATTACTAGTTTCTTGCCTATATTTTCATCACTAACAGTTACCAAGCACCATTGATTTTATGCTTTTGCTCTCCTAACTTCTTTGCCCAGTTGGCTGGGGCTGTAGAATACACTGACTGCTTCTGTGCAGAGGGGTAAGACCCCTCCCTCAACGAGTGTCCTAGATATGACACTAAACAATCTGATGGTGAGGTTCCTGTGATGCTGGAGCTTTAGGGAATGCGGAGCTCCCCTTCATTGCCATTGCTCTGAGGTCCACTCTGGCCTGGTATGGTAGCACTTGATAGGGTCCTATCTATGGATTAAATAGAACAAACTGTTTACTTATGCTAAACTGAATAGCTTGAAATAGAAAGGTTTTTGACTTTGAAACTCTACTTACTCTAAACTGAATTGTTTAATATAGAACTGTTTTGACATTTTACTGTGTATAAAGAAAATCTATACTTATACTAAACTGAATTACCCGAATTAGAACTGTTTGAATAAACTGAATAGCTTGAAATAGAAAGGTTTTTGACAAACTGTGTACTTATGCTAAACTGAATTGTATGCAATAAAACTATTTGCATAAAAATGGATTTAGCATTAAATAACCTACAAAGGAGGTGCCCGTGGTGTAATGGTTATCATCGTAGGAAATGGACGAAACATTGCATTTCACATAGCACTAATACCCTTGGGAAAGGTATGAATCCAATTATTCTCCCTCCAACTATGGGTAAATAGTAGTGCAGACTAGGTTCTTCAGCCTTGGTGAAACAACTAGTCTAGGAGAAGGAAAACTCTGAATTCAAACCTGTTAAACTCAGCTTAAAAATTGACCTTGTGTCATATCCTGCCCAAGCGGAGGGGTTGGCTAAATAGGATGAAATAACCTACAAAGGTTGATATGCCATAAAAACCAACCAACCAACCCACTAATCTCCTAACTTCTATATACTGCCTCCTAATTTCAATTTTGTAATATTGCTTCTTCAAGCTGATATAGCCATAGTTTGATGGACACATTTTAAATCTAAAATTTAAATGTAGATGTTTGTAAAACTAAACAACCTTTATCATAAGGTAAGTTGAATAGATGTCTAGAAAGTTGTCTGGATGTTTAGAATATTATGTTGCAATTCATATCGTCTCAATAGTTTTGAAATTTAAGTATTTGGCAAACCAATGGTTGAACAAGTGTTGCAGTCTCTATATTTATCAGACCTTCAACTATATGTGAACTTTTCTTATTTCCTAAACTCATATATATATATATATATATATATATATATAATGAAATGCCTGGAGAAAAAAGCTAGATGGGAACTACACAAGGATGCTGTGTACCATTTTGAACAAATCCTGGAAGAGGCACCCAACAAAACAGCCATTACCTCGCATCAAACAAACCATCCAAGAAAGACAAGCAAGACATGCTTGGCATAAGCAACATTCTTCTATGGACTCTTACACATGGACACACCAGTGTTGGCTGATCAATAAAAACTTACATTCTAGGGAATCTATGCTGCAAGCATGTCTTGTTGATGATCATGATATATATATATATATATAGAGAGAGAGAGAGAGAGAAAGGGAAGGGGTTCAGTTCAACCATCTCTCAAGTTTGGAATGAAAAAATGAAAAATGCAACATAGATCCTATTCAAAATTTACTATAACTATTAGAACAATATTTACCATTTTGTTTTGTTAGTGTCATCGATATATATATATAAATGCTGCAATATACACCTAGTTATTGCCTCTGGTATTACTGTGATTTCATGACAAATAAAATCTTTCAGTTCATCAGTTTCTTGTCGTTTTCAAGTATTCCCAGAGTAAGTAATCATAAGACCTTGTGAATGGGCTAGCCACAGGATGTTATCATGTAATGTAATGAATTTCAATAAAATGTCATGGCTGCTGCTGCTCAAAAACATACATCCAAACTGCTCACCACAACTAGCATCTGCACAGTGGCAATTTTAATTCTGCTGTTAGACCTTCTATATATATAGTTTGTCTGGTGAGGAGAGTGGCTAGACATGCTACATGATGAAGACTTGTTAATGGGTGGAGGAAGCTTTTTGCTTAACAGCCATGTATTCTTTATCAAGTTATTTGACTAGGAGAAGAACAAAATTTATATAACACCTATGGTTGATGTGATTACTGGTTATCTTGTTTCAACTTATCACTGGATAATAATTGTGAAACCTTCAAGAGAGATATTCATGTTGCACAAGCTTTGGCTACTATAAAAAATATTATGTACAAATGTTCTCTTAAAATATTTTCATCTGCCAACCTTTCTCTCTTGAATGTTTTTTTTTCCTGATGGAATTACTCACAACTCCGTTTTAACTGGACCGAATAATACTATATATATATATATAGTACACCTCTAGTCATGATGTAAGCTGTTAGACTGCTTACACAGGTGATTTATTTATAATTGTGAAGGTCTGAGCAGGAATAGCCATACTTTTTGGATGAGTTGATAATAGAAGAATCGTTCCCCAATGTGCTACAAATTCTCTGAACGACACTTTTTGGTCATAGTAATTCAATTTACAATATAATTCATTGACTTAAAAAAGATAATGTAGAGCTGTATCCTTGCCCTCGAACTCATAATAATTATGCAGATGCATATATCTAGTCTTCTTGGGAAGACGTGGTTCTGGAAGTGACCGTGTCCTCTGTAAAGAGTACAGATGTAAGTTGCAAGACATATTCAGGTTAATTGGTCATGCAATTTCTGTAACTAGTTGATTTGGCATCACTTGTGTGTGATATGAACTGTTAGCTCAGTTGAAGAGTTTCAGCTCTGCAATCTGTGGTCACTGGTTCAATCTCCATTGGTGGAGATTACGGTATACACTGCTGATGAGACCTAATAAGGTCGAAACAGCAGTCCAGTGTTTCCATATGTCATGTGTAGGTGTTCGCCAGATTTTCTGGTCATGGTAATTCAATACACAATATAATTCCTCTACTTAAAAAAAAGAAGAAAATCTAGAACACTTACCAGGTTTTGAATTCAGAATTTTTCCTTCTTATAAATTGGTTGCCCAGCCAAGGTTTGAAAGCCCAGTCTGCCTTACTATTTTATCTATTGTTGGAAGGAAAAGAGAAGGATGATTCATGCATTTCTCAAGGGCATTAGAACAGAGTGAAACACAAGCAGCCTTGTCTAGGATTTAAAGTCAGTTTGTCAAGTCCATTTTCTTAGGATGATAACCATCACTTCCATATATATATATATTTATATATATATTAAAAAGCTATCTTTACAGATTGGCCCTAAAATTGTTTAAATACATGTTGTCAAAAAGATTTGTTTCACACAGTCACAAAAGCATCAAGAATTCAATACACTAGTCTTTTAAAATTTGAAAGACTCTTTTTATATGTTATTATTCTTATTCATATATACCACTTTTTACATATTTTTCAACCTGGGATGAGAATGAAGTATCTGTTCTTCCTTCTGAACTGAAAATAGCTTCTCTTTCTGATAGATAGAATATTGGAAAAAGCAAAGGAGAGGAGACAGGGGAGACTGTTTGTATTAGAGAGAAATACTTGAAACCATACAAATGTGTACAAATTATTTATATTAAGAATAATTACTTCTTTTAGGAATAGTTTACTTGAAACTATATTTATGATTCTTATATATTATTATCATTTGTTTCTTGAAACTGTTTTAAAAAAAGAAAAAAGGAGGATGAACTTTGGAATTAGAACTGACAAAACTAAAACAATTTTATTTAGAGTTATCTAAAAAGTGTGTCCTAGCTATGATACTAAATAGTATCTGGCAGCAAAGTCTGAGTTTTGGAGCTGTGGGTTGTGTGGTGTCACCTCTATATTGCCATTACTCTCAGGCCCACTCTGATTCAAATTGGTTGAACTTGTTTGGGTCTTGGTCCCATCTATGAGGTGGAAGGAAACCCCTATGGCATCATGGCAAACTTCCGGGACCATGACATCATGATAAGCAACTTCAAACTCCAGTCACGCTGTTTCATACACTTTAAACTTATATGAATGGGAAAGCTATGAACACTCTTATTCCTCCAGCTAAGGGTTAAGTAGTGCCACTATTGTTCTATTACAATGATAGCTTTGGCATGAAATATCCCATGAAAATTGATATGCCATTAAAAACAAACCAAACCATAAACCAAACCCATCAATGGGTCAAATAGATATGTTTGAGATATTATTTCAAATGATTCAAACAAACATTAATACATTCAATACATTAATAGATTAATTACATTAAGATGAAATACATTTAATACATTCAATACGTTAATACATTCAACCAAACCAAACCAAACCAAACCAAACCATGAATGAAACCCATCTATGGGTCAAAAAGATCTGTTTGAGACATTATTTCAAATGATTTTTAACTACATTAATACATTGGCTCTTGAAATATTTAGATTGCAACTAAGTTTGAAGTATTTGCTAATTTAAAATGATTGTGAAAATACATTTTTGTGTCATATATAATTGGAGAACACGAATGTTAAACTGTCTTTGGCATAAAATAACTCTTGACCTACCAACCGACCAACCAGTATATGCAAATACAATAATTAATCTACAATCCAGAGAAGACTAATTTTCAATCCTGTTTTTTACTGAGAAGTTGAACTTTAAAATTACATCTTAAACTAGATACAATTTAGTCATCAGCAATATTTCTGTAGTCTTTTCCTTCCTCAATACCTAGGAAGGTGTTAGTATGTCATCTGACCATAATTATTTTTAATTTCGGGACCCAAGTTTAATTTCAATAAATAATAAAATAGATGACAGAAAATCAGTTTTATCAGAATTGTGGATGTAAGTATTACATTTGTATATAAATTATAAGTGATTTTAAATGAAATTAATGTAAACTTCAAGGTAGGTGGGGTATTCAGTACAAGCACCAGATGGTAAGTATTAACAGATGATAGAGTATATATATATATATATATATATATATATATATATATATATATATACACATTGTGTGCTTACATAGAAAGAAGGGAAAAGGATGGTAGATACTTGCAAAAAGATATTACTATACAGGCTTCTTACCTCCTAAATGAGGATGAATTTCAAGGAAAGATATCTTACAAGTCCCAAATTTACCAAAAGTTGGTTGGTTGGTTGGTTTTTATGGCATATTAACCTTTATTGGTTTATTTAATACTAAAGGATCATTATCTTTTTTTTTCAAGCTATTATCTGGTTTCAAATTACTAATGATAATCATTTGTAAACAATTGTAGCTTCACATAATTATTCTAAATAATAATAATAATTTATACCCAATGGTTTTTAGTTATTTTTCCTATTAATTAACAATAATCATTTGTTCAGACAGTTATATTATATCAAATATTCCTACCTAATATGTATAATTTTCAAGCAGATGAGACTCATATGATCACTCCAGGTTAGAGTGTACCTGGGAGTGATGGCAAAGAAGAAATACTCCATACATTCTACAGAGCTCCAGATAACAGTATCCTCACCGCCAGATGCAGTTTAGTGTCATAGCTACGGCACCCTTTTTGAGGGAGCTTACCTCTTTGCCACAGAGGATACAGTTGGTATATTCTAGGCTGTGGTTTTTGGGTGTTGGTTAATCTGATAGATAATATCTTGTATGTTATTCACATTTATTTTGCTTTTTTCAAAGAATTCCCTTTATTAATTGAATGTCCCTCATATAATGTTGACCATACTAGGGACACTTATAATGTGGTTGAAGAGAAGACATTGTGTGGTAACTCTGTCCCTCAACTATGATTGCCCAGTCAGCTGGGGCTGTAGAATACACTGACTGCACCTCTGCAGAGGGGTAAGACCCTGCCAACGAGTGTCCTAGATATGACACTAAACAATCTGATGGTGAGGTTCCAGCAGAATTGAATTGATTGAGTAAACTGAATAGCTTGAAATAGAAATGTTTTGACAAACCGTACCTACATTTAAACTGCGCGCTTATGCTTAACTGAATTATTTGAAATGGAATTGTTTTTC
Source organism: Sepioteuthis lessoniana (assembly GCA_963585895.1). Lineage (NCBI taxonomy): Eukaryota > Metazoa > Mollusca > Cephalopoda > Myopsida > Loliginidae > Sepioteuthis > Sepioteuthis lessoniana. The sequence goes on along the minus strand of OY757925.1, from coordinate 59,247,686 downwards.
AACATTAAAACTGTATTTACACTTAACTGAATTGTTACATATAACTGCTTGAATAGTTTGAAATAGAAATGTTTTTGACAATTAAACTGTGTACTTATGCTAAACTGAATTGTTTTAAATAGAACAGATTATTTACATAAAAATGGATTTGGCATTAAATAACCTACAAAGGTTGATATGCCATAAAACCAAACAAACCAAACTAAAATTGTATTTACACTTAACTGAATTGTTGCATATAACTTCTTGAATAGTTTGAAATAAATGTTTTTGACAATTAAACTGTGTACTTATGCTAAACTGAATTGTTTTAAATAGAACAGATTATTTACATAAAAATGGATTTGGCGTTAAATAACCTACAAAGGTTGATATGCCATAAAACCAAACAAACCAAACTAAAATTGTATTTACACTTAACTGAATTGTTGCATATAACTTCTTGAATAGTTTGAAATAAATGTTTTTGACAATTAAACTGTGTACTTATGCTAAACTGAATTGTTTTAAATAGAACAGATTATTTACATAAAAATGGATTTGGCATTAAATAACCTACAAAGGTTGATATGCCATAAAACCTACCAAACCAAACCAAACCAACTATAAGAAAGAAAAAAAACTGTATCTCATCCTTGAGGTACAATTATTTTTGCTCTGAACGAAGCAAAGGTAAAAAAAAACCCCACAGAGATAGATTTTAAAGTATTGCCATTAAAAACATTCTCACTTTATCTGAATAGAATTGATATTGAAGGAGAGGAATTTTTCTCTTTTTTTTTTTTTACAGCAATGTAATGATTTATTTGCAAATCCTCTACCTTCATAAAAATTAAACAGAATCTTCATGTCATCAGAGGTGTTATCTTCAACTTTATCATCTTCATCACTTGTAACCAGTTTTTTAAGATTTCTCTGTCTTTGTTTTCATCTTGCAACATCTCTTGGATTTTCTCTCTTGATTTGTTTGTTGAAACCTTTGAATAATGCCTTGTCATTGTTCTTCATTCACATTCACTCTTTTGTACACTGTCTTTCTTTCTGGTACACTGTCTGCCCTTTGTTCATAACAGCTCTCCTTCACTGAAGTGATTACTGCCAGTGTCAATCCATTATCTTATTCCTCTGCTCTTCTCTTGCTTTTTGCTGGTATCTTCTTATCTTCTCTATATGATATCTTTTTGTCAGAGGGGGCTTAGAATACACTGACTGTATCCCCTGGAGAGGGGATCTCCCCAAACAGAGGCATGATGCTAAACTACATCCAGTAGTGAGGCTCCAGTTTTAGAGCTCTGAGAGTGTGGAGTACCCCTTCATTACTATTACTCTCAGATCCACTCTTACCCGGAGTGGTAATACCTGTTAGGATCCTATTTATGAGTTGAATAGATCTTTGAAAATTGTAAATATTTTGTACTTACCCAACCCTTCCACCATGAACCGGATATGACACCAGGTCATTTTTTAGGCTGATTTTAATGGGTTTGAATTCAGTGTTTTTCTTCAAGACAAGTTACTATACTAAGGTTAAAGAGCCCAGTCTGACCTATCATTTACACATAGCTAGAGGGAGAATAGTTTCATAATTTTCTCAAGGATATCAGCACTATGAGAAATGCAAACAGTCTCATCCAGGATTTTTACTTTGGTTGTCATATATATATATATATATATATATATATATATATATATATATATATATAAATAATGAAATACTGAAAATGAAATAAATCTTTGGGTCAAATATATCTGTTTGAAAATTATTTGTATTTGATATGAATACTTGAAACCATATAAGAGAGTGTTAAATTATTTGTATTGAGAATAGCTGAAGCTACAATTGTTTACTAAGGATTATTATTATTAGTTACTTGAAAGCATATAACTGTATGCAAACAAATGATTATTATTAAATAGGAATAATGATGAGAAACATAATTGTAAATAAATTATTAGTATTTGATAGGAATACTTGAAACTATATAATTGTGTGGAAATAAATGATTATAGACAAATAAAAAGTGTAATTAAAAAAATGCAATGGAACATTGAAAATATTGTTACAATTATAATCAAATATTTATAAATAAATTAAAATTCAACATTAAATAACCCAAAAGAAGTTGATGTACCATTAAACAGATAAATCAAACCTAAACCTACATTAACAGATGTATTATATTAAACCAGGCATTCCATGAAAATACAAGAAGAAACTTTTGCCATTCAAGAAAATATCTAATGCCCCCAAAGCAGAAATTCTTCACAAGACTCAGACATTAGGTGATGCAATTTTGCAATGAGCCCACATTGGTGAAAGTGTAGCTTTTCCAAGGATATTTTGATTTAAAGTATAAAAGCATTTCTAATAATCTTATTTGTCAAGTCAACTTTATTCAGTGTGCAGTCTACTTTTGTTTGCCTATTATGAATTTGGATGGCACAATGAAATCAAATATTCACCTGCTCTTTTAGCAAGGCTTGAAATGTGCCAACTCTTTCCATTGCAAAGGTTTAATACTCCCCTCCCTACAAAGGAAAATCCTGAGTATGACCCTAAACTGTATCCAAATCTGAGGCTCCAGTTCTGTAGGGATAATATAGTTTCATCAATAGGTCATATAGATCTGTTTAAAAATTATTAATGTGAGACAGGAATTCTTCAAACCATATTACTGTATGAATATTATTGTATCAGATTAGAATACTTGAAACTATATAGCATAGTCCAAGTGGCATTGTGGCTAATGCGCTGGACTGCAGCATTGTAGTAAGAAAGTTCAAGTTCACTTTAGTTCTTAAGAAATGTATATTAGAGAAAAGCTGATATTTTACAAGTCAACAACCATGTAATTTCCATTAGTCTCATACATATATATATATATATATATAATCTGGACAGAGAGAAAAAGGAAATAAAATATGCATGTATATCAATATATATATATATATATATACCCATCCCTCCACCATAGAGGTTCCAGAAATAGAACTGTTTTTGACATCGAAACTGCATGCTTATACTAAACTAAACTGTTTGAAATAGAACTGTTTTTGAATAGAACTAAACTGTATACATATCCTCAACTGAACTATTTGACATTTAACTGAACTGTTTTGATTGTTGGTCAGTTGGTTGGTTTGTTTTACAGCATATCAACCCTTTTCAGGTCATTTAACACTGAATTAAATTTCAAACAATTCAGTTTAGTATAGTTTTTTGTTTACAAACAGAGAGTTTTCTTTCTTCTAGACTGTTTGCCTAACCAAGGTTAAATAACCCATACTGCACTACTATTTACCCATAACTTGAAGGGAAACAGATGAATTCATGCCTTTTCCAAAAGCATTAAATCAAACTGAAATTCAAACAATCTCATCCACAATTTAAACTTGGGTCATCAATTCAGTTTCCTACAATCACAACCATTACACTATATCTGTATATGTGTGTATGTCTGAAGAAATGGTCAGAGTTCAAATCATAGACAAGGCTAATTGCATTTTGATTCACGCTAATGCCCATGAGAAAGGCCTGAATCAGTCTGTTCTTTCACCAAATGTGGATAAATAGTAAGGCAGACTGTGATCTTTACCCTTGGTATAGGAATTGGTCGAGGAGAAGAAAACATCTGAAATCAAATCAGCTATACTCTACCTAAAAATTGATCTTGTGTCACATCCGGCACATGAAGGAAGGGTTGTGGAAATACACACATACATGCATACTTACACACATGTGTGTATGTATGTATATATTTATCCAACCTTTTCACTATGAGTAGGATGCACCAAAAGGTCAATTTTCAAGTGGAATACAGTTCCATGCAGATTTTTTCTTCTCCTTTGGCCGACCAACAAGAACTTACATATATCAACTTTATGTAAACACTGAAGACCTGCCAGGAGTGAAAGATAATAGGGACAGATGGTGAGTCAGGGAACTCCTTGCTATCAGCAACACTTGCTGCTAATGATATATATATATATATATAAGTTGGTAAAGTGAAGTAAAGTTGGTGACCGTAGACAAGGGTGGCCTGAAGGTTCCCTTTTCATAAGCTGCTACACCAAGGTGTAGGGGAGGGTGCTACTCCTTTCCTTGGATTGCTTCACTTTACTCTTGATCCATACCTTATAATATTGTGTTAAGTAAGGCAGTATCAAGTACCATTTTTTGAGTCTTTGGTATGACTCAAACTGAGATTGAACCCTGGTCTCCCGAGCTATTGGCAAACACTCTACCCACTTGGCCAATGGGCCAGTATGTATATCTAATAACAAATAAACCCAAGCATTTATTCATAATGAAAATAAAATTTGGCTTTAGGCTTTGTTATTTTAAACTTTTATTCTCATTATGAACTAATCCTTGGGTCTATTTGTTGCTATCATTAAGTTTTGTACCACAAAAAATATCTTTATATTTATATATGTATATATATAGTCATCCACAGACAGACTGTTTCGTTGTATCACAACTCTTCAGTGTGGCTAGATATGCAAGATTCTCAAAGCTGGGATCAAAACCCGGTTGACTCAAACATCAATCCAAGATTCTACCACACAGCCATGAGGAAACTAGCATAAGCAAAGGAATTTTAAATGCTTATGTATCACATTTGTTTTGTTTACATATATCCGCTTAATAGCTACCGAGAGCTCAATTCATTTGAAGAGCCTTGCTTTACGCTAGTGGCAACCATTATATATATGTATATATAAAATTAACTTAAATCGCGAGTCGGAAATCTTCTACTAAAGTTTCACCTTATCGGATCATCAGGAAGTTAGGCTTCCTGATGATCCGATAAGGTGAAACTTTAGTAGAAGGTTTCCGAGTCGCGATTTAAGTTAATTTTATAATTGGCTCCACTTGTGTTGAGCACTTTTGTAATTGTAGCATTGCAGGATTCGCGGTAGGTTTTAGTTTTCTTTTGACCAACTGACTGCATATCCCTTGATTTTTTTCAAGGGGTCGGACGAGGTTGGCCTTTTCTTTCTTTTTGACCTATAATTTTTTCTTTTTTCCCCCGGGTGGTGATTCGAGATACTTTTATCTCTTGTTCCTGGCGTTTTTTTTTTTGTTTTTTTTCTGGTACCGTGAATGCTAGATTAGTAAATATATATATATATATATGTTTATATTTGAATGTGTGTGGGTGAGTGTGTTTGCACATCATATATATATATATATATACACACACACACACACACACACACACACACACACACACACACACACATACAGTTCTTATTTCTGTTCTTTAGTTGTATTATTTTATACAATGCTGAATATAAAAAAAAACAGAGCTGTATTGACACTACTGAAAATGGTTAAAATTAATGATCTACTATTATCAATACTTTTTAATGAATAGTCAATGATGGCTGGTTTATACTTGTTACAATTATTTAAATGCTTTTTTTTTTGTTACTCCAAACGTGTATTCTTTTTTATGTAAATTTCATCTGGTGATTGTAAAAACCAGAACTTTTATTTGAATAACTGTATTAATGCTCAGATTAAAGAAAGACTGAAGGATTCTAATTAACATTTCATAGTTAATAGCAATCCATGTTGACATTGTTGCTTCTATTTCGGGAGAAGTGAAGGATTCTAACCCACATTTCATAATTAACTTTCATGTTATATTGAGAATTTGAATGATTAAAAATTACTTTCAGCACAGACCCTATAAATTTTTCATTCAGTTTCAAATTGCTCTAGAAATTGTTTTATTCCTGAATTTAGAAACTTTTAAGTATATTGCTCTAATATAAATTTTGCTATATTGTGTGTGCGTGTGTGTGTGTGTTTCAAAATAATAATAATAAAAAAATTATAATAGAGGATCTGGAAATAAAAGGACGAGTGGAGACCACCTAAACTACAGCATAGTTGAGATCAGCCAGAATACTAAGCAGAGTCCTGGTTACTTGAGGATACTTGCAGTCATTCAGACTCCAGTGAAAAACCATCTGCTAATGTTGGTTTGAAAGAATCTCAGTTGAAATATAGCATAAGTGAAAACCAACAAAGTACTGAATACTTTACAAGTAGAGTGATACATAAAAAATAACAAATATAAAAAAATCACAAAATTTTCCTACAATTCACGTTTCATGAATGTCAGTCTTTTATATATATATATATATACATATATGCAAATTTCATTAAACATAATAGACATTTTATGCCTACATATTTTCTTTTGGATCCGTTCAAATTCCCGTATTACTTTTATCGTATTCGGGGGGAATTGATTTAGGTATTGTCCATAGTTGTATGTATCCCTAGTACTTTCTGCCCGACTTTGGGCCATCATCAGGGGAGAATCTGTTACAAAAGTGATGTAACTTTTGTTTTAGCAAATTACTACTGTGCAAGGACGTCTTTGCTGTTGGAGATTATGGCGTTTGCTTTTAAATGTAATTCTGTAAATAGTGCCAGTAACTAAAGACATTTAAGTACGTTAGCACTGGTTTGAAAATTAATTCTATTAAGTGCTGGTTGCAGGTTTCTAATATATAGTGCTTTGAGAATCTGAAGTTTTTGTTTATTATTTTGATGTTCGAGTATTGTTGTGTTGTCGGTGAGAATTTTTCGTAGTTGTGTTGTTGGGCATGAATGTTTTTTTAAATGCTGAGCTATTGAACTTGTGTCAGAAAGGTGCATTGTAAGTCTCCTCGACAGGGTAGTTGAGGTTAAACCAACATATATATTATTATTATCAGAGATACAATCTCCTAGGGGACATTTAAATTTATATATAACGTTGGTTTTTTGCAACACCCCTGATGATGGCCCAAAGTCGGGCAGAAAGTACTAGGGATACATACAACTATGGACAATACCTAAATGAATACCCCCCGAATACGATAAAAGTAATACGGGAATTTTTTTATACAGGCATACATACATACATACACACACACACACACATATATATATATATATATATATATATATATATATATATGCATTTTTAAAATCATCTTTGAATCCATCAAATGAAGAAACTGAACTAATCATCTTTAAATTCATTTTTAAAACTATTTTACTATGTATAGTTGTATATATACATATATATATATATATATTGCTTTGGCCTTGAAACCATGCCTGAACCCAGAATCATTATCTGATGAAGGCTTTGTTAGAAGCAATGCTGTTGTATAAACATCAGTTATTGTATGATACCTACTATGTATATATATATATATATATATATAAGTATGTATATGTTACATGTTTCATCTGAAGATTGTAATTTTTTACAAGTATATGAAACTAGCAGACATGTGACTGACATGAGAAGGTTAGAAAATTATCTATTCTAGGTGTTCTTTCTCTACTGGCCAGTATTTGAGCATTTTGGAAAACGTTTTTATAATGATTTTTTTATTTCACTATATATATATATATATATATATATATATAAGCATAATAAGAATTTTAGTAAATTAGCATTTTGTTCATACAGTCATAAATGTAATCACACAAATTCCCTAACAATTCACTCTTAGGTACAATAAATTCAAGATATTGATTGCAAACCTATGACAAAACAAAATCCATGTGAGTAGGTGTTCATGCGGGAAGGTTGTTAAACAAAGTCTTGGATCATCACTTTTCTTCTCCATCTTTTCTATAGTTAATGTATGTATTCACCCAACTGTGTATGAATTCACAACTAAATGTAACACATCTTCTTAAATGTTTCCATATGCACATCTCTGCTGATGTCTTTTCAACTCCCTGCTATCATTCACCTTTGACAAAGACTCCTAACATAGTTGCTCAACAAAGAACCTAGACGTTTATAGAATGCTTTCACATTTGCTCGTACAGCTTTTATATGCATCAGTGTAAGAGAGAGGATGTATATCCAATGACAAGGGACCTAGTGAATGCTGGGATTGATATAGAAACATTGACATTATGCAGAGGTGCATCAGATTCCTTGCAGAATAATACACCCCCTTACACATACGTTCATACATATGCACATTACACGCATATAGAATCCATGTATTATATATATATCATCATCAAGTTGTGCTGAAAATACAGATTTCCCGGGGGGGGGTCCTCGGGGTGTAATGGTTAAAGCGATGGACTGTGGAATCGTAGTACGCGAGTTTGTACTCCCGTCGCGCTATACGTTCACTTTCGGGCAAATACCCTTGGGAAAGGCATGAACCCCCTTATCCTCCCAGCTATGGTTTAAATAGTACCACTGTTGTTCTTCTAGGAGAATAGCATTGACATTAAATAACCTACAAAGGTTGATATGCCATTAAACAAAGAAACCAAACCAAACCAAACAGATTTCCCTGACTCTCTCCATCCATCCCTATCATCCATTACACCCAGCAGGTCCTGCAAACTGCATCCAGTGTCCACACAGAGCTGATGTAAGTTTTTGCTGATCAGCCGTCACTTATGTGTTCATGTATAGAGGTCCATAGAAGAATATTCCTTGTGAGTTCATCTTTGCTTCTCCATCAGTGCTCTGTATGTCTTGTTCATCTCACTTGGATGATTTTTGAGATGGGAGGTTAGTGGCTATACAGCTCCTGTTTTGCTGAGTGTTGCTTCTTGGATTTGTTCAAAACAGCACATAGCATTCTTGTGTAGTTCCCTTCTAGCCTTGTACTTTGTCAGTGTCCATGTGGTGCATCCATACAGCAGTATTGATACAGCCAGAGCTGGAAAGAAATCTTGTTTATTTTTATCAGAAATCAGATTTCTGTATGATCAATGACCTGCCAATAGCAACCCATGCTTTTCCTAGATGAGATGCAGCTGCTAAGGTATGTGAACTTGTTTACTAATTTTAGAAGCCTGGTACTTAAAGTGGAGATGGTTCCTTCTCACTTAAAACACAAATAAAACAAATGAACTGTTTGGTTTATGCAGATAATAATAAGTAAGTATATCTACTGAGTTTGACAATGTCTGGGATAAGGCCACAAGTATCAGACAACTTAAGGATCAAACTTTTTATAGTAGTAATAGTTAGTCTGTTAAAGTCCCTTTCTTTGGTGGCATAATGATTAGCTAGCTATGTTAATCTGCTATTGTTAGTGCATTTGATTCTAACATAGGGGTCACATACTTCTCGCCAACTTAGTAAATGACATCAGTGACAGTCTGATAGCCATTGCTCTATTGGCTTAATTTGGTTGGGTTTTATGGCATATCAACAATTGTAGGTTATTCAAAGCCAAATCTTCTTTATACATATATATATATTAGATATATATGATTTGGTTTGGTTGGGTTTTATGGCATATCAACCATTGTAGATTATTTAATGCCAAATCTTTATACATATATATTAGGTATATATGATTTGGTTTGGTTGGGTTTTATGGCATATCAACCGTTGTAGGTTATTTAATGCCAAAGCTTTATACATATATATATATTAGATATATATGATTTGGTTTGGTTAGGTTTTATGGCATATCAACCATTGTAGGTTATTTAATGCCAAATCTTCTTTATACATATATATATATTAGATATATATGGTTTGGTTTGGATGGGTTTTATGGCATATCAACCATTGTTGGTTATTTAATGCCAAATCTTCTTTATACATATATATATTAGATATATATGATTTGGTTTGGTTGGGTTTTATGGCATATCAACCATTGTTGGTTATTTAATGCCAAATCTTCTTTATACATATATATATTAGATATATATGATTTGGTTTGGTTGGGTTTTATGGCATATCAACCATTGTAGGTTATTTAATGCCAAATCTTTATACATATATATTAGATATATATAATTTGGTTTCGTTAGGTTTTATGGCATATGAACCATTGTAGGTTATTTAATGCCAAATCTTCTTTGTACATATATATATTAGATATATATGATTTGGTTTGGATGGGTTTTATGGCATATGAACCATTGTAGGTTATTTAATGTCAAATCTTCTTTATACATATGTATTAGATATATATGATTTGATTTGGTTGGGTTTTATGGCATATCAACCATTGTAGGTTATTTAATGCCAAATCTTCTTTGTACATATATATTAGATACATATGATTTGTAAATGCACCTTGTTGATAACATTTTTAAACAAGCCTAAACTCATTCATTTGCACGCAGTTAAACGGTTCCAAGTATTTCTATATATCACCAACAATTTAGTTAAACATTAATAATTTGTTACACACAGTTAAATAATCAAACATTTTTATTTCTGATAATTTAATTTAGCATACATCATTTCTTTGCACACAGTTTAAATGTCAAACAGCTCTATTTGATCTATAGATTGGACCCTATCAAGTGCTACCACTCCAGGCCAGAGTGGTCCTGGGAGTGATGGTAATAGAAGGGTACTTTGCATTCCTCAAAGCTCCAGTATTACTGGAGCCTCACCAGCAGATTGTTTAGTGTCATATCCAGGACACTTGTTGGGGCAGAGAATCTTACCCCTCTGCAGAGATGCAATCAGTGTATTCGACAGCCCCAGCCACCCGGGCTCCCATTGCTCTATTGTAAGGCATCCAAATTTACTAAGCTTAACTTAGTACAATTCAAGGCTACATGTGTGAGGCTGCCTTTGAGGATAAGACTTATAACTTTAATAATAGTTTACTTGCCTAATTTATTAATAACGATTCCATAATGAAGAACTTAATGTATTTAAATAAATAACAATATGTAACACAATTTTTGTTTTTGGATATGTATTTTTTTTAATTGCTCTTGTTGTAAAAGTATAGAAAATGGATATTATTCTCTTCAAACTTTTTTTTGTGCTCTGGATAACGACATTTAGAAATTAACCTATTTTCTATGTAAGAACAGGCAAAGTTTCACATTTTCATTTACATGAAATCTAAATAAAACAACATATGAATCAAGATTTACATTGCTTTCTACTAAAGTTTTGAAGAAAATATAAACAAAGTATTCCAAATGTGATGAATCTATTATGATGTAAAATAAACATTTCAGTTTTAATAAACCTTCATCAGGACTTAAAGATATTGAAAAACGTTGCTTGAACTACGATGGATGTTTTTATTAGAATAATGGGAGAGGAGAAAGTATATACAGAGAAAGAAAAATTTGTAACCATTCAGTCAGCATTCTTTTTTGAAAACTTTTGCATGATTGGCACAGGCAATAATGTTTAAAATGTGTCAAATTTCTAAGTGATACAACAGATTGAAAGATGATAAGAGTATTAATCATCAGAATTTTTGAGAAAAGTGGAAAGAAAAAAAGGTATACAAAATGTTTAGAAGTGAATAGTTTTTTCAGATTTTCAACTGTCACGTAAATCACTTTCATGTATCTGCCCCCAAATTTAGTTTCCCATCATGTTTTGAAAATTTTCATTATTCAGGTCACATAAGCAAAGTTTACAGAGAAACAATTTTTTTCTCCATTTCATTTAAGCATAATCAACTAGAGAAATAAGACTTTCTGCCCAAAAACAAGAAAAAATGATAATTTTTTTTATGTATTGTAATCTTGTATATGACTCAAATTCCCATTATATTTGCATATATTTATGTATGAGAAGCATTAGGTTACTTTATCCTCATATAAAATAGTTGGGACATGTTTGCAGAAAATTATACTGATGAACTGGAAAATGCATGTGACATTTAAGTACGACAGAGATGTCAATACAAAAGTATTGCAGTCACAGTCTTGAAACATAGGCTAAGATGGAGTTGACATAGAATGGATGATCCTATTTACCCAACCCCTCCGCTCGGGCAGGATATGACAAGGTCAATTTTTAAAGCGGAGTTTAGCAGGTTTGAATTCAGAGTTTTCCTTCTCCTAGACTAGTTGCCTTATCAAGGCTGAAGAACCTAGTCTGTCCTACTATTTACCCATAGTTGGAGGGAGAATAATTGGATTCATACCTTTCCCAAGGGTATTAGTGCTATGTGAAATGCAATCAGTCTTGTCCAGGAATTGAACTCGTATTGCCGTGTCCATATCCTGTGACGATAACCATTACACCACGGGCACCTCCTAAACATAGAATGGATGATAGACTTCCCAAACAGTTTTCTTATGCAGAACCAGTAACCCCAAAACCCACCCTGTCAGTTGGGACTGTAGAATATGCCAACTGCACTTCTGCAGCGGAGTAAAACCCCCACCTCAATGTGTATCTTTGGAATGATACAAAACAACATCTGATTGTGAGGCTCCAGTCTTAGAGCTTTGGGAAATGTGGAGTACCCCTTCATTGCCATTACTCCCAGGTTCACTCTGACCTGAAGTGGTAGTACTTGTTAGGGTTCTATCTATGGGTCAAATAGAACTAATGATTAATTATATTTGAAATCAAACCAAAAAGAAATACTGTTTGGTTTGGTTGGGTTTGGTTTCTTTGTTTAATCGCATATCAACCTTTGTGAATTATTTTATGCCAGAGCCAAACTTATAGAAGAACAGCAGTGATACTATTTAACCTATAGCTTGAGAGATAAAGGGGTTTGTACTTGTCTTGAAGGTATTAGTCAAAAAGTGAATGTAACAGGTTGATTGAAGTTCGAACTTGCTTACTTTCAGGCAACAGTCTAGCACTTTAGCCATTATGCCATGGGGATTCCCGACCCATTTAACTGTGTGCAAACAAATATGCTCTGATACATTCGAAAATTAAGTTACTCACAAACTATTCAATTGCAAATAAATATATAACATAAGTAAAGTAAGTAAAGCGTGACCTGAAGGCTCCCTTTTTGTTATCTACTACTCTGAGGTGTAGGGGAGGGCACTACACCTTTCCCTGGATTGCTCCACTTTATCTTTGATATGCACCTTATAATGCTGAGTGTTAAGCAAGGAGACATCAAGTACCATTTTTTGAGGTATGGCTCGACCAGGGATTGAACCCCGGTCTCCCGGGCCATTGGCAAACACTTTACCTATTTGTGCAAATAACCATTAAGTCTTCTTATACCCAGTTTTAATTTTGAACAAAATAACCAAACCTAAAATAAGCCAGAAATGATGACTTGGAATTTCAGACAAGTGAAAGTGTTCAGTGGAGAGAGCTGGTTTATCTGGGGGAAATTGCACTTGATCAATCCCAGATTAAAAACGAAAAAACTTAGCCCAGTGAGTACAGTGTTTGCCCACAGCCCAGAAGACCGGGGTTCAATCCCCTGTCAAGTCATACCAAAACTTAAAAAATGGTACTTGATACCTCCTCGCTTAGCACTCAGCATTATAAAGTATAGATCAAGGATAAGGGGAGCAATCCAGGGAAAGTAGTAGCACCCTCCCCTACTTGTAGCTACTGAAAAGGGAGCCTTCAGGTTGCCCTCAACTATGATCGGCCATATATATATATATATATATATATATATAAGTAAGTTGGCCACTTTAAAATATATATATATATATATATATATATTAAAGTGTTTTATGTCTGATGAATGCATAAAGCATGAAACCTAGGGTCACAGACACTACCATGTAATATGTATGTAAATATATATATATATATATATATATATATCTACACACATACACACAGACATACACACAAACACACACACACACACACACACATATATATATATATATATATATATATATATATATATATATAAACATGAAAAGAACTTTATTAATATATAGACAGATAAAACAAATCAGTTAGTTCCAGATCAGGGTGACCTTTCCATGAAAACAAAACAAAAATTAAATGGTTGAAAACTCAAAATTCAAGAAAACCATCAAGAAAACAGATCATGCGATAGTATCAGTTAATTTTTTTTTAACTCATGCCAGGAATGAGTGGAAAAATTTAAATGTAGTATATCTTTATAAAAAAAAGGACCACAAATTTTTAAAAAGAAAAAAAAGAAAAGTTCTTTTCCCTCTAAAATTCATCAGAAAATGGAAAGGTTAGAAATTCCACACTTAAGAAGGGAGTCGAATGAAAGCACCAAGAATTATTATCATAAGAGTCCACTTAACATTTTTTAAAAGCTCTCAGATGAAGTGCATAAACACAAGTAAAGGTCATTTGTAGAAAATAAAAAAAAACACTAAATCAAGAGAATAAAAAAAAATTTAAATATCAGGGTTATTGATTGTTAGAAATGGCCTCTGTGTCCCAGACCTTAAAATAAAGTCAAAGTTTAAATAAAATCAATTTACATATCAATTCTTTTTACTAAATCAAACAATAATAAGGTACATATTGAGCAATTGATATGTGTAGAAATCTAATTTCATCAAAATATAATAAAAATAATTTCAGAAAGCAATTTTTGTTCAATTTTCTCTCTATACACTATATTCATTGTTATATTAAAGTATTAAAATCAATTAAAAACATTATTGGTGTAATCCAATGGTAATTATGCGAGAAAGTTAAATTTGGCCATACTACCAAATGGTATATGCACAAAGCAGAATTGATCCTGAAGAACGAAATGCATAAAATTTTCTTGGATTTTGAGATTCAAATAGGGCACCTAATCCTGGTCAGAAGACCAGACCTAGCAGTAGTAAACAAAAAAAGGAGACCCTGACAATTAATGGGGGAAAAAAAAGATAAAATTACTCAGTTCTTCAGGAATACCTCAGATTTAAATATTTTAGTTTAGTAGCACCACTCTAATCTTTCTATAGGCCTGCACCTGTTCAACTATGGCACTTCTTCCTGGGTAAGCCTCAGAGCTTTTTAAACAACCTTTATATGTGCATACATATATACATATATATGTAAGGGTTGGTTGGTTAGTTGGGTTTTATGGCATATCAACCTTTGTAGGTTATTTAATGCCAAATCCATTTTTATGCAAATAGTCAGTTCTATTTTGAACAATTTAATTTCGCATGAGTACACAGTTTAATTGTCAAAAACATTTCTATTTTAAGCTATTCAGTTTAGTCAAACAGAGCTAATTCAGTTCAGTATGAGTACAGATTTTGTTTACACACAGTTAAATGTCAAAACAGTTCTATATTCAACAATTCAGGTTAGTTTAAATGCAAATACAGTTTAATTGTCAAAAACATTTCTATTTAAGCTATTCAGTTTAGTCAAACATTTCTAATTCAAATAATTCAGTTTTGCATAAGTGTGCAGTTAGTTCTATTTAACCCATAGATAGGGCCGTATCAGGTGCTATCACTCCGGACCAGAGTGGAACTGGAAGCAATGGCAATGAAGAGGTGTTCTGCATTCCCTAAAGCTCCAGCATCACTGGAACCTCACCATCAGACTGTTTAGTGTCATATCCAGGACACTGCAGAGGTGCAGTTGGTGTATTCTACAGCCCCAGCTGACTGGGCAATATATATAAGGGTAGACTTCATGGTATAATAGCTAAAGTGCTGGACAGTGGTCTTGAAGTAAGTGAGATCAAACTCCAATCATCATATTACATTCACTTTCACTTGGGAAAGGTATGAAACCCCTTATCGTCCAAGCTATAGGTTAAATAGTATCAAAGGATAGCTTTGTCATTAAATAACCCACAAAGGTTTATATGCTATTTAATAAAGAAACCAAACCAATTCATATATATATATATATGTATATATATATATATATATATATATATATATATATATATATATATATATATGGTCACTGTAAGAAACAAGTTTCATACTCTTCAGGAGATATCTGAAAACATACTCTGAATGATGAATATGAAAACTTAGTTACCACACGTATAGAAACAGTAGCCAAGTGCATTCCAACCAAACCAAGAGCTAAGTGCAGAGTTCCATGGGAGTCAATAGTAATAAGAGAAAAACAAACAGATAACAGGAAAAAAGTATTCTTACTTAATAAAAGAGATCTAACAAAGGCCAATGCACAGAAACCTAAGAATCCCAGAGAGAACTAACACATAGCAAAACAAACAGAAGCTCAGTCAGCAGTAGAATACACTGATTGCATCTCTGTAGAGGAGTAAGACCCCCCTCAAAAAGTGTCCTGGACATGACATTAAACAATCTGATGGTGAGGCTCCAGTCCTTGAGCTTTTGAGAATATGGAGTACTCCTTCATTGTCATTGCTTCCAGGTCCACTATGACCGGTTTGGTAGCACCTGATAGGTACCTATCTATGGGTTAAATAGAACTGTTTGATATTTAAACTGTGTGCAAACAAATGACTTATGCTAAATTGAATTGTTAGAAATAGAACTGTTTGATCATTTAATTTTATGAACAAATGACTGATGTCGAATTGAATTGTTAGTGATACATCACAATACTTGGAACCATTTAATTGTGTGCAAACAAATGAGTAATGTTGAATAGAATTACTAGTGTTAAATAGCAATACTTGAAACTCTTTAACTGTGTGCCTAAATTGAATTATTGGTATTACATAGCAATACTTGGAACTATTTGACCATGTGCAAATGAATAAATAGTATTAAATCAAATAATTAGTGTTAAATAGCAATACTTGTAACCACTTCACTGTCTGTAGTAAATAGAATTATTCATGTTAGAGAAAAATATTTGAAAATATCTGTGGGTAAAAAAAAAAACCCAACTCAGGCTCATTTCAAAAAAGTATCAACAAAATGTGTTTAAAAATCATATATTTAATATGTATGTATAAACAGGATTTGGTATTAAATAACCTACAATCGTTGATATGCCATAAAACCCAACCAATAAAAAGTCTTGAAGCAACACTACTGATTTTTATCATTAAGGGTTTTCGGACTATTGTCTTCATCTTTATTGTTATTTCCACAATGTTTTGGCTGATATGTCCTCCGGCCTTCTTCAGCTTCGTCTCAGAAATTTAGACAACCTACACAATTGATTTTAGATTTCTCCAAAGCATTTGATTACATACAAAGAGGGAAGCTTGAATAAATACTACTAGCATATGGTTTCCCTAAAATAACTGTTACAGTTATAATAATCATCATCATGTCGTGCCATCGGTGCGGAGATCCCTGACCCTCTCTCACTACCTCTCTCTATTGTTTATCGCATCCGGCTCGTCCTCAGGGCTGCACCCCATAGCCTCACAGAGCTGCTATATATAGGTTTGAGCTGGTCACCCTGCTTTTGCTTGGCCATGTGAAGGGGTCCATAAGAGTACATCACTTATGAGCTCATCCCTACTTCTCCAGCAGTGTCCTGCATGTCTGGTTCGTCTAACTTGGATAGTTTTTGTGATGGGTGGTAGATGGCCATACAGCTGCTGCTTTGTGGGGTGTTGCTTCTAGGACCTGTTCAATATTGCTCACGGCATTCTTACAGCTATAATGATGCTTTATGAAAACATAAAAGTAATGGTTTGCTCACTGGACAACACTGACTTCACTGAAATTGTCGCTGAAGTTTTGCAAGAAGATACATTAGCACCATATTTGTTTATAATATGCCTCAACAAGGTATTTTTTGGCTGTAGAATACATCAAATTCTTCTCTGCAGAGGGGTAAGAACCCCCCCCAATAAGTGTCCTGAATATGACACTAAACAATCTAATGGTGAGATTCCTGTAATGCTGGGAATTTTGGGGAATGCAGAGCACCCCTTCATTGCCATTGCTCCCAGGTCCAATCTGGCCTGGAATGGTAGCACCTGATAGGGCCCTATCTATAGGTTAAATAGAACTAACAGCATACTTATACTAAACTGAATTGTTTGACAAAACTGAATAGCTCGAAAGAGATATGTTTTTCACAATTAAACCATATTTACATTTAAACTGTGTGCTTAAGATAAACTGAATTATTTGAAATGGAAATGTTTTTTGATATTGAAACTGTACTTACACTAAACTGAATTGTTTAATATAGAACTGTTTTGATATTTAACTGTGTGTAAGCAAAATCTGTACTTATACTAAATTGAATTAGCAGAATTAGAACTGCTTGACTAAACCAAATAGCTTGAAATAGAAATGATTTTCACAATTAAACTGTACTTACATTTAAACTGCATACTTATGCTAAACTGAATTGTTTGAAATAGAACTATTTTCATAAAAATGGATTTGGCGTTGAATAACCTAAAAAGGTTGATTTGTCATAAAACTCAACCAACCAACAAGGTACTTTGTACTTTGATTGATCTGATAAAGGAAATGATTTTACTCTAAAAAAGCAAAAACAAACAATATCCTGCAGACACTATAACAGACACATTGGCCTACATGTAAATGCAAATAAAAAAGTTCATGAGAGGAAACCATTTCCACTTAAAGTGGCAAGGCTTTAAAATTAATAGACAAGTTTACATACCTTGGCAGCAATATCTCATCTACTGTAAATGATGTCAACATATGCCTAGCAAAGATGTGGACTGCTATCAATAGGTTATCGATCATATAGAAATCTGATCTCTCCAATAAAATAAAACAGGATTCCTTCCAAGCTGTGGCTGTGTCAATATGACTGTATGGATGCACTACATAGACACAAACAAAACACTTGGAGAAAAGGGTAGATGGGAACTACACAAGAATGTGATGTGCTCTTCTGTTTATTTGTTGCTGCCTCCCACCAGACACGACTTGACACATGGTCAAAAGCCCGAAGGCCGATTAAAGTGGGGATAAAGGGGAGGGGAAGGTCGGGAACGAGCCGAGACTCGAACCCTGCTGGTCTATGCTGCTCATCGGCTCACTTGGTGCAATGTTAGCCTGATGAGGCAAGCAGTTTCACGAACCCAAATGTGGGTCCGGGCACGTATGCCGGGTTATGGCTTGAACTAGACACCAAAGTCTAGTGCCATACATAGGTTTTGAGAAAGTCCGCGGGGACTCTGAACAATTCTTAACAATTCCAGGAAGTAACACTCCACAAAACAGCCGCTATACAGACACTTAACTCCCATCTCAAAAACCATCCAAGATGAACAAGACATGCAGAAGAAGCAAGGAAAAACTCATAAGCGATGTTTTTCTATGGATCCCTACACATGGATGTGGCAGTGTTGGCTGACCAGCAAGAACACACTTCTGTAAACTCTGTGTGGACACTGGAAGTAGTTTGGAGGATTTGCCAGGAACAATGGATGATAGGGATAGATGGAGAGATGGAGTCAAGAAAATCCGTGCTGTCAGCATAATGATATATAGACCCTAGACGTGTTTAAAAAATATCAAGACTGACTTTATAATTTTCTTTTAAATTCTCACTGACTTGTCAAGACAGCAATCTAGACATCTAGACATCATCACTTTATTATACAAGATGGTAATCTGTGCACATGTTTTCATTCAAATTTTTCATTTTCGCATTGTATTGCATTTTTGCAAGGCTGAAATTACAGAATAATGAGACCGCATAAGATTTTTTCCCAAACTGGGCAAAACTGGTTCTGAAACCTTTGAAATGCTGAAAGAAGCTTATAGACATGATACAATGAGCTATTCCAACATCTCTGACTAGCATCACATCTTCAAGAAAGGAAGATCATCAACTGAATGTGGTGAGTATCCAGAGAAGCCTTCCATCTGTAGAAATACTGAACCGGTTAAGAAGATGTACAATCTGATGAAGAGCAAATAAAAGGATGACTCTCAGAGAAATTTAGTGATAAGGTGGGCATTTCAAACCATTCTCATAGAAAACTTGGGAGATGAGATGGTTAGCAACCAACTTTGTTTGGCTTCTGATGCCATTCTTGAAATTCACTGGGACCAATTCAGTCATGTTCTTGATTGAACAATACTTATTATCTTTAAATATCTTCATTCGATTGTTATCAACCACAAATGGACTACCTCATCATGGAAGATCTTTCTAGTATCTAATATCTTCATTCAATTTCTATCAACCACGAATGGACTACCTCATCATGGAACATCTTTCTAGTATAAAACTTTAGGAACCTTTTTCAACATGATCAATTATTCACAGTAACTTCCCAATAAAAGCTCAAATGTTTTTCATTTGATTCCCATTTTTTATCATTATCATCATTATCATAATTAAGGCATGGTAACAACACAGATTCCCTTGACTTTCTTTCATCATCCATCCCTTTCAATCATCATTCTTGTTAGGACTTCTCGATGGCATCCAGTGTCCACACAGAGCTGATGAATATAATTTTTTGCTAGTTAGCCAACATTGGTGTGTCCATGTGTTGGAGTCCATAGGAAAACTTCACTTATGTGTTCATCCTTCCTTCTTCAGTAGTGCTAAACATGTCTTGTTTGTCATACTTGGATGGTTTGTGAGATGGGAAATAAGTAACCACACAGCTACTGTTTTTAAGAGTGTTGCTTCCAGGTTTTGTTCAAAACAGCATATAGCATCCTTATGTAGTTTCCAACTAGCTTTTTCTCCAGCCTTTTCAATAAAGTTCTAGTGGTGCAACCAAACAATAGTTCTGACATAGCTACAGTTTAGAAGAAATCCCATTATATTTTATCACAGAAATCAGATTTTCATGTTGACATTAACCTGTCAATAGCAGTCCATGCTTTACCCATGGATATGTTGATATTGTTTTCTGTAGATGAAATATTACTAGCAAGGTATACAAATTTGCCAACAAATTTCAGAGGTTTACCATTTAACGTGGAGATGACACTATCTTGATTAAAACACATTAGACTAGTTGCCTCACCAAGGCTGAAGAACCTAGTCTGCCCTACTATTTACCCGTAGCTGGATGGAGAATAATTGGATTCATATCTTTCCCAAGGGTATTAGTGCTATGTGAAATGCAACCAGTCTCATCCAGGATTTGAACTTGTGTCGCCGTGACCATTTCCTATGATGATAACCATTACACCACGGGCACCTTCATTATAACCATTACACCATCTTATATAATACTTATCATTTGTTTGTACACAGTTAGATTTCAAGTATAGTTATTTAACACTAGCAATTCTATTTAACATTGATAATAATCCCAATTAAAAAGATTGAACATTTTTATTTGATCCATAGACAGGACTCTAACAGATACTACCACCCCAGGCCAGAGTGGACCTGGAAGTAATGGTAATAAAGAGGTACACCATACTTCCAGATCTCCAGAAATGGAGCCTCACGATCAGATGCAGTTTAGTGTTGTACCCAGGACACACTTTTTTCTTTTAGAGTCGGTGGGAGGTCATACTCCTCTGCAAGGAATACAGTCAATGTATTCTTATCCCTGGGTGATTAAAAATGTTTTCCAAATCATTATCCCATGAAGTTCATAGAGTGAAAAATATCATAATAAATACATAAGCACTCCATTAAACTGTTATTCAGGCCTTATTTTTTTTTCAATTTTGCAGCATATTTTATCCAGATATTTATTTATAGAGTACACAATATCATTTTAAATAAATATCATAATAAATATAATATCATAATAATAATAATAAATATCATAATAAATATAATAATAAGCATAATAATAATAAATATAATTTTAAATATATATCATTATAAATACATAAGCACTCCATTAAATTGTTATTCAGGCCTTATTTTTCTTCTATTTTGCGGCATATTTTATCCAGATATTTATTGATAGAGTACACAATATCATTTTAATAGTCTTATCAATATTATTGCTGTGTGTATTTAATTAAAATGTGTTAATAGGATAACTTACTAATATCTATCTTTATGTATCATTAAAATGTAATTATATTACATTAAAAACATATATATAATCAATCATTGACTTTCATCTCATTAGTAGCCCATTATTAGTCCAGATTGCTTTAAAAGTTGTCTCAAAAATCACAAGTAGCAAAATTCAAGATTTACAAGTGTGAGTCTTTCAAAAGTTGCCTAATTCACATCTCATAGACTGCTCAAACAATCTTGAATACAAAGTTTGATCTAATGGGGAGTTGTTCTTTATATATCTTAAATTGTTCTTTAAATGTCTTCAAAAGGCAAATTATATTATGTTATAAATCATAAATATTCAATTGTTGATTTCCTTCTCATTAGTAGCCAAAGTTAACCCAGATTGTTTCTAGTACTGAAATTAAAAATCTAGTAGTGCTTAGCTTTCAAAAATAGTCATTTACTAAGCTTAACTTAGTCTGGCACAAAGCCAGGAGTACTTTGCACTCAGTGAGAATCAAATTCACAATGGATTACTTGCCTAGCTGGCTCACTATACAAGGCCATCATCATCATGTTGCACCATTGGCACAGATATCCCTGACCCTCTCTTGCCACTCCTCCCTATCATCCATTGCTTCTGACAGGTCTTCAGGAATACATCCTGTATCTACACAGAACAATTGTATGTAGGTTTGAGCTGTTCGTCCTGCCTTTGCTCGGCCATGTGAAAGGGTCCACAGGAGTACATCACTTATGAGCTTGTCCCTACTTCTCCAGCAGTGTTCCACATGTCTGGTTCATCTAATTTTGATAGTTTTTGTGAGGGGTGGTAGGTGGCCATACAGCTGCTGCTTTGTGGAGTGCTACCTCCAGGTCTTGTTCAATATTGCTCCCAGCATTCTTGTGTAGTTGCCGTCAAGCTTTTTCTCCATACGTTTAGTTAGTGTCCATGTAGTGCATCCATATAGCAGTATCGACATGACCACTGCTTAGAAGAAACTGCGCTTCATTTTGTTTTTAAAAGTAGCCCAGTTTGCTTCTTCCCACACAATCTGACCAACCCTGAGATTCCTTACACACTTGGGGGGCTTGGCTGCCAGTGCTTGGATGCGAGTTGACTGAGCAGTGGCCTCCTTAGCCTGCTTAAGGATGCACAGGGCTTCCCCCATTAGTGTGACTCCTAGCTCCTTCAGCATAGAGCGATCCAGCATTTGAAGGCTCTCAATTGTCAGCTTCTCGTCTGAAAACTTTGTCGCATGAGTTTTAGCAGAGTCAGTGGATATGCCCACTTCAATCAAGAAGCGTTCCCAATCATCAGGTGTTATAGATCCTGTTTGTAATGCCATGTAGGATTTGTGGAGGAATGGGAGCTATTTATGGTGCCTTGGAGCATCCCATTGTGCACAAGTGGATGATTCTATTGCATGGGTCGTGGTTGGCTGCTGGTAAGTGAGTGAAGGTATTTCATTATATAAACCAGCTTCAGTTTAGCATTGTAAGAAAGACTGCCCTGAGCTATGACCTGCCAGATGGATGCTTTACGGAGGCATGTGTTATTGTTATTCTACACACACCAGCAAGAAAATGATTTAGATATATACAGATACAATGTTTGCAACTATGTAACTAGCACAAATGGCACATCATAGCAAGATTACCTAAAATTAAAAGAAATTTGACAATATCTGCATTAAACCTCCCCTCCAACAAATATCCTGAATTTGACACAAGACTATCTGATTGTTAGGCTCTGGTCCTGGAGCTTTCAGGAATGTGAAGTACGCCTTGATTGCCATTACTCCCAGGTCTACTACCAAAGTGGTAGTACCTGTTAAAGTCCCATCTATGGGTCAAATAGAACTATTTGATCATTTACTAAACAGGAAACCTCGGATAGTGTAATGGTTAGCAAGCTAGACAAGCAAATCTTCATAAGTGAGTTCGAGTCTCATTGGGTGCTCCATTCATTCAGTCTTGTGCCACATCGAAGCAAAAGCTTTGTAAATTACTATTATACAGGAAACCATTTAACTGTATGCAAACAAATGATTTAATGTTAAATCAAATTATTAGTATTATGTAAAACTACTTGAAACCATTTAACTGTGTGCAAATGAATGAATATTGTTGAAAAGAATTATTAGTGCTGTATAGGAATACTTGAAACCATTTAGTGTCCTGGGTATGACATAAAACTGCATCTGATGGTGAAGCTCCAGTCTCAGAGTTTGGGGAATGTGGAGTACCCTTTCATTACCATAATTCTCAAGTCCATCCGACCCTGTGTAGTAGTACGTGTTAGGGTTCCATCTATGGGTCAAATAAAACTATTGACTTGCTATACTTGAAAACAAACCAACCTGAAACCATTCAACTATGTGCAAATAAATGAATGATATTAAATAGAATTATTAGTGTTAGATAGCAATACTTGAAACTATTTAACTGTATAGTTTGGTGTCTTTGTTTAATGGCATTGCCATAACTCCTTGGTCAACTTTGGCCTGGAGTGGTCCACTCTAACCTTTTAGGGTTCTGTCTGTAGGTCAAATGGAAATATTAAATCTTTTTCAATATTTGAAACCATTTAACTGTGCAAACAAATGAATGAAGTTGAATAGAATTTTTAGTGTTAAATAGCAATACTTGAAACCATTTAATTGTGAGCAAACTGGCTTGTTTAAAAATGTTACCCATAGACTACTCTTTTATAAATTATATATATATATATATATATATATATATGCGTGTATGTATGTGAGTGTATGAACAGGATTTGGCATTGATTAACCAACAAAGATTGATATGCCATGAAATACAACCAACCAACCTACCAACCAACCAACCAGCCAATGATTAGGCCAACATTTATCTTTATGCATCTTCAGCAGGTAATTATATTACATCATAATTATATTACATCATAAATGCATATATAATCAAATATTGACTTTCCTATCTTATTAGCCTAAGTTATCCCACCTTATTTTAAAAGTAGCCCCAAAATGTTGCAAATAGTGAAATGCAAAATTTATTTGCATTGGGCCTTAAAATATTACTCAGTTTACCACTGGCTACCTAGGGACATATTATACACTAATGAGAAAATAATTTACCAATATACAAGCACACATTGGTAATATGCATTGTATAAATGAGTTAAAATATTAATATATGCACACAAGAAGGTGCAAGTGTGTGTGTGTGTGTGTGTGTGTGTGTGTGCGTGCGCGCACAGACAAGTGTACACAAACTAGTATTTTAGCCCCCGCATCAGTGTCATACTAATCAGTTTGTACTGAGGCTGTTGCCTCTGTCTTTAAATGCTGATTACTGGCACCAATCGTATTTGATTTGTGCCACAGAGAAAAAAAATGTTGTATTTCTGTGACTGATTATAAAACCCGTTGAGCAAAACAACGAGATTATTATGTGGTCTGCATTTGCTGATTGTAAGACCTGTAAAATAGAAAAGATGGTTTATGTAAGGGTATGTACTGGTGTGTATGTTCATATATGTGTATGTATGTGATTGGATTATTGCCAAGTAGATTAGAAGAGTGGGGAATGCAAGGGAGAAGCACATCTTTAAAAAAGAATGAGAAAGAAGAAATTATTTAAAAAAAAAGAAAATAGAAAAAAAAAGAAAGAGAAAAGAAAAGTAGAGAGACAAATTAAAGAAAAAGAGGAAGTATGAAAGGAGAGAGAAAGAAATAGAGATTAATAGTGAGAAAGGTTGAGGGAGACAGAAAGAAAAAAAGAAGAAAGAGAGAGAAATTTAGGGAGAGATAAACTGAAGAAGAAGAAGTAGAAGAAGAGAGAGAGTGAGTGAGAGAGGGAAAGAGAGAGATAGAGAGAGAGAGAGAGAGAGAGAGAGATTAATGGGCTTGAATAGCAAGAAAGGGTGTTAGATAGGAAGGAAAGAGAAAAGAAAGAGAGAGATTGAGAGACAAATTGAAGAAAGAGAAGAAGAGTAAAGAGAGAGAGAGAGAGATTGATGGGTGGAATAGTGAGAAAGGAGAAGTAAATTGGAAAGAGAGTGAAGAAAATAAAGAAGGATGATTGAAGAGAGAGATGTTAATGAGGATAAATTGAGAGAAAGAGTGAGATGAATGGAAAGAAAATCAAGAAGAGAGAGAGAAAGAGATTCTGGAGAGACAAATTGAAGAAAAGGAAAAGTATGAAAGGAGAGAGAGAGACAGACAGACAGACAGAGAGAAAGAGAGAGAGAGAGAGAGAGAGAGAGAGAGAGTGATTAATGATATTGAATTGTGAGAAAGGGTGAAGTAGATGGAACAAAAATCAAGAAGGAAAAGATAGAGAGAAAGAGACGGAGAGAATTTCAGATGAGATGAATTGAAGAAAAGAAAGGATGAAAAGAGAATACTCCCTTAGGTATTCAACATACTTTTTTCCAGTGAGTTTTCCATTGGTTGAAGCGCCTCTGAAATTCCTCTTTTGATTTGGTGTAAAGTATTTTTTCTGTCCTCCACATCTTCAAATCTCTTTTTCCGCTAAGAAAACAAGTAAAAGTCACATGGAGCTTGGTTGGATGATTATGGATGGTACTGCACTTGCACTATTCTGTGTTTATTAAAAAACTGTTTTACCCGGAAAAGTGTGATGGTCCATAGTCATTGTAAATTTGCTACTGACCTATGGACCACATGTCTGACAATTAATGATGTACAGCATAACAAAAGCTATGAAAGACTTCCAAGGAACACTTTTTTATGACTGATCTTCTGGAGTATATTCATGGGGAACTACACCTTCTTTGTCAAAATAGTCTGTGAGCAACACTTTGGTCTTGCTCCAAACTTGGCAAACCTCTTTTAGCCTTGATGATGATAGAGACTTCCACACAGATGACTGAGTGTTAGTTTTTTAGGATTACAGCAATATATCTATGATTCTTCAATTGTCATATTAGTATTCAAAAAGTCTGCATGGGGAACTAATCTGTAACCATTGTCATCCAAAATTCCTTCAGCTCTGGCATTAGAAATCATGGAGCAAATTTGGCTGAAACTTGTCTCATAGGCAAATCTTTCAGAAGAATAATTTCATATAAAGGCTGGATTAGCCATTAAGCAAAATAAGCATATAATTTCATCCCCAAAAGTGAAAGGGTACCAAAAGAGAAGAAGCACAAAAAGAGAAGAAGCAATAAAAGAGAAGCACCAAAAAGAAGAGTCACCAAAAAAGAAGAAGCACCACAAGAGAAGAAGTGCCATGAGAGAAGAGGCACCAAAAGAGAAGAGGCACCAAAAAAGAAAAGGCACCAAAAGAGAAAAGGCATAAAAGAGAAGAAGTGCCAAAAAAGAAGAGGCACCAAAAGAGAAGAAGTGCCAAAAGAAAAGAAGCGCCACAAGAGAAAAGGCACCAAAAGAGAAGAGGCACCAAAAAAGAAGAGGCACCTAAAGAGAAGAGGCGCCAAAAGAGAAGAGGCACCAAAAGAGAAGAAGCATCAAAAGAGAAGAGGCACCAAAAAAGAAGAGGCACCAAAAGAGAAGAAGTGCCAAAAGAAAAGAAGTGCCACAAGAGAAAAGGTGCCAAAAGAGAAGAGGCACCAAAAAAGAAGAGGCACCAAAATAAAAGTGCCACAAGAGAAAAGGCACCAAAAGAGAAGAAGTGCCAAAAGAGAAGAGGCACCAAAAGAGAAGAAGCGCCAAAAGAGAAAAGGCACCAAAAGAGAAGAAGTGCCACAAGAGAAAAGGCACCAAAAGAGAAGAAGTGCCAAAAGAGAAGAGGCACCAAAAGAGAAGAAGCGCCAAAAGAGAAAAGGCATCAAAAGAGAAGAAGTGCCACAAGAGGCACTAAATGAGAAGAGAGCACCATTTTTTTTTTTTTCATTATCATATTATGCTTTGTTCTGATCTTATTTGCAGTAAAACCAATGAGTCTAATATAAAACTGCCATGAAAAAGGATATAAAAAAATTTTCTAATATTGTTTGTTAACTATTTGTAGGATTCTTAAACTATGAATACTGCACCTCTATAAAATCATCATCACCAATATCACCACCACCTCCACCACCACCACCACAATGATAATAATAATAATATATTTTCACATTGTGAATTTTTCACATCCGTTTTAGCTGATGGTTTTTCACTGGAGTCTCCAGGATCTTCTCAGTATTCTGGCTGTTCTCAATAATACTGTAGTTTGGATGGTCTCCACTTGTCCTCCAACCTCCAATTCCTCCAGTCTCTTTAATAATCCAATAAACCAATCACGATTGGTACAATTGTCACCTTCATGTTCTATAGTTTTTTCAATTCCCTAGCAAGGTCGAGGTACTTATCCTTCTTTTCACATTCTTTCAGTTTTATTCTGTGATTATTTATAATGATAATAATTTTGATAATAATAATAATTATTTTTATTATGATAATAATAGTGATAATCTAATATAATAATAATAATGACAATTATAATAATAATAATAGTGATTATTATTATCATTATCATTATTATTTCTTTTTAGAGACATGTAGCCCTATGGATAATGATTTTATTTCCTAGACATTTAAAAAATTCCTGGAAGTTTGAAACTTTGTTCCTTCATCTCTCAGTTTGCACTCAGTCTCTTGGAGTATCAAGAAAATGTGTCTATTTTCATGTATTGTATAATATTGGGTAGTGGGTAGTGTGTTTGCCAATGGTCCGGGGGATTGGGGTTCAATCCCAGGTCGAGTCATACCAAAGACTTTTTAAAAAATGGTACTTGATACCTCCTTGCTTAACACTCTGCATGGTGTAATGGTTATTGTCGTAGGAAATGGACACGGTGACATGAGTTCAAATCCTGGATGAGACTGAGAGCATTTCACATAGCATTAATACCCTTGGGAAAGGTATGAATCCAATTATTCTCCCTCCAGCTATGGGTAAATAGTAGGGCAGACTAGGTTCTTCAGCCTTGGTGAAGCAACTAGTCTAAGAGAAGGAAAACTCTGAATTCAAACCTGTTTAACTTTGCTTAAAAAATGACCTTGTGTCATATCCAGCCCGAGCGAAGAGGTTGGGTAAATATGAACACTCTGCATTATAAGGGTAAAGTGGAGCAATCCAGGGAAAGGAGTAGTGCCCTCCCCTACACCTCAGTGTAGTAGCAGTTGAAAAGGGAGCCTTCAGGTCACCCTCGACTACAGTCGTCAACTTTACTTTTTACTTATAATATGGTTTATGTGAAGTAACAAGTTACTGAAATGATCATTGATTGAATTACTTTATACCTACGATATAAAGAAACATATTTTAACTTTATGACCCTTGTGTGTTACCAAATTAAAATACATCTAGTTGTTATCAAAGGAGGTGGGATGAAGGGGCACTATTGTTCGGCTCTGCTTATGGCATCAAGCAGCTTTGATCTGTTCTATTTTATATAACCCAACAGAAAAGTCCACCTCATCACAAAGCTTTCTGAGAGACAATCTTTTATCTGCTGCCAACAGAGTGTACACCTCAAATGGTTCAGTATTTCTGCGAATAGAAAGCCTCCCTGGAAGACCATCACTTTCAGCTGATATTCTTCCTTTCTTGAAAATGGTGATGCCAGTCAAAGATCATAGCAAGGTCCATTGCATCATACCCATTAGCTTCTTTCAGCATTTCAAAGGTTTCATGACCAGTTTTGCCTGGGAGAAGTTCGCATGGCATAATGACTAATATGCTGGACTGCAAGATTGTAGTAAGCAAGTTTGAACTCTAATTGCGGTATTATGTTCACTGGTACCCTTCGGGAAGGTATGAACTCACTTATCTCCCCCAGCTATGAGCTAAATGTGACCACTACTATTCTTCTACAAGGATCGCTTTGGAATAAATTACTCATTTTAATAAATTACTCATTTGCCATTAAACAAAGAATAAATTGCTCAAATTAAAACAAATTAAAACAAAGAATGAATTAGGGGGGTGTCCTCGTGGTGTAATGGTTAAAGCGATGGACTGCGGAATCGTAATACGCGAGTCCGTACTCCAGTCATGCTATTACGTTCACTTTTGGGCAAATACCCTTGGAAAAGGTATGAACCCCCTTATCCTCCCAGCTATGGGTTAAATAGTACCACTACTGTTCATCAAGGAAAATGGCTTTGGCATTAAATAACCTAAAAGAGTTGATATGCCATTAAAACAAAGAAACCAAAGAAACCAAAAGAATAAATTACTCTAATTAAAACAAACAATAAATTACTCATTTTAATAAATTACTCATTTGCCATTAAACAAAGAAACAAAACAAAATCAGTCTTACCCAGTTTTTGGCAAAATTTAATGTGAACATGCTGTTCAGTATTTTCTGTGATTAAAAAAATGTGACAGATTGAAAAAAATTAAATAAAATGAAGACTTGTGCACAGAAAAGCAAATGCCTTATCTGTAGGGCATTGAATACACTGACTGCATGTGTTGTAGTATCATCCCTATTTTCAGTACACAATGGACTCTTCCAATAAAGATATACCATTTGACTGAAATCCACTCAGGGAGTCAGTAGCAAGGCTACATTGGCAACATTGCATTGCTTGTTTTACTGTAATATATAAACTTTATTCTTCTTTTTTGTCTTATTTATTTTATGCCCTTTTCTGAGGACATAACAACATCCCATCAAAGAAGGATCCTGGATATGATACTAAACTGAATCTGATTGTAAGGTTCCAGTTCTA
The DNA here is from genome assembly GCA_963585895.1 of Sepioteuthis lessoniana. NCBI lineage: Eukaryota > Metazoa > Mollusca > Cephalopoda > Myopsida > Loliginidae > Sepioteuthis > Sepioteuthis lessoniana. Next base: position 59,217,442 of record OY757925.1, on the reverse strand, counting down.
GAGATCTGGGAGTGTGAAATACCTTTTCATTGACATTACTCCCAACTCCACTGTAAACTGGAGTGGTAGTACCTGTTAAGTCCTATCTATGGGTCAAATAGAGCTGTTAAAAAAAAATTATCCATATTCAATAGGACTGTGTACAAAGAAAAATCTCTTAGAAAACAATTACGCAGAGAATATAAATATAAATGTACAATTCTTAGTCTCTAGGAATAAAATAATCTTAGACAGGTTGATCTGCCATTAAAACTGATCCACCAATAAATCAACAGCTGACTAAGTTATATGATAAAGTTATGTCTAGATGTCTAAACTCATCAAGGGATGCCCTCGTGGTGTATTGGTTAAAGCGCTGGACAGTGGAATCGTAGAAAGCGAGTTCGTACTCCAGTCATGCTATTACATTCACTTTCGGGCAAGTACCCTTGGAAAAGGTATGAACCCCCTTATCCTCCCAGCTATGGGTTAAATAGTACCACTACTGTTCTTCTAAGAGAATGGCTTTGGCATTAAATAACCTACAAAGGTTGATATTCCATTAAACAAAGAAACCAAACCAAACCTAAACTCATCAAATTAGCATCAATTTTTAAAAAAATTATGAAGCCAGACTCAATATTTTATCCTATTTACCCAACCCCTCCGCTCGGGCAGGATATGACACAAGGTCAATTTTTTTATTTTAAGCAGAGTTTAACAGGTTTGAATTCAGAGTTTTCCTTCTCCCAGACTAGTTGCCTCACCAAGGCTGAAGAACCTAGTCTGCCCTACTATTTACCCATTGCTGGAGGGAGAATAATTGGATTCATACCTTTCCCAAGGATATTAGTGCTATGTGAATTGCTATCAGTCTTGTCCAGGATTTGAACTCATGTTGCCGTGTCCATTTCCTACAACGATAACCAGACTCAATATTTTATGAACACATCTTGTATTTGGTTTGTGTACAGAAAACAGTGTTTAGTAAACACTGAAATTTTCACAATAAACAGAACAATTTTAGAGGTATAATTATAATGATTTGCAAATATTTGCCTACAGTAATTAACTTATGCAAGTTATAAAAAACAAACAGATTTTGAGTCCAGCAGTCAAAAATCTGTTAGCTGATTGGTGAAGCCAGAAGTTGTCTTAACTGTCCACACATTGGTTATATAAGCAGTAGTATACCCAAACTATATGATCACTTCTGACTGTCGATGCAATAGATGCTTTTTCAATGATATTCAGGTCTTTTCTTTTTATTATCAAACATCACTGTTATTACTAGGGTTTGGTTTGGTTTCTTTGTTTAATGGTATATCAACCTTTGTAGGTTATTTAATGCCAAAGCCATTCTCCTAGAAGAACATTAGTGGTACTATTTAACCCATAGCTAGGAGGATAAGGGAGGTTCATATCTTTCCCAAGGGTATTTGTCTGAAAGTGAACGCATTCGCATGACTGGAATACGAACTCGCTAACAACAATTCCACTGTCCAGCGCTTTAACCATTACACCACAAGGACACCCCCCTTATTACTAGGGGGAGACAAAAATTTTGTAATATTTTGATAACATGAGGCACAGTTCTGGATGCCTTTACTGAGCCTGTGAAACACACTGGACTGTATGATGCTGAACTAACCTGATACTCTCTGAGTGCTACTCACAAAATTTGCCTCTATGGCTTGGAGCATGGTCTTGGATTCCACTCTTTTAGCCATATCTGAACTTGTCTGATTGTCAAGATTCTTACGGCCTAAGTGAAAATACATGAACAATCTGATTACTATACTCTGGTCAACTGCACCTTCATCTTTAGCACAACAACTTTTTTTGGTTGCTTCCACAGCATTACAACCCAATTTGAATTTGTAAAGCATAAGTTCCTGAATTAGACTATGCTGCCCATTCATCTGTATGGTTTTGCAATTGTTGTATAGCCACTCAATAACCATGACCATGATTAACTATACAAACACATAATACATATATATGCTGGATACAGACGGACGCAATGAATAACGACAAGCGAAGACTTCTTTAACAAAATATGTACCTCTCACTTTATTGTAAGGGTTCGAAAAGGTTATTCAAGGTTTTATGGTGAGAGGGAGTTGGAGACCGAACAGAACTGCAATATTTTGACCCCCACTCTTATGGCCATCAGCGTTGTGTCTTTCGCGTTCTCCAGGGCTGCTCAACCGGAGGCCTGGGGGCTCACTCTGCTGGGTGATGGCTTTCTTTACTGCATCTTATCAGCAACTTCTCTGGACCCCAACTCATCAGGGCCCCAAGGGCCCCCTCCGCCGGGCTTTCTCTACCACATCTTGTCTTCTAACTTGTCTAATCTCCAACTGTAACTCCAACTCATCAGGGCCCCAAGGGCCCCTTCGGCCTGGCGTGGCTTTTCCTACCACATCTTATCAGTAACTTATCTCCAACTGTTTGACTTCTGTCTTGACTGAGTTATATAATAGTTCAACGCCCACTCAATCGCCTACTCAATCTTTGGAATGGCATGTTTGATCGTCATCAAGTGGAAATAACTGTCATGCAGTTCACAGGTCACTCTCTTTCGGTGCATCAGTCTATGAGTGTACCATGGGAATTTTAGCTTGTCCCATTTTGTTAGCCAATTTCCGCCCATGTGATTTCCTCTCATAACTGCCATTAGAATGTGTCACTTCCTTCCGGTGCATCACCTTGGAATGGCAAATTTGGCCGGGTCGAAGGTCAAAATACAACACAGTCACAAACTGAGTGAAGCAATGCTCAATGTATCACTACATCAACTACCATGATACTGTCAGCCACAACAGGTACTTTTCCACTGCTAGAACTGCTTTGGTTATATGAGAAACTAGTTAGTAAGTCAAGTTGGCGACCTTTAGTTGAGGGTGACCCGAAGGTTCCCTTTTCAATAGATACTATACCAAGGTGTAAGGGAAGGCGCTACTCCTTTCCCTGGATTGCTCCTCTTTATCCTTGATACGTGCCTTATATTGCTGAGTGTTAAACAAGGAGGTATCAAGTACCATTTTTAAAGTCTTTGGTATGACGTGACCTGGGATTGAACTCAGATCTTCCAGACCATTGGCGAACACTCTATGCACTTGACCAATGAGCCGGATTATTTATATTTTTATCAATGCAAGGATTTACCTGATCGGCATGTGGTCACATTATACAAAAACATTAAAACAGTCAACTCATTAGACCTGGATACTAAAAAACTTTTCAAAAGTCTTCAAAAATAATTCCAATGAAATATCAATTTGTTTTGGTTTCTTTGCTTAATGGCATGTCAACTTTCATGGATTATTTAATTGGTTTGGTTTATTGGGTTTTATGGCATATCAACCTTTGTAGGTTATTTAACGCCAAATCCATTTTTATGTAAATAATTGTTCTATTTCAAACAATTCAGTTTAGCATGAGTACACAGTTTAATTGTCAAAAACATTTCTATTTCAAACTATTCAAGCAGTTATATATAACAATTCAGTTTAGTGTAAGTACAGTTTCAATTTCAAATAATTCAATTTAGCATAAGCACACAATTGAATGTAAGTACACTTTAATTGTGAAAAAGATTTCTATTTCGAGCTATTTAGTTTAGTCAAGCAGTTCTAATTCAGCTTATTCAGTTTAGTATAAGTACATATTTTGTTTACACACAGTTACATGTCAAAACAGTTCTGTTAAACAATTCAGTTTAGTGTAAATAGTTTCAATGTCAAAAAACAGTTCAATTTCAAATAATTTAGTTTAGCATAAGCACGCAGTCTAAATGTAAGTACGGCTTAATTGTCAAAAACATTTCTATTTCAACCTATTCAGTTTAATTAAACAATTCAGTTTAGCATTATTATGCTGTTAGTTCTATTTAACCCCTAGATAGGACCCTATCAGGTGCTTCCATGCCGGACCAGAGTGGACCTGGGAGCAATGGCAATGAAGGGGTGCTCCGTATTCCCCAAGGCCCCAGCATTACTGGGACCTCACCATCAAACAGTTTAGTGTCATATGCAGAGCACTTGCTGGGGGGGGTCTTACCCCTCTGCAGAAGTGCAGTCAGTGTAATCTACAGCCCTAGCCGACTGGGCAAGGATTATTTAATGCCAAAGCCATCCTTGTAGAAGAATGGTAGTAGTACTATTTGACCCTTCTGGTCGCCCTCAACAACGGTTGCCAACTTTACTTATATATATATATATATATATATATATATATATATATATATATATATATATATATATATCTCAATCCTTGCATATCTATAATTAAATATATATAGATCATTGCTTGTATATATAAAGTGATACAGATTGCAAAATGCTTATCATCAAAAAAATGGAATTGAAAAGTTGATTTCAAATTCCAGGTAAAGCTGTTTGCATCTATTTCCCACAAATACCTTTGGAAAAGGCATAAATCCATCCTTTCTCTCCTCTCCAGCTATGCGTAAATGGTAAGAAAGACTGAACCCTCTCAAACCTCCTACCAACATGGGCTTGTATAGGCCCATTACTCCCATGTCTTATAAACATTTGAAAGGTCTATATTCTGTAGTGAACAGAAAAAACTGATATATATGGGGATCATTCAATAAATTATATGAACTTTTTTTTAAAAAGCAAAAAAAAATTTTTTCCAAGAAAAATGTTTGGAATTAGTTTATAGCAAAATCTATTTTAATCTTGGAAAAATATTTGTTTTGATGGTACTTAGAATAGCAGCAAATCAAAATGCTCCAGGCAGAAGTCTGTCATCAAATTTTTGGTGGCTGAGAAGTGCAAACCATGTGATATTTATAGAAGAATGTATGCTGTATACAGAATAAACTTTTTTAGTAGCAAAATGTTTACAAATGGGAAAAACATGGGTTTTCCACAATGAACCTGAGTAAAAAAGACAGTCTATGGAGTGAAAACACATTGACTCTCCAGTAAAGAAATAGTTCCAGGTGTAACAGTCTGTAAAAAAGGTCATGCTGACAGTATTCTGGGACATGAAAAGATCCATCATAGTTGATTTTTTTGAAAATGGTACAACTGTAAACAGTGCTTCCAACTGTCAACTCTTAAGGCAAAATTCACTCTATTTATTGAATACTATTCATTGTTGATATGTATATATGTTAAAGACGATAGAACACTTTGTTTATTATTTTTATTTTTATTTTCTTCAAGACTCTTTCTTATTTTTCTAGTGTCAGGATCTAGATGGTAAAGGAATTGTCCTATATCTTCTGCCCAAGTGCTTTCGACCATATTTTTGGTCATGATCAGGGGTAGTGTTGAGTTGACAATTGAGTTTTTGCTGTTTTAATAATTTGTAGCATTTTGTTTTGAAGTTGTTGGTTGGAATGTTTTCAGCATTTTGTTTTAAAATTTTCACTTGGAAAAAAGTTTACAAATAGTTAATGATTTTTAGTTATTAAAAATATTTGATATATTGATTCCTGTGTTAAATGCTATTTTATTTATTTATTTATCTTTTGATTTTTATGCATATTACTTCTAGTTTTAGTAATCTTTTTTTATCGTTGTATATATGTATATATAAAAATTTTTTTCATTCATATAAGTAAATAAGTTGGTCGACCATGGTTGAGGATGACCCAAAGGTTTCCTTTTGAATAGGTACTATACCAAGGTGTAGGGGAGGGTGATACTCCTTTCCCTGGATTGCTCCACTTCCTCTTGATCCATACCTTATAATGCTGAGCGTTAAGCAAGGAGACATCAAGAACCATTTTTTTAGTCTTTGGTGATTGAACCCCTGCCTCTCGGACCGTTGGTTAACATTCCTTATTGATAATATAGTTTTTCTATATTTATGAATAAAAAGTGCTCAACATCGATGGTAGAGCATGTAGACATTGAGTCAATGGCATTTAGTGACATTCACTTTCTCACCCATACAATCTTTGGTCTAGGTGAGAAACTGTCACAAATTTTTGGTCCAGATGAGAAACTGGCACTCCCCTACCCCCGTGGGGTTGAGTTCTCTGGCGAAGAAGTAATCGTGTTGCCATTAGCGCTCATTGCAAGCCTCTTTGTAGAAGAATTGAGGTCTCGGCAACCATTTGAACGGATGTATGTTAACAATAGCAATTGTAATTCATAACCGTTTAAAATTTACTTCGCAGCTAATGTCTCCTCGTGGCTGAATGGTTAGTAGCTTTGGCTTGGCGTTTGAGTCAACCGGGTTTCGATCCCAGCTACGGGAAGCTACTGTCTAGCCACACTGATGAGTTCTGATAGAACGAAACAGATCTGTCTGTAGATGACTATATATATATATATATATATATATATATATGTATATGTTTATATATATATATATACATATATATATATATATATATGTATATGTTTATATATATATATATACATATATATATATATATATATATATTTATATATATATGTTATATTTTGACCTTCGACCCGGCCCAAAAATACTATTCCAAGGTAATACACCGGAAGGAAGTGACACATTCCAACGGCCAGTAATCAAAAGAGATCGCGTGGGCGGATTAAGGCTTATGATATGGGACAAGGTGAAGGTCCCATTGTGCCATTACAGTCATGCACCGGAAGAGAGTAACCTCTGAACTGCATGACAGTTATTTCTGCTTGATGACGATTAAACATCCGATTTCAAAGATCCAGTAGGCGATCATGTGAGCGTTGAATTATTATTTAACTCAGTTGAGTTTGGGGTGCCAAGGCAGTTGCCAGCAGACTCCCAGAGGGTTAGAGACGAGATGTGGTAGGGAAGGCCACACCAAACCGAGGGGGCCCTCGGAAAGCCCCGATGGAGTAGACCCCAACATCAGGAGAACAATAAAGATACAACGTGACGGTCATAACAGTGGGGTCAAAATATGAAGTTTATGTTCAATCTCCAGCACCCTCTCACATGCAAACTTTGAGTAACCCTTTTCAAACCTTGCAATAAAGTGAGAGGTGAATATTTTTCTAAAGAAGTCTTCATGCGTCTTCCTTCCTGCTTCCTTCCTTGATGCGTCGTTTATCATTGTGTCAGTATTTATCCAGTATATATATGTATATTTCTGCATGAATCAGCAGATGACAATGCAACATATATATGTATATATATATATGTTAACATTTATCAAGACTTTGAATATTTACTAAGCTTTTCCTTATCTAGCACTTGGTCAAATACAATCTTTGGTTTAGGTGAGAAACAGTTACAAATTTTTGGTCCAGAGGAGAAACTGGCACTTACTGTTATCCAAATATATATATATATATATATATATGTGATAACATTTATCTAGAAACTGGCATATATATATGATAACATTTATCTAGAAACTGGCACTTACTGTTATCCAAATATATATATATATATATATATATGATAACATTTATCTTTTCCTCATCTAGCACTAGGTCAAATACAAACAGAAAGATTGTGTTGAAATTATTAACCAGATAGAGAGAATCTACCTGTACTGAAAATAATTTTTTCAACTTTAGCTTTTTAACCTGAATGAAACAATGGCCACCGATATAAAAAATGCAACCGTCTTAGCCACAAGACAATAGATTTATTTTGACTATAAAAACACAAAGTGACAGTAAAGGTTTTGGCTTAAGAATATATGATTAATCAGTTTGACAGCTTTTTTGCAATCAGTCAAGAGACATTAAGATGAAGAAGCAGTTTTCCAAGGTATTCAGACATTCACTAAGCTTAATATGGCACAAGGCCAAACGATGTGAGTATTCTGACATTAAGTAAGCTTAGCTTGGCACAAGGCCAAAAGATGTGAGTATTCTGACATTAAGTAAGCTTAGCTTAGCACAAGGCCAAAAGATGTGAGTATTCTGACATTAAGTAAGCTTAGCTTGGCACAAGGCCAAAAGATGTGAGTATTCTGACATTTACTAAATTCAATAAGGCATAAGGCCAAAAGTATTGGTATTCTGACATTTACTAAATCTAATATGACACAAGGTCAAAGGTGTGTGTACTCTGACATTTTCTGAGTTCAGCTTGGCACAAGATAAAAAAGCATGAGTATTCAGACAATTACTAAGCTTACCATAGTACAAGGCTATGGGAGTATTTTGTGAGATGTGAGTATTTTGTCATTTGCTCAACATAGAATGGTACAAGCTTAACATAGCACAAAGCTATGTATGTATTTTGTGAGATGTGAGTTTTTTGTCATTTGTTCAGCACAAGGACAAAAAATGTGGATATTTTGAAAATCACTAAATTTTACATAGCACAAGGCCAAAAGATTTGAGAATTTTGTCTTTTACAAAGCTTAGTATGATACAAGGCCCAAGAATGAAGGTATTTTGAAATTCCCTAAGTTTAATAAAGTACAGACCCAAAAGATATTAGTATTCCATCATTTGCTTAACTTAGTATGGAATAAGGCCAAAAGATTTGACAATTCTGTTTTTTTCTAAGCTTTGTATGGTACAAGGCTAAAAGTTGTGGATATTCTAACATATGATAAACTTAGTATGACACAAGGTGAAAATATGAGGACATTCTGTCATTTGCTAAGCTTAGTAAGGCAAAAGGTAAAAGATTGTGGGTATTTTGATATTTATTAAACTTAGTTTAGCACAAGGCCCATAATGTGAATCTTCTGAATTGGAGAGGTATGAGCAGATCAAGGAAAAAGTATTTTAACATTACCATTACTAACCTTACCATTACCATTACTAACCTTACCATTACTTCTATTATAAACCACCAAAAAAGGAATAGTCCCTATTGTGTTGCAGTTAATATACTAGATTGTGACATCATGGTAAATGAATTTGAACACTAGTTGTACTGTTACATTCACTTTTGTACTAATATCCTTGGGAAAGGTATGAACTTCCATTATTCCTCCAGCTAAGGGTTAAATAGTAGCACTACTGCTTGACCTTCCAACGTTGGCCAACAATCAGACTTGTATTCAGCAACTTTGTACTAACACTGAATGGAGTCTAGAATACCTGCTAAGAGTGATGTAGGATAGGGATAGATGGCGAGAGAGAGTCAGGGAACTCCATGCTATCAGTGCGACTTGATGATGATGATGACTGTTCTTCTACAAGGATGGATTTAACATTAAATAACTCATGAAGGTTAATATTCTATTAGATAAAGGAACCAAACCAAAACAAACCCCTAAAAAAATTTCTTATAAAATGTTAATTTTCGGCTAAACCAAAGATACTTGAATTTTATTACATCTAGTGAGACATCTTAAAATCAAAATAGATATTATTAGGTGTTATTTATTGCCAAACTTCATATTGAAAATATGAATATGCAGCAATCTAAAAATAAGTACACTCCTGCAAAAGAAGTTATTTGAAATCAATATTTTGTGTGGCTGTCTTTACTTTTTATTATGAGATGTCCTCATGGTGTAATGGTTAAAGCGATGGACTGCAGAATTGTAGTACGCGAGTTCATACTCCAGTCACGCTATTACGTTCACTTTCAGGCAAATACCCTTGGGAAAGTTATGAACCCCCTTATCCTCCCAGCTATGGTTAAATAGCACCACTACTGTTCTTCTAGGAGAATGGCTTTGGCATTAAATAACCTAAAAAGAGTTGATATGCCATGAAACAAAGAAACCAAACTTAAACCATTTGCTTTTTATTACTTTTTGTAATTTTGATGACATTGACTTCGTGAGATTTACAGATTGGGATGTTTTTCTGTTCCAACAGTAAGAAGTCTTTCAATTCTGTCTTTTTTGATGGTCATAGTTTTTCTACTCACCATTTATGTACATTCTACTAGGGGACATAAATCCTGTGACATGATGGACCAATTGAGCATTTTTACTTTTTGCTTCTTCAGAAATCCTACTATCTTCTTCATGAAATGTTTTGGATCATTGCCATACTAGAATGTAGTTCTTCTTTCCATGTGTAATATATTGGCCGAGGGATTTCGATTCATGCCTTTGAGTTTTAGTTAGGCTAAGAACCTTTCAGCTCAGTGCATGGGTTACTTAGGTGCAACATTAACCCAGGTGTTCACGCGCGCATATGCAGAGCGGACATGTCACTCAGAGATGTCACAATAGCCCGAGATGAGAAACGGGGTGACAGAGTGCGAATGACGCCACGCACCGGAAGCGCGCGGAGGATTTTGGGAATTGGAAGAAACTTAGTAGAGTTGAGACTAGACACTGGACGAGGAGGGTTGACTTTCTCGCGGAGACCTTTGTGGCGGGTGCCACACGTGTGTGTGTGGGGTGGGGGCAGATGAAAAAGCCAGAATAGAAAGAACGTGTATCTCTCTTCCTTATGTCGAAGAACCTTAAGGTAATAAAAAGTTTCGTACCTGAACAAAAAAGTCGTAAGTGTTTTTCGTGTTTCGAGATCCCTATGTTCTATGTGATATGTGTTATATGTATATATGAACATCCCATGTACATTTCGCATATTCATGTATATGGCTATGGTACACATGTGTTTGAGTAAAGACAGATTGTTTTTCTTTCAATATTTTAATGTCAGTCAGTCAGTTGCATAGAACTTACGAATGTTTAACAATTCAGATGTGAACTACTTGACTGCTTACACAGGTGATTGATTCATAGTAGTGAAGGCCTGAGCAGGACTAATTTTTGGATAAGCTGCTAACAGAAGAATAGTGCACCAGTACACCTCAGATTCACTGAGCTATTCTGGTTTTAATAGACAGATAGATATTTGTTGCAGAAAACTTTCTTTAATTAAAATTTGGTTCAACAAGTCTGTCTTTTTCAATGATAACAACTACTCTACTCATCCCAGTATATGTTTCACTCTAAAGACATAAAAATCCAGCGATGTAGCCAGTGGTCAACAAGTATCAGAGCATTCCGAAACAGAAGCAGGTGACATCAGATCTCCCTCAACTCCATCCACCTTTCTGCATGGTCAGAGGTGGTCAGATAAAATGAACTCCTTGTGTGACTGAAGCAGAATCTTTTGGTTTTGTGTTCTTTGTTTAATGGCATATCAAGGGCACCTCTGGTGGTGTAACGGTTAGCAAACTAGACTAGCAAACCTACACGAGTGAGTTCGAGTCTCATTGGGCGCCCCATTCATTCGGCCTTGTGCCACATCGAAGCAAAGCGCTTTGTAAACTACTTTAATGGCATATCAACCTTCATGGATTATTTAATGCCAAAGCCATCCTTATAGAAAAAAAAACTGGGGTGTCCTCGTGGTGTAATGGTTAAAACGATGGACTGCGGAATCGTAGTACACGAGTTCGTACTCCAGTTGCGCTATTACGTTCACTTTCGGGCAAATACCCTTGGGAAAGGTATGAACCCCCTTATCCTCCCAGCTATGGGTTTAATAGTACCACTATTTTTCTTCTAGGAGAATAGATTTGGCATTAAATAACCTACAAATGTTGATATGCCATTAAACAAAGAAACCAAACCAATTATAGAAAAACAGTTGTGCTACAATTTAAACCATAGCTAGGAGGGATAAGGTTTGTTTTTTCTTTACCTTTTCCAAGGGTATTAGTCTAAAAGCGAATATAAATGTGCGTCTGGAGTTTGAGCTCGCTTACTTTGAGGCAGCAGTCCAGCACTTGGACCATTACACCACAGGGACTCCATCAGAATCTTTCACCCTCTCTCTATCCTCTTCTTCAACGTATGCAAACTATGCCCCAACCCAACCCTGGCAGGATGTGACACAATGTGTTGAAATGGATTGTGCTACTGGAGTCATGTGACTAGAAATAGATAAAAAAATATAATCCAGTCAAACAGAGGTCTGATGAGCGTGTGCAATTAGATGCTATTGGTGAAATGTAGCATTGTGTGTCAGTATTGTGTTAGCACTCCATACTCAGTATTCGGCATTGTACAAGAGTGAAGAAATAATAAAGTGTCGGTCAAAATTACCTACCTCATGGAACATTATAAAAGTGGTGACAAGGAATTGTTTGGAACATTATAAAACTTACCAAAGCTAAAAAGCCCAATCTGCCTAACGATTTATCTATAACTGCAGGGAGAATAGAAGGATGCTCCACATCTTTCCCGAGAGCATTAGTGTGAAGTGAGACATACAGTATCCTCCAGGACTTGAACTCACATCATTGTGTCCATTTCTATACAACAATAACCCGTATGCTACATTTTGATTTGATGGTTTGTTTAGCATGTCAGCCCTTGTTGGGTTATTTTATGTTGGAGTCAGTTTAGAATTATGACCTCCAATTATGTATTGTACAAAAATGATCATTTTAAAAAGATAAACACTTCTTTATCTCAAACCTTGTAAAAAAATCTAAGTTATTCTTTGTTAATGAGTTTGATTCTCACTGGGTATTCCATACTTCTGACCTTGTACCAAAATCTAAGTTATGATCTGTTTTTAACATAATTCAACATGGTGTAATGATTAACAAACCAATCTTGCAGATCACTTACTGTTGAGTAGTGAGTTTGATCCTAACTGGGTGTCCTATCTGTGCCAAATCTAAACTACCCTTAGTTTTTCAGACACCTTACACGGTGTAATGGTTAGCAAGCTAGGCTAGAAGATCATTGTCACTGAATTTAGTTCTCACTGGGTGTTCCATACTTCTAGCCTTATGCCAAACTATACTAAGATTAGTAAATAACTTGGATCACATTCAGCTATCTGCTAAATCTAAGCTAGCCTTCGTTAGTGAATTTGATTCTCACTGAGTGCTCCATACATCTAGCCTTATGCCAAACTATGCTAATATTAGTAAATGACTAGAGTCTCATGCAGCCTTGAGCTAAATCTAAGCTAGACTTTGTTAGTGAATTTGATTCTCACTGGGTGTTCCATACTTCTGGCTTTGTGTAGAACTAAGCTCTGGTTAGTAAATGGCTTTTGTATCCGTGGCAGATATTTCCTGAGAATTCTTTTATCTCCTGTTCCCAAACCTAAGTCACTTCAGCAGCAATATTCCTTTTGGTCAGTTACAGGAATGATTTTAGATTTCTAGTTCTGAACCTGATTTCACAAGGGAGATAATGACTAACCTTTTACTTATAGCCCAAGGGTGATTCCCTTTTTAGATTCTTTTATTAATTTGAACAAACTTATTTTCAAGTGATTACCTTTCAAGTTATCATTTTTGACACTGAAAAGACGCAGGTTCAGTTTTTGTATTGTGCTCAGGCAATCCCAATATTCTTTCCTGATAACATATTACTGCTTTTCACTCATATATATATTTATATATATATATATATATATATATATATATATATATGAAGGTAGCAGAAAAAACATAATCCAAATAGGTGAATATCATCATCATCATCATGTCGTGCTGCTAGCACGGATATCCTTGACCCTCTCTCGCCACTTTTCCCTATCATTCATCGCCTCTGGCCAGTCTTCAGGGCTACATCCCGTACCCTCACATAGCTGCTGTATGTATGTTCGAGCTGGTCGTCCTGCTTTTGCTTGGCCATATGCGGGGGTCCATAGGAGAACATCACTGATGAGCTCGTCCCTGCTTCTCCAGCAGTGTCCTGCATGTCTGGTTCGTCTAACTTGGATAGTTTTCGTGATACGAGGCAGGTGACCGTATAGTTGGTGCCTTGTGGGGTGTTGCTGCCAGGATTGTTCAATATTGCTCGCAACATTCTCGTGTAATTGCTGTCTAGCTTCTTCTCCAACCGTTTAGTTAGCGTCCAAGTAGTGCATCCATATAGCAGTATCGACACGACCGCTGCCTGGAAGAAACTGCATTTTATTTTATCGGTCAGGTCTGATTTCCATCTGATCGAAAGCCTATTGATAGCTGTCCATGCCTTCGTAAGGCGTGTGTCGATGTCTTTTTCGGTTGATGAGACGCTGCTTCCTAGGTAGGTGAATTTGTCTACCAGTTTCAGAGAGGTTCCGTCTAGTGTGGAAATGTCACCTGTTTGATTATAGCATATATATTCAGTTTTGTGTGCATTGACATAGAGGCCAATGCCTGCGGTGGCTCGTTCCAAACTATGCAGTAGTGTTTCGGCTTGGTTGGGTGTATTCGCCAGTAACGCTATGTCATCGGCGTAGTCGGCGTCGGAATTTGTTTTTGCGGAGTACTTTCTGGTTCTTTTCTTTTTTAGCTCGAAGCCGTTTTCTCTTATTTTATCAATCGAAGTTCTAAGCACGTAGTCTAGACAGATGATAAAGAGGTATGGAGCTAGCGTGTCTCAGTTCACATTGCGATGGATGCTTGCTGAGATGACAGGAGCAAATGAGAAATATACAACGAAAAGATATACAAACGTGCACATAGCGTTCATAATTCAAAAGTCATAAGAACGTATCTGGCACGTGGAAACATATTTGAAAATGTTGGATTTCTCAAAGAAACGAGACAAAACCTCCCGTTTATTGAGAAATACGCAATGACAAGTAAATTTTCATTTTGTCTTGTTTCTTTGGGAAATCTAACATTTTCAAATATGTTTCAACGTGCCAGAAACGTTCTTATGACTTTTGAATTATGAACGCTATGTGCACGTTTGTGTATCTTTTCGTTGTATATTTCTCATTTGCTCCTGTCATCTCAGCAAGCATCCATCGCAATGTGAACTATTTTGATATCCAAGTCCTGATGATGGTTACTGAAACCGAAACGTTAACGTCGACTTTACATCATAATATATTCACCTATTTGAATTATGTTTTTTCTGCTACCTTCATACTGTCGGATTTTAATCGATAGTAATGCTGAGTCTTGTAACCGTAGCCTCAGTAATTACTGCCTTCCATAGTTGTTGTCTATCGCACTGAGGATACGGTTACAAGACTCAGCATTCCTATCCGAGGTCGCAGTAAATCACCTGAAGAAGGCCAGAGGTGAAATTTGGCCGAAATGTAGTTAAAGAAGAAACAACACAAAAACTACCAAGATGAGGACAAAAAGTCCGCAATAAATAAAAATTAATTCTCAGATTAAGAAGCCTCATCTCAAAATGATTCCAATTAAAGACAAACTCTTTATTCACTTTTCTTTTACGTTTTCTCATGAAATAAAAGATGTTCTTAGTTGTTCTTATATGTCACCAAGGCATTTGTGGTGTCCTCGTGGTGTAATGGTTAAAGCGATGAACTGCGGAATCGTAGTACGCGAGTTCGTACTCCAGTCGCGCTATTACGTTCACTTTCGGGCAAATACCCTTGGGAAAGGTATGAACCCCCTTATTCTCCCTCCAGCTATGGGTAAATAGTAGGACGGACTAGGTTCTTCAGCCTTGGTGAGGCAACTAGTCTAGGAGAAGGAAAACTCTGAATTCAAAACCTGCTAAACTCCGCTTAAAAAAATTGACCTTGTGTCATATCCTGCCCGAGCAGAGGGGTTGGTAAATAGTACCAAGGCATTTGTGGTTACTTTCATAGGAATTGGACATGATGACCTGAGTTCAATTCCTGGTGAAGGCTGTTTTCATTTGATATTGGGAAAGGTATCAATCCAACTATTCTGCCTGAAGCTATGGGTAAGTTGTCGGGCAGATTGGGCTTTTTAATTTTGGTATGGCAACTAGTCTAGGAGAAAGAAAACTCTGAATTCAAACCTCTTAGACTTTGCTTAAAAATCAACTGCATGTCACATCCTGCTGGTGCAGAGGGAAAGGTAAATATATGTCAATGAGATCAGGTATCATTAAGTAAAAGCTGCTGTTTGATTAGATGATCAGGAAATGGCCCAAGCATCATCAGGTGCAGGGTATGGAAATGCTAGTGTCATCGAAAAACACTGACAATGTGAGGTGGGTAGAATGTCTCACACTCTCACGCTAAGTATCATAAAACAACACCCAGAAAGAGCAACTTATGCACAGACCCATTGATCAATAAGAAATATTGCGAAAGGATGGAATCAAAGATGTGGGATGAAAATACATTCTACTTATGGTTAGAAATAGTAATTAACAACAATTTCCAAACAACTTCAGAATCAAACTCTGAAAGTAATGATAAAAGTTATATACAATTATTACAACAACTAAGTATCTGTTTCTTTCCTATTATAAGATGGTCACCTCCAGTGCTTGTTTGATAGCAGACAACACAACAATGGAATCAATTATGCTTTATTCGGAAGAAATCTGCTTGATAATTCTTAGCTGAAATAAACTGAAAAAAGTAAGAACAAAGAAAGGTGAATAAATTACGTGAAAGAGGAAAGGTAGAAGTTAAGAAAGGTTGTGGAAAATAAAAATGAATTCTGTTAAAAGGAAGATATATATATATATATATATATATATATATATATATATATATATATATATATATATATATTTGGGGAAAATGATGTAAATTCAGTATAACAAATATAATTGAATAATAATAGCAATTATAATAATGATAAAGATAATATAAACAGATAAATAAAGAGATAAATAAATGAATATATATATATATATATATATATATACTCTTTTAAGTTAGAATATATAAATTATCTATAATGATATTTAACAATCTATTCATGTTGAAATACATAAGTAAAAATCCATTTGCACACAATAATATGGTTTGGTTTCTTTGTTTCATGGCATATCAACCTTTGTTGGTTATTTAATGCGAAAGCCATTCTCCTAGAAGAACAGTAGTGGTACTATTTAACCCATAGCTGGAAGGATAAGGGGGTTCATACCTTTCCCAAGGGTATTTGCATGAAAGTGAACGTAATAGCGTAATATGAGTACAAACTTGCTTACTACGATTGCGCCGTCCATCGCTTTAACTATTACACCATAAGGACACCCCAATAATATGGTCTCAAGAATGTAATAAAATTAAATGGTTTTAAGTAACTAATGATAATTATAATAGTTTATAAACAATTTTAGTTTCAAATCATAATCATCATCATCATCATCATGTCGTGCCGCTAGCACGGATATCCTTGACCCTCTCTCGCCACTTCTCCCTATCATTCATCGCCTCTGGCCGGTCTTCAGGGCTACATCCCGTATCCTCACATAGCTGTTGTATGTATGTTCAGGCTGGTCGTCCTGCTTTTGCTTGGCCATATTTGGGGGTCCATAGGAGTACATCACTTATGAACTCGTCCTTGCTTCTCCAGCAGTGTCCTGCGTGTCTGGTTCGTCTAACTTGGATAGTTTTCGTGATGGGAGGCAAGTGGCCGTATAGTTGGTGTCTCGTGGGCTCTTGTCGCCAGGACTTGTTCAATATTGCTCTCAACATTTTCGTGTAATTGCCGTCTAGCTTCTTCTCCAGCCGTTTAGTTAGCGTCCATGTAGTGCATCCATATAGCAGTATCAATACAACCGCTG
>OY757925.1:59150146-59195146 GCA_963585895.1 Sepioteuthis lessoniana | reverse complement strand
ATGTCCCATATTATCAGCCAAGCACACCTGCGCGATTTCTTTCGATTACTGGCCATCGGGATGTGTCACTTCCGCTATCTTTGGAATGGCCTGTGTGATCGTCATCGAGCGGAAATAACTATCATGCAGTTCATAGGTCACTCTCTTCCGGTGCATCACTTTTTATTACGGCACAGTGAGAATTTTTTTTACCTTGTCTCATATTGCAAGCCAAGCTGTATTATACAATTATACTGCCCACAGTTATGGACAGTATTTGACTTTTGTGACCATTTTATTATTCTTATTATTATTTACTCATTAGATCTTTTCATATCAGCATTAGCCGATGGTTTTACACTGGAGTCTGAGTAACAGCAAGTCTCCTCAAGTCTCCAGGACTCTTCTGAGTATTCTGGCCATTCTCAATAATGTTGTAGTTTGGATGGTCTCCACTCATCCACCAACTTCTAAGTCCTCCAGTCCCTTTAGTAATCCTTTAGTTACTATTCCAAATGCACCAATTACAATTGGTATATTTGTCACCTGCATGTTCCACAGTTTTATTATTATTATTATTATGGATACGGCGACTCAAGTTCAAATCCTGGACAAGAATGATTGCATTTCACATAGCACTAATATCCTTGGGAAAGGTATGAATCCAATTATTCTCCCTCCAGCTATGGGTAAATAGTAGGACAGATTGTGTTCTTCAGCCTCAGTGAGGCAACTAGTCTCGGAGAAGGAAAACTCTGAATTCAAACCTGTTAAACTCTGCTTAAAAAGTGGCCTTGTGTCATATCCTACCCGAGTGGAGGGGTTGGTAAATAGGATTATTATTATTATTATTATTATTATTATTATAATATACACACACACTCATATATACATATATGTATATACTGTACTTATATGCATATATGTTGCAAAATTTTTCTTGATTTTCCTGTGCAAAAGTTAGGGGTGCATATTATACATGAGAACTATACCATTAATTTTTTTTCTAGCTACATGCCTCACCATATTCAGAATGGGGTAACCAAAAGCAACTTATGTCTATAATCCAAATACTATGATCTTTTGCCATTATTTCTTATCATAGGTGAGTATTGCAAAAAATAAAAATTGATTTGAACTCCAGTAACACTAATGCATTCACTTTTGGACTAATCTTTTAGGGAAAGGCATGAACCCCTTTATCCTTTCAGCTATGAGTAAATAGTATCACTGCTGTTCTTTGGCAAAGATGACTTTGATATTAAGTAACCCAAGAAAGTTGATATGCCATTAAATAAAGTAATCAAAACCCAAAAATTCAGTACATTCCTTGAGTGCATATATATATTTATATATATATATATATATATACACACATGCTTTCTAAAGTCAGTAAGTTCAATTGCAGTCTTTTTAGTCACATTTTTCACAATTTTGCCTTGTGTCATACTCAGCAAGCCTTACCAAATACTGTGTGTATGTATGTGTGCGTGAGAGAGAGGGAGAGAGAGAGAGGAAGAGAGAGAGATGTATATAGTGTGTGTGTTTGAGAGAGAGAGAGAGAGAGAGAGAGAGAAATAGTTTGTGCATGTACGTGAGAGAGAGAGAGAGAAAGAAAGAAAGAGAGAGATGTATATAGTGTGTGAGAGAGAGAGACATAGTGTGAGTGTATGTATGTATGTATGTGTATGTATGTGTGAGAGAGAGAGCAAGAGAAAGCAGATGTGTGTGTGTGTGTGTGTGTGTGTGTGTGTGTGTGTGTGAGAGAGATAGTAAGTATGTATGTGTGAAAGAGATGGCGCAAGGGAGACATAGTGTGTGTGTGTTTGTGTGCGTATGTGTGTGTGTGTGTGTGTGTGTGTGCACAGACTTTGACAGACAGGTACATTTTGTATATAACAATGCATCAGTTTTTCTTATTTGTAGGCAATGTTGTTTTTGTCCAATGGGAGTTGCTGTAGGGAAAAACTAAAAAGTTAACAATTCTATTTATAAAACACAGGTAGACTTCAGTTTCCATATATAGAAATGAATGAAAGCCTTCAGTAGAATAAAGCGTCACGTTTTTAAGTAAGCAGCCTTCATTTTACAATGACATAGAATTCAGCATGGAATTATCATATTGTGCTTTTCCATTGAGGAAAAGTCTGAGATGAAGGGAAATACTAATGATCTTTGAAAGGCCTCGGGGAAGTAGGGAGCAGTTTCCAGGTAAATAGGATCCCAGGCAGTATCAGGAAATTGATGTTTAAGCTTTCATATACAGATATGCATGGTTGAGAGTGGTTCCAAAAATAGTTTAAGTTTATCAACATTCTATCTTTTGGGTGTTGCTTCAGGCATTAGGCAATAAAAATGATCCTACTTATTTTAAATGAGAGGATAGTCACTGCCTGTGGAGATAGGACCCTGACTGAAGCTAAGCTCATTATATTTTAAATTATATATACACATAATTAAGTTATCATATGTTTAGATTATATATATATATATTATTTTATTTCAAATCAAACAAATATAATAATTTATTATTATATTCTACATTACTTATATATATATCAAGGCTCTTCATATATGAATTGAGCTCTCGGTAGCCGTTAAGAGGATGCATGTAAACAATAGTAATTGTGATTCATAACCGTTTAAAAT
This sequence comes from Sepioteuthis lessoniana, assembly GCA_963585895.1. Taxonomy (NCBI): domain Eukaryota; kingdom Metazoa; phylum Mollusca; class Cephalopoda; order Myopsida; family Loliginidae; genus Sepioteuthis; species Sepioteuthis lessoniana. Next base: position 59,192,518 of record OY757925.1, on the reverse strand, counting down.
TTACTTTGCTGCTGCTGGTTCCTATATATTGAAATTATTATTTTTTTAAATTTTGATATACAGATATCCTTTACAGTTTAAGGAATCTTAAAATAGAGGATTGTTTGAAAAGTATGGGATTTACGTCACCTCTCTGCAATGGCCAGGCTAACACACAAGGCCAGTTTTAAGTGGAGGCTCTCATGGACTAAAAGGCATGGTTGAGAGTGGTGCCAAAAATAGCTTAACCTCATCAGCCTTCATTTTTGGGAGGGTTGCCTAAGGCATCAGGAAATAGATCTGACCCTACCACTTTTAGACGAGAGGATAGTTGTTGCCTGGAGGGAATAGGCTCCTGGGGCTTAGCTCATTTATCATATTCTCACCAATGTTCTAAAATTAAGGTACTAACACTTACTAATCCAACATGCTTATTAGTATACAAATAAAAGATTGTTCCTGTATTACTAGCATTATTAAGCTACTGTTCCAGGTAATTGCCATCAAGAGAGATTCCGAAACACATGAATATCTTCCTTTAAGAATTTAGCATCCAGTCAATTGTTTTTCAGCGAATTCCTTTGAGACCCAACAAATAAAAATATGAATGTGCTAAAGTAAATAAAGTTGACAACCTGAAAGCTCCTTTTTCATTAGCTACTAACCTGAGGTGTAGGAGAGGGTGCTACTCCTTTCCCTGGATTGTTCCACTTTACCCTTGAGCTGTACCTTATAATGCTGATGGTTGAGCAAAGTAGCATCAAGTACCATTTTTTTTTACTATGACTTGACCTGAGATTGAACCCTAATCTCCTGGGCCATTAGCTAATACTCGACCCGCTAGGTTATGAATATGTAAAAACCTAAAAATAAGTGTAACCCTTATATATATATTTATGTAATTTTAATTTTCGTTACAGAGTTTCTATGCTGTAAAGTGTGGTAATAAATAACACCTAAGAACATCTGTTTTAATTGTATGATGTTCTGCAAAAAATTATATAGTTCTGATATGTTTGGTTTTGAAGAAAATCAAGTTCTTATAAAAAAAAATAATAAAGAGATGTTCTTACTTATGAAGGATATTCTTTCTATCTATCTTGCTCTCTTTTTCCCTCTCCCTCTCTATCTCTCTCTATACACACACACACACACACACACATATATATATATATATATATATATATATATTTGGCCTAGTGGGTAGATTGTTCACCAATGGTCCGGGAGACCTGAGTTCAATCTCAGGTCACGTCATACCAAAGACTTTAAAAATGGTACTTGATACCTCCTGGCTTAACACTCAGCAATATAGAGTACGTATCGAGGGTAAAGTGGAGCAATCCAGGGAAAGGAGTAGCACCCTCCCCTACACCTTGGTGTTGTAGCTATTGAAAAGGGAGTCTTCGGGTCGCCCTCGACTACATTCGCCAACAACTATATTGATAATGTAGTTCTTTTTATAAAGTGTTTATACTCTGACCAAACATTACTGTAGCTACCATCCACCCACCCACCTGATGAGTGCCCAGCATAAAACTTAGATTTGCTAGAATATAGCTTAGGTTCCAATTTGTAACATGATTTTTTTAACCAGGTCTGCTATTTTTGGCATGGAGCAAGTTTTTTAAAACAGGTTGATCCTCTCAGCTTATAGCTAGAAAGAGCAACTTGTGTGCAATTATTAGTATTATATATATATATATATATATATATATATAATATTAATAACTGCACACAAGTCACTCTATATAGATGTAACCTTCTTTAAACAAAATCAAATTTGAATATAACAACCACATTCTAAAATGCCTATAGCACATTTCCAGTCAATTCGTCCTCTTCCCTATTGTAAAATTATTTTTGTCTGTAAATGTCTGTCCCACTTATTTTTTCTTCTACTCTTTATATAAATATGACATCAATGTGTTTGTCATTTCATTATTCCTTCCACCAAAGATAGCTCCAGTTGGGGATAAAAGTCCTTGGAAAACATATGGTGCCTTCCTTAAATCATTTCATTGAAATGTCAAATGACTCATATGAAGACTTGAATGAATCAAAAAAAGAATAGGCAAACACAAAGTGTCTACCCTATTGAGTTAAACATGTTTGAATGAGAAAAGTTTGCCAATACATGTAAACACATACATATAAATTCATGAATTTAAAGTCCTGAAGAAGGGTATTATAACCGAAACTTTCAATATTCAACTTCAACTTTCATAATAAATTCATCAAATTTGGATTATTTTGTTTTTTCTACTTTTCTTCATATATATATATATTATATTTTCAATAATAGAATAAGATAAAAATAGAATAAAAACTCACAACTCTGAGTTTTCATTCTGTTTTATTTTATTTTATTTCATAGTTGAAAATATGACAGTTCTGCAATTTTGTGCATAGTGTACTGTATTTTTATAATTTAAAACAGTTTTAGCATTACATTTTAATTATAATTATATATATATATATATATATATATATATATATAAGACAGTATTTAATCCAGTAAATCCAGAGTTGGGAACAATTCTAAGCAGGACAATTAAAATATTCAAAAATAGAACATTAAATTTAAGTAATCCCAATCAAAAGCTCAATGCAAATAAAATCCACATCTAAATATATATATGTATGTGTGTGTGTGTGTGTGTGTGTGTGTGTGTGTGTGTGCCTGTGATTCCATTTTCCAGGGAACTTCCTGCTGCATCCAGGAGGCTTCTAACAGGTTATTAGTATTTTACTTCATCTTGGATTTTCCCTCAATGGAAAAGCTTGATATGATAATTCCAGGCTGAAATCTATGAAAGTACAGAATAAAGGCTGCTTACTCAAAAACGTGATGCCTTGTTCTACTGCAGGTTTCCATTCATTTCTATATATGGAAGCTGGGATCTACTTCTGTTCTATAAATAGATTCATGGCTTTGTAGTGACAGAAAGATAACCATACATGCCTATATTTAGGCAACTGTCAGGATGCAAAGTTTAGGAAGCTACTTTAACCAGAGATTGGGAGCTCAATGATTTTTGTTTCTAGCTACATAAGTTGCTCTTACCCAGAAACCAGAAGAGTGACAAGGAAAAGAATTACTTTCCCTAACATATAATTCCAACTTTCTAATTCAAAGTGTTTCTTTTGCTTGTGATTTCTATCTATTTAAAAAAAAGCAGTTTTGCTTACAAAAGGCAGTGGTAAAAGTCTGTACTTCTTTCAATTTGCACATATAAGATAAGTGAAACTAGTTGACATACTTCAGATGGTAAGATTTTAATGTATATATATATATATATATATAGTGAAATGAACAAGTTGTTATGAAAATATTTTTTCTTATATCAGAAAAGTGCTTAAACACTAGTCAGCAAAGCAGGATAAAACCTAAAATAAAAAAATTTTTCACCGCATGATGTCCATTTCATGATTATCAGTTTCATGCCTTTGATAAAAAAATACAATTTTCATATATGTATATATATATATATATATATATATGCACAAACATTAAAAAAAAATTAAAAGAGTATTCTTTGTCTGATACTTTGAACATCACATATGGAAGTCAATTCACAATGCGTTATAATTCCCGAGCTGACATAGGTTGCCTGATGGCTGAGCAGTAAGATACAAAGTCTAACATAAAGTTGGGCAGGTTTTGATCCCAGCTTGAAGCGTCCTGCATGTCTAGCCACACTGAAGAGTTGTGATACAACAAAACAGTCTGTCTGTGAATGACAATATACATACATACATGTATATATATATATATATATATATATATATATACAAATTACAAAGATCAGCTGAAAATTTCATAGACTGATCCAGATATTCTTATGAAATGTGACCAAATGAGGTTTATTTTTCATCATAGTCCCCCTTGTAGTCTACCTTCTTCTTCTATCAGTGTTGCAGTGCTTCGATCCCATTGATCAAAAAAGTTATCAATGACAGATATGACATTATCATATGAACTTTTCAGCTCATGAACTTTTTAGCCTTCTCTTGTAAGTACTTGTTGAGTCCATTACATAAAGTTCAAAATGGTTCTCACAATCATCAGACAGGATAGATTTTCCATCTGATGATTACATGATCCACATAAAACTTTAAGTAATAGACTCAACAAGTACATAATTTTGGGTATTTTAGGATTTAGCCTACCTCTGGCACGGCAGCATTGAGCACATTTTTTATATGCTTTTATTATTTGCATTTTATCTTCTTATATATATATATATATATATATATATAATCAAAGTAACTGACAAAGTTGATTATATTTCTTGTTGCTTGTGTCATTTTGTGTTTTTAAGAAAGACAGGAATTTCAGAATACTCAACCGTAAACAAATAAAGCTAAGCCAGCACACATTTTTATTGATATCAGATTCAAACTCAAGTCCCATTAATTAAATCAAAGAATGACTAAAGCCTTTTTCTCAAATTACAGATAGTTGCAAGCAGGGAGAGAGAAAGAGAAACCTTAGGGCTGCTGCCATAGTAGTTGATGAGAACAAAAAAAAATCAATCAATTTTTGTAGTAGATGTGTATATGTGTATACATGTTCTTTCCTTTCTTTCTTTTGTATATAAATAATTTAGTGTGTGTTTGTGGGTATTTTTGTCAGTATTAAGTCTATGTTCATTAAGAATTAATTTGTTAGCATGCATACAATTTACTCATGTACTTATATAGCCATGTCTGACTTATTCATAGCGTAGCCATGCAGCCTAACTTCCATATATGGAAGTAGATGAATGGAGAGTAGAATGAATTGGGGCAACCCGTTTGCACGTGAGCATTCATTCTGTACTGACACACATTTCAGCTCAAAATAGATTACCATATCTGTTTTTTCCATTGAGAAAAGTCCAAGGAGAAAAACAGCGTCTGTGAACTGTTACAGGCCTCTTGGATATGCAGGGAAATTCCCAGGGAAGTGGGATTGCAGCAGCATCAGGTGGTTGGTGCCGGGAATACACTCTCACTGCATTTGTAAATGAATAAAGATACTTTAAAATTCTTTCTCAAAAAAATATGATTGTATAATTATAAAAAAATGTTTGAGAACCTTATTAAAGCATATCAAACATATTTTCTCTTTTTTTCCCACAGGTCTTTATTACAAAACTTATTTCATCAACACATATAAGTACTAAGACTATATTATATTATTATTACTTTACTCCTTGCTACTTTTTATACCTGTAATAACTGGTGGCTTTCATTGGAGACCAAGTGACAACAAGTTTCTTCAGCTCTCCACGAATTTTCTAAGTATTCTTGATTCTTCCTTGAATTTCTAGTTCCTCCATTCTCTTTTCTAGCTTCCTGGGTGTCATATACTACCAAAAATCAAGATAATGGAATCATCTGTATCCTATGAATGGCCAACTTTTGGATGAGAGAAGGGAATGAGACTTATGAATTCCATCTGTCAAGTACTGATTGTTCGTTAACTGTATCTTATGTAATAAAACCAATTTTCTTATAAAACTACTCGTTGCATTTTTCTTCTTTCTTTGTTAACTCAAATATATGAGTTACAACACTGGAAGTTGTTCCAAGTGCTGCAACTATGATTTGTATTACTGTCCTTTTCATATTACACAACTTTTGTAACTCTCAGGCAAGGTCCAGGTATTTCTTGAGCTTATTGATTTTCATTTATTTCATCTCTGCGATCTGCTGGAATGGCAAAGTCCATGAGATTTGTTTCTTCTTGTTCATCACAACTAGTTCTGGTCTTCTGGGTGGGATCTGATGATCCATTTTTATTTCAAAGTCCCAGAGAATTTTGTGGGTCTTATTTACTTGAATAGTTTCTGATTTGTGCATTATTATTATTATTATTATTATTTTACTCCTTGCAAGTTTTTCACACCAGTGTTATCTCGTAGGCTTTCACTGGAGTATTTGGAGACTGTTGCAAGTGCACCATCACTCTCATGTTCCACTGCTTTTTCCGTTTTCTGGCAAGGTCCAAGAATTTCTGCATTTTTTCATTTTATTTTTATTTTTCCTCTGTAGTTTGCCAGAATAGCAAAATCCACTCGACAGCAAATTATTATTTTATTCTTTTGAGTTTTTCACACCAGCGTTAGCTGATGGTTTCTTACTGGAGTTTGTGTGATAGCAAGTCTCCTCAAGTCTCCAGGACTCTTCTCAGTATTCTGACTGATCTTAATTATGCTGTAGTCTAAATGGTCTCTGCCTGTCCTCTTATTCTAAGTCTTCCAGTTTCTTTGGAGATTGTCCCAAGTGCACCAACAACAATTAGTCTCACCATCACGTTCTTGTTCAATAGTTTTTTTAGTTCTTTAGCAAAGTCAAGGTACTTATCTCTCTTTTTGCTTTCTTTTATTTTCACACAGTGGTCTGCTAGGATGTTAAAGTCCACTATTTGGCAGGTTCTCTTTTTTGTTGATGATTGTTGCACTGTCTTCACAAGTATATTTTCAACCCAAATTTTTTTTCCTGGTTACAAAGTATCACTACTGTAGAGTTTGGTCATAAATAATGCTTAATAATATTTATTTTGACTGTGCTAAAAATAATTAAATCCTAAAATATTTGGGTTAGAAGAAAACCAGTTTTTTATTTAAAAAATAGAAAGGTGTATAATTATTTATGGGCATTTCTGGACATAAATATGTTTTCATTTTCTTTTATTTGAAAACTGCACCATTTAAAAAACAAAGAATACAATATTTAAGCAGTATATTTTAGTATCTCATAAAAAATCTGGTCTTTTATTAATGAAATAACAAAAATCTGGAGATTTAATGACTTCGTTGCTTTTGCAACCATTTTATCAAATTTTGATTTGTGGCAAAAACTGAAATGGTTTGACATTGTTCATAAAATTTTCTTTGTTAAAGCCAAATATTACATTCTGTAATATTAATTGCTGATTAACTGATTTTAATGGCATGTCAACTTCTCTAAGATTATTTTATGCCTAGAAGTTAAGGAATTGCATTTATTGTATGGTCATATTTACATTTTTTGTGTAGTTGTTTCATAAGAGTTTTTTGCACAGTCTTATCAAATATAAATAATTTTCAAATACATCTATTTGCTCCATAGATGGAATCCCAACAAGTACTATCACTCCTGGTCAGAGTGGACCTGAGAGTAATAGAAATGAATGGCTAATCCACACTCCCCAGAACTCCTGAACTGCAGCTTCATTGTTCGATGCAGTTTAATATCATAGTTAGGACACCCCTTTTTTTCAGATGGGAGTAGTCTTACCCCTTTGTAAGAGATACAGTCAGGATATTCTAAGCTTGACATACGGTACATTAAGGTTTTGCTCAATATTTACAATTCTGATCAGTTCTTCACAGATATATATGTTTTATATTGAGTGATTTATTTTAAATAAAATTTTCTAAAAATTTATATATAAATTATAAAAATTTATATTGTTATATTGAGCAAAATATGATATCAATGATGTGATAAGTCCAAGTGGAAAAACTATTATGAACACGCATGGAATAACTAACAGGTTTATTGTGCTAAAGTTACAAGTAGAATAGAGTCCACACACGGTAGCCGATACAGGAAATGGGAATATAGGTACTTTCCTTAGGTAGTCCTTATTCTCTTACATTCTGCCCCTTGTGTAGTGTGTGTAACCATATTTAATATGGCTGGGTGGATCCACTATTAGGAGTGATAGGTTCTTCCATTACAATATATATATAAACTCTATGTAGGATTATATAAAAATTATATAAAAATGTTTCATATTAACAATTATCTTTAAAGATATATGTTTTATATCAGCCATTTTAATCAAGTTTTTCTATCAAACTTTACCGTTAGACTTAATTTACAAATCCAATGAGGTTCTGATTGAGTTTGTCAGTATATTTTTGATCCTGAGCCCTGAAAAAAATTTATCAAACCCTTTTGGTTTGAACGACCAAGACTGGTGCTCACTCACAAAGATTATTGAAATCTAACTTTAAGCAAAGATTTGTTAAAATTTAAAAGCCATTCACTGATTTAAGCATTTATCTTTGCTTTTAGTTTTTTTTCAATTTATTTTTTTTTAACAACAAAGAAATCAGTTCAGAATGAAAACTCGTTTTTACAAGTAATAACATGTTTCACTTGCCACCCATTCATTTGTTTCCATATATGGAAATCATGTCGTATTCAGGTGCTTCAATTAGCACCACGACCCTAACTTTGAGGAGAATGGTGTAATTCGAGACAGCAAAGACCTGGGGGAGTTGAGACAGTGTGTTTCAAAGTAAACTGAGACAGGTGGGGTTAGAGGAGAGTGGAGAAGTTGCTTAGATGCAGACATAATCCCATTTTCAGGATGTACTCAGGGTGCTTACAGTGAGTTGCAGCCGCTGCTTTTCTGTCTGGCGTTTCCTCATCTGTGTCAAATAGAAATGATTAAAGTGTGTCAAGCTGAATAGCATGTCACTGGGGACTGGGGATTCATCTGAGTCTGAATTACACTTTTTTTGTCCGTTCACTGATTCACATATATTTAAACTGGTTTATATATATATATGCTTCCACATACACATGCAGATCTGATCTTCTTTTTCATAATACATTGAAAAGAGTAAACTCGGGAATACATTGATGGTCACAAAAGAAGATGGACCCTCTCTTTTTTTATTCGTTATATAACTGAAGAAGACTAAAATATTGTGATATAAAAACATCCGTGACACAATGAATTTAATTGTTTGTGCAAATGTTGGAAAGTTAAGGAATCTTTCTAGAGATAACATACGAGGCTTAAATAAATACACTACTCTGGAAGTGGAACTTAAAATACACTGATCATACCCTCTGCAAAGGGATAAGACTCCCCCTTCCAAAAAAAAGGGGTGTCCTGGGTATCACATTAATCTGCATCTGATGGTTAGGCTCCAGTTCTGGAGACCTGGTGGGTGTTGAGTACCTGTCCATAGTCATTATTCCTAGCACCATTCTGAACCAGAGTGGTAGTATTTGTTAGGGTCTCATCTAGGGGTCAAATAGATCTGTTTAAAAATTATTTGTATTTGATCAGATCTTGAGCAAAACAAAACCTCAAAAGAAACAACACAAAAAGTGTAAATATGAACGTACACTGAATATGGTTCACTAATCTCTATGCGCCTCTAAAATAATCCAAGGTGGTTTGGCATACCATTAAAGTAAATTAATTAATTCTATAAATAGGATAATGTATCTTTTGGAAAAGAAAAGCATATTTTTATTTAATTATTTCAGCTAAAAAAAAAAAATTTTTTTTTCACATACTCAACATGATTGGCTATGCAATGAACAAGAGCCAGAATGCTGTTCTTGTAAAAGGATTACTCAAAAAATAATGCTGCCAATTTATTCATCTTGCTCCAGAAATTCAGATTTTGATGATACGACAGTAAAAGTTGAACCTTCCTGTTAATAACCAATTTTGGTAGCCTGCCTCCTATTAGCAGCTGAGTTGTAGTCAGGCCAAAATGGTGTCAAAAATAAATATAGACCTGTGGTTTATATTTTTTGTTGGGGGTATGATTTCCTTCATATAAAAAAATTGCCCGTGGTGTAATGGTTATCGTCGTAGGAAATGGACACGGCGACACGAGTTCAAATCCTGGACGAGACTGATTGCATTTCACATAGCACTAATATCCTTGGGAAAGGTATGAATCCAATTATTCTCCCTCCAGCTATGGGTAAATAGTAGGACAGACTGGGTTCTTCAGCCTTGGTGAGACAACTAGTCTAGGAGAAGGAAAACTCTGAATTCAAACCTGTTAAACTCTGCTTAAAAATTGATCTTGTGTCATATCCTGCCCGAGTGGAGGGGTTAGGTAAATAGGATAAAAAAATTACACTATTGACATTCATTAACACTTGCAGAATATTTACAGAAACCAAATAATGGATATGAGCTCAGTTACTTACAATACTTCTTGATATATAAGTTTGTCCTGTACAGAAACACTATTTTATCTCTATTCAGATATGTATACACACACACACACACACACACATATATATATATATAAGTAAAATTGGCAACCGTAGTTGAGGGCAACCCAAAGGCTCCCCTTTCAACAGTTACTACACCGAAGTATAGGGGGAGGGTATTACTCCTTTCCCTGGATTGGTCCACTTAACCTTTGATACATAACTTATAATGCTGAGTATTAAGCAAGGAGGCATCAAGTACCATTTTTTGAGTCTTTGGTACGACTCAACCTAGGATTGAACCCCAGTCTCCCAGACCATTGGCGAACACTCTAACCAGTATTCCAATGGCCCGGGTGTATGAGTATATATATATAATGGATGAGAAAAAATTATAAGTAAAAAAAACGATTGTATAAGTATGTTGAGTGGCTGAACAGCAACATTTTAGTAGTAATTTACTAAGCCTTTTGCTAAGATGGGGCACCCAATGAGACTCAAACTCACTTGTGAAGGTTTGCTAGTCTAGCATGCTAACCATTACAACACTCGAGGTGCCCAGTTGCAGCATGGTAGTAAGTGAGTTATTACGTTCACTTTCAGACAAATACCCTTGGGAAAGGTATGAACCCTTTTATACCCCCAGCTATGAGTTAAATAGTACCATTACTGTTCTTATACAAGGATAGCTTTGGTATTAAATAACCCACGAAGGTTGCCCCTTTATCCCTCCAGCTATGGGTAAAATAGTATCACTATTGTTCTTCCACAAGCATGGCTTTGGCATTAGATAATCCATGAAGGTTGATATGCCATTAAACAAAGAAATGAAACGAAACCAAACCTTAGTATGTTGGAAAAAATAAAGTGCTTGCATGCTAGCAAGCAGAGCAATATAAAATCTAAAACAATTATTTTCCTCACATTTCCTTTAGTCTTGAGATTATCATTTTCAAATGCATTCAGTTTTCTGTTGTCTTCATTTAAACTTCAAATTTCTCCAACAGATATGGTTATCTGGAATATTAGTACATAATATAGATTTTTTTCCCTAAAATCCACCAAAAGACAGAAGAAGCTGGTACCAATTATCCCCCAATTTTTAAAAAAAAATTTTTTTGACTATTGGGTCATTCACAATGATTTTATTCATAAAACAACCACTAAAAATAAAGTCAAAGCAAAATACTAGTTAAAAATTAATGGATATCTTTACAGTCTTTTGAAAAGATTATGTTTCTTTTCTTTTTTATGTCAGTTAACTTCAATAAGTGATGTACTACTATGGACCCCTTCGCATCGCCAACCAAAAGCAGGGTGACTAGCTCGAACCAACATACAGCAGCTCTGTGAGGATACGGGGTGGAGCCCTGAGGACCCGCTGGAAGCGATGAACGATAGGGAGAGGTGGTGAGAAAGGGTCAGGGATATTCATGCCGATGGCATGACAAGATGATGATGATGATGATTTATTTAAAACTTTTAATAAAAAGAAAATCTCAAATAAATATTTAATCCTCCCTGTAATATCATTTATATCAGATTTAAAAAAAAAAGACTAAAGAAGAAATAATTATAAGTTTCTAATGTTTCTATTTTCACACTTTAAACTAGTTTTTAGTTTATAAAGAACTGGATTGCACATGTATAAACACACCCATAAGGTGCCTTTTACCCTTCAGATTTCACAGTGATTAGCAATAACCCAACTTAGTTGACATCAGTCAATCCTATGAACTTATGTCAAAGTAACACATTAAAAATATTCTTTATATAATTCATTTTCTCCATTATTCATGGGAAAGGTAATTTCATGAACAGATCAATTGTTGGCTTTTTAGCATTTACTTTCTAGTTATGGAAATCGTGAATTTTTTAGGCTATTTTTACTCTTTATAACCTAAAACAGTCCAAAGCTGCCAAAAGTTTATACAAAGGTGTTTTTATTATATAAGAAAAGAACTAAAGAAATTTTTTAAAAGTTTGTTTTCTATTTTAATTTGGTTTTCAGTAGCATAATCAATCTGTATAACCTCCTAACTAGAGTTGGTTCCTTGCAGGAGAAAAATTTGACAAAGGTAGTGTCTATAAAATTCAATGTAAATATGAAAAATAATGTAAGAAAGTAACCAGCCTTCCACTTAAAATCAGACTCAAAGAACATGTGAGTTTTAAAAAAAGCAAAACAGAAAAAAACATCTGGTATGATTTACCATATCTGGAGAAACACACACACACACACACACACACACACACACACACACACCTATATATATATATATATATATATATACTACCATTTTTGGGATGAAGAATGGATAATTGATTGAGAGTATCACTAAAGTGTTAGAAAATTGGAAGAATTTATATACATTGGCTTGTCAAACCATTATAAATTTCCATTTGGTGGGATTTTCTTTGCCCAACTGGGAGAGAGTTGGAGAACACCTGTATGTATAAATTAGAATTTTCTACAGTAAAGGACAGGCCAATAGGTTTACATCAATCTTGTTTGGCATTAGGAAGGCAATACAATAGCTATACTGGAATTGTGCAAAAAATGTCATTGTGAACATCTGTATCAACCTAATAATTAATAATTTGATTATCACTGTCTCTTTATCTGCCAATTCCATCTTTCAATTATCAAAGTTCTAATTATAATGGAATGAGTTTTGTGTGTCATGTTTTTAATTATTTATTTCTAGAATAGCTGATTTTAGACAGGAAAGTTATTTCAATTTGATCAATAATTTAGCAACTTCTCACTGTTGTTTACCAACTACACAAGTCAAATTTACTACCCTAAGATAATTGAACAAATTTTCAAGACCTTAGAGAAGTCTTTTCCTATGTCCATAGTGGTCATTATTACAATCCTTGGAGAATTTTTCACACCACCATTAGCTAATGGTCTTCCACTGGAGTTTGAGTGACAGCAAGTCTCCTCAAGTTTTTAGGACTCTTTTAAGTATTTTATCTGATCTTAATAATGCTGTAGTTTGGATTGTCTCCCCTTGTTCTCTTATTTCTAAGTCTTCCAGTCCCTTTACCAATCCTTTGGTGACTGTACTAAGTGCTCTAAGTACAATTGATATCACCATCAGCTTCATGTTCCATAGTTTTTTAGTTCCTTAGCAAGGTCTTGGTACTTATCTCTCTTTTCGCTTTCTTTCAATTTTACTCTGTGGTCTACTAGTATGGCAAAGTCCACTATTTCAGCAGATTCTCTTTTTTTTTTGTTGACAATCACTAGGTCTGGTCATCTGACAGCTGAGATTAGGTGATCTATTTGTATCTCAAAATCCCAGAGAAGCTTGTGCATCTCATTCTCTAGAATGGATTTTGGGTTGTGCATATACCAATTGTTTGAATAGTCAAATTTAAATTCTTTGCACAACTCCCAGTAGATTATCTTTCCCACCCAGTCATGTCTAGTCTTACACTCTTTTTGCACTACTTTACAACATTTGCTTATTATATGATTGATCATTTCGTCTCTATCACCACATAATTTACATTTGCTATTTTGTTGCATCTTATCTATTTTTGCTTTGAAATTATTATTATTATTATTATTACTATTTGAGATTACTTAAAAAAAAAAGATGATTAAAACGGCAAATTGTATATATCTAATTTCTCAGCCATAAACAGATCAAGAGGTGCATATCATGGGCTGTATCCAATGATATCAGAAGAAACAAAGAGAGAAATTTCCTACCCCAATTTTAGGGGATGTGGTGTACCTAAGGAAAACAGGGTGATAGCAAGAGTAAAAAATTTTCAAGAGTTTTAATGCAATATGACAAATAAATTTTAGCCTGAGGAGCAAATTTATTATTGAGATAAAAAAAAGACCCTTCTTTTCCTTGTGGAAAAAAGGCGGTAGAATATAGTGTCCAAGATATTATTTCAACAATAAAAGCAATTCAAGAAATCATTTTGATAGTCTGAACAACTCTTAAAAGATAACTTTTATCAAAATTATTAAAGAGTATTCATAAAGAGATTTGAAGAAATTGTGGCTGCTCTAATTCTACTCCTGGTAAAAATTATGAAATCTTTGTTAAGCAATGAATAAACTAATAATTGATATGATGCAAAACACTTTTCTTTAATTTTTAAACATTCTGTCTTCATATATCTTACACAAACTAGATTAAATTATTTGAATTGATGATATAATTTTTTCCAAACTATGCAGAGAAAAATATGGAATAACCTAATGTTGAAGAAAGAATTATGCATATTTCATGAAACCAGAATGTTTAGCTATTAAATAAAAAATGTTTTACATCTTATCTGTTATTAGTTCATTTACTGCTAAAAAAAAACAGGGTGAACATCCTCAAAATATGCCAAGTCCATAATTTTTGCCAGGGGCTGTCGGAGTGGTAAGAATTTGGTATTTTAATGAAGAAATGATTGTTCTGAAACTCTTTAAGAAGAACATGACATGAAGACATGACAGGTAAGGAGATGAAATCAGAAATAGACAGTGGAGAGGTAGTTTGGCATTATAAAGAAGAATTGATAGTACCAGTTCTGAAACTCTTTTGAAAGGATACCAGACATAAAGGGTAAAGGAATGAAATCAGAAATATTCACAGACTTTTTGGAGACACAATTTAGCATTATGAGGAAGAATTGATAGGTATGGGTTCTGAAATTTCCTAATAGAAACAGTAATCCTCTACAAAGTTTAACTTAGTTATGTAACAAAGCTATAATTATGGAGTACCTAGTAAGGATAGAATTCACTAATAATGTTCTGATAGCCTTATCCAAAGAAGAACAGTAAATGTAAAAGATAAAAGGGATAATTCATGGAATGAACAAAAAGCAGGTAAATAATTATAAGAAAAAGCTTAAAGCACTTGTACACCAAAGTTGAGCAGTGATGAACCTGCTCAGAATTTAGATGTGTAACCAATTAAAGCAGCCAGTACCTAGTTGATTGAGTGTTTGCCTGGGAGACCTGGGGTTCAATCTTAGGTCAAGTCATACCAAAGACTCAAAAAATGGTACTTGATGCTGCCTTGCTTAACACTCAGAATTATAAGGTATGTATCAAGAGTAAAGTGAAGCAATCCAGAGAAAGAAGTATCACCCTCCCCTACACCTTAGTGTAGTTGCTAGTGAAAAGGGAGCCCTCAGGTAACCCTTGACTATGGTCGCCAACTTTACTTAGTAATGGAAGCAATCAAAGGCATTATATGCCAGATAAAGCTTAGTAAATTCTGAAATTCTCTAAGAAGGACAGCAGATAAAATTTTTCTGTTGATCAAAGAATAGCCTTTGCTCTTCATTCCTGGAAGGTTGCTTAATAAAATAGGCAGGAAAGAAGAAGGCAAGAAAGCACAAAGTCCTGTTTCCCTTGGATAAAAGAGCATATCTCTTAGGCAACCCATTGTCTGAAATGATAATTCTGTAAATCCATGCTTGTTCTTTTTTACCTCAGTTTTTTGAATAGAAAAGTCATGTTCCTTTACTTAAGCTTTTTAAACAGACAATTGTCTCCTCTCTCAGCTATAATTGTTATTGTCCTGGATATGACACTAAACAATCTGATGGTGAGGATCCAGTGATGCTGGACCTTTGGGGAATGCAGAGCACCCCTTCATTGCCATTGCTCTCAGGTTCACTCTGGACCGGAATGGTAGCACCTGATAAGGCCCTATCTATGGGTTGAATAGAACTAAACTGCATACTTATGCTAAACTGAATTGTTTGAATTAGAACTGTTTGACTAAACTGAATAGCTTGTAATAGAAATGTTTTGACAATCAAAGTGTACTTACATTTGAACTGTGTGCTTATGCTAAACTGAATTGTTTGAAATGGAACTGTTTTTGACATCGAAACTGTACTTATACTTAATGGAATTGTTTAATATAAAACTGTTTTGACATTTAACTGTGTGTAAACAAAATCTATACTTATACTAAACTGAATTAGCTGAATAAGAACTATTTAAATAAACTGAATAGCTTGAAATAAATGTTTTTGACAATTAAACTGTGTACTCATGCTAAACTGAATTGTTTGAAATAGAACTGACTATTTGCATAAAAATGGATTTGGTATTAAATAACCTACAAAGGTTGAGATGCCATAAAAACCAACCAACCAACCAACCATGATCATTATGCTCATACCAACATCATCGAGTAAGACTTTTTTGTTTTCGTACTCTTTAATATAGTACTCGTTCATAGAACAATATGTGAATATTCTATCTGTTTGACACATTTATTCTTTCTTATCACTGCTTCTTGTACATTATATATATTAAATGTTTATATAATTGTGAATGAGCTTATCTGGTCTTTCCTTCCATTTATGCTGTATTAGTGTATCCACGATATACTAAGGCGAATATTGAGCCTTGGTTAATGGGGGCTTGACTAAATATCCTCCCTACCACCAAACAACCCAATAGCCTGAAATGCTATGGTGAAAAAACAAGATAAAGAATCTGGTTAAAAAATCAATATATGATTTTAAAAACCTCTTGTCTCAGAAACTATAATAAAAATTTGAGTGAGATGGAGTACCTGTTAGCAGTCATTCCTTAGCATTAGATCTGGCTGTCTGTCTGTCTATCTAGGTTATATGAATGGATTATAATGTCAGCAGATTGAGCTGATGATTGAGGGAAAGCAGACGGTTCTGGAGGAGGAAAATGTTGTTTCCTTTTCATTCAGTTTTGCAGTCGGAAAGGAATGTGCTAAAGAAGCAACTCTCCTCACCTTCCTCTAAAATAAAATCCATAGAAATTATGCAATTGATAAAGTGCAGTCATTTGAACAAACAGTTTAGTCACCTTTAGAAAAAAAAACAAAAAGACAAAAAAACAAGAATGAGTCAGTCTTATTTAATTTTCATCAACTGATGTCATAAATTTATTGATGGGAGCACAGAATGCTTTAAATTCATATATTCTTTAAATCACCAGTTGGGGAATACTTTTTTCTATAACCCCCAACATAAATCTAGTAAATGTTGTTAACTGGATGGTTTCAGCTTCTCCTCTAATTTCAAATTTTCTAGTAATGCAAGCTGCCAGAAAAACTTATGAAAGATATGGACATTTACAATGCTCAGCTCACTCTAACATATGACCAAATATGAAGAAAGGGAGGAAGTTTATGTTTCATTTGTATTTATTTCATTTTATTAGGTTTTATTTTTCATTATTCAGAGAAAGACTAGGCTTATTTATACGTAACACAGTACTGTTTGGGTTTATTAAAAGAATTTTCTTATTATGCTCTAATTCAAATCTTGTTATAATTCCTAAAGTCTTTATCATGGTCAAAAAATAGAATGGCCAGTAAATCATTCGAGATCACTATCTGATCAGCAGACGTAGCATTGAGAAGGACAAGGAATTAATTTTTTTTTTACCAACTATGAATGTGACAAGGAATTAAGCCTTTTTTTGCCAATTGAAAGGCACCAGAGATTGTAGCTGCTGACACTTTCTTCATCACATCAAAAGAATATAAATAACAGACCATAATCCACAATGGGAAGTTCTCATTCTTGCAATTCCTATGCAATAGTTCCCTTGTTCATCTCAACGGCCAGGCACATATAACACACAAAACAAATCCCTTTGGAACCAATAGACTTTACCTCATACCTGCACAAAGGATAGATCAAAACAAGTTATCTATGAATACTGAGAACTCAACCATCATAGAACAGACATTTAACAACTTAGTTTTCCTTATAAGCATATGACAAAAGTAAGCACCTTCTGGCACAGCAAAGTATCAATGACCAAAAATGACTAAAGATGTCAAAGTTTTTCTTACTCACATGTGATGAATGTACTTCTGATGCCACATAGGAGAACTAAAGTATGGGTGCCCAAAATTGACAAAACATGTTATTTAAGATTTACAGACATCTCATGAGACAGTTGAACTGCAAATGAACAAAATTATCAAAAGATAATATTATACACAGCAGCAAAAGTTGTTTTTTTAAAATTGATATAATAAATAAAGAGTGCTTAATATCGATGACAGAGCATAGTTATTTAAATAAGAATAGCATAGACATAGAATCAAAGGTGCTTGGTGACCATATTTACCAACCCCTCCGCTCAGGCAGGATATGACACAAGGTCAATTTTTAAGCGGAGCTTAACAGGTTTGAATTCAGAGTTTTCCTTCTCCTAGACTAGTTGCCTAACCAAGGCTGAAGAACCTAGTCTGTCCTATTCTTTACCCATAGCTGGAGGGAGAATAATTGGATTCATACCTTTCTCAAGGGTATCAGTGCTATGTGAAATGCAATCAGCCTCGTCCAGGATTTGAACTCATGTCACCGTGTCCATTTCCTATGACGATAACCATTACACCACGGACACCTCCATGAAAGGTGCTTGGTGACTGTTAGTTTCTCATTTGTCTGATCATCAGACTATGTGTGTATGCCATCCTAATTCAAATGCATATGTTTTATCACTGATATCAAGCAATTTTTATCTGTAATGATTTCAAATTTTTTAAAACACTTTCTTCTTGCCCATTCGGCTGGTGCTGTAGAATACAGAGAAGTAAGACCCCCCCGCCCAATGAATGCCCTAGATATGACCTTAAACAATCAAATAGTGAGACTCCAGTAATGCTAGAGCTCTGGGAAATGCAAAGTACCCCTTCATTACTCTCACTCCCAGGTTCACTCTGGCTCGGAGTGGTAGCACCTGAAAGGGTCCTATCTATGGATCAAATAGAATGTTTGACATTTAAAGTGAGTGCAAACAAATGACTTATGCTAAATAGAACTGTTTGATCCTTTAGCTGAGTGTAAAGAAATGACTGATGTTTAATTGAATTGTTAGTGATACATAGCAATACTTGGAACCGTTTAACTATGTGAAAATGAATGAGTAATGTTGAATAGAATTATTAATATTAAATAGCCAAACATGAAACAATTTAACTGCGTGCAAAAAAAATGAGCTCAGGCTCATTTAAAAATGTTATCAACAAAATATGTTTACAAACCATATATCTAATATATATGTACAAAGAGGATTTGGCATTAAATAACCTACATTGTTTGATATAAAACCAAATGAAACCAAAGACCTATATTCTTAGCATTAAAACACCATGAGATTATCATCAACTCTAGTTATATTCATATTTATAATGTTTGTAAATGTTAGAATTATATTCATTTACTAAAAAAAATCAACAGTCCAAATCCAAACAATTAATTAATCCAAACTATTAATTAATCCAGACTATTAATTAATCCCTCATCTTATTCTTCCCCAAAAAAACAGGTCTATTTTATCCATGTTGATAACACAAATTCGTTTTGGTTCAATCTATAAAATTTAATGATTTTTCAATTTAAAAAAAAATAGTATTATTTATCTATATCCTTCTTTTTTTATCTTTTCATTAGAGAATCAATTTGAAGGTTCTGATGGTTTCAATTATCATCAGTTAGTGAGTATATTAAGGAAAACCTAGGGAGTTACTGCTATCAAAATGTATAGATTTTTGATGGTGGTTTGAGAAAAGGTAATATAAAAAAAAAGTCTCTTTAACAGAACAATCAACTGCAATTGATTGATGATGAACCAGCTCAAACCTGTTGGAATTGCAAAGTCAATAATAAATACCATCACTTCAAATAACCTCAAATACAATTTAATTGATTACATTAAGAAATCTTTTCTTTTTCCATTTTAAATGCTATTTAGAGTAACTTTTACTGATATTTATTTACTAAAGTTTATTTAAAGGAGTTTTACTACAAGACTAATTCAAATTCGAAATATGAGAAGTGACCAAAAAGCATTAAAGCTGAATGTTTAGATTATTCTAATTTTGGAATCTAAAAGCAATACCTTGGTAGCAATATCCCATCCACTGAAAATGATGCCAACATATGCATTGAACAAGCACAGACTGCTATTGTCAGGTTATTGATCATGAGATAAAATGGGAATTTTTCTAAGCTGTAGCAGTATCAATACTACTGTATTGAGAAAAGGCTTGATGGGAAGAACACAAGAATGTTGTGTGCTGTTTTGAGCCAATCCTAGAAGCAGCACCCTACAAAACAGTAGCTGTACGGCCACTTACCTCCCATCTCACTAACCATCTAAGTAAGACAAGCAAGATATGCTGGGCTCTGCTAGTGAAGAAATGATAAATTCATAAGCAATGTTAGCCCACAGACTACTACACATGGGCACACCAGTGTTGGCTGACCAGCAAAAACTTACATTCAGCAGCTCTGTGAAGACATTGAATGCTGCTTAGAGGATATGCCATGAGCAATGACCTTTAGGGATGGATAATGAGAAATTTGGTTTGGTTTGGTTTATGTCATACCAACTATGCCAAATTCAGCTTATATATATATATATATATATATATATATTAGATATGTATGATTTGTAAACATAAGTCAACAAAGTTAAATAGTTTCAAGTATTGTTATGTATCACTAACAATTCAACTAAACATCAGTCATTTGTTTACATTCAGCTAAATGATCAAACTGTTCTATTTCAAACAATTCATTTTTGCACACGGTTTAAATGTCAAACAGTTCTATTTGACCCATAGGATCCTTTCAGGTGCTACCACTCCGGGCCAGAGTGGACCTGGGAGTGATGGAAATAAAGGAGATCTCTACATTCCCAAAGCTCCAGCATTACAGGAGCCTCACCATCAGATTGTTTAATGTCATATCTAGGACACTCTTTTGTTGGGGGGGGGTCTTACTCCTCTGCAGAGATGCAGTCGGTGTATTCTACCGCCCCAGCCGACTGGGCTGAGATGAGAGAGAGAGAAAGAGAGAGAGAGAGAGAGAGAGAGAGAGAGAGTCAAGAGAATCTGTGCTGTAAGCTCACCTTGATCCTATTTACCCAACTTCTCCGCTCAGGCACGATATGACACAAGGTCAATCTTTTTAGCGGTGTTTAACAGGTTTGAATTCAGAGATTTCCTTCTCCTAGACTAGTTGCCTCACCAAGGCTGAAGAACCTAGTCTGCCCTACTATTTACCCATAGCTGGAGGGAGAATAATTGGATTCATACCTTTCCATGGGTATTAGTGCTATGTGAAATGCAATCAGTCTCGTCCAGGATTTGAACTCATATCGCCGTGTCCATTTCCTACGACAATAACCATTATACCACGGGCACCTTCAATACACCACAGGCACCTCCATAAGCTCTGTAAGCTCACCTTAATGATGATGATGATGATGATGATATGCACAACTGAGTAACTTACATGATAATGTGATGTCTAGACTTAGTCTAGATGATCAGCTGTTTTTAGCAAAACATGAGATCATGCAAATACGGCACCATTCAGGTGCACCGTTCAGTGTTGCTCTTTTCTTATATCCCAAATAGAAAATTCATCTCAATTGTAGGATTTGAGCACATAGCGGACATTAAAAGAGGCACTCTCATTTGTAATGGTTATCATCCTGGGAAATGGACATGAGGACTCGAGTTCAAATCCTGCATTTTGCATAATGCTAATACCCTCGAGAAAGGTATGCATCTAACTATTCTCCCTCTAGCTATGGATAAATAGTAGGGCAGACTGGCTCTTTAACTTAAGCATAGCAACCAGTCAAGGAGAAAGAAAAATCCTGATTTCAAACCAGTTACATGAATGTGGCTGGGGACCACTTTCAAACAACAATCCCTAAGAAACTCCACATGTGAATTCATGACCAAAGCTGGCTTAAACCACATTGGGTGAATGCTGCCACACACACACACACACACACACACACACACACACACACACACACACACACACACACACACACACACACTGAACTACATATGTCTAAAGGGCTTTTTCTAAATTGCTTTGACCAATGAAAAATTCACTGAAATAAATGTGTTGGATGTCAAAAGGACTATTTTGAAAGAAATTAATGTTTTATTCATTATTCATTTTTGTCTCAATAAATACATCTCAGTACTTTTTAAACATGCATATAAATGAAAAATTTTGTCATCTAATTAGATATGGAACTTATTGGGTCTCTAAAATTATAAAAAAATTTTTAAATCTGTAATAGTAATATTTATCGATATTAATCTGGAGGTATATGAGAAAGTTTCCAATATTTTTATTTTTATCTATTTTTCATTTTTTCATTTTTGGGCAAGCAATAAAATCAATTTATCCCAAGAATCTAAAATAAAGAAAATTATGGCCAAATACAAGATGGCTTTCAACATCTAAATCTAAATTGAATTTTCTGGGAGAATTTCTTTGCATTTGGTCAAATTTATAGAGAATTATTCTTTACAAAAGGATGAAACTAGGACAATATCATTGTAAAATGCTACAGTGAGCAATTGGCTTATTTGAAGGTCACAGAAAAGCTTTTTTTCTTTGCAGCAAAATAGACTGTTGATGTTGCTGCCAGACAATGCCCATCCTAATGTTGCATGTGCCTTTTGAAAATAAATTAGTCTAGTCACAGTGGTGCACCTTTCCAGGCTATACCTTCCCTCTTTCTCTAAAAAGGGTAAAAGTTGGGTTTACCTGTTGCCAGAAAAAGAGACCCCCTCTTTCCATATAGATATTGCACCCAAGAAGGTTGCAGAATGGATTAGCCAAAATATTTCGATGACAAACTCGGCGAATATAAAAATGTTTATGGAAAATGAATGATGGTTACTAAACTTATCTTCATGCAATACAGAGTCTAATGAGCACTTAGTGAGGATCAAACTCACTTCAGTAGTAATGGTTTGTGATAACAAATGCTCCTCAGAAAAGCACCATCTTCTTGTATCGTTCCTTCTGAGCTGCATTTGATGATGAGGTTCCAGTCCTGGAGCTTTTGGGAACATGGAATACATTGCTATTACTCCCAGATCCACTCTGACTTGAAGTGGTAATATCTATTATAGTCCCATCAATGAGTCAAATGAATCATTTACTATACATTAAACAATTTAACTGTGTGCAAACAAATAATCAATACTGGATAAAATTATTAGTATTAGACAGCAATAATTAAAACCATTTTACTGTGTGCAAGCAATAAATAGCAATATTTGAAACATTTAACTGTGTGTAAACAAATAAAATCTGGCTCATTTAAAAATAATGTTACCCACAAACTATTTCATGACAAATTATTGTATATATAGGTCTGATTTGGTTTGACTTAGTTTTATCGTATATCAACCATTGCTGGCTATTTAATGCCGAATCCATTTTAATACATATAAACAGTTCTATTTAAAACAATTCAGTTTAACCTAAGTACACAGTTTAAATGTCAAAAACAATTCTATTTTAAACAATTAAATTTAGCAAAAGTACACAGTTTAATTCTATTAAATCCATAGATAGAACCTTATCAAGTGCTACCACTCCGGGCCAGACTGGACCAGGGAGTGATAACAATAAAGGTGTACTCTGTATTTCCCAAAGCTCCAGCATTACTGGAGCCTCACCCTCATATTTTTTAGTGTCATATCCAGGACGCTCATTGGGGGTCTTACTCCTCTACAGAGATGCAACCAGTGTATTCTGCAGCCCAAGCCAACTGGGCCCATTATATATATATATCATCATCATGTCGTGCTGGTAGCACGGATATCCCTGACCCTCTCTCGCCACTTTTCCCTATCGTTCATCGCCTCAGGCAGGTCTTCAGGACAACATCCTGTATCCTCACATAGTTGCTGAATGTATGTTCGTGCTTGTCGTCCTGATTTTGAACGGCCATGTGTGGGGGTCCATAAGAGTAAAAAGCTGATATTCCATAAAATACAACCAACCAATCAATCAAACACAGATTCAGTGATGCCTGATCCACACTGAGATTAGCTCATTAAAATCTTCTCCCCATATATCACATGAATATATTCATTTTACGAAACAAGCCCTAACATACAGAGAAGATCAAAATGAATCAACTCTTTACATTGAAAACCAGAACAATGATTATGGTTACTTTTTTGCACATTATCTTTTCAGTAAGGACCATCCCTCTAGACAGCACCAGCTTCTACTGTTTGAATAAGCATGATTCATCTTTGTTGTTCTTTAAATCTTTTTTAAAGGCCATTTTAAAATTCTATTTTGATTTATGGGCAGCAGTTAAGTGATGTGAGGAATAAAACTCAATCTAATTAATCAGGTCAAAATAATTGCAGGTAATGTCGTATGGTGTTGAGGACATTGAGGACATTGAACATAGAGAAATGAAACATATAATAGTGGACATTGAACATAATGGATATTGAACATAGTGGACATTGAAAGAAATATCTTCATTCATTAAAAGAAAATTACAAACATCAAACCCACATTGGGAGAATGGAAACAAAGCTACAGAAAAAACCTGAAAAAAGCAATTATATTGTCCAGACTTTGTATAGGTCATACAAGGACAACACATTCTTACTTACTTTAAGCAAAGCAGCAATCCACGTGTCATGCATGCCAGACCGAATACACTGTGAAACACATTTTCATTGAATGTACTAACCTGGCCCAAATAAGAGAAACCTTTTATAGTGCAAATGACATGAAAGAGCTGTTCCAAAAAATTGAAATCAAAAATGTAGTGTGTTAATTCAAAAAAGCAGTGAATCTATATGGAAAATTCTAAAAGAGTTTTCAACAAGACCAATTTCTCCAACAAACTGTTCCTCTACAAGAAATCATCATCATCATCATGTCGTGCTGCCAACACGGATATCCCCGACCCTCTCTTGCCACTTCTCCCTATCATTCATCGCTTCTGGCCTGTCTTCAGGGCTACATCCCGTATCCTCACATAGCTGCTGTATGTATGTTCGAGCTGGTCGTCCTGCTTTTGCTTGGCCATATGCGGGGGTCCATAGGAGTACATCACTGATGAGTTCGTCCTTGCTTCTCCAGCAGTGTCCTGCATGTCTGGTTCGTCTAACTTGTATAGTTTTTGTGATGGGATGCAGGTGGCTATATAGTTGGTGGGGTGTTGCTGCCAGGACTTGTTCAATATTGCTCACAACATTCTTGTGTAATTGCCGTCTAGCTTCTTCTTCAAGCATTTAGTTAGCGTCCAAGCAGTGGAATTCATATAGCAGTATCGATATGACCGCTGCCTGGAAGAAACTCCGTTTCATTTTATCGGTCAGGTCTGATTTCCATATGATCGAGAGCCTATCGATAGCTGTCCGTGCTTTCTTTAGCCGTGTGTCGATGTCTTATTCGGTTGATGAGACGCTGAAAAAATCTTTTTCATAACAAGATGATTTTCTGCAAATAAACATTTGATGAAACTAGATTCTTTCTACAAACCATTTCCCTACAAATAAATTCCAACATAACAGACCTTTCCATTTCCCCCTTTTTTTTAACTTGATTTGACATTAAATGACCAAGAAGGTTGATATGCTGTAAACAAAAAAACAAACAATCATTAAAAGAAGAGTTTCTGAAGTGCTTTGACCAACGGAAAACTCACTTCAATAAATGCTCTGGATACCAATAGGTGTTACTCTTCCAGAAATCAGAAGTCTTTTGTTACTGTATCAATCAAACACAGGTACATTCAGTGATGTTCAGTCTGTACAGACAGCATTTCACTACAACCTTCCCCACATATATAAAATAAACATATTTAATTTCTGAAACAAGCACTACCATACAGAGGAGATCATAATGAATAAAGATATATTTATTTTCAGAAAATGCTAACTTGATTTTCTTTTACAAAATAAAAATTAAATGAGAAAAGCAATTTTTGTCAAACTAGTTGAACTGGAAACTCACCATCAGATACAATTTAGTGTCATATCTAGGATACACCTTTTTTTGGAGGGAGATGAATCTTAACTCTTTACAGGGGATACAGTCAGCATATTCTAAGCCCCACTAACAGGTTTGTTAGTAATTTTGGTAGCAAAGTGAAATTTTCATTTTGACATTTCTGTTTTAAAAATAGCTTCTCTTAATAAAGAGTTCAGTGGCTTTAAAAATGTGGTCACTTAAAATAGCCTGCAAGACAAATAAAATGACTTGTTTGAAATGTTTAACAAACAAAACATGAAAAAATAACAGTGTCAGACATTAAAAACGACTGCAATCTAATCATTGTGCGTAGAATATGCATACAAGCATATTGATAGCTTCAGTATTAGCCATTCGAGTCATGTGAAACCAGTCAATTTATTACATTGTCATCCACAGACTAAATTTACCAAAATCCATACCTTTATTATTATCTCCTGACTGTAAAAAACTTTTAAGTATCAATAAATAACATTAAGAAACAAAACAAGAAAGAAACTTATATAAGTTGCATACATACTGAAAAGAACGTTTTGTTAGAAGTTTCTTTAATATATACTTATATGGTGCCTGTCATCTGATGACATTTTTATGCTGAGAATATTTTTTCTATTGTGTGTAGTAATCAAGTTTTGTTATTTTTGGCCATCCATACTTCAATTGTCCCATAAATGTATGGAGGTTTTCATTATACTAAGGTGAGTCAGAAGTTTTTAAATATTTTAGTGCATGCTTGGTTCGTTTGGTTTGGTTTGGTTTGTTGGGTTTTATGGCATATCAACCTTTGTAGGTTATTTAACGCCAAATCCATTTTTATGTAAATAATCAGTTCTATTTAAAACAATTCAGTTTAGCATGAGTACACAGTTTAATTGTCAAAAACATTTCTATTTCAAATTATTTAAGCAGTTGTACATAACAATTAAGTTTTGTGTAAGTACATAACAATTAAGTTTTGTGTAAGTACAGTTTCATTGTCAAAAATATTTCTATTTCTATTTCTAGCTATTCAGTTTAGTCAAGTAATTCTAATTCAGCTAATTCAGTTTAGTAAAAGTACAGATTTTGTTTACACACAAGTACATGTCAGAACAATTCTATGTTAAACAATTCAGTTTAGTGTAAATATGATTTCAATGTCAAAAAACAGTTCTATTTCAAATAATTCAGGGTAGCACAAGCACGCAATTCAAATGTAAGCACGGTTCAATTGTCAAAAACATTTCTATTTCAAGATATTCAGTTTAGCATAAGTATGCTGTTAGTTCTATTTAACCCATAGATAGGGCCCAATCAGGTGCTACCACTCTGATCCAGAGTGGACCTGGGAGCAATGGCAATGAAGGGGTGCTCCGTATTCCCCAAGGCCCTAGCATTACTGGGATCTCACCATCAGATTGTTTAGTGTCATATCCAGGACACTTGTTAGTGTTGGTGGGGGTCTTACCCCTCTGCAGAGGTACAGTTGGTGTATTCTACAGCCCCAGCCGACTGGGCAAACTGCATGCTTGTTTATGGTTTATATCTCATGTGACCAAAGCAGTTCAAGCTGTGGTTGAGAGTATTATGGTAGTTAGTGTTAGTGTGCTAACACATTGTGTATTGCTTCTCTTCATGTGTGATTTGAAAGCTGCACAGACGAACATGCAATGTAGTTTGAATTGAGCCATAATACCACAAAAGTAATGAAACACATTTGTTGTGTGAAAGGTGAAGATGCAGTTGATAACAGTACAGTAACCATAAGAAATTTCACTCTTTGTGCAAGAACCTTAACAACCAGGCAAGGTTAGGTAGACCTAAAACTATGGATTCTGAAGCCATACTCTGACAAGTAGCACTTGGAGAGTATCAGGTGAGCTCAGCCTTTTGTACTCTTGTGTGATTCATTACCTTCACAACCTTGGTAAAAGCATCTGGATCTTTTAAATTGTACCTCATGTACTACCAAAATATTGAAAAACTTTTGACTCACCCTAGTATATTAGTGAAGAAAGTTGACTTAATATCCACTTGACTTTTGAACTGAAACAAGAGATAAAAGACACCTGATAGAAGCGAATGTATTCTTCACTATATTTGTTTTTTAAAGTAAGAGGTTGTCCATGTTGCATAGTGGCTAACATGATGGATTTCAACTTTGTTGTAAGTGAGTTCAAACTTCAGTCACGCTATTGAATTTACTTCAAGACTAACACTTTTGAGAAACGTATGAACCTCCTTATCACCCCAATTAAGAGTTAAATAGGACTACAGCCATTCTTTTAGTAGGATTGCTTTGGCATTAGATAATATACGAAGGTTGATATATCATTAAACAAAGAAACCAAACCAAAATAAAAAGAAATATTTTTCAAAATCTAGTGAAGCAAATATTTTTGTAAAACTAGTTTTCATTGAATCATATAGCTTCTTTATCTTTGTAACATTTTAATCATTGAGTTAAAATTTTGCTTGCCAGACATAAATAATGATATTATTAATTTTGGAGGACAAAAATTGGCAATAAAAACTGTCTAAAACCTACTTTAAATTTTCAAAAGTAATTTTATCTTTCATGATTAACTTTAAGCTATATTCTTGCAATTAAAACATCAAGAAAGATATCTAAATTCCTATTTATTTCTGTAGAAACTCATATGAATGTAGGGAAAACAATAACACCATTGGATAGAGCAAGTTTTTAGCTACAAATACCGATTTTTCCATTCAGTCACAACCACTAGTTTTGCATTTTCTTCAACAACAAATAAGAGCTTCAATACCATGTTTATAGTGTATTCTATTTTATCATATTGTCCTATATGTAATAAACAGATGTTGATGGTATAGCAGTAAAAGTTGAACCTTCCTGTCAATAATCCATGATCTTTCTTTTTACCTTGTTATAGATGGCAGCTGTGCAGGAGTTTAGCAAAATGACATCTGACATGAAAGCAGAGCATGGCATTGAATTTTGCCACGATGAAAAATTGTACACATTAATATTCTTCAATACTTGTTGAAGTCTTACAAAGACCAAACAATAGATATGAGCACAGTCAGGTGATGGGGGTACATTTCTGCAGTGGTGAAAGTAACGTGAGTAACAAGTCACTGTCCAAGGATACTCGGTGGGGAGGGGGGTTATCACTCGGCAGAGATGCAGTTACCATATTCTACAGCTCCTGCCAACTAGGCTACAATGAACCTGAAACCCTATTGTATGTGAATACCTTGACTTATCAAAGCTGTTTTCCTTAGACTAATAAAGAAACCAATTAATTTTATAAGAAGGACACAATTTTTCATTGATATAACAAAATAAAAATAGCTATCCTAAAAATATTCTGGCAGAAGGAAATTTTTCATAGAGAATTGTTATATATTGACCCTCGACCGAGCCGTCAATTAAGAGATACACCTGTGTAAATAAGCAGAAGAACAGGGGAAGCAGGTGGGCACGAGACAATGATATAACCAGGTGCCCGGGGCAGTTTGAGTCTGTTTGAGACAAGATGCTCAAGTGAGAGCCAGCAGCAGACAGAGAGCTTTGGGCCCTCAGTGACCCATGGTTGAGCAACTCCAGCCAAGATGAGGAAGAAGTGCTGCTATGGTCAGAAGAACTTTGGGTCAATATAGCAGTCTCTCCCCATCTCCAGCTCATCTCTCACACTCAACCAACATCACCCTTTTAAGAATAAAGTGTGAGAGATTATATTTTAATAAAGAAGTGTATTCATTCGTTCATTGAAGTTCGTTTATTATGTTTGGTTATGTTCCGCATATATAATGTATGTATCATTGTATACAATAGAAAGATTAACAATAAATTACTTAATTAGTCCAACCGTAAAGTCATTCTCATCATTATCTGGTTGCACTGACAGCATGGATATCTTTGATTCTCTTGCTATCCTCCCCTATCATCCATCACTACTAACAGGTCTTAGTTAAAGTAAGTGAGTCTTTGCTGGTCCGCCAACTCTAGGGCATCCATGTGAAAGAGTCCATAACAGAGCATCAATTATGAGTCCATCCTTGCTTTTCCAGCAGTACCCCACATTTTGTTCGTCCTCCTTGGATGGTTTATGAGATGTGAAGAAAGTTGCTATTTAGTTGCTGTTTTGTGGCGTATTACTTCCAGGATTTGTTCATCACAGCACATTGCATTTTTATGTAGTTCTCATCTAACTTTTTTTCATGCATTTCGTTAGTGTCCATGTGGTGCACCCATACAGTAATTTGGCACAGCCACAGCTTGGAAGAAATCTTTTTTATTTTATCAGAATGGCTTTTTCTTTTAAAAGCCATTCTATAAAATGAAAGTCATGATAATCTTTCTTGACAGGAGTTGCATAAGAATGCTATATTGAACAAATCCTGGAAGCAACAACTCACAAAAGAGCAGCTGTATGACTACTTACCTCCTATCTCTAAAAGGATCCAAAGAAGATGGAAAAGGCATGCAGGACACTATTAGAGAAGCGAGGACGAATTCATGTGACATTCTGCAATGGACCCCCGCACATTGATGTGCCAGTGTTAGCCAACCAACAAGAACTTACATACAATGGCTCTGTATGGACAAAGGATGTAGTCTAGAAGACCAGCTGGAAGCAATGGATGATAGGGATGGATGGCAAGAGAGAGTCAGGGAAATCCATGCTAGTAATGCATGATGATGATGATGATGATAAAAATGTCTGGTTTACAAACATTTCCTAAAAGGAGAAAAAAATATCAGTTGTTTTAATTTTTATGAAGCAAAGGACATTTAAAATTAAATATAGCAAATTTTTTCAAGAAACATTTTATAAAATAAGAACAGCCATTAAAAAACACTATTCTTAAGAGCAATTTAAAGAAAAAAGTTAAATTTCCTTAAATATTCTATAAATGAATATTTTATGAATAATAAGTTTCAATTTCTCAAATATTTTTCAATTAGAAGGTATGGGAATTTTTATAAGCTCCGAAAAGCCTGGTTTATTCCTACGTTTTGTAAAAGAATAAACCATAATTCAACAGCATTAGGGAGATAGGTGACAGCTTTTGAAGAAAGGAAGATGAACGACTTTTAGTGCAACAAAATTTATATACAACAACAACAATAACAATAAACAGGGTTTTACAACAAATGGAACAAACAACGAATATGTAAGAGTTCACAAAAGAGTTCTAGGTTACGATAGGTGGTAGGGTTTTGTAAGGTTTGTAAGGTTTAGTGAGGTTGTTATCAGATAAAGTTATAAGGTAAAGGTGTAAGATAATGTATGGTTAGGTATTGTAAAGTTTGTAAGATTGTAAGGTTTTGTGAAGGTTTGCAGATAAAATGCCTGCAGGAACTTAACTGTGTGTCCTGTTCCTTTTAACTCAGCACGTGCGTTTGTCGCTCTTGACTCCTGGCTGGTGGAAGAAGGTACCAAATACGTTTGCCGTCAAGGGCTGCTACGAATGGACCTGTTGCTAAGAGCGGTGGGAGTGGAAAATAGAGGAAGAATCTCCAGTGGAGCTCTTTTTTATAATGGACGCCACGTGACCCCAAAGGGCTGCTGCCGTTCGGTGAAACAGGATCACCAGTTCCTTAACAAAATTTCTACAAAGGCTGTCAAAATGTCTAACAGTTAAAATATCCTTAAACTATTCAGATTTGGTTTGGTTTAATGGCATATCAACCTTTGTGGGTTATTTAAGCCCAAATCCTGTTTATATATATAAGCAAATAGTTTGTAGGTAACATTTTTGGATGAACCAGAACTCATTTGCATATAGTAAAATGGTTTCAAGAATTGGTATTTGACACAAATAATTCAATTTAATATTAATGACAATCCCTTGTAAAAAATTAAACAGTTCTATTGACCCAAAAGTGGAACCCTAACCAGTACTATCACTCCAGTTGTTTGGTTGTGTTTTATGGCATGACAACACTTGTAGCTTATTTAATCCCAAATTCTATTTATATATATATATATATATATATATATATATATATATATATATATATATATATCACAATAGTCATCCACAGACAGATCTGTTTCGTTCTATCAGAACTCATCAGTGTGGCTAGACAGTATCTTCCTGTAGCTGGGATGGAAAACCGGTTGACTCAAACGCCAAGCCAAAGCTCCTAACCATTCAGCCACGAGGATATATATATATATATATATATATATATATATATATATATATATATATATGTATATATATATATATGTATGTATATATATATACAACCTAACAAAAGGTTACTGAATGAGAAATAACCAAAATGGAGGTTGGAAATCAAATGGAAATCTTTATTACATAAATAAAATACAATAATTGCCAGTGGTGTGAAGAAGATAAACCCCTGCTAGTGGTGACTATGTAGTCAGCACATTTTAACTCCTCACAATAGTGTTGAATGTATTTATGGGGAATTGGATATTGCCATTAATGTTCATAGACAGGATATATAATAGATTTGTAAACAAACAATTTGTGGATAACAATTCTTAAATGAGTCAGAGTTCATTTGTTTGCACACACTTAAATGGTTTCAAGTATTCCTATCTAACACTAATAATCCAATTTAACAATCACTTATTTGCACACAGTTAACTGGTTTCAAATATAGAAAATAATTAAATATTTCTATTTTACCCATAGATTGAACCCTAACATCTACAACAACTCTGGGGTCAGAGTGGACCGGATAATAATGGCAAAAAAGGGGTTCTCCACATTCCCCAAAGCTCCAGCACTTGAGCCTCACCATCAGATGTAGTTTTGTGTTATATCCATGACACTTGATGCAGTTGGAATATTCTACAGCCCTGGCCGACTAGGCTGTTAACTATTAAATATTGGTTATTGAGAACCCTTTCTTCCTTACTTATTTGTGATTTTATACAATATAAATCCTACAAATAAGATACCATTCAATATCAAACTTTGTAGTCAAAGTAATTATGTGAAGATCTAAAATGTGAAATTAAACTAAATGTATACTGTGAAATTTTCTTAAAAAGATCTTTAAAAAGCAATAACAAAAGAAAGAAGAAAATCGATAATTTTAAAGTGTTCAATAAGTTGAAGCAATGCTCATTTACAGCTTGAGACAGAATTTTATTTTTGTAATTGATTAATTAAAATTTCAGTTGATTTTGATTTTAGTTTTAATTTTGATTTAATAGTTATTATAAAATTTTGATGAATTAAATTTTCTAAAAAAGTAAAAAAAGCAAGTTATTTTTTAAGTTCATGTTTCTAAAGGGTTTAACAGGCTACAGAAATGTATAATGTCTGCAACCTTAGGCATTCAATTTCAAGATTTTTAGATTTCTTGATTTCAAGCCTTTTAAATCCATGTTATTTTGTAATACTTTAATTAATTAATTAATTAATTAACAAGCTCAATTATGAAAGCATTTTGGGCAGTTTTCCCTAATTAAAAGTAATAGTGCTTTAGAAATACACTTAATGCATAGGTCTTTGTTCAATCTGGTCCATATGATTTCTCAAGGGAGATAATTATTAGATTCTAATGATAGCGTACTTTTATTTTTTAAATTTATTCTTATGCATTTGATTATAATATACATTCTATAATTTCTTGATATTGCACTTAACAACTGTCAAAACCAGGTTTAAGCAAGTAAATCTTAAAATAAAAAACCTAGTTTAAGGCTTATTAAGATACTTTCTTTAGAATAGTCTAAAAAAAACAGCAACAGCAAAATAAAAATAAAAAAAAATTAAATCTAAAGTGTTTAAGAAGTTGGAGGAACACTTGACTGCATCTTGAGAGAGAATTTCAAACCTATTTACTCTTTGTATTTTTATTATAGATCAATTAACAAACGAGTGAATTCACAAAATTACTATTGGCTATCCCTTTGATAAAGAATAACAATACTTTAGAAGTACACTTTTTATTGTTGAAATATTCATTTTTTTGTTCATAGTTTTCATAGCTGTTTCTATTTTTCTAACTGATAATCTTACATATGATATCAACTGATCAATTGGACATTATAGTCAACCCCTAAAATTCATAGATGTTAATTCAGATTCATGCCTGTCGTGGCACCAAGTTTATCACCTGATCTCCGACAGGACTCAAAATCCATAGATCATTATTTTTTATACAGATTATGGAAAAAATTGACAAGCATGTTTTGAAGAATTAATTATTCACTTTATTTGGTGGTTCCATTCTTTAGCAATTTATAATGACTATTTCTATAAAATCACACAATTTATAATCACTATTTCTATAAAATCACACAATTTATAATCACTATTTCTATAATGTCACACAATTTATAATAACTATTTCTATAACATCACACAATTTATAATAACTATTTCTATAAAATCACACAATTTATAATAACTATTTCTATAACATCACACAATTTATAACTATTTCTATAAAATCACACAATTTATAATAACTATTTCTATAACATCACAATCTCTTGAGTTTCTTCATAGTTGATACGTCCATATTGTAATATATTCAAAGGCATAGCTTATGCTCTGAAGGTTGCGATAGATAATGTTGTGAGGGTGGACCATGTAATCCAGTCAAGGGATTTATGTATACATGCTATTATTTGATTATAAGTTATAATGTTCATATAATGACCATTAATTAAGGCAAAGTTTTGCAAATGAATGACACAAGTGATTGGTTTAAAGTGGTGAAGGCTTGTGTAGAGCAAGACACATTTTTGGATGAGCTGATAAAAGAAGAATGCTGCACTCTTCTTCAAACAACAGTTTTCAGTCTTTCCTTCTCCTAGACTAGTTAATCTACCAGGGTTAGAAAGCCTAGTCTTCCCTACTTTCTTACATATAGCTTGAGGATTGCAGAGAAGAGATGAGTACAAAAGCATTAGCACAAAATAAAATGCAAACAGCCCTTCCCAGAATTTGAAATTGGTCCACAGTCTATTTTCTTTCATTAGAATTATCATGCTAATGACAATTTATATATATATATATACACATTCATGTATGTGTTTGTATTATCATTGATATTGTCATAATGGTTAAAGTGTTCACCTCAAGACTGAATTTCAGTACCAAGTCGAGTCATACCAAAGACTCAAAAATGGGACTTGATGCCTCCTTGCTTTACACAGCATTATAAGGTATGGATCAATGGTAATTGGAGATATCCAGGAAAAGGAGTAGCACCTTCTCCTATACCTCAGTGTAGTAGCTATTGAAAATGGAGCCTTTGGGAAGCCCTCAACTATGGTCGGCCAACTTCCTTACTTATATATATATATATATATATATATATCAGTGGCAACTCTGTGTAAGATTATTCATGTAACATTATAATGAACACTGTCAGCAAAATTGATCTAAATCAACATTTCAAGGCACAAAGTTGGTTGGCAACCATAGTCGAGGTTGACCCAAAGGCTCCCTTTTTAATAGCTACTACACCAAGGTATAAGGAAGGGTGTTACTCCTTTCCCGGGATTGCTCAACTTTACCCTTGATACGTACCTTATATTGTTGAGTGTTAAGCAAAGCGGTATCAAGTACCATTTTTAAAGTCTTTGGTATGATACGACCCGGGATTGAACCCAGCTCTCCCGGACCACTGCCAAACACTCTACCCACTTGGCCAATTGAGCAGGTAAAAACAGAACTATAAAAGTTAAGGAGTTAAGATAAAAATACATATGATAAAAATATTAATAATAGTTTGAGTTAGGATATTGAGTCCAACCAAAGTGAAGGACAAATTTTATTGCTTCAAAATAAACCTGAATGAATGGTTCTTCAGGCTAAGCCCCAAAATCCCTATCTCCAGAGCTTCTACAAATATATCTATCCAAATCATGGAGTTAAAAAATCACAACCCTATCAAAATAATCTTCATAAAAACCAGAAAAAAAGTATGCACTAACCATTATGAGTCTCCTGAAGAAGACGATATAGTCTGAAATGTGTGTAGCGCATAATTATAAGAAATAAAACCTAATGAGGCACATTCAAATTCATTTGCAATATATGTATATACATATATTTTAAAAATATATATATATATATATTGAGTGAGAGTACATCCTGGAAGTAACATCACTCAATGCAGCAGCTATACTGCTACCTACCTCCCATCTCTAAAACCATCCAAATAAGATGTACAAGACTTACGGGTCACTGCTGGAAAAGTAAAGACAAACTCATACACAACATTCTCCTATGGACCCCTGCACATGGACGAGCAAGTGCTGGATGACCAACAAGAACTTATCTATGACAGCTCTGTACGGACACAGGGTGTAGTCTAGAAGACCTGCCGGATGTGATAGATGATAGAGATGAATGGCAAGAGAGAGTCAGGGAAATTTGTGCTAGTTGCATGATATGATGATAATGATGATGTAATATATATAATAGCTCTAATAAAATAGATAGATAGATAGATAGATAGATAGAAAAGGACAGAATGAGATAGATGGATAGATAGAAAAGGACAGAATGAGATAGATAGATAGATAGATAGATAGAAAAGGACAGAATGAGATAGATGGATCGATAGAAAAGGACAGAATGAGATAGATGGATAGATAGAAAAGGACAGAATGAGATAGATAGATAGATAGATAGAAAAGGACAGAATGGGATAGATGGATAGATAGATAAGGATAGAATGAGATAGATAGATAGATAGATAGATAGAAAAGGACAGAATGAGATAGATGGATAGATAGATAAGGACAGAATGAGATAGATAGATAGATAGATAGATAGATAGATAGAAAAGGACAGAATGAGATAGATAGATAGATAGATAAGGACAGAATGAGATAGATAGATAGATAAATAGATAGATAGATAAGGACAGAATGAGATAGATAGATAGATAGATAGAAAAGGACAGAATGAGATAGATAGATAGATAGATAGATAGATATTTGTAGCAGAAAACTTTTTGAATCAGAACTTAGTTTGCCCAGTCCATTTTCTTGAATGATAACAACTACTCAACTGATACCGACAAAATTTTCATTATAAAGGCATAAAAAACACCAGTGATGTAGCCAGTGGGCTGCTGCAAGTGTCAGAGGATTTGGAAGCAAAAGCAGGTGGAGTCAGATTCCACTCGAGTCCATCCATCTTTCCGCATGGTCAGATGAAATGAATTCCTTATTTTACTTAAGTAGAATCTTTCATTCACAAGCAGGACACAATGCAAGGTCAATTTCTTTTCTAAACAGAGTAAAGATGGTTTGAATTTACAGTTTTCCTTCTCCTAAATTGGTTGCCTAATCAAGTCTAAAGAACCCAGTCTGCTCTGCTCTTTAACCTTAGCTGGGGTAAGAACAGATGGACTCACCCCTTTCCCAAGGGCATTAGCACCAAGTGAAACATAAACAACCTCATCCAGTATTTGAACTCAGAGTGTTCGCCAATGGTCTGGGAGACTGGGGTTCAGTCCCAGGTCGAGCCATACCAAGTACTTGGTGCCTCCTTGCTTAACACAGCATTATAAGGTATGAATGAAGGGTAAGTAGAGCAATCTAGGGAAAAGAGTAGCACCTTCCCCAACACCTTAGTGTAGTAGCTATTGAAAAGGGAGCCTTTGGGTTGCCCTCAACTACGATCGACTTTCATAATTTACTAAGCAAACAATAGCAAAACTATTCATCTAGTATATTCAACAGCATGACTTAAACTAAGAAAGTATGTGTCAATGTGAAAATATCAGCATAGATCCATGAAAACTAAGTTCATATATCAGATCATTTATTTGTGTATACATATGGTTACATGGCTTTGACAATGAATGTTCATAAACTGGTGACCTGGTAGCCGTGGTGGCTAGCAAGGTGGGAAGCAGTACTGGAGGAGAAAGATGGATGAGAGAGAGCATCTGGAACAGTATAAGCATATGCATCAAATTTCATTCAGGTCCTGTTGTTGTTCAGTGTAGTCAGATGTGGTCAGATGAAATAGGTTCCTTTTTGCTTGCAGAGGAAACTTTATCATTTGTTCAATCTTCCATTATCTCTTCAACCAACATTTCAAATAAAGTGAGAACTCAACAACCAAACCCAAAGATGTCTGAGTCGTAAATTGTCTGGTCTACAATGAACCAAAGAAGATCACCGGCCTGAAAAGAATCGATATGACTGTAGCTCTTAACAAATAAACTACTGCTCATATATATATATATATATATATATATATATCATCATCATCATCAAAGCATGCCAACTGTACAGGTTCTCTTGATGCTCCTCACCATCCATCCCAATTGGTTATCACACTGGGTAACTTTTCTCAATGTCATCCAATCTGCACAGTGTCGGTGAATGTAAGTTTGGTTTCTTCGTTTAATGGCATATGAAATTTCATGAGTCATCTAATTCCATAGCTATCCTTGAAGAAGAACAGCATTGATACTGTTTAATGCACAACAGAGAGGATAAGGAGGTTCATGCCTTTCCCAAGGGCATTAGTCCTAAAGTGAAAAAACAGAACTGGAGTTTGAACTCACTTCCTTTGAGACTACAGTCAAGCACATTACGCATTATGCCATGTGAATGTAATTTTTTTCTGGTCAGCCATTGAGTCCATCGGAAAACATCACTCATGCATTTGTCCTTACTTCTCCAACAGTTTTCAACATGTCTGGTTCATTTTATTTGAATCATTGGTTGCTTGGATATATATATATATATATATATATATACATATATATATATATATATACAGTGTATATGTAAAAATATATATGTATGTAAAAAATTCCATCACTTACAATGAGAATGTTAATAGCTTTGAGGTAAGATATCTGAATGACGTAAAGTCAGCTAGGTTTTGAGCCCAGTTTGGAGCATCTTGCATATCAAGCCTCACTGAAGAGTAGTGATAGAATGAAACAGTCTGTTTGTAGATTACAATACGCTCCCCCATGGAGGTTGAGCACTCTGGCGAAGGAATTTATGGCTGCCGCTCGCATAATGCAAAGCTCTTCGAATGAATTGAGCACTCTGGTATCCGGTAAGGTATAAAATGTAAACAAATGAATGCTGCTGCTGCTGCTGTTGCTACATAAAACCTTATAATTCCCTAGCTGATGTGGTACACTTGTTGGCCGAGCAGTCTGATACTAAGTCTAATGTAAAGTTGGGCGGGTTTCAATCCCAGCTTCAAGCATCCTATGTGTTGAGCCACACTGAAGAGTTATGATACAACGAAACAGTCCGTTTGTGGATGATGATATATATATATATAATTAAAGTGTAATGATAGCATTTTCAATCAGCAAAATCTTTACAGTACTCTATGCACAACAATACTACAATATTTCATTCATAAAATAGGATAACAATAAAACCAGAACAAAACCTCATGACTCTAAGTTTCATGTTCCTGATCCTCAGGCGAACTAGTATTCAATGTCCCGACCTGAAATAATTCATAAACTTATCTAATTACTTGTCCATCCCCAAAAAGCTGATTTTGGCATTAGATAACCCAACAACAGTTGACATTATGTAAAAAGCCAAAGGGAAACAAGTAGCTGTACAGTTGCTCTTTTATAGACTGCTACTTCTGGGAATTGTTCAGAACAGCTCATGGTATCCTTGTGCATTTCTCATCTAGTGTTTTTTTCCAGGTAAAAGTTAAAGTCTAAGGGCTTCAAGCATACAATAGTACTAACATGGCTAAAAAACCTACCATAGTTGAAAATATATCAAATGCCCACCCTTTTCCTTCAAAAATGGTTAAAAAATATTCCTTGGATTTTATATATAAAGTTGAGGGAACTAAAAGGTAAATGTTTACCCAGATGTAATGGACTTACCCGTACTTAAACTCAGCCTCACTCTGTAATAGCCTGAATAAAGTGTAAATGGGATTGTCTTATATGCCATCAAATATGATAAGTTTTGTTTGTTCATAGGTTTGTTTGTTTGTGTTTTATGGCATATCAACCTTTGTAGGTTATTTAATGCCAAATCCATTTCTATACAAATAAACATTCTATTTCAAACAATTCAGTTTAGCGTAAGTACACAGTTTAATTGTCAAAAACATTTCCATTTCAAGCAATTCACTTTAGTCAAACAGTTCTAATTCAAACAATTCAGTTTCGTATAAGTATAGTTTTTGTTTACACACAGTTAAATGTCAAAAACAGCTCTATTTCAAACAATTTAGTTTAGCATAAGTACAGTTTTAATGTCAGAAACAGTTCTATTTCAAACAGCTCAGTTTAGCATAAGTACGCAGTTTAAATTTCAAAACAGTTCTATTTCAAGCAATTCAGTTTAGCATAAGTACCGTTTAGTTCTATTTCACCCATAGATAGGGCCCAATCAGAGTGGATGTGGGAGTAATGGCAATGAAGGAGTACTCCACATTCTCTAAAGCTCCAGCATTAATGGAACCTCACCATCAGATTGTTTAGTGTTATATCCAGAATACTCGTTGGAGAGTGGGGGATCTTACCCCTCTGCAGAGATGCGGTTAGTGTATTCTATAGCCCCACCCGACTAGGCAAATAAATTTTGTTTAAAAATGTTAGACAAGGTATTGAGATCAGGGTTATTCAATAGATCAGGTGAATTTTCTTTAAGGAGTTCACAATAAAAAGCACTGTTTACAATTGCATCTTTTTCAAGGAAATCAATAGAGATGGATCTTACATGTCCCAGAAGACTGTCAGCATGACCTTCTTTACTGACCACTGCACTGCTGGAAGAGTTAGTGTGTTTCCATTCCATGGACAGTCATTTTGACACAGGCTCGTAGTGGGAAACTCATGTTTAGTCCATTCGTAAACATTTTGACTAAAATATACTTATCTACATGCATCACACATTCTTCTGTGAATTTCACATGGTTTACACTTCTCAGCCAGCAAAAATTTGATGATTGACATTTGTTCTTGCCTGGAGTATTCGGATTTGCCACCAATAGCATCAAAATAAATATTTTTGAAATACTAAAATAATTTTTGCTATAAACCAATTCCAAACAATACAAAGTTTACATGCATGAAAAAAAAAATGCAAGAAAAAATGTATTTTATTTTTGTCAAAAAAATTCCTCTTATTTATTGAATGACCTTTATAGATAGATAGATAGATAGATAGATATAAAAGGACAGAATGAGATAGATGGATCGATAGATAAGGACAGAATGAGATAGATAGATAGATAGATAGATAGAAAAGGATAGAATGAGATAGATGGAATGATAGATAAGGACAGAATGAGATAGATAGATAGATAGATAGATAGAAAAGGATAGAATGAGATAGATGGATCGATAGATAAGCACAGAATGAGATAGATAGATAGATAGAGAGATAGAAAAGGATAGAATGAGATAGATGGATCGATAGATAAGGACAGAATGAGATAGATAGATAGATAGATAGAAAAGGATAGAATGAGATAGATGGATCGATAGATAAGCACAGAATGAGATGGATCGATAGATAGAGAGATATAAAAGGACAGAATGAGATAGATGGATCGATAGATAAGGACAGAATGAGATAGATAGATAGATAGATAGATAGAAAAGGATAGAATGAGATAGATGGATCGATAGATAAGGACAGAATGAGATAGATAGATAGATAGATAGATAGAAAAGGATAGAATGAGATAGATGGATCGATAGATAAGGACAGAATGAGATAGATAGATAGATAGAAAAGGATAGAATGAGATAGATGGATCGATAGATAAGGACAGAATGAGATAGATAGATAGATAGATAGAAAAGGACAGAATTAGATAGATTGATCGATAGATAAGGACAGAATGAGATAGATAGATAGATAGATAGATAGATATAAAAGGACAGAATGAGATAGATGGATCGATAGATAAGGACAGAATGAGATAGATAGATAGATAGATATAAAAGGACAGAATGAGATCGATGGATCGATAGATAAGGACAGAATGAGATAGATAGATAGATAGATAGACAGAAAAGGATAGAATGAGATAGATGGATCGATAGATAAGGACAGAATGAGATAGATAGATAGATAGATAGATAGATAGATAGATATAAAAGGACAGAATGAGATAGATGGATTGATAGATAAGGACTGAATGAGATAGATAGATAGATAGATAGATAGATATAAAAGGACAGAATGAGATAGATGGATCGATAGATAAGGACAGAATGAGATAGATAGATAGATAGATAGATAGATAGATAGATAGAAAAGGACAGAATGAGATAGATGGATCGATAGATAAGGACAGAATGAGATAGATAGATAGATAGATAGATAGAAAAGGACAGAATGAGATAGATGGATCGATAGATATGGACAGAATGAGATAGATAGATAGATAGATAGATAGAAAAGGACAGAATGAGATAGATAGATAGATAGATAGAAAAGGACAGAATGAGATAGATAGATAGATAGATAGAAAAGGACAGAATGAGATAGATGGATCGATAGATAAGGACAGAATGAGATAGATAGATAGATAGAAAAGGACAGAATGAGATAGATGGATCGATAGATAAGGACAGAATGAGATAGATAGATAGATAGATAGATAGATAGATAGATAGATAGAAAAGGACAGAATGAGATAGATGGATCGATAGATAAGGACAGAATGAGA
>OY757925.1:59107646-59147646 GCA_963585895.1 Sepioteuthis lessoniana | reverse complement strand
TTATATATTACAAGTTTTTTTTTTACTATATATATATTACAAGTATATATATTTGTATACACATCATATTTATATATACACTATTTACATGATTCATGTTAATGTAATATTTATATGTATATGTACATATATATATATATATATATATATATATATATATATATATATATGTTATATTCACAGAATTTCAGCCTTCTTCAGGGACCAAAACTTTATTCAATTGATTAGAGTAGAATGTTCTCCTTCCCAGTGGACTTAATAAAATTCAGTAGCAATATATGCTGAAGAAACTTAGTGTTTGAAGGTGAAAAAAACAACA
The DNA here is from genome assembly GCA_963585895.1 of Sepioteuthis lessoniana. Classification (NCBI taxonomy): domain Eukaryota; kingdom Metazoa; phylum Mollusca; class Cephalopoda; order Myopsida; family Loliginidae; genus Sepioteuthis; species Sepioteuthis lessoniana. The sequence continues at coordinate 59,147,327 of OY757925.1, read as the reverse complement.
GAAAACTGAGTATTACAGAAAATTATTGCCTCAGGACTATAGTGGGAGTTTTTCATATTAATCACATCAAAATGGATAATATAAAGAGTGACCTTGGAATGCTAAATAAAATCACTGACATTATCAAAAAAAAAAAGATCGAAGTTGTTTGGTCATGTGCTATGCAAAGACAATGCCAGATATGTCAACCCTTCATACAAGAATGATTTTATTAACAGGAGACTCAGAGGATGATTATCAAAGTGACAATGATGATCATCATCCAGTCATGTTGACAGTATGGATAACATTAGCTGTCTCTCTCCATCTGTCTCTATCATCTACCACAACTAGCAGGTCTCCTAGACATCAGCCAGTGTCCACACAGAGCTGATGAATGTAAGTCTTTGCTGGTCGGTTAGCACTGGTGAGTCGCGTTGTGTAGGAGTCCTTTGGAAAATATTGCTTATGAGTTCATCCTAATTTCTCCAGCATGTCTTGCTTAACTTATTTAGATGGTTTGTGAGATGTGAAACGAATAAAAAGCCTGGCAAAGATAGGACAAAATGGAGCACTTGTGTGGGAAAATATATATGAGGAACCTCATAAATAATAATAATAATATCACTCAGTCCCAGCCAGAAGACCAGATCTAGAATATTTAAGAAGAAGAAAAGAACTTGTTATCTTGTGGATTTTCCTATTCCAGGAGACTATTGAGTGAAAATGAAAGAAACTAAAAAGATAAACTGTTGGGTATCACCCACCTTTTCCACACAATGAACTAGTCCATCTGCCATATATTGCAGGGCAGACTAGAAGGTGAAGAGCCGCTCCTCATAACGAGAAATGGCATTCAGTTGCCGAGTCGCATTTCGGTCGGCCGTGCTGGCGGCGGCAGAGATCTGGCCGGGTGTGGCTCGGTGACTGGAATATTTTCCTTCGGCCTCAGGGGGCCTTCCTCCCAGGCTTTTACCCCCTTTTGAGGGGGGTAGGGTTAATCGCCCGGCACCTGAGGTGCCCCTAATAAGGGGAATGCCGATGGGGCCGTAGGCATTTTTGGGAAATGCCGGGCGCGTGTGGGCTACGGCCCTGTGCCAGGAACCACCAAAAAAAAAGGCATTGTGCCACACTTTCACGTTCGGTGGGGCGTGGAATAAATACCGCTGCTCCTCATAACGAGAAATGGCATTCAGTTGCCGAGTCACATTTCGGTCGGCTGTGCTGGTGGTGGCACGGATCTGGCTCGGTGGCTGCATAATTTCCTTCGGCCTCAGGGCGCCTTCCCCCCAGGCTTTTACCCCCTTTCGAGGGGGGTTGGGTTAATCGCCTGGCGTCTGAGGAACCCGTAATAAGGGGAATGCCGATGGGACCGTAGGCATTTTTGGGAAACGCCGGGTGTGTGTCTGCAACGGCCCTGCGCCCAGTCCCACCTAAAGAAAGGCCTTGTGCCACACTTACTCATTAGGTGGGGCGAGTAACAAATACTGCCGCTTCTTATAACAAAAGCCAATACTATCGTTGGACTATATCCTTATTCTGTATTCACTAATCCTATGTTCTTGTCTACTAACAGTCTCTCTATTGTATATACTTTTTCCTGAGAATATAACTCTATTTCCTCACATATCATGGTTTGTCCTTTATTTAATACTACAAGCATTCACTAACCAGAACGCAACATAAGTAAATACCAAGATCTTTCCAGAGAAAGTAATGGAACCTGAAGGTGATGGTGATACCAAATGTAGCCAGAGCTCTTGGAGCAGTCTTCAAAGGCCTGGAAAGGAGACTGAGGGAGCTAGATATCAGAGGAAGAATCAAAACTATCTAGACCACAGCATTGTTAAAGTCAGCTAGAATATGTAGAACAGTCCTAGAAACCTGAGGAGACTTGCTATCACTCAGACTCCAATGAAAAACCACCAGATAGAGCAAATATGAGAAACTTGCTAAGAATAAAATAATAATAATAATCTGAAAAAGCTGTAGAACATGAAGATGGCAATGATATCTATGAGAGTTCTTGGAATGGTTCCCGAAGGCCTGTAAAAGAAACTGGGAGAGCTGGAGATCAGAGGAAGAATTTAAATTATTTAGACCACAGCAATGTCAAAATCAGGAAAGATACTTTGAAGAGTTCTAGAGACCTGATGAGACTTGCTGTAACTCAGACTGGTTAAAAACGACCAGTAAAACTGGTGTGAAAAACTCACATAAAGTGAAAATAGTAATTGAATTAGGGATTGGTCATTACTTGCAGGGTTACCAGCGTTGCTTTGGAAAGAATAATTAATCTTGACTGTTATTGTTATTGACTAATTTCTAACATACATTTATAAAAGGAAAATATAACACAGAAAACAACATTCTGACAAAATGCAAAAAAAGAAGAGATTTTCTTTTTTTTCTTTTTTCTTTTATCTTTTTAAAGTTTAGTTGCTTTTTCATTACAACTCAGTCAAATTGTCATTTTTCTATGACAGCAAGGAAGAGCATGGAATGAAAACAATAATAAAGGATTAATTCTTCCTTGATGCTGTAGAAATGACAACCAGAGTGAATTGTAAGAAAAAAAAAAGAAGCCACTAAAAATGAAAAAACTGAGAGAAATTAGAAGTACAAGTGTAAGCATGACTGGGTGGAGAAGAGCATTCACGGGAAATTGTGCAAAGGATTAAAATTTGAACATTCAGACAAATAGTTCATGCTCAAAAAGAATCTGTTCTAGGAAATGAGATGCATGAAATCCTCCAGGAATTAGATATACAAATCGAGCCTCCATAGCTTTACTTGATAAAAAAAAAAGAACTTGCTAATTTGTCCACTTTGATGTTCCAAAAGATCACAGAGTTAAAGTAAAGGAAAGTGAAATATTAAATGAATAACAAGACCTTGCCAGAGAGTTGAAAAAAAGTTGTGGAATATGAAAGTGATAGTAATAGCATTCATTGTAGGAGGCCTTGGAATAGTTCTTAAATATTCTAATTAGGCCTTATGGTATTGTTTTGCACTGCTATTAAAAGAGATTCGGTTTCCTTCTTCAGGTTTCCTCTTCTTAGCCATTTCCAAGTCAATTTCCTTAGTTTGTTGATTGAAATATTCATACAGTTATTTTTCTTTCCAATTTTGTTTTCTAGATTTTTTGATTGTTGTGTCCCTGTTTGTCTTTAAGTTAATTCTTTTGATATTGCTGTGACTAGTGTTCATAATCAATCTTTCTTTGCTCCTTTTCATATATTCTGAGTCTTTGAATTATATCCATTAATCTCGTCCAGGATTTGAACTTGTGTTGCCGTGTCCATTTCCTACGACGATAACCATTACACTATGGGCACCTCCTAAATTATTATTATCATTATTATTCATCTTTAACTGATTCAAAACAACTTGAGAAGGAGTTCCCATAGAGTAGTAGCTAAAGTGTTGGATAGTAAGTGAGTTTTAATTCCACTTATGCTATTGCATTCACTTTCAGACTAATGCCCTTGGGAAAGGTATGAACCCACTTACCCACCAACTATGGGTTAAATAGTAGCACTGTTGATCTTCTGCAAGGATGGCTTTGGCATTAAATAAGCCATGAAGGTTAATATGCCATTAAACAAAAAACCCAAAGGAGGTGCCCGTGGTGTAATGGTTATCGTCGTAGGAAATGGACACTGCAATATGAGTTCAAATCCTGGACGAGACTGATTGCATTTCACATAGTGCTAATACCCTTGTGAAAGGTATGAATCCAATTATTCTCCCTCCAGCTATGGGTAAATAGTAGGACAGACTAGGTTTTTCAGCTTTGGTGAGGCAACTAGTCTAGGAGAAGGAGAATTCTGAATTCAAACCTGTTAAACTCCGCTTAAAAATTGACCTTGTGTCATATCCTGCCTGAGTGGAAAAGTTGGTAAATATGAAAACCAAAGAAGACAACTTAATAAGCATAGGTGTGTTCAGTAATGTTAGTGAGCTTTACATACAGACCAGCAGGATGTGTACACAAGTTGCGAGTCAATGAAAATCAAGATGAAAGAAATTATTGTTGCCATTATTTCAAAGATAAAAGGATGTCATCTGTCACCAATATTTGTTAGGAATATTTGGGAAATTGTTTTTATATGCTTATAAAATGGAGTTCAGAGAATGACAAGGCACTTTTAAATCTGATAAATATATATATATATATTTCTTTTCTTTTCTTTCTTCTTCTTTTTCCCTTCCTTCTTTTCTCTTCTTTCTTCTTCTTTTTCCCTTCCTTCTTTTCTTTTCTTTTCTTCTTTTTAATCTGTTGTATCTCTTAGTAGTTCCATTTGTTTAAATATCATTGCCTGTGCCAATCATGTGATATCTTTTTGGAAAAGAATGCTGATTGAATGATTGAACGGTTATATGATCTTTCTTTATATATTTTTTCTTTTCCCTTGTTACTGTATTTTATTAAATATCCTTTTCAATCATACATCTTAGATGCATCAGGGAGGTCTTCAGTGATGCGCTGTCTTCATTGCCGATTTTGAGTTATTTCTGCATCATATCAGCTCCGACAGTAACCCCGGCTTGACTCTGAAAGAGCCAAGCCGCCTCCGTGATCGCGACGTGCTACGCTCGTGCCTCTACCAAAGCAAAGAAAAAATAAACACTTGTTTCACCATTTTAAAGTCCTGATGAAGGTTCATTAAAACCAAAATGTTTTACCATTGACTTTCATTCATAATAAATTCATCAATTTTGGATTACTTAGTTTTTTTCAATTTCATATATATATATATATATATATATATATATATGAAGAGTAAATAAAGGATTGTAATCTGACAATATGTAGAAAAACTGATAACAACGATCCAAGAGGAAGGAATGATTTATTATATATATATATATATATATATATATATATATATATATATACTTAGCCCTGATAGGCCAAATTTAGGTATGCTAAGCTCTTTTTAACATAATGAAACTCTTCTAGGGTTGCCAGTTAGTCTTTCAGTAATATTGTGAAGAATTTGGTATATATTACGAATGTGCATTTACCTGAAGCTGAAAGCTGAAATACTCATTTGCTTTTTATTGAACTTAATATATAGACCTATGAACACCAAATATATATATATATATATATATATATATATATATATATATATATATATATTGTTAATCTTATGAAAAATAGATTAGAATACAATCTCAACCAAAAAATTAACTTAAAAGAAATATGAGATTTTTATTTTTATTCGTATTTAATATTTTTGTCACTTATAATAGGCTGGGAAACAAGTTAATTTATCATATGATTTAATGTAGACACATGGAAAATAAATAGAATTCTTTTTTTTTTCTTTAATCTTATGAAATTTAGATAAGAATTTAACCTCAACCAACAGATTTTTCACTGAGCTGACAAGAAATATGAGACTTTGATTGCTACTGAGGTTATTTTTAGTTCTTATCTTCATATAAAAGATATAAAAGAATGTATCTTCTCAGCTTTATTATTTTCTGTCTCGTATATTTCCTTCTTATTATCTATAAATAACTTTTAAGTATTTTGTGGCAAGTGCAATTGTAATTTATGACTCTTAGAATTAGATTTAAGTTTGTCTTCTAATTTAAAAAAAAAAAAAAATCAACAAGACATTCGCTGTAATGAATCAACTCCTTTCAAGTGTATATCTATACGTGTGTCTTAGTTATCTCAATTAATTCAGTTAATTGATTTATTCTAATGGTATGTCAACCCATCTAGGGTTATTTTATGCCTAGTGGTTGCAAAATCATGATCATTGTATATTCATATTTACATTTTTTGTGTAGTTGTTCCTCAAGAGGTTTTTTTTGCACACAGTCCCATCAAATACAAATAATTTTCAAACAGATCTATTTGACTGATAGATTGGATACTATTGTATTGGAAACCTTCCACCCCTCTTGAAAGTGAATTGTTCTGCTCGTGGAGTTGATGAATGAAGGCTTTAAGTAGAAGCCTATCAATTGACATAGGGCAGTACGCTGAGCTAGTCTTACTACTCCACTGACTTTTGTACCATGTTATTACCAGCCTAATAAACCCTTTTTATTGTTACATGTTATTTAGTGTTTGTCTTTACAAACCCCAAATTAACATCATAACAGATCCTAACAGGTTCTACCACTCAGAGACAGAGTGGATTTGAGAGTAATGGGAAGGAAAGGGTAATCTACCCCCACTCCAGATTTCTAGACTCAGCATCAAATGCAGTTTAATCATATTTAGGACATCTCCTTTTTTGTGATGGGGAGGTCTTACCTCTCTGCAGGAGATACAGTCAGCATATTCTAAGTCCAACCAACAGTGCTGTGTGTGTGTGTGTGTGTGTGTGTGTGTGTGTGTGTGTGTGTGATAGGAGCTTATGTAATAATGTGTATATATGTGAATATACGTAGAGTTTAACCTTTCTCTGATGCAGTGTGAAATAATGCTGAATTACCAAGTGAGGAAAGCCTTTCTCTTTTGAAAGTTGGCATTCAAGATCCTGGCATTAACCTGTCCACTAACACTGGTGAAAAATATGCAATATCCAAAGCAACATTCACTGTGTTTGTATATATATTCATGCATATATCTTTATATATATTTATGTATACATGGGTGTGTGTATATCGGTATATATATATCTATATATATATATTTCTTTACGCAATATTCTAACCAATATACTCCGTGTTTGTATATATACTTAGGCATATATGTTTATATATATTTATCTGTATATTTGTGTGTGAGTAAATATATATATATATATTACTGTACAACAACCAGCACTGCATAGACAAAAGAAATATATGAGGATCATTAGATAAGTTTCCAGACTTTTTTCGTATGGGCACTTTTATTGATAGTACACACATGAAACTCTAGTCCCCTTCGAAGTAATCTCCTCTGGCTGCAATGCACTTGTTGTACCATTCCAACAACTTCTGGAAGGCCCCATGGAAGTCCTCTTGTGTGAGCGTGTCAATGACCTTCATCACAGCCTCTTTCATCTCACTTGTCTCATAACGACAGTCTCTGAGCTTCGGGAATAATGAAAAGTCACAGGGAGCAAGGTCTGGACTATAGGGAGGCTGAGGAACTGTCTTGATGCCCATCTTGGTCAAATAGTCTGTGACAAGGATGGAGTTGTGGACTGGTGCACTGTCCTGGTGGAAATGCCACTGACTGATTTGAAGAGTGCTGGCCTCTTACGACGGAATCTCTGGCTGAACTCCCTTAAAACCTCAACATAGTAACCCTAACCCTAACCCTTTGGCTAATCAACTCAGGTGTATTGACTTCCTTACTCCTCCCACACTTCTTATCATCCCTCACAGACTCCCTGGCTTCCTTGAATCTCTTATGCCACTCAAAAACTGATGCTCGATTTATGCAAGATAGTTTAAAAGCAGTCTGAAGCATTCCATACGTTTCTGTGGCATTTTTTCCAAGTTTAAAACAGAATTTTATTGCATATCATTCTTCTAAAGTGTCCACATATCCAGATTGCATTTTTGAAATTCACCAGCTGTGACAATCAGGCTTTAGTAGGGTGTATTCCAATTGCTGCTGTAGCTGTTGATTTGAAGCTGAAATCATAAAAATTAGTCTGTCATCTCATAAGATGTATAGCAATAACATACTTAATTGTCAAGAGTCTATGACAATTTTAAATACCTGTACAAAAAATGTTGTGAAACTTATGTAATGCACCACGTATATACACACACACACACGCACACACACACACACATATATATATATATATATATATATTTTATTGGACAGCAGAATGAAACAAAAATTTTTGTGTTGTTTTGGATAATTTGAAATAAAAATTTTATGAACTTTTCTTTTATATGTTCCGTATAAGATTGAGTGAAAATACATATGAAAATATTCCTTTTGTCTCCACAGTGCTGGTTGTTGGATATATATAGATTCCAGGACTTTCTTATAAAAGATGATCTTGTTAAATTTGAAATTTAAAAAAATCTCATTATAAGCATCAATGCAATCAGGACTGAAAATATGTACAATCTATTTCAGAAAAATTTATATCATTTCATAATCTAATAAATTGACCAATTCTTAGATTTTATCAGCATATGTAAGAACAATTCAAAATTCTTTGATTTGTATTTTCTCTTTTCAGGTATAGAAATGACATTCACTGGAAGAGGAATGACGTTTTGTGTATTTGAATATGTTCAAATACAGTTGAACAAGGCTTTGCAGGATGAATTTGTGAGAGAATTCACTGAAAATGCACCAACTACAATGTAGATTTGGAAATGGTACAAAAAGTTCAAAGAAGGATTAATGCCTTGATGTATGCTGAGTCACAAGCCGTGTGTATATTGAAAACTTGTGAAATGTTTCATGAAATCCACTCACCTTTGAATTTCTTGTTCAAATTTTAATGAATAAATGTTATTTTTCTCAATATTAAGCATGTTTAATTTTATTTGCTTAGACTTTAAAGTTACTCAGATATTTACATCTCAAATTATATCAAATTTCTTGAAAACCCCAGTATAATATTACAATTATATCAGTTGCTGAACAAAAGTCTTTCAGCAGCAACCTACATGGAACTTGCGTCAATACTGTGATGAAGCATGTGGGTCTGCAGCAGGTTTTGAGACATCATAACAGGATGCAATATTGGCTGAAAGGACAGTTAATTTATTTGCCACACATACTTGACCTGAAAAGTAACACAATCTTCCAAGAGAACTCTTCTCAAATTGAAGAGATGGTCTTATTTTGCAAACAAGCAGTAGTAACTTATATCTATAACACATACAAGGATTGCACAAAATAATGGCAACACCTAGAATCTTAATTTCATTATTTTTAAACTCCTATAAAACCATCAAACGTTTGTTATTTTATGTTTTTGATTTATTATTAATTTTTCTTATCTTATTTTATTAAAATGTTGTTTTTTACAGATATTATCAGAAATTAATCAAAATTCATTAAAATGGCTGATCTATCAGACTTTAAAAGAGATCAAATTGTTGGTGCTCGTATGGCAGGCGCTAGTGTAACAAAAACCACTGAATTATTTGGTGTAGCAAGGAGTACTGTCTTGAAAGTAACAACAGCATTTGAGAAAGAAGGAAAAAACCTCATTACTGAAGCAAAACTCAGGAAGAAAGCAAAAGTTGTCTGATTGTGACTGTCAGATTCTTTTGCAGATTGTTAGGAAGGATCACAAGAATACAGCTCCAAAAATTACAGCAGAGCTTAATGACCATCTCAAGAATCCAGTTTCCTCAAAAACTGTATGAAGGGAGCTGCACAAAGCTGAATTTCATGGGAGGGCTGTAATCAAAAAAACATATAAAAATAAATTTGAAATTTCCAGGTGTTTCCATTATTTTGTTTAACTCCTGTACATTAATCATCATCATCATCATCATGTTGTGCTGCCAGCATAGATCTCCCTGACCCTCTCTTGCCACCTGTCTCTATCCTCCATCACTTCTGGTAGGTCTTCAAGGTTACATCCTGTATCGGCACAGAGCTGTTATATATAGATTCTAGCTGGTCGTCCTACTTCTGAGTTTGTCCCTACTTCTCCAGCAGTGTCCCACATGTCTGGTTTGTCTAACTTGAATAGTTTTTGTGATGGGTGGTAGGTGGCCGTACAGCTGCTGCTTTGTGGGGTGCTGCCTCCAGGACTTGTTCAGTACTGCTCACAGCATTAATTGAACACTAATCATTCCTTTCTTTCTGATTTTCAGTGCAATTCTCAGAAAAGGCAGCTATTTTTTACGGTGGTCTTCAGTGGATTCTAAGCCCTATCAATAGGGAGATCCATGAAATTATGTTTATTAAAACAAAGCAATTGTCAATCAACAAAATTTAGTTGCATATATCCAAACATGCCAAAGTGAATATTATATTGCATGGTGTAATGGCTGCTGACATAAGAAATAGACTCGGTGATTCGAGTTCAAATCTGAAACAAGGTTGTATGCATTTCACTTTGCACCAATGCCTTAGAGAAAGGTATCAATCCAACTCTTCTCCCAGAGCTACAGGTAAATAGTAGGGCTTTGGTATGGTAAACCTTTTAGAAGAAAAAACTCTGAATTTTGGACTCCACATAAAAATTGACTTTGTGTCACATCTGATAGATAGATAGATCATAAAATTGAAAGTGGTTATCACCTACCAGTCACATGACTCTAAGTTTCATACTGTACTGGCAATCTTCTGATTTATGGCTTGAAACTCAGTCATGAGAGTGGTAGATGATGATCACTTTCACTTTGATGATTTACTCTTTGTCTTCTGAGTTGTAACCTTTATTTCAAATTGAGATCCTTTTTAGATTTAACAGCAGCAGTCTATGCTTTCTTTGGTATTATAGCATTTTATTGTTTTTTTTGGGGGGGGGGTTTCCTGAGTGGTTTTGATCAATAAAATGTAGTATATTTATACAAATTTTGTTTGGTTGGGTAGAATTTTAATTAACGAAGTGTAGTTTGCCCTACTCGCTTCAGTCAGTTTTATCCTGATGATCCAGAAAGGTGAAACCTTGGTAGATTTCTTTGACCCATTAAATATTTATATTTATATTTGCTCTACTCTGTATCAAGCACTTTTTTCATTTAACTTAGTCCTCTGTCAGAGTTTTTTCTTTTGGCTAGACATTACGATATTGTTTGATTTTTTCAGACAATACGTATGATTTTAGTCTTTTCTTTTTTATGGAATTTTTTTTCCAAATATCAGTTTGTGCATTTGTTTATTCATAAGTTGGATCATTTGGGGTTTTTTTTCAATCTGCCCGAATTAAAGTTAGGGATTAACCTAAAATAGAAATGCATTATATATATATATATATATATATATCCCAGGTTGAGTCATACCAAAGACTCAAAAAATGGTACTTGATGCCTCTTTGCTTAACACTTAACATTATACTATTTACCAACCCCTCCGCTCGGGCAGGATATGACACAAGGTCAATTTTTAAGTGGAGTTTAACAGGTTTGAGTTCAGAGTTTTCCTTCTCCTAGACTAGTTGCCTAACAAAGGCTGAAGAACCTAGTCTGTCCTACTATCTACCCATAGCTGGAGGGAGAATAATTGGATTCATACCTTTCCCAAGGGTATTAGTGCTATGTGAAATGCAATCAGTCTCGTCCAGGATTTGAACTCTTGTTGCCGTGTCCATTTCCTACGACGATAATGACTACACCACGGGCACCTCCTTAACACTTAACATTATAAGGAATGGATCAAGGATAATTGAGAGAATGGAGTAGCAGTCACTTGCACCACTGTGTAGTAGCTATTGAAAAGGGAGCCTTCGGGTCGCCCGCGACAATGGTTGACCAACTTACTTACTTATATACATGTATTTAAATTCTTTTTTAGCTTCTTTAGATACAATGTTACTTAAACAACTTTGTTACCTAAATAATAAAAATACTTGAAATGTTTTGTGACAAATAAATAATAAAAAAGAAAGCCAGATAAATAAAATCGACAAAAAAAAATGATTACATTTGGTAAAGAAATGGAAATAATTTCATTTAATTTTCCGGATGACTGAATAAATTCATCCAAGCCAATTTAATTAACTTCACAAAGTAATAATAACAGCTGAGATTGTCAATTAGTTGAACATGAATCGGGGAAGGGGGAACCAACACTTGAACTCTAAATCCAAATAAAGGGAGTCTTAAAGGAAGTGGGTGCATTGACTCATCTTTTCTTTATTTGTGTGTGATTCAACGTCAACAAACCAACACTTTATGAAATCCTGGCTTCCAGTTCCTCCGAGTCATTTTGCTTTTCTATGCAGGACTTCTCATTTAAGAAAAATAGAGACAAAAAAAAATAACACATGTTATGGTTGATGATTACATGATTCAACGTAAACAGAACAGACTAGGGAGGTAACAGTGATTCAACTCCAGTTAATATTTTATGAGTTCAATGAAGACATTTATCAGGTGACTATCATTACTCTAGTAGAGAGCTTTTCAAAGTGATCCATAACAACACCTGGAGGTGAATAAAAGCATAGGGGTCTACAAGGGGTGAATTTAAAAGCCTGGTTAGGTAGTGAGGCTAGTAAACCATAAATAGTGAACTTGACTCTCACAGGGTACTTAATACTTCTGGCCTTGTGCCAAACTAAGTTAAGTTTATCCTACATGGGTATCCGTTTGTTTTGTTGTTTTATGGCATATCAACCTTTGGCATGTTATTTAAAGCCAATGTCAGCTATTAGATATTTTCAAGTAAATATTCTCATTTAATTATAATAATGATAAGATGAAATTTAGCATAGAAAAATGCGCCATTCTAATAATGAAAGGCAGAAAATGATACATGATGGAAGGAATGGAATTACTAAATCAGGAAAAAATTAGAACACTTGGAGAAGAAGAAAAGTATAAATACTTGGAAATATTGGAAGCTGACTCCATCAAACAAGTGGAAATGAAAGAAAAAATTAAAAAAGGATATCTCAGAAGAACAGAAAGCTACTCAAAAACAAACTAAATTGCAGGAACCTTATGGAAGGGATAGATACTTGGGCTATCTCCCTGATAAGATACTCGGTACCATTCCTGAAGTGGACCAGAGAAGAACTTAAACCAATGAACCAGAGAACAAGAAAGCTAATGACTATGCACAAAGCCTTACCTCCCTGAGATGATGTTGATAAACTATGTCAAGAAAAGAAGGAGGAAGAAGACTTACCAGCATTGAAGATGGTGTTGATGCAGAGGAAGACTGATTACAGCCACCAGAAACAATACTGACAACATGAGGACCAACAGAATGACAATAACAGAAAACAAAAATGGGAAGAAAAACAACTCTATGGACATTTCAAGTGACAAACGAGTGATATCTCACATGAGAAAATGTGGACATGGCCAAAAAAGGGAAACTTTAAGAGGGAAACTGAATCTCTTCTAATAGCAACTCAAAACAACACCATAAGGACCAATCATATCAAAGCAAGAATAGATAAGACGCAATAAAACAGCAGTGTAGGTTATGTGGTGATAAAGACAAAATAAACAATCACATAATAAGCGAATGCAATAAATTAGGGCAGAAAGAATATAAGCTAGACACAACTGGGTCAGGAAGGTGATTCACCAGGAATTGGGCAAGAAATTGAAATTTGACCAGATGAACAAATGGTATATGCACAACACAGAATCTGTCTTGGAGAATGAGATGAACAAAATTCTCTGAGATTTTGAGATACAAATTCTTGGCCTGATGATCAGACCTAGTAATAAACAACAAAAAAAAAAGAGAACTGGCCAAATTAGGCTGGCCACAGAGTAAAATTGAAAGAAAGCAAAAAGAAAGATAAGTACCAGGACCTTGCTAGGGAACTGAAAGTGCTGGTGATACCAATTATAATTGGTACTCTTGGTACAGTCACCAAAGGATTGATTAGGAGATTTGGAAATAAGAGGACAAGTAAAGATCATTCAAACAACTGCATTATAAAGATTGGTTAGAATACTGAGAAGAGTTCTGGAGATTTGAGGAGACTTGCTGTCATTCAAACTCCAGAGAGAAACCATCGGCTCACGCTGGTGTGAAAAACTCAAAATGGAGTAACATATTAATAATAAAGATGAATACTTAAACCTTGCTAGAGAACAGAAAAAAACTATGTAATATGAAAGTGACAGTGATACCAATTGTAATTGGTGTGCTTGATTCAGTTAGCAAAGGATTGATAAAGGGAACTGGAGGACTTGGAAATAGGAGGATGAATGGAGACCATCTAAACAACAGTATTATTAAGATTGGCCAGAATACTAAGAGTCCAGGAGACTTAGGGAGACTTGTTCAAACTCCAGTGAGAAACCATCAGCTAATGCTGATAAAAAACTCTCAAATGAGTAAAATAATGATAATAATTGAAGATTGAGTAGAGGTGCCCGTGGTGTAATAGTTATCGTCGTAGGAAATGGACATGGCGACAAGAGTTCAAATCCTGGACGAGACTGATTGCATATCACATAGCACTAATACCCTTGAGAAAGGTATGAATCCAATTATTTCTCCCTCCAGCTATGGGTAAATAGTTGGACAGACTAGGTTCTTCAGCCTTGATGAGGCAACTAGTCCTAAGAAGGAAAACTCTGAATTCAAACCTGTTAAACTCCGCTTAAAAATTGACTTGTGTCATATCCTGCTTGAGCGGAGGGGTTGGGTAAATATGGTAATTGAAGATTGAGTAGGTGCATGGCTACAAAGACTTAAGAAATGTACTAAAAAGAGCGAAAAAAGACTAATCAGAGCAGCTAGTAACATTGGCAACATAAGATTAAATAGACAAAAAATATTGGCCAGAAGATCAGACCTAATGAACAAAAAAAAAAAACTTGCTGGCAAGTAGATTTTGTTGTTCTAGCTGACAATAGAGTGAAAATAAAAGAAAGTGAAAAGATACACAAATACTAGGACCTTGCTAGAGATCTGAAAAAAATGTGGAACATGGGAGTGATGGTGATACTAATTGTACTTGGTGAGCTTGGAATGTCCCCCAAAGGCTTGGAAAAGGGACTAGAAGAACTAGAAATCAGAGAAAGAATGAAGACCATCCAGACAACAATATTGTTAAAATCAGCTAGAATACTGAGAAGAAATCTGAAGACCCAGGAAGACTTGCTGTCACTAATGCTAGTATGAAAAACTCACATAAAGAGAAATGATAATGATAATAATAATCATCATTTCCCTGAGTAAAATACTTGGGGCTTTTTTTAGAATGAACAAAGTAGGAACTCAATCAACTGGACCAAAGGAGAAGAAAATTGATGACTATGCACAAGGCCTTACATCCAAAAGATGACATAGACAGACTACATATAGCAAGAAAAGAAGGAGGAAGAGGATTTACCAGGATTGGGGATTGCATGGATGCATCAATACAAGAAATCAAGGACTATGTTAAAAAGAGCAAAGAAAGACTAATTGCAGCAGCCAGTAACAGCATTAGCAACATAAGAACAAACTAAAAAACACATAAACTAGGAAACAGGAATCGGATAGAAAAACAATTGTATTGATATTTCAAGCTACAAATGGCGAGATTGCATGCAAGAAGACCTGGACATGTCTATAAAATAGAAACCTTAAGAGAGAAACTGAATCTCTTCTAAGAGCAGCACAAAATAATGCCATAAGGATCAATTGTATTTAAGCAAAAATCAACAATATGCAATAGAATAGCAAGTGTAGGTTATCTGGTGACAAAAGGGAAATGTTTAATCATGAAATATGCGAATACAGAAAACTAGTGCAAAAGAAGTACAAGGTGAGGCAGGACTGAATGGGAAAGGTGATTCAGAGGGAATTGTGCAAGAGATTGAAATTTAACAACTAAATGATATATGCACAAACCAAAATTAATTCTAGAAAATGAGATGCATAAAATTCTTTGGTATTTTGAGATGCAAACGGATCATGTAACCTCACCAAGAAGACCTGACCTAGCGGATTTTACCATTTTGGCAGACTATAGATGGAAAATAAGAGCAAAAAAGACAAACAAATACTTGCACCTTGCCAGAGAACTAAGAAAGCTGTAGAACATGAAGGTGACGGTGATACCAATTGTAGTTGGTGCATTTGGAATGGTCCCCAAAGGCCTGGAAAGAAGATAAGAAGAACAGGAAATCAGAGGAAGAATCCAGACCATCCAAACTTCAGCATTGTTAAAATCAGCCAGAATACTTAGAAGAGTCCTGGAGACCTGAGGAGACTTATCGTCACTCAGACTCCAGTGAACAACCTCCGGCTGACACTAGTGTGAAAAACTCTCAAAAGTGATAATAATAATAATAATAATTTGTTTGCACACAGTTTTATAGTTCCCTGATCAAACTATTTGATCCTGGCCATTGAACTGTAGGATTCATATGCCCAGAGCCTGGTTAGGCATTGTGTTGAACCGTCAGAGGGTTTATCTGCTCACATTTATGTCCACCATGCTGCTTCCCATGACTTTCGAAGAAATAAATCTTTCTTTTTTTTTCCCTCTTACTTCCATCTTCTGTCAATATTAAGTTTTAACTTAGTTAAAATCCACAATTACTTTCTTTTTAAATTTCATCGAAGTCCTTATTTATGGTTCTTTGCATCCTTATAGGTGTTCTATTTTATGCTAACTAAAGTTTTCAGTTTCTAATAAAGTCCAATAGTATCAGATCAAGAAGATTAGAGACTCAGTTGAAGATAGACAATCTAGGATTGCATGGCAAATGGTAAATGAAGTAAGCAGAAGGAAGAGCACTGCGAAAGCTAAACTGAAGGCTATCAGCCAAGAAAAACGAATACAACTATGGAAACAGCATTTCGAGTATTTACTCAGAAACCCTCTGAAATTTACTCATGAACCAATCATGAGAATCATTAGTAACAATTAGACATCAAACTAGGGCAGTTTACGCAAGAAGAACTTGACTCAGTACTAAGAAAAATTAAAAATAGAAAAGCAGCAGGGCTTGATAAAATACCCCCAGAAGTATGGAAGACCAGGAAATTCGATGACATACTGCTTAGACACTGTAATGCCGTTTATAATCAAAACCCAATAGACAGAAGGACAAAGGGATGGATCCTCCTCTTCCCTAAGAAGGGCGACCTTGGATTAGCCGAGAACTACTGAGGTATAACCCTTACATCCAAGATATACAATGCTCTATTACACAACAGCATAGAATCCAAAATTGAGAAGATACTTAGAAAGAACCAAAATGGCTTTTGGAGAAATAGATCCATGACATCACAAATTTTGACTATCCATCAAATTCTTGAAGGTGTATGTGTAAAAAACCTAGAGGCAACAATATTATTTGTCAACTTTGCCAAGGCCTTTGACTCCATACACAGAGAAAAGATGGTGCAAATACTACTTGCCTACGGCCTACCCGAAGAAACCGTTGCAGCCATAATGATGCTATATAGAAACACAAAAGTAAAAGTCTGCTCCCCAGATGTAGACACAGGCTACTTTGACATTGTAGCAGGTGTGCTGCAAGGAGACACATTAGCCCCATACCTCTTTATCATCTGTCTAAACTACGTCCTTAGAACGTTTATTGGTAAAATTAAAGTTAATGGTTTCAAGCTGACAAAGGAAAGAAGCAGAAGATACCCTGCACAAACAATTACGGACGCAGACTACACCAATGACAGCACTTCTAGCAAATACACCCACCCAAGCCAAAACTCTGCAACATAGTCTGGAACTAGCTGCTGCCGGCATCGGCCTCCATGTCAATGCACACACAACAGAATACACGTGCTTTAATCAAACAGGCAACATGTCCACTCTAAACAGTAGTTCTCTGAAACTAGTAGACAAGTTCACCTTCCTGGGAAGCAGTGTCTCATCAACCGAGAGAGACATCGACACACGACTAGCAAAGGTATGGACAGCTATCAATAGGCTATCGGTCATATGGAAGTCATTTTTTCCAAGCAGCAGTCATATTGATATTGCTGTATGGATGCACTACATGGACACTAACTAAACATATGGAGAAAAAGGTTGAAGCCAACTACACTAGAATACTGTGAGCAATATTTGACAAGTCCAAGAGGCAGCACCCCACAAAGTAGCAGCTGTACGGCCACTAACCACCTATCATGAAAACTATCCAAGTTAGATAAACCAGACATGCAGGACACTGCTGGAGAAGAGAGGATGAACGCAGAAGTGACATACTCCTGTGGACCCCTTCACATGGCCGAGCAAAGGCAGGACGACCAGCTAGAACCTACATACAACAGCTCTGGGCTGATACAAGGTGTAGCTTTGAAGACCTACCAGAAATGATGGAGGATAGAGACGGGATAGGGTCCGGAAGATCCATGCTAATGGCGCGACATGATGATGATGATGATGATGATTTTCAAACAGATCTGTTTGACCCATAGATGGAACCCTAACAAGTACTACCACTTTGGTCAAAATGGATTTTGGAGTAAAATTCCCTTTATAACAAAATATTAAGACAAAATATATTATTAAAATATATATATCAATAAATAGAAAGGAAATAGACTTTATTAAAGATAAACAATTGATTACAATATTTTCTTCTTAAATAATCTTTAGTTATATTTTGATAATATTATTAACAAATTGCCAACCCATTGGCATAATTAACCAACCCATTGGCACAATGGTTAGAGTGTTCGCCAATGGCCTAGGAGATCGAGGTTCAATCCTAGGTCGAGTCATACTAAAGATTAAAAAAATGGTACTTGATGCCTCCTTGCTTAATATTCAGCATTATAAAGTATAGATCATGGGTAAAGTGAAGCAATCCAGCAAAAAGGGTAGCGCCCTCCCCAATACCTCTGTGTAGTAGCTATTGTAAAAGGAGCCTTTGGGTTGCCCTCGACTATGGTTACTAACTTTACTTTTTTTTTATTAACAAATTACAAACTATATTTTCAATTATAATCTTTTGTTATATCTTATAGTGATGATAATAATTACAAAACAGGCTTGGTTTGGTTTGGTTTGGTTTGGTTTGGTTCAGTTCCTTTGATTAATGATATATCAACCTTCAGGGGTTACATTATACTAAAGTCATCATAGTAGGACAATAGAGATATTATTCTCCTTATAGCTGAGGTGGGTATATGACTGGAGTTCAATCTTGCTTACACTGATATCACAGTCCAGCTTGTCAGACACTATGTCATAGGGAAACCCCCTAACAAAACAGATTTTCAATTACTTCAAAATTTAATAGGGCTTCTTCAGGTTGTTCATATGCATCCCTCAGATGAATGTGTGGTGGTTGGAAGAATGTTATTTGAGAATGCTTTAATGAAGTGACACTGCCAGCTCAGAGTGATGCAAATATGACCAGACAGATTTTTATCATTAAGGGTTTTCGGACTATTGTCTTCATCTTTATTGTTATTTCACAACATTTCGGCCAATATGTCCTCCGTTTGTTGAACTCAGGAACCTTCACGGAACATCAAACTACGTCCTTTATTGAATCCACAGGTGTAGCCCTTTTTGATTTCGTTAGCCATAAATGGGTACAAGTGTTAAGTATTCCTGTATTGTTAATGACCTGCGGTCAGGATTGAACCTGCAAACTCCAGATGATTGTCTCCTTAGAAGCTTAGGGAACCAACACCTATAATCGTTATGCTATGTGTCCTACTGAACAATTCAGAGTAAATTTTTGGGACTTATAAACTTAATGTTCTTACTAGACTAGGATTACTACAATTATGTATGATTTTTTTTACCTGTGCTCATATTCAGATTTTTTTTTTCTTAAATTTAGACAACTAATGACCATACAGCACACATAGAAGAAACATAAGCGGCAGTCTGCAGCAGTACAGACAGTTGTCCAGTACATACTATCATGTGCATATAACCAACACTCCAGTCCAACTACAATCAACAACAGTGACCTCAGCCAACCCAACAATGAATAAAAGCATAAGAGTCTACAGGGGATGAATTTACTAGTTTGCTAGTTTATAAACAACAGGAGAATAAATATCACAGCATTGTGTTGACTAATTTTCAGATATCATAAACCTAAGAGAATTCCTGAATGGGTATGATGGCTCCTAGTAAAGAGTCGTTCACATTTGAAACATTCAAAACATACAGGTCCTTTAAATGAACAAACAATCTGGTTCTAACTAAAAAGATCTGGAGTTGTTAAGGTATATAATTATATTTTCACAAAAGAAAATATTTAAAACAATTACATTTTATTCAAATTATTTTACAAAAATACTAAATTCTAAAATATCCCTTTTTATAATAGGTTTTGAGATGTCCTTTAGAAAAAGAGAAGATTATTTAATAAAGAAGAATAAAAATGTAGATTTAAAAAAGAAAGAAAAATAATGAAAAAGTAAAAATGAAATACTTAGCCTGAAAATTCAATTCTTATCGATGGTGAGAGATTTTTAATGAATATAAATCAAAATCAAAATATTATTCATGAAATCTCCCACTCTAACCATAGAGATCCAAATCTTCACTTGTTATGTCAGTTTGAATATTGCCAGATATTCATTATTGTGGGTGTTGTAATATAATTTATTATTCCATTTATAATAACTTTTCTGTAATTTGTAAGAGGTTTAATCTTGAAACCAAAAACATTTTAAAAAACAACCCCCTCTCATCATGACATTCAGTGAAAAAATGCTAGTACTATTCAATTACTTGGGGGAATGAAAATTAAATTTGGTTGAAAAGGGTGCATTGAATAAAAAGTTTGAGAAGCCCTGTTCAAGAATGTTATTACAACTTATAAATGAGGTGATACTGAAAAGTTCTCAGTCAAACCAAGCCATGAAATGTACATGCTCTTCTACATATTCATCCTACAGTTCATCACACTTAGCACATGGTTTCTCAAGTTTATTTAATCCTCCCAAACAAAAAAAATGTATTTACCCAACACAACTGTGCAAGATGAGATACAGGGTCAATTTTTAAGCAAAGTTTACCAGGTTTGAAGGGGTGTCCTCATGGTGTAATGGTTAAAGCGATGGACTGTGGAATCGTAGTAAGCGAGTTCGAATTCCAGTTGTGTTATTACATCCACATTCGGGCAAATACCCTTGGGAAAGGTATGAACCCCCTTATCCTCCCAGCTATGGGTTAGATAGTACCACTACTGTTCTTCTAAGAGAATGGCTTTGGCATTAAATAACCTACAAAGGTCAATATGCCATTAAACAAAGAAACCAAACCAAACCAAACCAGGTTTGAATTCAGAATTATCCTTCTCCTAGACTGGTTGACATTACTAGATTAAAGCGCCCAGTCTGCTCAACTATTTACTCATACTTCGAGGGAGAATAGTTGGATTCATATCTTTCCCAAAGGTATTAGCACTATGTGAAATCCAAACAGCCATGTCCACGATTTGAACTTGTGTCATCATATCCATTTCCTTATGATGATAACTGTTACATCATAAATGCCACCAAAAAAGGAAGTAATTCCTTTCTTAGTTCGGCTGAGAAATTTTCAGTGCCCCTTTGTACTCATAAATCATAATAAATTAAATCTGAGCTTAGATAGCATCAGTATAGTGGATGTGTGGGTGGTGTAACACTTAGAAGTATTTGTAGACAGAATCAGCAAACCAAGTTCAGATTATGACCAAGATTGTTTACATTCGTACAATCTTTAATATAGTGTGGTCCTTGACATCTAAAGCACTGAAGGCTTGACAACCCCTATTGAGCTTTATTTTTCAATGCATTGCTTTGTGCACTTGTTCCCACCGTTTCAGTTTTTAGCATCCTTTTGCTTACTCATAGCCGTGCAGTTAGTAACAGCTTGCTAACGTCCATTCTTTCTATGTGAGGTAACTGCTGTAGTGCCACAGATATGTCATCTGGGAATCCCGTGACGAATGTAAGTTTAGCTGTCTGGTCCAGCCCTATCTCTACGTATCCTGTTAGTCCAGCTAATCTTTTGATTGTATTGGCATACACATTGACTGATTCTCCTGTCCACTTGAATCGTTTCAGCTTTTTATATGCCTCAAAAGGCCCTTCAGTGAATGCCGTCACTAGTCTCATCTCTATCTGTTCTGCCTGTACTTGGTCTTCATTGCTCATCTCAAGGTAGAGAGCAAGTGCATCTCCATGCAAAAAGAGTGGAATGAAACTTGCAAGGTCTTGCACTTTTTGTAGCTTAGCTACCAGTTTCACCTTTTTTATCCACCCAACTACATCACCTTCTCCACTAAAAGGTGATATAACATCCTTGCCCAACCTCAGTAGCCCTGATTCCATGATCTCTTCATGCCAAAATAGCTTGTAATGAAAAAAAGAGTCAAAACTCATTCACGCCAACTATCAGAATAACACGACTTCGCGACTCACGCCAACTCCTCTTAACTCACTGTCTGCTCTCCACTTTCAGAATAACACTCTGCCTCGCCAATTTGGTCTTTTTATAGCCTCTTCTCCTCATATGCAAATTACCTCTACTTGCATATAAGGAGTCCACAAACTCACATTCCTCTTTTTTCTTCTCCTGACGGTCAAACGCAGACGCGACGTGAGTAATCTATTCCATTATTTTTTATACCACACATTCACAGGTGCAAGGTATGATAGTAATGATTTTAAGAGATAGACAGTGAATAAAATTCAAATCCAGGATAAAGCTTTTTGCATTTCACTTCTTGCTAATGCTATGGTTAAATAGTAGGATAGACTAAGTCCTTTACCTTACTGCAGCAACCAGTCTAGAAGAAAGAGGACTCTGAATTCAAACCATCACTGCTCTGCTGAAAAATTAAACTTATTTTCATCCTGTCCATGCCAGAGGGTTAGATAAATACATATATTTACTACACTAATGCCTTTAGGGAAAGCTATGAATCCATTGTTTCTTCTCCTAGCAATGGGTAAAATAGCAGAGCAGATAGGGCTCTCTCACATTCTAAAGGCAACCAATCTTAGAGGACAACTCTGAATTTTAACCCTCTACCAACACATTATGGGTCAGTGTGGCAGGTTAAGGCTCATTATTTTCTACTTTGGGAAGAAACCTGAATCAATCAAGGAACTGAGAAAAATATTGCGAGGATGACATGGGTGTTAAGAGATGCCAGTGACCTCTCCTGATACTCTTGAGATTAGAGAGAGTTATTCAAGGACCGGAAGTAAACAAACGGCCATATTAGTTTATGTGAGAGTCTAAGAAGGACGGGTGTAAAATGGCGTCTCTGTATGCAGAGTAATGTTGTCTGAGTTCTTTGTATTTAACAATGGGAATAAATTGTTAGTAGTAATTGTTTTAAGACTGGCAGAAGAGGCGTTTGAAATTATGATTCTCTTCTATTTGAGAAATGAATCTTTTAAGTAAAATTACAAAAAAATGGTTTAAGATTATTTTGAGAATTTTGAACTTTCCCATATTTATTCTGATAACTTGTCACTGATGCGTTATGTATATGGCTATCACTTGATTTTTGCAAATTTTATTTAAGTATTTTATCATTAAAATACAAGGGTCATTCAATGAATAAGGTGAATTTTGTCATAGGGGTTTGCAATGAGATGCACCATTTGCAGTTGTAGCTTTTTCAACAAAATCAATAGTGATGAGTCCTTTCATATCCCAGAAGACAGTCAGCATGACCTTCTTTATTGACTACTGTGCCTGTAACTTTTTCTTTACTGGAATAATCAGTGTGTTTCCACTTCATGTGCTGTCTTTTCAATTCAGGTTCATAATGATAAACCAATTTATTGCTCATTTGTAAACATTTTTTGACTAAAATAAGCTTGGTATTAATTTTATTGCGAACTTTTGTTCTCAACTTAGTAGTTTTTTTTTGTTGTTGTTTTTCTCACTACGTTTCGGCCAAATTTCACCTCTGGCTGTCTTTAGGTGATTAGCCACGACCTTGGATAAGAATGCTGAGTCTTGTAACCATATCCCCAGTAATTACTGCCTTCCATAGTTGTCTATCGCACCACGTTTTTGACCAAGTAACCCTCTGACCGGCTTGAGTAGGAATTGAAACCACTATCTTCTAACAATGCTCACCTGAAACTATAGAGACTCAACGCCTCTATCTGTAGCGCCATGGGCCCTGAAGGGCAATCAAGGTTGGATTTTTTGGTCTTATAAATCCAATTATTTATTCTCCTTATCTGGTCTTTCCATAGTCGGGTCCATACCGAATTCGTAATTGTCTTTATTGGGAATCCTTTTTGAGATGAGGCTTCTTAATCTGAGTATTAATTTTATTGCAGACTTTTGTCCTCATCTTGGTAGTTTTTTTTTTTGTTGTTTTTCCCACTCCGTCTTGGACAAATTTCACCTCTGGCCGTCTTCAGGTGATTAACTGCGACCTCGGACTAAGTGACCAAAAACTTGATGACAGACTTCTGTTTAAGCCTGGAGCATTCTGTTTTGATTTGCCACCCTTTTGAATTGACTCAAAAAAATATTTTTGCAGGATTAAAATAATTTTTACTATAAACCAATTCTTAACAATACTGAGCTTATATCTATGAAAAAACTTCTGAAAAAAAAATTTATTTTGCTTTTTTAAAAAAAATTCCCTTATTTATTGAATGACCCTCATACTGATCTTTGCCCTGACAGCTGGGGCTGTAGAATACACCAATTGCACCTCTGTAGAGAGATAAGACCCCCACCAATGAGTGTCCTGGATAAGACACTAAACAATTTGACGGTGAGGGTCAAGTAATGCTGGAGCTTTGGGGATCGCAGACTACCCCTTCATTGCCCATGTTCTCAGGTCCACTCTTGCCTGGAATGGTAATACCTGATAGGGTTCTATGTATGGATTAAATAGAACTAAAATGCATACTTATGCTAAACTGAATTACTTAAAATAGAACTGTTTTGATATCTAAACTGTGTACTTATGCTAAACTAAACTGCTTGAAATAGAACTGTTTTGATATGTAAACTGTGTACTTATGTGAAACTGAATTATTTGAAATAGAACTGTTTTTAACATTGAAATTGTGCTTATGCAAAATTAAATTGTTTGAAATAAAACTGTTTAAACACTTAACTTTGAGTGGACAAAAACTATTCTTATACTAAACTGAATTGCTTGAATTAGAACTGTTTGACTAAAATGGAGTAGCTTGGAATAGAAACGTTTTTGATTATTAAACTGTGTACCTATGCTAAACTGAAATAGAACTGTTCATTTGAATAAAAATGGATTTGGCATTGAATAACCTACAAAGGTTGATATGTCATAAAACCCAACCAACCAACCAACCAACCAACCAATCATACTGATCTAAACATTAATCTGACAGTGATAGATTATGTCTGTCTAATATCGAAAGACTTGATTCTTGCAAATTTCTAAAATATAAGTTACCAAGAATTTTTTGTATTTTTTCATCTCAGTTGAAAATCAGGAAGGAAGTTATTTACCAAGTAACAGAAACTCACCAAAAAGTGAGCGGATAGAAAACGCTCCTTTAGCCATTCATGTTTTACTTAGTCCATAAACTGTGACAGAGGTTGCTTGCTAGCCATTTTTTATATGGAGTCATAAACTTGAACCAATTAACTATTAATCATTTTTACACTCTATTCCTCAATCAATGATTTATCAGATGACGAACAAATACACCAATTACTTCATAAGCAGAGTGATTTTTTTTTATTTTTTAACTTTTATTTGAACTTCATCATCATCAAGTCGTATTTATAGCATGGGTTCCCTAGACATTTTCACATTAAGATAGAGAAGCAGGGACAAAGTTCTTCTGTGGACTCCTACACATGGACAAACCAGTGTTGGCTGACCAGCAAAGACTTACATCCATTTCGATTTACACTGGATGCTGTCTAGAGGACCTATTAAAAGCAATGGATGATAAGAATTGATGGTGAGAGATTAGAACTCAAAAAGTCAAAATAAAGGAAACCAATTCTGATAATGTCTTAAAGATTCTTAAAACTATTTTTGAGAATTATTTTAAGCATTTCATTGTCTGCTTGGGAAACTTGCAAATATTATATCAGGATTATTGAAGAATAACTACTTGGTATATATGATTGTTTGTTATCCAATAAATCAATTGTGACCTCATTAGTAAATTCTTTATCATTATCAAATGATAAATCTAAGCTCGATTGATAACTTTTACAAAGATATTCATAATTTTATTAAAACTAATAATGTGCGACTCCATTTTGTGGGAAGAGAAAAATTTGGCATGACTCTCTGTAACTAGATAGCTTCTAGGCACTGATTGTTTGGAGAAAAGACTTCTGATTCAATGCCTTGACACACAGATGGATTGGAGTTACCATCAATCATCATAAAGAAAAATTGTCATCATTCTCATTGAGTTATAATTACCAAAGTTCCAGAACAGAAGCCTCACCACTGGATGCAGTTTAGCATCATACCCAGGACACCGCTTTGCAAGGGGTCTTACTCTTCTGCTGGGGATGCAGTTGACGTGCTGACAGGACATTTTATCTCTTATGATCTTATGTTATGAGCTGTGAGACTCACACAAAATGTGAATGCTTGTCTTCAGTATATAAAAACGTAGGAATGCCTATTTGATGCCCTGACACACAAATAGGACTGAATCAACATCAATCACAATAAAACAGAAATTTATCACCATTCACATCAAGCTATTATTATGTATGTGTGACAGATGAAAATCCTCATTTTCAATTTGCCCATTAAACTGTGATGATTTAACTTCCCATAGTGAATAGGTTAATTGCAGTTTAAAAGCCCCTTCTACTCATGATAGATATTTAAACCAGAAACCTCTTCCACAGCTGTCCAATGCTGTTATCACTAGACATTCATATGGACCAGGTGCTTTTTAAAAACACAAAATAAACTATAAAATAACAACAATAGCTCATAAGAATAAGCAAATACAGGCAAATATATATGGTAACAGGTGGCTGACAGGCAAGTTAAAATCTTTTCTGAACAATAGGTAGGACCATATCCTGATATTCCAGATGGTGTCTCAGTATTAATAGCAGTGAACTCCTAGCATGCCCCACTTACGTAAAACATTCATTCCTTTACAAATTTCTTCAATGAGTTAACATACCCCAAAATACAATAAAAATGATTTTTGTACTTGTTCAAATACTTAGTACTAGTACTTTCTAAATAAACACAAAATCTACTTTTTATTGCTTAAAATAGTTGGAATTAATAATAATTTTGAGCAGACGCAAGAAATACAAATTGACGTTTTAGTTTGGCAACTCTTCCTAACAACAACATGAGTTCATCTTTGCAGTTTTCTCAGTTGACTCTGAACAAGATTTTAAGGATAGAAAAAATAAAATAATTTTTTATTTATCAATTTCATTTTATAAAAATTTGTTCTGGTATTTAGCATTTAGTTTGTTGTTGGTTGGTTGGTTGGATTTTATGGCATATCAACCTTTGTAGGTTATTTAATACCAAATCCATTTTATACAAATAATCAATGTCAAAAACTCTTCCATTTCAAACAATTCAGTTTTGCATAAGTATGCAATTTAGTTCTATTTGAGCCATAGATAGGACCCTCCCAGGTGCTACCACTCCGGGCCACAGTGGACCTGGGAGCAATGGCAATGAAGAGGTACTCCACATTGCCCAAAGTTCTAGCAATACTGGAATCTCACTATCAGATTGTTTTGTGTCATACCAGGACATTCATTAGGGGAGTTTTACCCCTCTGCAGAGAAGCAGTCATTGCATTCTACAGCCCCAGCCGAGTGGGCAATAGCATTCAGGACCACAAAACATGACTAAATTCTTTATTATAACATATAACATACGGCATTCATTTAGTCAATTTTATTTTTGTTCTGAATGCTAATATTTCTAAAAAGACTATAACAAATACTAGTTATAAGTGTTAAATACAAAGAACTCAGACTATAACACTCTGCATACGGATATGCCTTTTTACACACGTCCTTCTCACACAAACCAATATGGCCGTTTGTTTGCTTCCGGTCCTAGCAAAACATTTCTCTTTCTTGAAAGTATCAGGGGAGGTAACTTGCATGTCTTAACAATAAGTATTTAAACAAGCATAACAGCTGCCTAACATTGGACTTATTCATTTGGTAACAGCAATGAGTTCATCTTTTCAATCTCCTTAATTAATTCTAAACAAGATTTTAGAAAAATGACACTTTTTATTTGTCTATAATCATTTGTTTGCACACAGTTATACAATAACAAGTATTCCTATCTAATACAAATAATTTGCCCAAAGTTGTATGCTTTCAAGTAACTCTTTCTATTTAATAATTAATAATCATTTGTTTGGACATAGTTATATGATCTCAAGTATTCCGATCCAATGTGAATAATTTTCAAACAGATCAATTTGACATAGAGATGAGACTCTAACAGATACTACCACTCCAGGTCAGAGTGGACCCAGGTATAATTGAAATGGAGGAGTTCTCCTGACTCCTCAGAACTCCTGGATGCAATTTAGTGTCATACTTTTTGTATGTATATGGGAAGATCATACCCCTCATCTAAGGATGCAACTAACCTATTCTAAGTTCCACTGACAGGGTGACTGATATTTTACACAATAATTTACACTAATAATAATTTACATAATATAGTAAGTAAGTAAAGTTGGCGACCATTGTCAAGGGCGACCAGAAGGCTCCCTTTTCAATAGCTACTACACAGGGGTGTAGGGGAGGGTACTACTCCTTTCCCTGAATTGCTCCACTTAACCCTTGATACGTACCTTATATTGCTGTGTATTAAGCAAGGAGGTATCCAGTACCATTTTTGAAGTCTTTGGTATGAGGCGACCTTGGATTTAACCGAGGTCTCCTGGACCATTGGCAAACACTCTGCCCACTAGACAATGAGTCGGTATTTACACAATAATTTACACTAATTATAATAGTTTACACTGAAATTTTCACTAATAATAATAGTTTACACTAATAGTAATAATTCATTCAATTATTTACACTAATGATAATAATAATAATAATAATTTACTCAATAATTTACACTAATGATAATAATTTATACTAATAATAATAATTTACACTAATAATAATTTACACAGTAATTTTCACTAATAATAATAGTTTACACTAATAAGAATAATTCATTCAATTATTTACACTAATAATGATAATTTACACAAATAATAATAATGATAATTTACTCAATAATTTCCACTGATAATAATAATTTGAAAACAATTTTAGCTTCAAGTATCTATTCTTAAATAATTATTGCATACAATTAAACAGTTTCAATTATTCCCATGTAACATTAATAATTCTATTTAATAATAATTTTTGTATGTAGTTATTTGGTTACACATATTCCTGTCCAATATGAATCATTTTCAAACATATCTATTTGACCATATCTATTTGACCCATGGAACCCTAATAGATACTATCACTTCAAGGCACAGTGTAGCTGGAAGTAATAGCAATAAAAGGTGACCCCCACATTTCCCAGAGCTCCAGAACTAGAGCCTCACCACTGGATGTAGTTTAGTATTGTACCCAGTATTATTATGTTGCCAAGTAAATTATTCTGTTTTAAGTCTATAGTTCAAGGTCCTTCTTTCTGTATCTCCTTTTTCCCTTGTACAAGGCTCATTAAATAAGCTTCCAGACTTTTTTTTGCATGGGCAATTTTATGGATAGTACACACATAAAACAACTCTAGTCCCCTTCGAAGTAATCTCCTCCGACTGCAATGCACTTGTTGTTGACTATCTTTTAGTAGTTCCATTTGTTTAAACATCACTGCCTGTGCCAATCAAGTGATATCTTTTTGAAAAAGAATGCTGATTGAATGATTGAACAGTTATATGATCTTTCTTTATATATTTTTTCTTTTCCCTTGTTACTGTATTTTATTAAATATCCTTTTCAATCATACATCTTAGATGCATCAGGGAGGTCTTCAGTGATGCGCTGTCTTCATTGCCGATTTCGAGTTATTTCTGCATCATATCAGCTCCGACAGTAACCCCGGCTTGACTCTGAAAGAGCCAAGCCGCCTCCGTGATCGCGACGTGCTACGCTCGTGCCTCTACCAAAGCAAAGAAAAAATAAACACTTGTTTCACCATTTTAAAGTCCTGATGAAGGTTCATTAAAACCAAAATGTTTTAACATTGACTTTCCTTCATAATAAATTGATCAATTTTGGATTACTTTGTTTTTTTCAATTTTATATATATATATATATATATATATATAATTATTTGTGGTATAATGGTTATTGTTGTGGGAAATGGGCACAGCGACTTGTATTCAAATCCTGGATAAGGCTGCTTGCATTTCACATACCGCTAATAGCATTGAGAAAAGTATGAATCCAACTAGTCTCCTTCCACCTTTGGGTTAGTAGTAGAGCAACCCGTCTTGGAGAAGGAAAACTCTGAATTTAAACCTGTTAAACTTCATTTAAAAATTTACCTTGTGTTACATCCTGCTTGTGTGCTGGGGTTATATATATATATATACTTAGCCCTGATAGGCCAAATTCAGGTATGCTAAGCTCTTTTTAGCTTAATGAAACTCTTTTAGGGTTGTCAGTCTTTAGTTAATATTGTGAAGAATTTGGTATATACGAGGTGCATACGATAAGTTTCCAGACTTTTTTTCGTATGGGCACTTTTATTGATAGTACACTCATGAAACTCTAGTCCCCTTCTAAGTAATCTCCTCTGGCTGCAATGCACTTGTATCATTCCAACAACTTCTGGAAGGCCCCATGATAGTCATCTTGTGTGAGCATGTCAATAACCTTTGTCACAGCCTCTTTCATCTCCTCAATTGACTCATAACAACAGCCTCTAAGTTTTTCCTTGAGCTTAGGGAATAACCAAAAGTCACAGGGAGCAAGGTCTTGAATATAGGGAGGCTGAGGAACTGTGTTGATGCCCATCTTGGTCAAATAGTCTGTAACAACGATGGAGTTGTGGACTGGTGCCACTGACTCGATTTGAAGAGTACTGGCCTCTTCCGATGGAATCTCTTCCTGAACTCCCTTAAAACCTCAACATAGTATTCCTTGTTGACTGCCTGTCCAGTGGGAACCCAGTGCATGTAGATCATGCCAGAGCTGTCAAAAAAAGGGATCATCAAAAGTTTGTGGGTGGATTTGCTCTATCTGGCCTTCTTGAGTCTGGGAGAGCCAGCATGCTTCCACTGGGAACTCTGTCTCTTGGTCTCTGGGTCATAGCAGTAGATCCAGCTTTCATCGCAGGTCACCAGAGCATCAAGAACTGCGGAATCTGAATTGATCAGCTCGACCATCTCCCTGCTGTCATGACAATGTCTTTCTTTCTGATCTTCTCTGAGCACCCTTGGGACAAACTTCACGCAAATCTTCCGCATCTTCAGTTCTTCACAAATAATTGTGTGTACAGTTCCCACACTGACATCAAACTGTGCACTTATTGTCTCTATAGACACACAATGGTCCTTATCTATGAAATCCTTTATTTGGCCAATCAACTCTAGTGTTCTGACTTCCTTACTCCTCCCACACCTCCCATCATCCCTCACAGACTCTCTGCCTTCCTTGAATCTCTTATGCCACTCAAAAACTCATGCTTGATTCATGAAAGATGCTCCAAAAGCAGTCTGAAGCATTCCATACATTTCTGTGGCATTTTTTCCAAGTTTAAAACAAGATTTTATTGCATATCATTCTTCTAAAGTGTCTGATTGCATTTTTGAAATTCACCAGCTGTGACAATCAGGCTTCAGTAGGGTGTATTCCAATTCCTGCTGGAGCTGTTCATTTAAACCTGAAATCATAAAAATTGGTCAGTCATCTCATAAGATGTATAGCAATAACAGTGAATTTTCAAGAGTCTACGACAATTCTAAATGCCTGTACAAAAAAGTCTGGAAACTTATTGAACCCAACCCTTCCACCATAGGCAAGATATGACACAAGGTCAATTTCTAAATGGAGTACAGTTGGTTGCATTCAGTTTTCCTTTTAAATTAGTTGCTTAATCAAGGCTAAAGAACCCAGTTAGCCCTATTATTTACCCATAGGTGGCGGTGGTGGGGGGACAGATGGATTCTACCTGTCCCAAAGGTATTAGCACAAAGTGAAATGTGAGCACCCTTGACTAGGAATTGAACTTGGGTTGACAATTCCTTTTCCTATGTTAATAACAATCATACTAAACACTACTCCTTTTCTCTTCATAGCATGACTACACATCTCACCCATTTGTTCATATGCAAATTACATACAACCAATATTCAATATCACTACACCCAGGGAAACGTGGAGCACCCCTTCATTGCCATTGCTTTCAGGTCCACTCTGACCAGGAGTGGTAGCACCTGATAGAGCCCAATCTACAGGTTAAATAGAATTAACTGTATACTTATGCTAAACTGAATTGTTTGAATTAGAACTGTTTGACTAAACTGAATAGCTTGAAAGAGAAATTTGTTTCACTATTAAACTGTACTTACATTTAAATAGCGTGCAGGTGCTAAACTGAATTGCTTGAAATGGAACTGTTTTTGATATTGAAACTCTACTTACACTAAACTGAATTGTTTGATATTGAACTGTTTTGACATTTAACTGTGTGTAAACAAAATCTGTACTTATACTAAACTGAATTAGCTGAATTAGAACTGTTTGACTAAACTGAATAGCTTGAAATAGAAATGTTTTTGACAATTAAATTCTATACTCATGCTAAACTGAATTGATTGAAATAGAACTGACTATTTGTATAAAGATGGATTTGGTGTTAAATAACCTAGAAAGGTTGATATGCCATAAAACCCAAACAACAAACCAACCACTACACCCAGGATACCCTGTTTTTGCGAGGGTATCTTACTCTTCTGCAGAAAAGGCATCATCATCATCATCATCAATTTGTACTGATAACATGAGTTTCTTTGACCCTTTCTTGCCATCTATCCTTCTTGTTCATTGCTCCTGGCAGGTCCTCTTGACAGCATCCAGTACCCTAATAGAGCTGGCTGGCCAACATTGGTGTGTCCATCTGTAGGAGTCCATCAGAGAACTTTGCTCATGAGTTTGTCCTTATTTCTCCAACAGTGCCCAGCATGTCTTGTTCATGTTACTTGGCTGGTTTGTGAAATGGAAAGCAAGAGGCTAAAAGGATGCTGTTTTGTGGGGTGCTGCTTCCAGGATTTGTTCAAAACAGCACACAGCATACCTGTGTAGTTTCTATCTTGTTTTTTTATCCTGGTTTTTTATCAAAGTCCAGATGGTGCAGCTATACAGCAGCACTAACACATCTACAGCTTGGATGAATTCCCATTTTTTTTATCAGGATGAGCAGATTTCCATATGATCAATAAACTATCAATAGTAATCCATGCTTTTCCCATGTGTATGTTGACATCACTTTCAGGAGATGAGATATTGTTACCAAGGTATATGAACTGGTCTAATTATTTCAGAGGCTCACCATCTAATGAGGAACTGGCATCATCTTAATTGAAAGGCATGAACTTGGTTTTATCTGAGTTTAAGTAGAGGCCAATGCTCTTGTTGCCTGCTCCAGGCTATGCAGCTGGGCTTCAAGCAGAGGATGCAGTCAGAGTATCCAAACCCTACTGACAATGAGATTCCTTTTTTAACTTACAAAAGCACGTAATTAAAGGCAAATTGTTTGTTTATTCAAATAGTAATAAATCGGGAATCCAATTTTTATTTTAAAAACCTATAAAAAATAAATAATACAGATAAAAACAGTTATTATTTGAAAAAATATGAATGATAATACTTCCTTTTGAAAATAACTACAAAAAAAAGAAATAATCAAAAAAACATATAAATAAATAGATGGTTATTTTAATCTAAGAAAAAGAAATGTGAGGAGAGAAAAAAATAAAGCCAAGTACTGGAAAAAGTCAGAGAAGGAAATAAGGAAGGGTTTAAAAATGGGTGGGGAGAAGAACAACAAGAACTAAGAATAGGAGGCAGTAGAAAAATGGGAGGAGAAAGATAATTGAAGTTGGAGAAGAAAGCAAAATAAAATAGGAGGAGAAAGGCAACAGAAGTGGGAGGAGAAAAAATAAAATAAGTTGGAGGGGGAAAGATAAAAGAATTAAAAGGTGAAAGGTAAGTGAAGTTGGAGGTAACATTGGGAAAGAAAGCTAAAAGAAGCAGTTGAAGAATAACAAAAGAAGTGGGAGGAAGATCAGAAAAGAAGTAGGAGGAGAAAAATGGGAGGAAAGAAGGCAATTTTGATCATCATGTCATATTGATCATCATTGCTACAAAGTTTTTCAAACCATATTTTTAATCTGAGAATCATAATGGCAAATATAAAAGACTTTGTAAAGAGGAAACTTTTTGTCTTTTTATTTTCATTTTTTTTATCAATCCATTTATTTCATATTTTTCCAATGCATATTGTCAGAGATTAAAGATAAAGATTTTCATATCTGAAGGCTTTCAGCTAAAATGTTAAATATCACTTTCTAGGAGTATAACTGATAAGT
This sequence comes from Sepioteuthis lessoniana, assembly GCA_963585895.1. NCBI lineage: Eukaryota > Metazoa > Mollusca > Cephalopoda > Myopsida > Loliginidae > Sepioteuthis > Sepioteuthis lessoniana. The sequence goes on along the minus strand of OY757925.1, from coordinate 59,113,273 downwards.
TTTCTTTCTCTCGGCTGGGGACAAGCTTTAAAAAACAATAGTCATCTTCTAAGTAACAGCTCAATGGTTAGAGAACTGAACTCAACAAAAGAACCAATATTCATTAATTATTTTTCAGAAGAGTAAGATCCACTCCCAAAAGAGTTGTCCTGGATAAGACACTAAACAGCATCTGATGGTCAGGTTTCAGTTCTGGAATTCTGATGAATGTAGAGTACTCCTTCATTGCCATTACTCCCGAGTACACCCTGATCCAAAGTGGTAGTACCTGTTAGAATACCATCTATAGTCAATGTTGAGTCTTGAGTAGTAAGCATTTACACACATGTAATTTTCATGTTAGAACATGTGAAAGCACATGCAATACCCTGTCCTCATCAGCTGCCAACCAGTGTGATAACAGTTTTGGTAGCTCAAGGCGGTACTGCCACTTCTGGCGCTACCAAGCAGCTTTTGCCACCGGACAGGGTATTTAAAAGAAATATATATATATATATATATATATATGTATATATATATATGCCAGATCAACTAAAAGCAGAGATTACATTGGATGTAATCACATGTAAGATAAGAGACATTTGTTTATGGAGAGAAATACAGTTCCCTGACTAATGTAAGCAACCTTAGTTGTTTTGTTGTCAGAAAGACAGATAGATGTCTAGAGTGAGCACCACTCAAAATTGTCCTCAGACCAGTCCATTCTGTGGGGGGTTCCAGCCACTCCCCAACAGTCAAATAGATCTGTTTGAAAAATATCAATATTTGATACGAATACATGAAAACTTATAGCTGTGTAAAAATTACGGATATTAGATAGGAACAATAGAAACCATACGACTATGTGCAAATTATTGATATTAAAAATGAATACTTGAAACCATATAACCATATGCAAAGTATTAATATTAGATAGGAATATTTGAGATCATGTTGAGTGTTCGCTAATGATCCGGGAGACTGGGGTTCAATCCCAGGTCGCGTCATACCAAAGACTTTAAAAATGGTACTTGATACCTACTTGCTTAACACTCAGCATTACAAGGTACGTATCAAGAGTAAAGTGGAGCAATCCAGAGAAAGAAGTAGCGCCCTCCCCTACACCTCGGTGTAGTAGCTATTGAAAAGGGAACCTTTGGGTCGCCCTCGACTACGGTTGCTAACTTTACTTATTTTACTATTTGTGTGCTAATTATTAGTGTTAGATAGGAATTTTAGAAGTGTGTCAAGGATAGCAGATTAGGCAATAGTTGTTTGGTGGGGGGATTTCCTATGCTCAAAAATTCTAATAGCCCTGAAATTTTAGGGAATAAAAAAACAGATTTTACACTTGTTCAAATATTTATGACTTCTACTTTCTATAGATTTTATAACCATAGAAAACACTGGTCATAAGTATTTTTTTTTAAACTTTCAAGTGGGAATCAAACTTACTAACAATGGTCTGCAAGTCTCTCTTGCTAATCATTACATTATGCAAAATGCCCATCAATCCATTGATTGGCACAAATCAAGAAGCATGGGGCACCCTGTAAGAATCAGACTCACAAACAATGGTCTGCAAGTTTTATTTATTACATTATGCAAAGTGCCCATCAATCCCATGGTATTTGTCATTTACTAAGCTTAACCCAGTTTGGCACAAATTAAGAAGCATTGGGTACCCTGTGAAAACCAAACTCACTAACATAAATCTACTGTCTAGCTTGATAACCATCACTCCATACAAGGCACCCATCAATCCAATAATTGTTGGAGTATTTGGAACTTTTCCAAAAGCACAAGAATCAAGTTTAGAAGAATTGGAAATTCCAGAAAAAATTGAGACTATTCACCTAGATGACAGCATCAGTAAAGAGACTTGCTGTCACTCAATCTCAAGAAAAAACATATTGAAACCTGGTGTGAATATGTAAATACATGAAAGAAATGATATAGTTATGATATTTCATGTTTTTTTAATCTAATTTTAGGTGAAGATAGTCAATCCTATAATTAATTTAATTATTGTATTTTCTTCATCTTACATATGGCTGTATTTGTTTTTCTTTTTTTAATTGCATCTCACTTGAGTTCACTCAAGCTCACATGAATGGGTTTTTTTCTACAACAGCAAAAAAAAAACAGCTCATACCAGAAACAATAATAAAGGATGAGCTTTTGGAAAGATTTGAACTCACATTCCCCTTTTTGCATCAAAAAAGTTTGGTTTTCTTAATCTGCTTCTTTTACCATTTTTGCTACAAGAGCAATGATATTACAGCTGTTCAGACTGTTGGATAATTGTGTTATATAAGCTATAAGCGACTCCCTGTCTGAAATAAATAACCATTGATATGGGCGTCTCAGATAGTGTAATGGTTAACAAGCAAGACTAGCAAACCTACATGAATGAGTTCAAGTCTAATTGGGCTGGGGGTGTCCTCGTGGTGTAATGGTTAAAACGATGGACTGTGGAATCGTAGTAAGCTAGTTCATACTCCAGTCGAACTATTACATTCACTTTTGGGCAAATACCATTGGGAAAGGTATGAAACCCCTTATCCTCCCAGCTATTGGTTAAATAGTACGACTACTGTTCCTCTAGGACAATAGCTTTGGCATTAAATAACCTACAAAGGTTGATATGCCATTAAACAAAGAAACCAAACCAAACATCATTGGGCATCCCATTCATACAGCTTTGTACCATATCTAAACAAAAAAAGCTTAGTAAATTACTAAATAACAATTGATATTGCATTCTGGAGAAAAAGGAATTTTCTAATCACTTGGAAAAAAAAACTCCTGTAAGCCATTTAATGTAATGTTTCCTGCAAGGAAAAGAACATCTTGCCAATATTGGATCTACTGTTTAAATTTATCTATTTAGAAATTCACCCTTTGTGTAGTTAAAACGAAACTGCATTACATAATTTTTATTGACTGAGGACTTTATACCAATTTTTTTTTTTAAGCTAACTGGAAGAAAACCTTTTTCCCAAGTTTATTTTCTGAATTTAATGTTACTGTTTAATAAGTCAAATCTTTTAACACAGATAACTTTTATAAATCTACCCAATACTTTGGGGTTTGATTTGTTAGTGCTATGTTTGTTATTATTTTTACGCAATATAATAATCATGTTGAATTTGTGGCGGTATGTTGTTTTGGTGTTGTTACATATTTTGATCCCACAATTTGTTGGCTCATTATTGAAAAGCAAACGATGTAAAACGATGTAAAATGATGCAGACAAAAGAACATTCAAAAGAAAGCAATACAAACAAAATTAAATTTATATATCAACAAATACATAAAACAGAAACATTATAAAATATTACAAATATTCTAATATAGTTTGTTAAATATTCCTCTGCGTGCGTGCGTGCGTGCGTACGTGCGTGCGTGCGTGTATGTAACTAACACGAATATGATGGTGAAAGACTAAGTATTAAAAGTGTCCTATAGATTATAAAATGTATGTTGACTAAGTATTTCATGTGAGGTATCAATATACAGAAATATAGCAATGTATTCTAGAGGAACGTGTCTTCTCCCATGCTGGTTGTTTGTCTTTTGGGGTTTGATGAAATTTCAGAGGCTGTGATCAAGGCTGGAACAAGTCAAACCGAAAAGGCAGAACAGGAAAGAGTTTTGTCTTAGGAACTGGCAAGGTCAAGCTGTTTCTGGAAGTCAAAATGAAGAGAGAGAGTGCTGTCTCTGGAAGTCAAAATGTGAGAGAGAGAGAGTGTGCTGTCTCTGGAAGTCAAAATGCGAGAGAGAGAGTTCTTAGGAGACAAGAGTATATATAGGCAATCTTTGTCATGTGGTCGGCTCCAAATGTGCAGGATAAAATCAAATTTGCAGACATAGTTGTGAGCATAAATCATATGATTTTCCCAACCAATAGGTTCCCAAGACTGATTAGTTTACCGACGTCCACCATCTTTGTTTCAGGAACAAGTGGTATCACGGCCATTTTAAAATATAGGAGTGTAAATCCTATAAATTAACAATTCATTTATCTCTTATTTTTTGCTGTTTTTTTTTACATAACTCATGGATTTTTACAGTTTCTTTTTAATTTATCATTTTTAATGTAAATTTATTTTTAAATATCCAAGGTTCCAAATTATAGTAATTTCTAGTAATTCTTTAAAGGAAGGTTGATAGATGTTAATAATTTTCCCCGTAAGGTACACTTTCTCAGCTGAGCAAACCAAAATCATTAAAATCCCCAAGGCTTTCCCTGTACCCTCATACTGGAAAATGACTGGAGGCCAGTCAGCTATCATTTTTATCTTTCATAATAAATAAGGTTAATTTCCGGTAACATAGCCAGAGAGAAAACTCTAGTTTAATCCAAGTGAAAATTTATTTCCCTTCCAGCAAAAATTCAAATACTTGTATGATATAGTTACTGATAAAGAAAGGTGATAGAAAGAAGGGAAAAAAAACCACATCTTTTGGACAAGGTCTTTTAATCTGTTTTTAGGACTTTGCCCTCAATCTTTTCCCAGAGGATATTTTATTTATGAATCATTTGTTCTTTAAAATCTACAAGGTTTGGTTTAGTTTATTTGTTTCACAGCATATCAACCCCTAATGGGTCAATACCAAAATTTGATTCATTTGTAAATGTTTGATTATAATATAAAAAAAGTGAAAGTAATAGAAGAGAAGAGGAGGTAGAAAGAAAAATAAAGAGGAAACAGAGAAAGAAGAAAGAGAAGAGGAGACTGAGAAAAAAGAGAAAGGTTTGGTTTAGTTTATTTGTTTAATGGCATATCAACCCCTTATGGGTTAATACCAAAATTTGATTCATTTGTAAATGTTTAATTATAATATAGAAAAAGTGAAAGTAATAGAAGAGGAGAGGAGGAGGTAGAAAGAAAAATAAAGAGGAAACAGAGAAAGAAGAAAGAGAAGAGAAGACAGAGAAAAAAGAGAAAGGTTTGGTTTGGTTTCTTTCTTTAATGGCATATCAACCTTGGTAGGTTATTTAATGCTAAACCCATTCTTCTAGAAGAACAGTAGTGATGCTATTTAACCCATAGCTGGGAGGATAAAGGCGTTCATACCTTTCCCAAGTGTATTTGTCCAAAAGCGAATATAATACCATGACTGAAGTTTGAACCCACTTACTACGATTCCACAGTCAAGCACGTTAACCATTACACCACGTGAACTCCCCTATTTAGTTTGGTTTGGTTTATTTGTTTTAAATCCCCTCTAGGTTATTTAATACCAAAATTTGATTTATTTATAAATGTTTGATTATAATCATGACCACTTATATTTTTAAGATTCCATTACAATTATTTTTATCACAATTTTTATTTGTCTGTAAAAATAACCATTTGATTGCACTCAGTTATATGATATTAAGGAGATATTCATAGTTAATAATAATAATTTATTTCAATACAGTTATATCAAGTCAAGTTATATGGTTTCAAGTATTTCTATCTATCTACTAATAATAATTTACACACAGTTATATGGTTTCAAGTATTCCTATATAATACTAATAAGTTGTTCACAGTTATGTGGCTTCAGTATAGGTTTAGCAGGTTGAGTGTTTGCCAATGGCCCAGGAAACTTGGGTTCAATCCCAGGTCAAGTCATACCAAAGACTCAAAAAA